>JASWHV010000008.1:20042934-20692934 GCA_030760725.1 Neostapfia colusana | reverse complement strand
TAGTCTATCTCTTTCTATATATGGAATGTCAAGAAATTCTCATCAAACATCGAGAATTTGTGCATGTAGAAAACTCTAAAGAAAGAAAAAAGGAGACCCATGCCATGATTTTCAAATCTTTTCTACTTAGTAGTTTAAGTTTCTCGATGAGGATAATTAATTCGGTCGTTGTGGTCGGACTCTATTATGGATTTCTGACCACATTCTACATAGATCCCTCTTAGATCTTCTTTCTCCAATCGTGGGTTAGGGAAGAAGGAGATATTCGCGACTACTGGTGGTTTCATTATGGGGCAGCTCATGATCTTCATATCGATCTATTATCCACCTCCACATATATTCTTTCTTAGCTAAACGGGTGGAAGATCCATCCAATTTGGTCATATCATGAACACGAAAAACGGATCTGAATGTGACTGAAATGCACGATCTTCACAGGTATCACTTTTCACGATACTTAAACCTAAAAGGTGGAATAGCGATTTTCGAACCATTTCCTATAAGAGAATGGTTTCCATTACTTTGAGAAATGGATTCTATATCAAACTATAGCTATTGCATTAAAGAAGAAAAGAAACTAATAGAAGTCAAAGATGCGGAATGGTAATGAATAGAGAAAAAGATTCTTATGATTCTCTTGTTCCTGAAAGTATTCTATCTCCTAGACGCTGTAGAGAATTAAGAATTTTCATGTTTTTAAATTCTCGTACTCGTAATTGGAAAGTTACGGAAGGAGATCCATCATTTTGCAATGAAAACAACATAAAAAACTCTGGACATTTTTGAAATCAGACCAAGCGTCTTAATACATATGCAAAAAAATCATTATTTTCCCACCATTGATTACAAGATTTAGCTTTTATGAATCGCTTATTGATTTGATACGAATAATGGCAGTCATTTTAGTATGTTAAGGATACAGATGTATCCACAATTATTTATAGTTAATTAATAGCCTATTTCTTATATTATATCTCTCCCCCGTGAAATTCTCGAGCCGAAAGATTGATGCATATGCTATGTTTCATTTTGCTAAATGATATCAATTAAATGGTGTATCAATTCTATAAATAGGATATAGCAATAAATAAATCAGCAAAATTCTTTTATTTTAGATAGAAGAAACATTTCTTCTATCTAAAATAAAAGAATGTACCATTCTATCCAAATCCAATTTTCATCGATAAAATAAATCCAAATTTTAGATTCCAGCAGTAGATGAATAATTGCAAATTTTTGTGTGTACGAGATTCGAATAATGTCAAAGTAACTGACATAATTTTTTATTTTTCCTGATCAGAAAAATACATGAAAAAGAAAGGAGGTAGATTTTTTTTGATTTATGGTTAAAGAAGAAAAACAAGAAAACAGGGGTTCTATTGAATTTGAAATATTCAGTTTCACCAATAAGATACGGAGACTTGCTTCACATTTGGAATAACACAAAAAAGATTTTTCATCGGAAAGAGGTCTACGAAGACTTTTGGGAAAAAGTCAATGTTTGCTGGCTTATTTGGCAAAAAAAAGAGTACGTTATAAGAAATTAATAAGTCAGTTGGATATTCGGGAGAAGTAATTTAATCGTGTCTTTCGAATTTTTTTCTTATTTTATTAGTAGTCTTATAGTAGTTTTGAGGGATTCATGGAATAATGAATTAAGGAAGAAAAAAGAATATGAATAAGGATACATAACATACAAAAAGAATAGATAAGATGATATTCGCCCTCCCCCTACATATTTTATTCCTTCTCCTAAACAAAAACCAGCAAGACCTACTCCATTGATAATTACATCAATAACACCTTTATAAAAAAATGCGTTAGTTCAGGAAATCTTCTTATACCCAGGATAAATAGCCTGGTATAGAAAACATCTATATAACCGTGATTATATGACCAGCTGTATACCTTTTTTTACTTGATCCAAAAAGTTCTTTTTTGGATTCGTTTTTACAAGGGAATTTTTTAAATTCGAATTCTGAAGAAAAGAATAAGCGGATGCATATCATATATATGCTATGAATAGACCAAAAATAGCTAAACTTACAGAAGAAATTGCATTAGTGAGAAATTCATATGAATTTATGGAAGAATTAGAACCTTCCTGGAAAAGGCTTATTGAAGGGGTTAGCCACTTTGGTAATATGGTTAACTCCAATGTTCCATTATCCATTACTCCATCATCAAAATGGATTCCTATGGATCCAAGGAACAAAGTAAAAATAAGTAACATAAGAAGAGGAAATAGCATAGTATTTCCAGTTTCGCGAGGATAGACAAAAGTATTTTTCGCTCCAAAGGAAGTACTAAAGAATCCTATCTTATTTCTTGTATTACCAGGAATTTGGGGTATATGTGTAAAAAAATAAACTCTACTCTTCATTGTTGATAAAATGTAACACCCCAAAATGTGGCAAAATATGAATTCAAATTTATTGGACGTGATGCATGTTGGAGGAAATTTCAAATTCAAACCGGAATTCAAATTTGAAGCAAAAACAGAAAAAGAAAAAGGAAAGGAAAAAGAAAAATGGCCAATGGGCCGAAACCCGCCAGCCGGCCCAGCAACCTGCAACCCATTCCCCCCCTCCCCTCTCTCTGCCGTGCGGGTCCCACGTGTCGGCACCTTCTTCTCCAACCGCCGCCCTGCCTTTTTTCCCGCTCTGAGCAACCGCCGCGCGCCCCCGTCCGGATTCACCGCCTGCACCCACGATCTGCGGCCCCTCTCGGTGCAGCACGAACCCCACTCGCCCCCGCCGCCCCCTCGCCCATTTAAACACTGAGGTCCGTCCCTTTTTCTCCCCAATCGACTCGCCTCAGTTTCCGGTGAGGACCGAAGCTCCCATCGCTGTTTTCCTTCGAATTTCTCCCGTTTTCTCCGATCTAACGCGTGTAGTGTGTGCCACCGCCGCCGGGGAGTCTTGCAGGTGAAGAAGGCACCGTGTTTTGTGCTCTAGCCACAGCTCCGGTGAGCACCGCCGAGCTTCCCCCTCGGACCTCGTCGCCGACCGGCTTCCAGGGCCTCCGAGCTCAAGAAAACCACCGAGGTGAGACCCCCTACCTCCCCTCTTCCGTTCTATGCCAAGAAATCCAAGCTTTAGCGAGTGTAGACGAAAACCTGAAACTCTCCGGCGAGATCGCGGCCTACCGCCGCCGCGCGCCACCGGGCAGCGCCGCCCGCACACGGCTAGGGCGACGTGGCCCTTTGTGGCCCGTCCATTTTAAATCGGGCGGATGAAAAGAGAAAGTGTACCTAAAGCGGAGTCGGAGGGCAGCCGCAATGATGTGGAAGACCCCGACGAGCCAGCTCAGTGATACGAGTCGTTTAGAGTCATTCCCCTTATTTCACCATGTTATCGAGTAGTCGAGTCAAGAACCTATCTATTTGCTTGTTAATGTTTGGTGTGTAACGTGAGTTGTGGGAGCCATGGGTACTTGTCCACAACCTCGTCTTTAAGATTGCATTTGTTTTTGTGTGTGAAACCTTATGAATCAATAGTTGCATTTATTTTCGTATTAGACATGGTGCCTAAAAGTCTATGCGAAATCTTCAGAAATTGTCTAAATTTTAAGGTCTCAAAAGTTTAAGTTTATACAAGCAATGTGGGAAATTAATGCGTAATGATTAAGTTGACACTTGGTTGATCATAATAGATGGCCAGAAGAGGAAGAGGTCGTGGTGCCAACCCCAACAACAACAACAACAATGAGGCTGCCAATCCTCACCTTCCTGGAGGGCAAGACAGGGGTGGTCGCCGAGAAGGAGCTGATCCTATCTACCAAATGATCGACAATCAAAATCAGCTCATCCAGAATTTGATTCAAGTGGTGGCCAACTTGCACCAAGCTCCACCCCCACAGGCTGCACCACATCAACCAAGGTTGAGTGAGTTTCTGGGAACTCAACCCCCAAAGTTTGCCAGTGCTGCTGAACCTCTGGAGGCCAATGATTGGCTCAAGACCATTGAAAACAAGATGAGGATCATACAATGCCAAGGATATGAGAGGGTACTATTTGCCTCTCACCAATGGCATGGACCCGCTGCTGATTGGTGGACCGCTTACGTGGCAGCCCATCACGACCCCGAGAACATAACTTGGGAAGAGTTCAAGCGCAGTTTCCGCAACCACTACATACCAAGGGGAGAACTCAAGAATAAGAGGAAGGAGTTCTTGGGACTGCAGCAGGGCAACATGACTGTGAGGGAGTACCTCACCAAGTTCACCCAACTTTCCCGGTATGCCCCCACGGGACATCAAAACTGATGAGCAGAAACAGAACTGTTTTGTGGAAGGACTTACCATGGAAATGCAATGTGCAATGTCCTCCAACGAGTATGAAAGTTTCCAAAAGATGGTGGACAGGGCGTTTGTTGTGGAGAGGAAGTTGAAGGCCTTGGAGAACGAACATAAGAGGAAGATGGGATGGTCACACCAAGCGTAAAGCAGCAATACACGTCCACGTCTTATGCAGCAACCGGCAGGGCAGATGAACCGTGCTGTGGTACCCTACTCAGCACCGAGAGGTTACAACCCGAACTTCAGGCCTCCATCAGCACCAGTACAGCCGCAGTGTCAGTTTGTGCAGCAGCCACGCCCCACTTATCAACCTCGACCAGCAGGACAAGGGCCACAGAACCCACCCCAAGACAACAAAGGTCAGGCACCTAAAGTTGGGGTGCAATGCTTCAACCGTGGTGAAGTGGGGCACTACGCTCATAAGTGCCCAAAGAAGAAGCCTATGCAGCCACAGCAGCAGAATATGATGCAGGACGGGTGAACCACATGACCATGGAAGAAGCACAGGAGGCACCTGATGTGGTAATTGGTACGTTCCCTGCAAATTTACATATTGCAACCATATTATCTGATTTTGGTGCTACCCACTCGTTCATTGCTCAAGGATTTGTTAAGAAGCATGATCTAGCAACAACACAAATGAATCATATATTAGCAGTGAACTCTCCAGGGGAGAAATAAGAACAAGACAAGTGTGCTCCAAAGTGAATCTAGACATTAATGGGGTAGTATTTACTGCAAACCTCATAGTGATAAACTCACAAGGGATAGATATTATTTTGGGTATGGATTGGTTGACCAAACATAAAGGTATTATCCATTGCTCGATGAGAACGGTGGAACTAACTCACACTAGTGGCACCAAAGTGAAATTCGTAGCTGTCCAAGGACCTAGAAAGGACATTAAACTCAATTAAGTGGACGTGGAATTGGAAAAGATCAGGGTCATCAAGGAATATCCAGATGTTTTTTCATGAGGAGTTGCCAGGTATGCCCCCAGATCGTGAAGTGGAGTTCGCGATTAAACTAGTGCCGGGAACAACCCCGATCTACAAGTCGAGCTACAAGAAAAATCCGCGCAGCAACCATAGTTGCTGCGTGTATAAGAGCCGAAATGGGAGTGGGTCCCTTCATAGCATCGGGTAACCATACGTGAATAGGGAATTGTGCAGATTTTGCAACTGCACAAGAAATAATAAAAAAGCACACAAAATAGTAAGTAATGAATTAATCCCATTATTAGGAATCCAGTTATTAGCTATTTTGAAAAATCACAAAACTCCAAACTACCTGTTATCCAAAAAAACCTAAAATTCCTAATAACAAACCAAAATCCCCTACACGATTAGTTACAAAAGCTTTTTGACAAGCACTCGCTGCAATTGGTCGTGTAAACCAAAAGCCTATCAATAAATAGGAACATATTCCCACAAGTTTCCAAAAAAATTTGTATCAAATTGGAACTAGTAACCAATCCCAACATGGAAGTATTAAAAAAACTTACATAAACAAAAAATCTCAAATATCCCTCATCGTGAGACATATAATCGTCACTATAAATAAGAACCAAGATTCCTACAGTAGTAATTAGTATTAACATAATACAAGTAAGAGAGTCGATCAAGTATCCAAATTCTAAGGAAAAATGATTATTGATGGTCCAAGACCACAGATATTGATAGATAGAACTCCCTTTTATTTGTTGAATAGACAGGTGAACTGAGAATACCAGAGCTATACTTAAGAGTAAAACACTAGGAAAATCCTATAAGCGATGAAAATTTTTTGTTGCTGTTGGAATAAGAAAAAGGCCAGACCCCATTGACATAATAACTGGAAGTGGTAGAAGAGGGATTACCCAGGCATATTGATATGTATGTTCCATAAAAAAAGAGATAGCAATTTTTAGTTGAAATTTATAGTTCTTTTTTCTATAAAATTGTTTCGATTCACCAAACCTATTCTTATTTCTTTCTGAAGGAATTAAAAAAACAAAATAAGAATAAGAAAAAATACTGTAATTCTGATTTTTCAAAATTTGTCTCATTGAAATATTCAAAAATTCCGAATGGGTTTAGTTGCTTAAATTTTAAAAGTTAATCAAAGAATTTTGTTATTTAGTTATTAGATAAAAAAGATATTTATTAAAATACAAAAATTGATTGAATTTCTACTATATTCTAATTTTATATTTGTCAGAAATTCTTGAATATTCTTTACTTCATATAAAATGGAAATCCTAATGACTAGAATTATCAAGTTTTAGAATGTCTTGTTTAAGGGATTAATTATTTTTTATTTTGACTGGAATTCCATTCCTGAATATCCTCTGAACTTAATTAACTATTTGAATTTTAACTTCATTTTATCTCCCCATATTATATGAGGGCTTATCCCCCATACCTTAGATTTATATATAGAGTATATTTAATATATAAATAGATTTAAATTGAAAACCTTTGTAAATAATATACCTTTGTATATATTGTATATTATTAAAACAAAGTCTAAAATATATATGAAAAATACGTGAAAAACTCTAAAGTAAAAAATAATTTCAAATTTCATTATCTTTTAGTATGTAAGTATAAATACAAAGAAAAAACAGAAAGAAGGATTGATTTGCGGCAATACATGTCTTTCACATACAACTAGAAAAAAACTAATTTCCCTTTTGAATGGCAGTTCCAAAAAAATGTACTTCGATGTCAAAAAAGCGTATTCGTAAAAATATTTGGAAGAAAAGACTTATTTTTCCATTGTACAATCTTATTCTTTAGCAAAATCAAGATCATTTTTGAGCGGCAATGAGCATCCAAAACCAAAATGTTTTTCTGGGTAAGAAACAAATAACAGGTTTTGGAATAATCTGAATTTACCACAAAGAAAATCCAATTATCTAATATGAATGAATATTTTGAATTAATTAATGAATGTACTTTTATTTGTCGAATTCCTGGGTACAATATTCTTAGAAGTAATCCCTCTGTTATTCTGTTATATAGAACAAAAGTTTTGGTATATTGTGTCCTCAGTATTATTTTTCCTATCAAAGAACTTTTGATAATAGAATCCTCCTATTTTTTATGAGGAATTTCATTATCAAAAATAGAGTACTCTTGCAATAGGATTTAGAATTTTTACCTATCTTATACAAAATTCACAAATAAATTGGTTTAGGATTGGTAAATTGTATTAATAAGAGCATAAAGGCTTTGACTCCAGAAACTTTTCAAAATACAAAACTCTTTGTATTTAATGATGAAATTCAAATTTTCCTAAATTCTATGGATTCTCCCAATCTTGACGATTCCCAAGAAAATAACTATTATTCTTTTAAGTTAACTATTATTTCAAGTTAGCCGCCATGGTGAAATTGGTAGACACGCTGCTCTTAGGAAGCAGTGCTCAAGCATCTCGGTTCAAGTCCGAGTGGCAACATTCTCGAAAAAGAATACAAAAGATTAGAAAATGGATTCAATTCGAAATTTCTAGTTTTGTAATGGGACCTTCTCCTTATGCTATTTGCAACTTTAGAACATATACTAACTCATATCTCTTTCTCAACTATTTCAATTGTGATTACGATTCATTTGATAACTTTATTAGTTTGTGAACCTAGGGGATTATGTGATTCACCAGAAAAAGGAATGATAGCTATTTTTTCTCTATAACAGGATTCTTAGTTTCTCGTTGAAACCTTAAGATATTTGTATACTTCAAAGTTGAAGAGAAGTATCCAAATGACATGTCTTATTTTACAATAACTCATGTTTGTAGCAATGAAATACCACAAACTACCCAATATGATATATGAGAATTCAAATTTTCTATGATATGCCTTCCCTATAAAGGACCAAAAATACCTTACTTACGTATCGTTGGAAAGTGCATTAACATAAATACAGTAGTAAGCAGAGACAGTACAAAGGTATGTAAACTATAAAAACGAGTCAAAGTGGATTGCCCCACACTAGCACTTCCACTTAATAACTCCACTAAAGGGGATCCTATTACTGGAATCGCTTCAGGTACACCTGTAACAATTTTGACTGCCCAATAACCGATTTGATCCCAAATTCGACAAGGATTGTATTCTTTAATTATTTCTCCATTTTTTATTCTATTGGATTTTATTCTTCTTTTTTGGATCCAATATAGAAGAATAAAAGAACAGGTATAAGAATTAAGTTAAGTCGATCCAAAAAGGAAAGGAGGTTCATGGCCAAGGGCAAAGATGTTAGAATCAGAGTGATTTTGGAATGTATCAGTTATGTTCGAAAGGGTACCAATAAGGAATCGATGGGGATTTCTAGATATAGTACTCAAAATAATCGCCACAATACACCGAGACAATTAGAATTAAGAAAATTTTGTCGTTATTGCCGCAAGCATACGACTCATAATGAAATATAGAAATAGGAGCATCGTGTTTTTGATTTTTCTAAAGAATAGAAAGAGTAAGAATTTATTATTTAATATATAGAACATAGATAGAATACAAAATAAAAATTCACTTTAGGTAGATATTATTTCATATGTATAGAGGTTTTTTATATATAGTATATGAATCAAATAATCTAGATAGAGAATGAGAAGAAGATTACGATGTGGAAAATAAGAAAAGAATTGTGTACAATGGCATTGTACAACAATTTGGAAAAGGGATGTAGCGCAGCTTGGTAGCGTGTTTGTTTTGGGTACAAAATGTCACAGGTTCAAATCCTGTCATCCCTACCTATTACTTCTCTCTTCTTTATGGACAGTAGTGGGGAGATCAATTAAAGTGTATATAACTTGAATTTGTAGATACTATACATACTGAGACACGTTAGGAGTAGAAAAGGATTTCCTTTCTGAAAGCGCTCTTAGTTCAGTTTAGTAGAACGCGGGTCTCCAAAACCGGACGTCATAGGTTGAAATCCTACAGAGCGTGATTCCATCTATCTTATGTCGAAACAGAGTAAAGTAACTTAAAAAAAGCAAAGTCGAATTATAACTCCAATTTGACCTCCTCTCCAGTCTGAGGAGGTCAATCAAAAAAGAAATATTACTCAATCCAAGATCCAACTGATCCCCACGCTTGCATTGCAACTACGCAGTCACGAATAATCCCGCTTAAGTAATAGGAATTAGGCCTAAGACGATTCCAAATAGAAAAACTTCAATCATTTTGATTTGTTTGAGGGGACAAAAAAAGAGATACGATCTATCTCTAAATAATAGTCTAAATTATTCACAAATCTCAATGACCAAAAAAGGACTGGTAATTAGCGTGGAAAAAGGTCCTATAATATCAGTAATCCAAAAGAAAGATTCTTATTTCCTGACTTATTCATTCAATTCATTTCAAATAAGATGTATCTTGTTCAAGCCGATAAATAGAGCTGGGGTTATAGTTAAAGCAGCCAGTAGAAAACCAAACAGCTAGTTATAGTAAGCATGAAGGGATTAAATTCCATTTTTTACTACACTACATATGTTGGTAAAGCACTTACCTAACTTATGGAAAATTCCTAATTTATCGGTTATTTTAGATAATACTAAAAAACAAGATAGAGGGAGACATACCTTTTAGAGAGAGGAATCTTTGAAAAGATTCTGAATTTAGCTTAATTCTATTTCCAAATCTTTAAAATCCTTAAAAATTTGTGCAAAACCTAAATTCAAAATTAAGACTCAAATCACATCAAAAGGAGAAAAAACGAAGCAAGATCATAGGCTTACATTATGGAGATACAAATCTTTGAAATAATCCTAACTTAACTCGTTTCCATGTCCAGACCTACAAAATACTCAAAATTTTGTGCAAAATCTAAATTATAAATTTGAGCCCATGAGTCGCATAAAAAGAAATGGAAAACGAAGCACGATAATAGAATAATAATAAGGAGACATACCTCTAAAAAAATTTGGAAACAAAACAGTCCCTCCAAATTTCGCAAAAATATCGTCCACCGCGACTGTAGCTAGCTCAGCTGCGTTCAGACAAGAACTCGTGGGAGCTATATATACACTTGTTTTCACATAGCGTCGATATAGGAAACCGCATGTGATGACTACATTGTCACAGGCAGTTCCCTATACAGACCGCTTGTGAAAACAAGTATATTTTCACATGCGGTCTTTAGCAAAAAAACCGCCAGAGATATTGTCCATTATCACATGCGCTTTTCTATACCGACCACTTGTGAAAACATGTATATTTTTACAGGTGGACATTGAAATAAAATCGCCTGAGATATTGTATATTTTCTCAGGCGGTTCGTAAGGACGCCCGCACGTGAACATCTATATCTTTTCAGATACGTTTTTGTTTACAGATCGCTTGTGATATTAAATTATCACAGGAGGCTTTTAATTCATTGGAAATCATAGACGTTGTTTTAAACAGACCACCTATAAAAGAAATGGGAGGCGACTGTGAAATTGCTTTTTGTAGTACTGGGTGCAACCCAAGTTGTCCTTCGCACCATGTCTGGAGCAAGAAAGTTATAGGTGGTTATAGATTGTCGACTTGGACCATCACATCAAACCTCGCCGTAAGGACACTATAAGAAACCGATCAATTTACAACCGCAAAAAACTGTCATAAATTAGAGAAAACCATCGTAAATAAGTTATTTACAACAGTTTTCAGTTATTTATGATGGTTTCTGGTCATTTCTAGTAATTAGCCATAAATAATTTTATTTATGACGGTCACCATCGTAAATAACTAACTTAAGACGGCCCTTCCCAGCCGTCATAAATAATGGGCCGTCGCCCATGGCCATGCCACATGGTGGGCTGGACACCTGACTTACGACGGCCTGCCTCAGGCCGTCGTAAGTTAATTAGGTTAACTTACGACGGCCCTGTATAGTTTGCTGTCGTAAATAAGGTTTTTATTTTTTTAAAAAAATAGAATACAGATACCCTGGCACGATGGTCAACTCACAGAACAGTTTATATACACATCCAAAATATAAAACATCTAAAATATTAAACAAAAAGAAGATCCACTCGCTAAACACCACCCCTTCCACTCGCGGATCCACTCGCTCCGGAGCCGAATAATCCGTCTCCGCGACCTCCTCCCGGTGCCGGTAGCTGTGGCGGTGGAGTTTGAGACTCCGTTGTCGATCTCTACAATGTAATGCAAATAAATAGATAAAGTGAGTTTGAGATTCTATGACTCTGCCCCTTACTCTCACTCTCCCCCTTACTCTCACTCTCTCTCCCTCCCTCGCACTCTCACTTTCTCCCTCGCTCTCTCCCTCCCCCTCTCTCTATGACTCCCCCTCTCTCTCACCCCCTCTCTCTACCACTCTATCTCACTACCCTCGAGTCTGGACAATTCCATCAAAAATGGCAAACCTACAAAAGAATAAAAGAATAATAATTAGAAGAAGCAAGCTTTTAAAGAAACAATGAAAATGACCAACTAACCGTCCATGTGCCTACCCGCCTCCACTAGCGTAAACGACTTGAGGGTCAATTGGCGCGTCTTCCCAATCGTACCCTTCCCAGTGTATCCCCACGGCCACTCGGTCATACTTTTGCTAAAAGCAGGAAAATTATGTATTAGTTACAATTGAATAGATGAGTTTTGATAACTTACGAGTCGATCGGCTGCGACCTGACTGCACTCCCAAGGCTGAGATGGGTCCTTATGACCCCGCTTCTAGAATTGAGTGGCGGTTGGTACCTGACCGGTCTCACGCTCCGGTAGATGTGTTAGTATGCTAATTATATTGTGAAGACATATAAATAAGGGTTAGTATTCTTACCTTGCGTTTAGCCAAACGCACATGGCCATCGGGGCTATAGGAGTGCTTTGAGTCGGAACCTCTGCATCCACGAGCCCTCCTGGACTTAGCGATGAAAGCATCGCTAGCCCACATCTAGCAGAGAGCTCGATATGCTTCGGGCCGACCCTCTAACCAGGAAGTACTGACCTGCACATATTTATTATGTCATTGACATACCATTTACATAAATAAGTACTGAAACAATTGAAGAATTGATAAGAATAGTTAATTGCTAAGTAATATATAAGATAACGTAATTCCCAATAGAAATGTACCTCCGTGCGCTGTAAGGCCACGTGTTTTCTAGCTAGGTCTGGGACGTGTCTCAATAGCTGAGAGCATCTGCTCTCACCTGATGAACTGCCCCTAAAAAGGGTGTCCCGTGCCTCCCTGAGGAAGCCCCTAGCCCCCTTCCCTTTTTCCTTCTCTGATGACATCCTGTTGTAAGTAGTAATTGATAAATATGCTAAGAAAAAATACAAAGTAATGATAATTTAGTGAAAAAAGTTACTTGGAGTCAGTTTCAGAATTCATCGACATCACGAACCCTACTCCTTAAACCATACCATTGATCTTTTTTCGTAATTTGTTCCCGTTTTCATTTGCACATATCAGAAGTCTCTACATTGTCAGCGTCTCCAACCAAGTGATCGAGTTCAACACCAGGCTCGACGGAAAACGAGTCTGGCAACTCTTGTTCTTGATAAACCTCGTCAACGTCATTAATATCATGGTAGCCATCATCTCTTTGAGTATGTAACCGCTCACAAGGATTCAGCTTATGTACCACCCACCATGCGACCTAATCCTTCGGCATGTCCGTGATCTCAAGAGCAACGGGAGAAGGACGAAGCCAAAGCCCACCGGCCTTTTGGGGGCTCGGGCACCGGACACGAGTCATTGGGTGGTCCTTATACCCTCCTGCGATGGGTCATGACGGATGAGCAGTCGAGCGTTGGAGGGAGGTCAGTCACGTGCCGAGCCCGAGCCGAGGCTCTCGTCGAGCGTTTCTCCGCATCCTTGGGTGCTCGAAGGTCCATGTATGTCTCGTGTACATCATCGTGTTCCAATGAGTGCTTCGCATCTGCACCGGCACCGTTTGCCTCAAAGCCCGGCTCGATAGATGTCCTACTATTAATTATCATATTACATGCTCTCATGATGGTGTATATAGCTAAATGTCATGAAGCGAATAATTATCACTCAATTTTCAAACAATGTTCAAGGGAGTAATTAATAAACAAAACATAATTATTAAAAAATGACTCAAAGAGGGCGCGAAGTCCCGCGGCGGCGGTGGGTGGTCTGCCAGGGTCAGGCGCGCACCAGGGAACCGGCACAGGCGACGCGCGAGGCCTAGGGGCCAAGAGGGGGGCCGGGGCGGCAGGAGCCGGAGCGGCGGCTCGGAGTCGGGCGAGGGTGGGGGCGTGGCGGCAGCCTGGGGTAGCAGCGATGGCGGGGTCTGGGGGCGGCGGCCGGCGGTGGAGGCAGCGGCGGTAGACGGCGGGCGGCGATGGAGGCGGCGGCAGAGGAAAGCTCGGGGGAAGGGCGGAGAGGCGGGCTCGGGCTCAGGCTGAGCATCCTAAGTGCGGTCCACATATTTTATGTGGGTTATATAAAACGACCCTCAACCCTAATACATTCATTTTCCTCCCCAGAGCACATTTCTCTCCCCTCTCCAGAGCACAGGCAAGAAAGGCAAAACGGATATCAATATTCTCTTCGGTCAGCATTTCTTAGGGCTTTCGGGTATGTCTCGGTGAAGAGTCAAGACAAGGTAAGAACCCAGGGAGGTTCGAACTGACATAGGCCCTCGTAAAATCAGACAATGTTTGAGCGACTTGATTAAAAATCGCAGAGTTTCTCCAATCTTGGGTTAGGGAAGAAGGAGATATTCGTGACTACTGGTAGGCCGGACTCTGGACAGAAAAAAATTGGACCACTCTACCTGAATTTCAGCTTGACCGGCATTTTCTTCACCGGAAATCGTGTCCCCCCACTCCTGAGCAGAAGCCTTTTTCAAAATCCGATTCAGCGGTTTCAAGTTCGGGAAGCTTTTGAACAAGGATTTGCTCTATAACCCGGGAAAGGAAGCTTCTACGTGAAGTTTGCGAGACGGGCCGAATGGATTGGATCGTTTCTGCTTCTGCCAACGAGGGCCGCCCTGGAGAGTAGGATCCTCCTGCGAAAGCAAAACGATGTCGGCTCCAGCATGAGCGAACCTTTTCTGAATTTTTTTTCTTTATTTAATTCTCTGACACGAAGTTGGTTAATCAGACATCTACCAGGAAAGAGTGCCGAGCCGAATCCGCTCCCCCTGCTTGCTTGTATTGGGCATTCAAGTTATTTCATGTTCCAAACACAAATTTAGTGGATTCTGGACCACGAGAACTCTTTCTTTTAATCTGTATCTTTTTACCAGTAATAGGAATTGGTATTTATCCAGATTTTGTCCTCTTGCTATCCGTTGCTCGTTCTAGCTTTGTCAATCGTGGAATGAGCAGATCCTTCATTACCATAGAAAAATACCTTATCAGTTCCTGTGTTTCTGTTTTGCTCTCCCCCTTTTTTCACTTAGTTTAGTTGGAATGGAAAGAGAACTTCCTTCATCCTTTTTGTTGCCTGGTTCGGTTCCTGCTCTGAAGTTTCCTTTTGAGTCTGTGCCGTCTGAAATACCAAACCCTAAATCTTGCTAGTTCGAAGAGTTCGATTGCTTGGAGAAGGTATTCTTCTTGGTCGACGGTTTTTAAAAACCCTTTTTACCCAGAAAAGGAAACCCACGTCAACTTCTGCTCCTAACATATATGAATGGTTCTTATGCTTGCCAAGGGAAGGGGGGCGAACTCATATCCGTTACCCGAAACCAGGAGACTGAACGAAAGAAAATGCAAGTGAAACGAGATGAGAAATGTAGGCTGATTTCCTAAAAGCGGTGGTTCTCGCCTCCCTGTGAGAAGGTGCTCTGGTGCAATCCTTACCGACAGAAAAAGATTGCAGTCGGGTTGATAATAATCGAGTTCCATTACTTCGTCGGGACTTTTTGGAGATTGGATGCAGTTACTAATTCATGATCTTGCATGTACATAATGAACTTCATTCTCGATTCTACGAGAATTTTTATGAAAGCGTTTCATTTGCTGCGAAAGCGAAACGACGTCGGCTCCATACCGGAATCTCTTCCGTTCCTCAGCAGAGGGGATGAGACCGGCACCACAATGGTGGCAAGGGAAGAACGGGATGCGACCCACAACAAACAAAGGGGTGGAGGCAGACCGAAGAAGGAAAGATATTCTGAAATAGAATCATATCTTTGACGATCCAGTATTAGCTAGTAAGTGTATGGACTCAGACTTTGATGACTCCCTAGTGGCTAGGGAAGCGTTAGCTTCACCCTTTGAACGTCTCATTTACTCTCTCTAGCTCTCGACTTTACGTATAGGAATTTCAGGTACATTGGTCCCTCTTGTCGAGTTGATAGAGCACTCCTCCAAAGCTGTCAACCAGCTTTGCAAACTCGTGACAGCCCTCTTGACTGTTTTTTTATTACCCAATTTGCCGAATCCCATCCACTCGTTTACTCATGGAATGAGTCCTGTGGAAAGTTCAACCAATCTTTTTTTCATAATTTTTTTCCTTTTGTCAAGGACTCAGCTATGGTAGGATTGACCTAATTGTGATCCAACCTACTGCTTTAGTTCCTGTCATTGTGTGGTTTGTACCATTCCTTGACCGACCCCTTAACGGAAGAAACATGAAAAACAAATATTTTTTTATCACTGTAAATGTCTTGTCTACCCCCAGGGCCCCCTTTAAAAGAGGGTTCCAAAGCCGAATATCGGGCCATTGCCTCCTGAGATTGCAAAAAATGACTCGATAGAATGCTAATTGAGGCCTATCCTTCCCAAAAGCGTCGGCTAAGGATTCGGCAGTCGAGGCATCTATATCTATGGAATTTGGGAGAAGAAGAGAATTGATGGTGCACACGGGAAAGAATGAGCTTTCCCCTTTGATTGGAATCAAGTTTTCTACTAGATTGATAGAGAGGAATGACAATCGTCAGGTGCAAATGTGAGAAGTAGAATGAAACTTCCTAGTCAGAATCTTCCTTGTGTCTGTCTAGTTGATAGGATGATCTGGTGAAAACGTCCGAAAAAACCGGCTATGGAACTACCGAGCAAAGGCAAAAAGACAATAAGTAGATACATAAGATCGAGTCTCTTCACAAAAAAAATCAGACAATGTTCGAGCGACCTGCTTAAAATTGCAGAGTTCACCTTGGGATTCTTCTAGAAAGATGAGGCACCAGGGTTGAGTTGAGGGGGCAGCCCGTGCGCTAATTGGGCTTCGAGATTGGTGACTCGATCATCAGATTATAAGTTCATTCCAACCAGACCAGACCGTGCACATTCTTATTATGAGAAGGGGTCATTTGAGCCTATGGAAATCTACTGGAGATTGCTTCACGCCTAAGAAACAATGAGCTTATTCGGTACGCTGCGCGCCTTCTGCCTTACATTAAAACACCTCGTCCTATTCATGGTGATTCCATAAATATCCCATTCCAAAAGTCAAAATAATCGGGACTTTTCGGAGTTTGGATGCAGTTACTAATTCATGATCTGGCATGTACAGAATGAAAACTTCATTCTCGATTCTACGAGAATTTTTCTTTTCTGAATAGACTCGATTCTCCGCACAATTGTTTTACCAGAATTCAGTGAGCGTTTGCGGAGAACTCTATCAGTATCTATCTGGTCCGACGCTTTCGGGAAGGATAGGCCTCAATTAGAATTCTATCGAGTCATTTTTTGCAATCTCGCATTCTGCTGGTCTTGTTCTTGCACCTGGAAAAAGGTTATGCCGGTCAAGCTCTGAGGATGAATACCGCTCTATGGCATTAGCACTTGCCGTTACAGTGTGGATAGGCCTCATCATCTTACGTAATGTTGGTTTTCCCTTATAAAAGCACAAGCTTCTAGAAGATTAGGTAGGTACGAGTGGTGGATAGGATAGTTCGAAAGTCCCAGACAGCATTTATTAGAGGAAGGTATATCCCGAATCCTCACCTTCTTTTCCTCTGGTCAGCTCGCCAGGAGCTTGGGTCTTACCATCCTTCGAGTCTGATCTCGGGCCCGAACGCAGCATACAACTCCTCGTTGTACTGTGCTTCTTTGCCTATGAGAATTCTTATTATTCTCCAAACTGTGGTATCTGAAATGACCCACTTTCCTGAGCATAAGAAAGACTACTACAGCACGGTCTTACATCCAGGAATGGAACATTCCATCTCTTCTTGTCCACTGATTTTGTTTACAGCTCATTCCTAACATGCGGATCAAAAAACTTCTGGTTCACTCTCGATCTTAATACCTCATGACTACCGCATGCCGGCTCGGATACCCACGATCCAGTGCCGTCTTGTCCATTCCACTCAAAGCATATAGCCTCCTCGCTTCCAGCAATGAATTGTAGCAGGATTTCGTCTCGAAAGGTATAGATACCACGTAACATAGACTAGTTTTAGGTTCATTATTACCTCCCCAAGTCGCCCAAGTGCTCCAGTCATGCCACCTAATATTGTAGAGAAGATTCTTTTTTAGACAATTCTCTATAGCTGGTCTGCCCACTAGCCTATCCTACTTTGGTTAAGGTGATTGGAGATTGCTCAATCTGAAAAGGAAAACATTCGATCCTTGCAAAGCTTCAGGACATCTCAAGGTAACCTGAAAATAGGCATCCCTGTAGGAAGAGAACATCAAACTGATTGAATGAAAGAACCCCACAAGTGAATCTTGGACCAATAGGCAGCATAGGGGAGAAAAGCACTACACTTTGTCAAGGGCGTCGGGACCTAGGGTAGCTGGCCGTCGGCTACGGAGCTCGTAGCCGCGGTCCGTCGTCGCCGGCGAGGTTTTTTGGTTGTCAAGGGCGTCTGGACCTAGGGTAGCTGGCCCTCGGCTACGGAGCTCGTAGCCACGGTCCGTCGTCGCCCGCGAGGTTTTTCCCCTCTGCCGTCGGCTTGGTTGAGGAAGAGATGTGAAACCAGGAATAATAATTTATTGCTTGCCTTCTCAATGTTCGGTTACCGAATATATGGCCTCAGGCCTTCACCAACCTTTCCTAAACGTAAGGGATAAAAATAGAAACTAATCTCATAAAAATAGAAACTAATCTCTCTTTCCACTTTTAGCCACTCGTGGTGTCCTCCTCCTGTGCGCATGCGGCGCGTTCTGTGGTGCGGCGCACGTCACAGAGGTGCCTGTACGTGCGCCCCCACATGACATCTCTCCCCCCTCGAGGTCCAGCTCGTCCTCAAGCTGAAAGTCGGGGTACTTGATGCGGAACTCGTCGAGGTCCTCCCACGAAGCAGACTCCGCTGGCTCGCCGCACCAGTGGACAAGGACCTGACGAACCCCACACGCCAAGCGAGCTTTCTCGACACGCAGTGGCTCTGGAATCACAGCACCGTTGTGGATGGCCGGCAGGGTCGGGGGCGATGCCGGAGGTGCGCCGACGAACTTCTTGAGTACGCCAACATGGAACACATCATGAAGTCGGGCACCCAGGGGCAGTTCCAGGCGGACCGCGACATCGTTGATGATCTCGGTGATGCGGTAGGGTCCCACAAATCGGGGCTTCAGCTTACCCATGGACGTCCTGGGTAGGGAGGCTGCTGCACGCTGCCGGAGTCGAAGTAGTGCCCAATCGCCGACCTGATAAGAGACCTGCCGATGCTGCCGGTCGTAGTGGAGCTTCTGGGACGCCTGTGCCTGCTCCAGGCGGTAACGAACATCAGCCAGGAAGGCCTCCCGAGCCTCCATGTCCTGGGCGACGGCAGCCACCCTCGTCTCCCCTGGCTCATAAGAGTGGATGGACGGAGGGTCACGGCCATATACCACGCAGAATGGCGTGTCCCGGAGAGAGGTCTGGTATGCGGTGTTGTAGATGTATTCGGCCCACGGCAACCAGAGCAGCCACTGGCGGGGACGATCTCCGGTGCAACAACGCAGGTACATCACGATGACGCGGTTGGCAGCCTCCGTCTGACCATCCGACTGTGGGTGGAAAGCTGATGTCATGTGCAGCTTGGTGCCCATAAGCCGCATGAGCTCGCGCCAGAACGACGAAGTGAACACCGGGTCGCGGTCGGAGACGATGGATTGCGGGACGTCATGCAGGCGAACAATGTCGGCGAAGAAAGCCTGTGCCACAGATTCCGCCGTGTATGGGTGTGCGAGGAGGATAAAGTGGCAGTACTTGCTGAACCGGTCGACTATGGAGAGAATGACCGTCTTCCCATTCACCCTTGGTAACGCTTCCACAAAGTCGATACCGATGTCGGACCAGACCGCCGCTGGAACAGGCAGCGGCATAAGCAGCCCTGCTGGGTGTAGGTGCTCTTACTTGTACCTCTGACAAGTATGGCACGACCGCACGAAGTCTTGCACCACACGACGCATGTTAGGAAAATGAAAGTCGCGGTGGAGGCGGTGGAGCGTGCGATGGATGCCCTCGTGCCCATCCTCATGGACGTCCTCCACGATCTCCTGCAGCAGCGGGGAGGTGGGTGGGATGTAGAGGCGCCCTCCGTAAGTGACCATGTCATCGACCACTGTCCACGGCGCAGCACCTGTACCCGCGCGAACCTCCTCGTGGATGGCCACCAGTGCCGGATCCGTGGCCTGTGCGTGACGAAGACGGCCGATGAAGTCAAAACGAGGCGCCGAAATAGCCAGCAAAGCGCCCTCCTCAGTGTCACGGCGGGAGAGGGCGTCAGCCACGACGTTCGCAGAGCCGGACTTGTATTCGACGGCGAAGTCGAAACCCAACAGCTTACCGACCCAATGGTGTTGCGGAATCGTGGCAAGGCGCTGGTCGAGCAGGTACTTGAGACTGTAGTGGTCTGTCTTGACAATGAAGCGTCGTCCCCACAAGTACGGCCGCCAATGCCGTATTGCCTGGACCAGACCGACGAGTTCTCGCTCGTGCGCGGCGAGTGAGCGATGGCGCGGCTTCACCGGCCTGCTGAAGAACGCGACGGGATGGCCATCCCGGACCAGCACCACCCCGAAACCATAGGTCGAGGCATCGCACTCGACAACGAATGGCTTGGTGAAGTCCGGCAGTGCCAGTACTGGCGCCGACGTCACCACTCCTTTGAGGGCACTGAAGGCCGCTGCTGCGTTGTCGTTCCAGGTGAACCCCTCCTTTTTCAGAAGGGCTGTGAGAGGAGCAGCGATGGTGCCGTAGTTGTGGACGAACTTCCTGTAGTACCCTGCCAAGCCGAGGAAGCCGCGCACCGCCCGCGCCGAGCGTGGTTGAGGCCAATCGTGGATGGCCTGGACCTTGGTCGGATCCATGGCCACACCTGCCGCATATATGGTGTGCCCGAGATAGGAGACAACGTCCACGCCGAAGGAGCACTTGGAGCGCTTGACGAAAAGACGATGTTGACGGCGCACCGCGAGAACGACGCGGAGGTGGCGCAGATGATCCACCCAGGAAGCGCTGTATATCAAAATATCATCAAAGAAGACAAGCACAAACCGGCGGAGGTAGGCGCGCAACACGTCGTTCATGAGTGACTGGAACGTGGCAGGGGCGTTGCATACCCCGAACGGCATGACCAAGAACTCGTAGAAGGCGTCATGCGTCCGGAACACAGTTTTGTCAATGTCCTCCGGCTTCATAAGGACCTGATGGTAGCTGGATCGGAGGTTGAGCTTGGTGAAGAATCGGGCGCCATGGAGTTCATCCAGAAGCTCGTCGACGACCGGAATGGGGAAAGCGTCCTTGATGGTGATGGCGTTCAGCGCGCGGTAGTGGACGCAGAACCGCCATGAGCCGTCCGCCTTCTTGACGAGAAGGACCGGTGACGAGAACTCCGAGCTGCTGTGCCGAATAATCTCCTGGTCCAGCATGGACGCACATTGATGCTCCAGTTCGTCCTTGTGCAAAGCAGGGTAGCGGTACGGTCGAACGGCCACCGGCGGTACCCCCGGTACCAAGTTAATGCTTTGGTAATGACTACGCGATGGGGGAAGGTCGTGTGGCTCGCCAAAGATGTCATCGAAATCCGCCAAGAGCTCGTCGAGGAGCGAGCTGCTAGCCGTGGTCGTGCTCACGGCCGGCACGCGAGGACCCGCCAGCCCCTGCCAGCAGAAAGCGCGGTCCTGGTATGTGAAGGAGATCTCGAGGTTGCTGAAATACCACACGATCGGGCCAAGCACGTGAGCCACCGGGTGCCGAGGACGACATCATACCCCGCCAGGGGCATAACGTAGAGATCTGCGGGGAACGAAATGCCACCGACGGTCAGCGGAGCGTCACGGATGACGCCGACGCACGCGACGCGTTCGCCGTTGGCGACCAGAGCCGTGAGGCGTGGTCGGTGCTGGAGAGGCAGGCCAGTTTGAAGGGCAGCGGCTCCCGATATGAAGTTGTGGGTGCTGCCTGAGTCGAGCAGGGCGACGAGGGATGCGGATCCCAGCCCGATCTCCAGTTGCATCGTGTCGGTGAAGGCGACCCCGGCTAGGGCCTGGAGGGAGAACACGGGCGCTTCACCAGTCCCCACGTTCTCGGCAGCCTCCATGGCCGGCCCGTCGTCGTCCTCCTCAATACTGTCGAGGAGGAAAACCGTTTGCACACACGGTTGTGGCCCCTGGTGAATTTGTCGTCGCAATTATAACAGAGTCCAAGGCGGCAGCGCTCTTCCCGTTCCGCCTGGGTGAGGCGTTTGATGGGGCGGCCCTCGACGGTGATTGTCGCGGGGGTGGCTGCTTTGGCACCCTGTGGCGCGGCCGGAGCCAGGCGGGCGGCCGGAGTCGGCAGCAAAGGACGGGGCGGCGCCCTGGCAGCCGGGGCGGTGTACTGCTCCCTCAGTTCAAACTGGCGAGCCAAACTCATGCGGCGGCCAAGGACTGGGGGTTCTGGATCCGGACGTCGATGCTGAGCGGCGGTTGAAGACCTCCGGTGAACAGCTGAACCCGCTGCGCCTCGGTAAGCAGACCAGCACGAGGGAGGAGCGCCTGGAACCGATCTTGATACTTGGCGACCGTGCCCGTGCGCCGGCATTCGGCCAATTCGGCCATCGGGGCACAGCGCAAAGGCAGTCCATAATGCAGATGCAACAGCTCCTTGAAACGACGCCAGGACGGGGTGCCCTCGTCCGTCTGGACCTGGATGTACCACATCTGTGTGCCCTCCTCAAAATTGTAGGAGGCCATCCAGACGTTTTCCTCCTCCATGATTCGCTGCTGATGAAAATACGATTCACAGCGATTGGTGAAGATCAGCGGATCGGTTTTCCCGTCATAGCGGGGAAAGTCCATCTTCTGGAACCGTGGTGGTCGATCGTGGTTTCGCTGCCCATCGTTGCCTCCAGGACTGGTCGATGAGGCGGCGGGCCACTCCTGCTGGAGCGCGGCCACGGACGTCTGCAGGGACACCACCGTCGCGGTCAGGGTCTCCATCAGCTTTGCCAGGTCGGCGGTGGACGGTTCAGACATGGCTGATGGGTGCGACGCGGCGGCTAGAGGTGGCGCAGCGGTGGGGGGCTGTTGCAGCGGCGGAGCAGATGGGAACGAGGAACGCCTGGTAGCTGATACCAGGTTGTCAAGGGCGTCGGGACCTAGGGTAGCTGGCCCTCGGCTACAGGGCTCGTAGCCACGGTCCCTCGTCGCCGGCGAGGTTTTTCGGTTGTCAAGGGCGTCGGGACCTAGGGTAGCTGGCCCTCGGCTATGGAGCTCGTAGCCGCGGTCCGTCGTCGCCGGCGAGGTTTTTCCCCTCTGCTGTCGGCTTGGTTGAGAAAGAGATGGGAAACCAGGAATAATAATTTATTGCTTGCCTTCTCAATGTTCGGTTACCGAATATATGGCCTCAGGCCTTCACCAACCTTTCCTAAACGTAAGGGATAAAAATAGAAACTAATCTCATAAAAATAGAAACTAATCTCTCTTTCCACTTTTAGCCACTCGTGGTGTCCTCCTCCTGTGCGCATGCGGCGCGTTCTGTGGCGCGGCGCACGTCACGGCGGCGCCTGTACGTGCGCCCCCACATGACACACCTCAAAATAGGAACCAACAAGAGAATCAACAAAAGCACCAGGCCAGGCCGGGCCGGGCTTAGGCAGGCGCGGGAGGAAGAAAGAAAATCGAAGAGCCAAAATTGGGTTTTTGATTGGATTCGGAACCCCTCCATTTTTCATCCAAGGTGCTAACGGCAGTGGGACTCCCACAGGTAACAAGAAGCACTTGCTTCTAGAAGATTCTATAGTGATCCACAGGAATCAGCCTTGGGTGACGCCTCCCTAGTCGTCGAAAGATTTCATCCCTCGGCTCAGGCGGCTGCTCAACGAGGAGGTTCCTCGTGGATTGTTGGGAACGTCCTCTATATTTGAAGGCTGCTGGTTCGGTACGGTACTAAAGGTCCTCGGACTTCCAGGCGGTCTCACTCAAGTGAATTGTCTAGAGAGCATTCTGCCACTTTTTGGCGACTTTCACTGTTTGGAGGTAGTCTCCTTCTTCTAGTTACGATTCAGAAGGTCAGAGGTGGGAAACAAGGAAACAGAGGGGAGCATTCTATTTCTAGGGATGACAGTCCCAATAGGCCGTAAAAGACGGATTTTCCATGGTCAAATCTATCATTCTGAAATTCTTCACTCCCACGAGCGCGATCTGGTTAGAAGTCTTATATGCTTTGAAAAGCCCCTATTCAATAAGTTGCTCCTATTTTCATATTTCGTGCATCCGTTTCCACCATCCATTTCTGCCTCCTGGCTGGGATGGGATAAGTGATAGTTGAGTCGGGGAAGGAACAACTGGAATGGGGGATCCCCGTTGGCAACCAACCACGGCAGTAGTTGGTTTTACAGCACACCGATGAAGTGTGTATGGGCAATGCATGAACTGAGAGAGCTGCTTTCTCGGCTATTCCAATAGAAATGATTGAAATTCCATTTTTGTAGGACCCAGCGCTGCATATTCCTCTGGCCTGCTGTTCAGATCAACAATCTAATTTAACTACCCTGGATCCATCCGGAGCTATATTCACATGGCATAACCTGAAAAGCACTCGAAGTGAGAACTTGGGAGTCGCTATAGGAATGGAGAAAAAAAGAGCTGGCTTGGCTCAGATCCCTTGAACTTCGAGGATTGATGGTCCCAATTCAGTCTCTTCTCTCTGGTGGCTGCAACAGCAGCAACTAAAGTTGTTTAACCATGGGCCCACATCTCGGCAATGAAGAGAATGGATTCAACAAAAGGGCACTGGTTTTTTCTTTCGGTTTCATTGATAGAAGAAGAGTACGCTAGCTAGCAGAGCATGAAAACGCTTGCTTGCGCTCCACCCCTACGGAAACTATTGCCCGGCAAGCCAACTGGAAGGTTCACAAATGGGAGAAAAAGTGTTTGGCCCGAGCCAAAAAGAGGTTGATCCACTTCATTCGGCGATTACTAGCGATTCCTGCTTCATGCAGGCATTATTTCTATCTTAGTGAATCCCGATTCGACATTTAAAGTCTAACCATTGAAAAAAGGATACTTCTAAATGTTAAGGGGCGCTCAACCTTCCACTCAAATCCTTTTTCCCTGAAGGGAGTGAGCTGTGCCACCAGGTTTTTGGTTTGTGCCGAGCTAGACAGATTGGGTTTCCCTTCTCTTCAGCTCTCTCCGGTTTCACCGATGTGTTGAACGAAGCGATGTCCAGGTGGATATAGCGAGAGAGCTGACCTAAAGCAAGGTCAAGTGAGACAGTCCTGGAACTAGTTTCTTTAGTTACCGAGCAACCTCCACTATTCGACTCGAGCTTTCGCCCTCACTTAACAGGGTCGAACGTCAACCAGGTTCTTGGAAAAATTCGGCAATCCACCACCCACGTACACCCACCAGCTAATCTGCAAAATTGAGAGTTTCCGTCAAATGACCCGGCTTCCCCTGGCTCTCCCACCGTCCGGGCGATATTCACTGGACCGGCAGAACCTCCTCGAGTAAATTCTTCCATGACGAGCTATTAATTGCCGCCAATAGTGCTTCGCCCCGGCCCTGGGGCATGCTAGAGAAAACATCCCCCATCCAGAAACCGAGGAAACCACAAGAGTGAAGACTAGTAGAGTCTCGTCTTTTGTCATTCTTTGCACAGCAGCTTCTCCAAGACCTCGCCACCACGGAGCGCCTTCACATCGAGATGTCGATTCGTTTTCCGCCCCGAATGAGATGGGGAATTAGTCACCTCTGTCCCTTCATCTTTATTAAAGGAATCGAGGCCTGGCCCGGCTCGCATCGTTCCAACAACCGACAGGGACCACATGAGCCTCTCACTCTTCTGTCTGAGGAGGGAGCAGCTCCCTTCGAGATGCCTTTGACCCGGGACCTACAGTCAGCACGCTACGAAAGACAGGGTCAAAACTGATACATCAACCGCCAGGCCCTTCAGGTCACGGTTCTCTAGTATGTCCACAGTCCCCTCGAAAGTATCACAATAACAGATCATTGAGTCTGGGTGCTGGCGGATGAACTTTCTGGGCATGTATCTCAGAGAAAGAGTAAGAACACCTGCGTTCCAGTATACCATCCTCACAGAGTGAACGACATTCAGACAATTCAACCCTTCCAGCACGGGTGCCAGACATCGCCAAAATGCCCAAAAGCATGGCTGCCAAAAAAACGCAGGGAAAGTTCCAGACTCCACAGCAGAAAACACCGTACACTAGGATCTGTTAGAAAAGAAAGGTGGTTGACCAGCAGAATATGAAGTAGCGGATTAAGTGTCCAGCTGACCCAACCGCCACTTTTGGTCACCTGGTTCACCACGTTAGTGGCTAGATCCGGGATTTTCCGGACTTTATTCTGGAGATCCTTTATTTTTTGTTCCTGGTTCCTGGGATTCAAAGATCACAAAAGTTCGGGGTATTTTTTTCAAACCTAGATATCTGCAGGCTTTCCTCAATCTTTTGGGCAAACTCGGATTGGGCAAGAATCTCATTTTTCGTTTAGACCTATCATCCTCTACTCCCCATCCAACAGGAACGGGGGACCTTAATCTTTCCATCGATCCTTAGGCGAATTATTTATTATTGCTATGTGCCCACCCGCTCCTATTGACCAGCCAGTGCCATACCGACTCTGCCTCACCAGCCAGCCTAGGCGTCGCCTTGAAAACACTAGCGGCGACGGTGGGGGCCGGGGCGGCGAGGCCGGGGAGTAAAGAAAAAATTAAATAACTAAAATAACTAAAATCAATCAATTACTAAATTAACTAAATTAAACAACTAATAAATCAATTAACTAAATTAAATAACTAAAATCAGAACCAAATACTAAAATAACTAAAATTAATCAATTAGTAAATTAACTAAATTAAACAACTAATCAATCAATTAAACAACTAATCAATCCATAACTAAATTAAATAACTAAAATCAGAACCAATTACTTGATTTGGTCCGGCGACGGCGACGGCTGCGGCGTCAAAGGCGGCAGCGGTCCGTGGGAAGCCGGGGGCGTCGAGGTCGGGTCTGGCAAAGCTCGGTCAGCGCCGGGCGGCGACCTCCGAGGCCACGGGCCGGGGTGACGGCGGGGGCGAGGGCGGCGGCGGCGGGCTCGGGGTTGGCGCGGCCGCCTATTTATGACGGACAAGGTCACACCGTCGTAAATAAGGTGGTATTTACGACAGCTTGGCCTTGGCCGTCATAAACAAGCTTTTATTTAAGACAGTTGTAGGGTTAGCTGTCGCAAATAAATTAGTCCGTCGTAAATTTGCTGGATTCCTGTAGTGGGATCTCACCTTTGAAGGTGGCGGTGGATCAAAAGCGCTGTGCATGGTCGTAGTTCTCGTGCAGTTGGCGGCGAAGCACCGATAGTGCGGGGGGGGGGGGGGGGAGGCGAGGTGCGTAGACCCCGGGGAGCGGTGAGGCGTGGGAGGCACGAGGGCAGCGAGATTGGAGGAAGGTGAGGCGCAGAGGGCATTGGGAGGGGGGGAGCGAGGCGTGAAAAGTGGTGCTGCGCAGAGAGCACCTACGGCGCTATGTGAGGGGGCGCGGGGTAGTGAGGCGCGAACATGGTGCAGAGGGCCCTGCGAGGCACGAGGGGGGCAAGGAAATAATGGAGGGGGCACAAGAATGGTAAATGGATAAGGAGAAGGGGAGGTCGTCCGTGGATAAGGAGAGAGAAGGAAAAAAGAGAGGAAAAAGGAATACTAATAATAAGAGAATAGAAGAGAAAAAATGAATTTAGAGGTAATTATATGATATGATAAAAAATATATGATAGTTGATATAGAGATTTAATTTAGAGGTCAACTAGTGCAGAGAATTGAATCGTAAAGCTGGAAACCTTTTAGTGGTAACTGTAAAGGGCTAAGAAAAATTTCTTTAGAGGTTTGATTTAGGGGTCACTTGTGTCGAGAGTAGTAACGGCTCTACTCGCATCCATGAACCCCGTTGTCCTGTACGTCTGAACTGCAGGTCCCAAAGGGTCACACATCCAGCCGTCACCTCTGTGATCTGATGAGAAAATGACTTCTTTACATTGGACCACTACATACACTTTCTCAACAACTGCAATAATGATGCAGGAACCGATGACTCGAGCTCGTGAACATAAATCGAACTACATCCTTTTTCTTACAGATAAAAGTGAAGAAGAAAGTCAAAATGATAAACAGGGTGTTGTCCACCAAATCTTAGTGTTGGGACCATGTAGTTGCGAGGACCCGACGGTCTTGACTAGCCTGGATCACGCTGAGGGGTGTTGCGTTGCACGGCACCGGATAACACACAAAAAGGTACAAAGCGGAAGCAAAGGTTTTATTACACAAAAGAGTTTATAAACATAATTACAACAAAATACATCAAGTGTACACTCACGGGCGTAGACTAAGCCAAAAGAGTTCACGTTCAGCCCGTGAACGTGTTCCCACTAGCACACACGCACACTAACACAGCGGCGTGCACGGCTCCCACTCGATGGTGTTTCCCTCTGGAGCCTTCTCCTCATAACACACTGCAAATGCTTCAAACACAAGCAGTGAGCACGATGGCTCAGCAAGACTGACCCGTCTTACCTACACATGAAACTCTACATGTTGGGTTTGCAGTGTATAATGGAATGTAAGTTGCAAAGAACACGCCTAAGTAGTTGAACCTTACTTTCAAATTTTAGCAACAAGTGGTGTAGAACCTCGTGCTAATACACATAAGAGAGCCGCAATCAAACAAGAAACACATTTCTCTCATGTGCTTTGCCCAAGGTTGAAAAGAACTTTAATTAGCTCTAAGCTACAGCAATTCATTAGCAACCAAAGTACAGCCTTCAATCAGCTACGTTTTAACATGGAACTAGCCTGTTCTTTCTACGTCACGGTACAATGAACAAGTGACACTTACTGACCATGAGGGATGGCAATTATAATCGTTTTACACCTGCAGGGTTACCCGAATAACCCATCACGTACGCCCGCACTCGATGTTGCCTACAGCAACCACCACGGACGTTGTACGCAACCACCTTGCATCCGTCAGCTAAGTGTTGAACCGGTTCTATCATCCCAAGCAAGAGGTCTCTACGCGCGCATCTGCAGTGCCGCCAGCCGATTTACACCTCATGCTCTCAACCTACCCTCTGGACGACAAGCAATGCCTCAACAGATCGCTACCCCAATTACACCGGTTTCCCAGTTCCCATATACCCGGTAGGTCTTCGGTACTGTTCTAGCTTGTTCAACAGGCCTGCACACGGCTCGGTCCTCAATCGACACAAGCGGAGCTATGGCACCCAGGCCCCAAAGTCCTGCTGCCCTTACTCTCCGCCCGGTCTTATTTTGCTTTCCATGTGTTCCATTTGCTATCTCTAACCGAGTTGTGTGCCTCTAGCCTATTCTCGTGAGCAGTTCCAACTACTCAACTTGTACCGAATCCTACACTAGTTTAGCATTGCAGTGGCTACTCGAGGTTTAAAACCTAAGCCCAAAACCATGGTTCTCATGGCTATGCAATTGGATTTTCAAACAAGACTAATGCACAATTGAAATGGATACTCAATGTAAGTTCTCAAAACAATAAAGTTTACAAAACAGCTAATGCAAACCGGAGCTTGCCTTGCTGCTGGTCGTAAGCTAGCTGTTCCTACGGAGTGATGAAATCTAACACCTCCGGCTCCTCTTCAGCCTTAGCGACTACATGAGATGACCATATATGTGTGTCAATTTAAATGCATATGATTTTGGAGTTAATATTATAAATTCTATAAGTATAGCTAGACAGGTATAATGACTCTGAAATTTTTACCGGGTTTGGATACAACCTAAACAGAGACTTGGCTAAATTTCATTTGAAGCAAAGCTCATTTGAGCCCTGCACAAATAAATGTGTATTTGGCCTTAATTAGAGCTCTTAGGGTGTTCTAAGGATTTTCATGGAGCAAGACAAGACTTTATGGAAACTAGATCTTCATAGGGTTCTAATGGAATTGATTTCATTTAATTTGAAGCTCCCTAGCAAAAGATATGAGCTAAACAAGTTCAGAGAAAATCTGAAAAATGTTTCTGGACATTTTTCATTCTCTCTAGACCAGTTTAATTAATCATACCAATAGGTGGATCAAATGAGATTGGATGGATCTGAATTTTTTATGGTAGCTCAGAGATATTATCAAGAACATCCTGGCCAAATTTCAGAATTTTTCTCTAAATGGTTCCCCAGTTAAAATTATAAACATTTTAAATTTTGAAGAATTAATTATGGGGAAATAAAGATTTTGATACAGTGAAACTTGGTTTGTTGGAAATTACTCGGAGAGCTGAATCCAACAAAATTTGGTTCACTCTATTTGGAGTTTCCTAGCCAAAGTTATGTGGGTTTGACGTTTGAACTAGAAACTGAAATTCGGGAAATGTTTAAATCCCTGCCAGTGGGTCCAGGGCTACGTGTCGGCTCCTCAGCGACTGCCACACGGGGCCACTGAGTCCTCCGCGTGCAGCCACAGATGATCCGGAGCCACAACAAATCCCCGATTTAAACCCGTAATCGCTGACGCATGGGGCCGGGGGGGGGGGGGGGGGGTGGGGTCATCTTCAACCTCCCGCCACCCCGCGCGCGCCTGCGCCCGAGCTCATCGGAGTTCGCCGGAAACCGATATTCCGGCCATCTCCCGAGCTCCGGCTGGCCGCTAGGGCCTAACCCGACATGCTGAACTCTCTGGTAAAGTTTCCCCGAGCAGGCAAGGTCTCCATCTTAGTCCGCGACGGTGCAATGGCTCGACTTCACTCTGGCTGCGTCGTCCGCCACCTCTAGCCCGTCACCTACTTAGTTTTTGAGCTCTACAGCACCGGTGTGATGGGTAGATGCTCGACATAAGCTCCAGCTAGCTTGGGAGAGGCTCTAAGTGAGCTCGCACCATGTGCCTGACGGCTCCCGCCATTGGCACCAGTAGCAAAACTCGAAATAGGCTGTCTACAGGGGTTTTCACGCTAGGGTTGCAAAGGAAAGTTGTTCACTACTGAGTCTAGCTCGTGTCTGTGCAGTTTGAGGATATCTAAACAATTATGGGGCGAGAATTTGGAAAATCCGTACCCGAAGGTCGGTTTACACTGAGTGGAAGGAAAATCCAAAATTCGTCGCCGGTGATCAACCACTCGGGCTGCGGTTTGGAGGTGAGCAACACGAAGTCCTAAAGTGTCTCTGGATGCCTTGGCTTGGGCGTGACACGTTCCTGTTACGGCTGTCCACGAGAGCCCGAGGTGAGGAAGAACTTTAGGTCGCTGCAAAAGCTATCGGTATCGGTCGGGGTAAGCAAGACTCGGCTGATTCTTGTGACGGGGAGGTAGGAGGAGATGCTATAGTACCGTTTTGCAGCTCAGAGACGCTGGTTGCACAGAGTGTTTGCCGGTGGTCGACCGCTCGACGGAAACGGCAGGGGCGGCTCTGTTCGTGCACGCGAGGAGAAAGCAAAACTGAGTTGTTGCTGTTCGTGAGGCAAGATATCACCGCGTGGGGTGAAGTAACCGAGCAAATCTCCAGCGCGTGCGTGAAGCAGGAGCTGGCGCCGACTTCGGCTCAGTGGTGCATGCTGCCTCAGCCCGAGAACCCAAGCGCTGGTGCTTCAGTCGGTTTGCTCAATTGTGAGGCTGACAAGAGGGCCCCACTCCCTAGTTTTTAACTTCTAAACTTCAATTTTCCACTGTTCCAAATATTGGTGACCTTCATGCCCTTGTAAATTTGAATAATTCATCAAATGTCCATTTGGATTTGAATGATTCAAAGTGTGAAGTGTTTGGAATAAATTTACAGCACTTATGCAGTTTGAAATTCAAATTGGGTTTGAATTTGCTTAAATTAGCTCATGTCAAGATCAACTCTCAATGGAGTGAAAATTGGTGTGTGAGCTCACAAAAATGTGCTGAGTGTGAATATGAATTCCACTTGTGAATTCATGTGATGAAAGGAGTTTGAATTTGAATATAAGTTCAAACTAGCCTATTTCTAATTGTACCCAAAAATACCTCAAAAGGTTTTAGATTTGGGTGAAATTTGGCATGAGCATTCCTAACAAAGTTTAGGAGTTAAACATGTTCTCAGAACCTATATGATGCATGTGGGAAATACCACTTTTGCATTTTGTGAGTTTATCTCCTAATGAATTTCTTGATGGTGGTTACTTGCTCATCAAATGTGTTCATATGCTTTCCTCAAATGAGGTGAGGTGTGGTGCGATGAACACTTTTTAGCAAATGAAAAACTTGGGCCCTTACATTCCCCCCCCCTTAAAAGAATCTCGTCCTGAGATTATAAGGTAAAAATGAGAGAGAGGACGGTGGAAAATTACCGGATATGCGACGTTAAAAAGTTGGGGTAGTTAGCGCGTAGAAATCCTTTGCTCTCCCGTGTCGCTTCATCTACGGAGTGATTACTCCATAGAACTTTATAGAACCACAACATACGGTTGCATGTGGTTTGGGCCTCTTTATCAATAATCTGAACCGGTTCCTCCTGATAAGTGAGATCCGGTTTCAGTTCTTAGATATCCCCCAGCTGAACGGTGGTTGAAAGCTTGAGGCACTTCCTCAGCTGAGAAATGTGAAAGACGTCGTGCACACCGGAGAGTATCGCTGGTAATTCCAGCCAGTATGCAACTGATCCACATCTTTCCAAAATCTGGAATGGACCGATGAATCGGGGTGCCAAATTTCCTCTGACCCCGAATCTGTTCACAACCTTCATTGGAGACACACGTAGATACACGTGATCCCCGACTTCAAATTGCAAAGGATGTCTTCTCTGGTCTGCATACTGTTTTTGTCGGGATTGGGCGGCTTTTAAGTTCGCTTGAATCAGCCGAACTTTTTCTTCCGCATTGTTGACAAGATCAATCCCGAAAGTGACTCTTTCGCCAGACTCACACCAATTCAGCGGTGTGCGACATTTTCTTCCATATAGCGCCTCATAAGGCGCCATCTTGATGCTGGCTTGATACCCATTGTTGTACGAAAACTCGGCTAAGAGTAAGTGATCATCCCAATTCTTACCATGGTTGATAGCGCAAGCTCATAACATGTCTTCTAATATTTGATTTACCCGCTCGGTTAGCCCATCCATCTGCGGGTGGTACGCTGAACTATGGATCAGCTTCGTCCCCAAAGCAGCATGTAACTGCTCCCAAAAACGAGACAGAAATAAAGTACCGCGATCCGAGATGATAGTACGAGGTACGCCGTATAAGCACAGGATCCGTGAGATGTACAATTCAGCATACTTCTTGGTGTTGTAGTTGGTATTGACCGGGATAAAATGAGCAATCTTAGTAAGCTGGTCGACGATTACCCACACTGAATCATGTTTCTGAAATGTGGTGGGTAAACCGACGATGAAGTCCATGCTTACATCCTCCCACTTCCAGGCAGGAATGCTAAGCGGTTGTAGCAGTCCCGGTTGTCTCACGTGGTCAGCCTTCACCCTTCGGCATGTATCACATTCGGACACGTATTTTGCAATCTCCCGCTTCATCCGTGTCCACCAAAACTTGTTTCTGAGTTCTTGAAAGATCTTGTTGCTGCCGGGGTGAATAGAAAACTTTGACAAATGAGCCTCATCAAAGATTTTCTTCCTCAATTCCTGGTTACGGGGTACGACGATCCTGTCCTTGAACCACAGGACACCGTCTCCGTCTTCCCAGAAACACTTCAAATCCCCACTGTCTACACGTCTCCGCAATGTGACATGCCCTTGTCATGTTTCTGAGCTGCCGCTATCTCTTCACCAGATGGTGGGGATAAGAGCTAAGTTGTAGAGAGCTCCACGTGAAATCACATGTAATGGTGGCTCGCTCTCTTCCAACGGAGTGATGGTCAGATTATGAACGTGTGACTTGCGATTCAGCGCATCCGCCACGATGTTTGCCTTGCCGGGGTGATAATGGATCTCTATTTCGTAATGCTTTATCAACTCCAACCATCTTCGCTGCCTCATGTTCAACTCCTTCTGAGTGAATAAGTACTTGAGGCTCTTGTGGTCGGTATATAAGTGTACGATGTTACCAAGTAGGTAGTGCCTCCACATTTTGAGTGCGAGTACCACGGCAGCGAGCTCTAAGTCATGAGTTGGATAATTTTTTCATGATTCCTGAGATGCCGTGATCCATACGCGACCACACTTCGGTCTTGCATCAGCACACATCCGAGCCCAATGCCGGATGCATCGCAATACACATCGAACAGTTTTGTTGTGTCTAGCTGCGCCAAAGGTGCTAATGTTAGGTGCTTCACTAATGCCTTGAACGCTGCTTCACATGCTGGACTCCAAACATATTTGGTAGACTTCTTCAGCAGCTCTGTCATAGGCTTGGCAATCTTTGAGAAGTTCGGAATGAACCTCCAATAATATCTTGTGAGTCTAAGGAAACTCTGTGCCTCGTGGACAGACCTCGGGGACATTCAATTCAGCACTTGTGTGATCTTTCTCGGGTCTACAGCGATGCCCTCCGCTGAAATAATATGCCCGAGAAAAGGCACTTGCGATATCCAGAACTCGCATTTGCTGAATTTCGTGTATAGCTTGTGATCCCGCAGCCTTTGCAAGACTATACCCAGGTGCTTCGCGTGTTCTTCCTCCGACTTGGAATATACCAATATGTTGTTGATAAAGACCACGACAAACTTGTCCAGCTCCAGCATGAATACCGAGTTCATCAAGTACATGAAATGAGCTGGAGCGTTTGTGAGGCCAAAGGACATGACCCGGTACTCATACAGCCAATACCTCATCGAGAAAGACGTCTTCGGGATATCCTCAGCCCGTATTTTAATCTGGTGGTACCCGGATCTTAAGTCCATCTTGGAAAAGATCTTTGCTTCGACCAACTGATCAAATACCATGTCGATCCGTGGCAATGGGTACTTATTCTTGATAGTCACGGCATTTAGTGGACAATAGTCCATGCAGAGCCACAACGTCTCATCTTTCTTCTTCACAAATAATGCCGAACAGCCCCATGGCGAGGAGCTCGGGCTAAGAAACCCCTTCTCCAGAAGGTCCATCAACTGAGTTTTCAATTCCGTCAACTCCTTCGGGGCCATCTTGTACGGCCTTTGGGGTATCGGCATAGTTCCCAGTGCAAGCTCAACCTTGAACCCCACCTCTCGGTCGGGCTGCATACCTGGTAAATCATCCGGGAACACATCTGGGAACTCACGGACTACTGGAATCTCTTCCAATATGATAGTGGTGGATTGGTATACACTTGGAAGCTTTATTTCGGGACTGTCCAGAAATAATGAATGAGACTCGTGCATTTCTGGGAGTTGATGCACGACTCGGAGGATGGTGTCTAAAACAGTGCTGTGGCGGGTTAACCACGACATCCCTAAGATGACATCGACCTTTTGTCCCTCTAAAGATATGAGAGACGTAGGGTATACTCTACCCCATAAGCATAATGGCGCTTTCAAAACCACCATGCTTGCTGAAATTTTCCCACCGGGTGAACAAATCATGTAAGGACTTTTGGTGGATAGTATTTGCAAGCTGTATTTAGCAATAAAAGCATGGCTAATGAAATTATGTGTGGCGCCTGAATCAAATAACACTATGGCGGGATGCTTATGGAGTTGGAACATACCTGCAAGGATGGGTTCTCCCTCCGACACGTCCTCTATTACGAGTTGGTGGATGGTGCCTGGCTTAGGGTTTGCCTGCCGCGCATTAATGGGATTCCGGGGCTGATTCCTCCCCGGAAATTGTGGTGCCACTCCGCCGCCTTGCCTCTCGGGGCAGTTGTTGGTGATGTGCCCTTGACGACTGCATTTGAAGCAGGTGGTCGATGGCTGGCCCGTGCTTGGAGGACAAAAGCCCGGCATGCACTGCTGAGGTGCAAACGCACGCGACATCGTCCACTGCTGCGGTTGTTGCTGCAGAGGTGGTGCTGGTAAGGCCGGTCGGAATGCCGGTGGTGAATACGACCGATTGCGGAATTGCATCGGTCGCTGCGGTGGCTGCCAGCGTTGACCTGATGGTGAGCGATACACCATCCTGTATTTTTGGAGAGGACCACCTCCCTCTCCGCTGCTCTGTGGCGCGCTTCGCTTCTTCTCCGTCACCGCTAACTCCTTGCCGGAGTCCTCTTGTACAATCGCAGCATCAGTAATGTCATTGAGGCTGCCGCGATTGAACATCACCAGCTTGTCCTTCAGTAGCGGATTCATCCCCTAGCAAAAGTGATCCCGCCGCTTCTCGTCAGTATCCGCGTGATAGGAAGCGTACAACACGAGATCATTGAACGCCTTGGAGTACTCCAGCGCGTTCCTGCTGCCTTGCTGCAGGTGAAGGAACTCCGGCGTCTTCGTCTTCATAAGACCTTGCGGTATGTAATAGGCCCTGAAGGCCGTCCGGAACTGCGCCCAGGTCAGCACCCGCTCGGTGGGTTGCGAGGCACAAAAGTCTGCCCATCAAGCGCTTGCGGGGACCCCTGAAGTTGCTGGGCCGCGAACTGAGTCTTTCGCTGTTCACTAACTTGGAGCAGCCTGAACTTCATCTCCATCGTGCGGAGCCAGTTGTCCGCATCGAGGGGTTCATCCGCCTTTGAGAATACCGGGGGATGAGTAGCCAGAAAATCCGAGTAGAAACTTTGTTGGCGTTCCTCTCGGTCTTGACACCTCTCTGGTCGAGACGTATTGGCGATTAACGTCTGCAGCAACTCCGTGTGTGTAAAAGTCCCAAAAATATAAAGGCAATAAACAGAGGATTGACTACCGTTATGTTTGGAATGCATGAAAATGGGACTTACAAAAACTTTATACACATGATGATGCACATGGGTATCCAACCAAACGAGCTCTCACGTTCACTGGAAATGTATCAAGCCAAGGTTGAATTAATGCCATGGGTAAAGTTCTCATGTGTAAGAAGGAGTTTAAATTCGGATTTGAACTCAACTGTTTTCCTCAAGTTGCTGCCAAAAAGTTGGAGTACACATGTATCCTCATAACTTTGAATGTGAGGAAATTCATGGTGGCCACATCCTGATTTCAGGATGGGCTAAAAAGAGTTAAACATGATCATTTCCAAATGTGAGCTGAATTCAATTTGAATGTGAACTTCACACTGGATTTGGTTTATTCAAATTTCAGCCCACGTTTAAACTTCCGAAATATCAGATTGAGGGGATTTACATGCATGAAGATCTTTTGGAAACATTTGGAGGATTAAGAAGAGGAGTAAATGGGGTAGACCCCACATGTCATTGGGTCACTTTAACTTGCTTCTGAAGACTTTCCTCTGTTCAATTACGAACACCATCCGAGCCTCCTCAGAGCGCCACCGAGGGCAGCCACCTCCAGGTTAGTGCATCGAGCTGGCGACCTACTCGTGGCTTCAACACCTCACGGCGTGATCCTCTAACTCACCAACCGAGCTGCAAGCGGAGGGCACCTCCTCGCTGCTTCCATCACGCTGGCGACCAGCTCGTGGGATTAAGTACCTCTCGGCGTGATCTTTTGCTCACAAAAACAGCAACCCTAGGTGTTATTTTCCCCTCGCACAGGAACTGAAGCGAGAGTTCCGAATTTAAAGTTTTGAACCTAACGAAAGGTTAACTCCCGGTAATCAAATTCAGTTTGTGCGAATGGCTGTGAATTTTGAATTTGAAGTTCGGGATCCACTGTTGTTTAGGGGGGAGACAACCGGTGGGACCCGCATGTCATTGTAAACAGAGAACAATCCGATTTCTCTTCTGTGCAGGCTTGCCACCGAGGGGATGCAGAGCTCCAGCGAGCTGCCTGCATGCTTGCTCACTGAGGCGGTTTCCTCCAATCTTTGGTTGCATGATAACCTTCGAAGCTGCACAACACAATTCCTCTTTTCGTTGCTCGGCCACTCCAAAGCGCAGAAGCTCGCTCACACGCTCAACCGAAGGAAAAACGGCGCCACCCCTCTACTCTTCATCGCTGATCGACCTCCATCCACTGTGGCGCCCAGCTGAGTCGACCAAGAGATGCGCCGGCCTCCACTGGACATCATGCGCACCTCCACAGCTCGTGTCCGTCGTCCTCCAGCCGGTGCCAAGCAAATTTCTCCCTCTCGGTTGAGCACGAAGTCGCCAATGCAGTTCCACAGCGCCGGGCCAGTTCAGCGCCTCTTCCACATGACCAACAGCACCCTAAGGACTAAGGAGCTCCATGAGGTCTAGATCATGCTCCCATAGTCCCCTTGCTCGTCCCAACTGCCAGCTTGCTGGAATTTGCGTTTTGGTGCCGGCGAACGTGAATAACCGAGCGTGATTAAATCGGGAAATTTATCCAAACGGGTTGATCATCTCTCATGCGGTTCAAACCATAGCAACCTCGGACCCTAGAGCCTTCCCATGCCGAAGCCTGAAGCAAACCGGCCACCACACGCCCCCGGCGACGAGAATTCGCCGGCGGCGGCAAAAACGGTTCGGTCCTCCGGTGACCACCCTCTTCCCGCCGTTTGCTGCAAGAATTGGTTTGTGTTCCATGTTCTACGACCACTAGGGTGCTGTACGGCCGTTTTGGCTGTTGAAATCGGCTTTGGACACGCTGAAACGCGTCGATGCCGCACAGCCGAGCACCACCGTCGGTGCCGATCCGTTTCCGGCCGTTTTCAAGCGGTGAGACCTTGCCCGGCAGCTGTGCCACGTTCCAACGGTCGTGTAGGGAGAAACCAGATCAAAAATGGTGGAGAAATGAGAGAGAATGGGGCGCGCCATCCCTCTGTTCCGGCGTGCATGCGGGCTTTGTCCCGAGGTAGAAGAAGGGTCTGACCTGTGGACCCCAAGGTCAGCCAGTATTAGGTTCCAGAAAATGTTCAAACTTTGAAAATTCATAACTTTCTGTAGGAAACTCCAAATTGGGTTAGATTCAGTTTGCAAAGATCTATTCAAATTTGTACCCCAATTTGTATGAAAGTTAATAATAAATTCTGGATAATTCTTTTAAAATTTTCTGTAAAAGAATTATGGAGGGCGTTTGGGTAAGCCAAAAATCCCCAAATTTTGCCAGAATATTCTATAGGGTATTATTGAACTTTCAGCAAAGATTCAGCTCATTTGAATTTGATTTGAGTAGGAATTTTCAGAGGCTAAGCTGCTGTGCTAAAAATGTCCAGAAACTTTTCAGAAAAAGTTTCCACTTTGTAAAATTCATTCTAGGCAAATCCTTAGCTCAAAAAATAGTGAGACCAATTTTGCTGGAATATTTAGGAGGATTACTTTGCATCGAAACAAAATTCTTGCTATGAAAATGCCTAGGATTTTCTGTAAAATTCTTTTTAGATAATTCATTAGTGAGTAATTTTAGCAATATTGCTTTATGAAATATTCCCATTTTTCGGCAGAAAATCCTTTTCCTAGTTCCTGATCTCCAGTAAAAATATTAGGATTTTTGGAGCTCATTAAGAGGTCTTAATCAGTAGGTTATCTCAGTGTTAAATAAATTAGCTAAAAATCACAGAGTAAATTTCCAGAAAAAAGTTCCAACTTCAAATGGCCATAACTATCAGTAGGAATGTCCAAAATTTTAGAAACAATTTTTTTGGATTCCTATAAGTCAGTAATTTGCATAAATGCAGAGAATTTGACCTGAAGATCTCTTGAATTTTCTCCAAAATCCATCAAAGTTAAATCTTTAGGAATTAATTCCAGACGATCCCTGGTATGGAATTTTCTCAAATTTGGCTAGAAGATCTTCATAACATTAGTGATCTCTGTAAAAATTTGAGCTTAATTGGAGTATATTTGCTAGGATAAATACTACTCCCAAGTTCAGCCTTCATTTGAAATTTCCAATTCTGAACAGAAACTTTTCAGCAATTTTGCCCAACTTCAAAATTCCATTGCTCCCTGTAGGTAGATCTAAAAAATATGAAACAAATTTTGTTAGAACCATATAAACCTTCTCTAATTAGATCTTCCACTGTTAGCCATGTCAAAACTTCAGATTTAGGATCAAAATTCAGAGAAGCCTTGTACTTGTGGGAATTTTGGAGACCCCAAGCTTCCATGGAACTTCTCCAAATTTTGCTCAAATCATCCACAGAGAGTCTAGTATCCACTAGAAAATACCAAAGCCAATTAGGGAACCTTATTAGCAGTAGATATGAATAGAAGTTTACTTCTTATAATTCATTAGCACTTATACACATACTTTGTTACATTTCATATAGTGACCGAAGTTGAGGACACTCCGGAGCCGTTGGAAGTCCTCCAACCAGACGTTAACTTTCCTTTTGACTCGCAACCAGGCAAGCCCCGGTTTGCATTTAATTACCTTTTGCAAATTTTCCATTTGTATCACTTATGTCTAGGTTGAAATGGTTGCATTAGAGTTAGGGTGATTGAAACCCCACTTGCATGACCTTTAAATCCTATGGAGGATTAGGTAGTTTACAATCGACGTGTAGAGAATGCCATGCTAATGTTCTTAGGATCTCGGTAGAAGACAAGTAGTTGGAATCTACTCGCGAGGTAAGATTTTATCACACGGGATGGAAAAGAGTAGAGAATGGCTTAAGAATGTGAAACTGAGACCCAGCAGGGGGAATAGGATGCAGTGAGCGGAGATCTCACGTGCGTAGCCCTGTTGGTGTTGATTGAGGACTGAGCCGTGTGCGAACCTGCTGGACAAGTTTTGAAAAGTACCGGATAGCATATTGACATAAGCAGGAAACCAATGTAATTGGCTAACCTGGGTGCCGAGGCTTATCCAACCGTTTTATAGGAGTGGGCTGAGGGTAGCAAGGTGTAAATCTGCCAGTGGGCATAGACACGCTCCACGCGGGGACCTCCTGCTCGTTACGAATGGACCGGTTCGGCATGTGGGTTTCCTTTGAAAGGTTGTTGCGTACAACAGAGTAGGAAGGTGTGAAGCACCACACTTGTAAAAGTGGGTGTATGTGAATGTTATCCGGGTGTCTACTGATTGCAATCACTGTCCCTCGCAGTTATTTGAGTACCGCTTGTTCACTGTGTTGTGACGTAGTAATAACTGAAAGAAGTCAATACAATATGATGCATTGAGCTAATCTTACCTTGATACCATGGATGTTGTAGATGTAGAGCTCATTAAGTTTATTTTCAACTTTGGGCATAACCACATCGGCGGAAAGCGTTTCTTGTTTGATTGTAGACTTCCGATGTGAGGGCTGCCTAAGGCACATTAAACTGCTGCTATAAAACTGAAAATAAGGATTAACATGTAGGCATGTCTTTATTGCAATGTCCTTTTCCTATATTACCAATACCTACATGTAGAGTTTCATGATTAGGAGTGTTGGTTAAGACTTGCTGAGCCATCGTGCTCACGGTTACAATATTTGAGCTGTGTGCAGGTGAGAGTTATGAGGAAGGGTGTCCGAGGACGAGGCGATGCCCCTGTCGGGGTACACGGCCGATCTGGAGCCCTGCACGCCGCCATGACCTTCGTTTGCGTGCTGCTAATGTGTAGCGTACTTGGGCTGGACGACTACACTTTTTGCTTAGTTAGTAGGAGAGTGTAGTATGTATAATACTTCCGCTGTACATTAAGTTTATAAAAGACTTCCGCTGTTTTATGTAAAATAAAAGTTTGTATGTTGTTCGTAATCTTTTCTTGTGTGCTGTTGGGTGCCGCCTCGCACGGCACCACCCTCTGCGATCCCGGAGTGGGAGAACCACAAGGTGGCCCCAAAAGGGGGCTGCTGATGTGAGCCCACCATGGTCGCAACAATGTTGGCCAATGTAACTGTTGGCGGTGGCGGTGGCGGTTGTTGCTGTTGCAGTCCCAAGGAAGTCTCGGGAGGATGTTGGGAGGCCTCTCCCCCCTGACTTGACCCACCAACCTCAGTGTTGGCACGTGTACGAGTCATTCTGAAATTCAAAACAGCAACGATCAGCACATGTCATTCTTAAAGTTCCATAGAAAACAGTAGATATGGCAATGACACATGAATAAAATTGCACAACATTCACATATTGATAAATCATAAGTTTTATACAAGATACATTACTCTCGGATCCCCGAGAAGTCTTGCTCATGTCGTCACTACCTATACACATGCTACTGTCTACACAACATGTCACTGTTACAAAAGTTTCTACACAATACCCTCGCTGCCCTACTTGGCAACGGTAAACTCACTACTCGGAGTAGAACTAGACCTCCTGTGGGTCGTCCTCCTCCGCTATCTCTGCTGGTGGTTCAGGGTCCATGACCTCCTCTTCGGTTCAGGTTCCGGCATCGCCGGGATACCCAAAACCACGGGTACTGCACCTACCATTGGTAGGCCCACTACCGGAAGTACGAGGTCTTGCAAAGCATGCACTCGTCCATGGCCTGGTTGTAGTCTTATTCCCAGCCCTGCCCCCCCCCCCCCCTCAATAAAGTCATCACACTCTTGAGTAAGGACCTCGTTCTGCTGGGTCAAGGCCTGTACTTGCTGCTGCAAAGCCGTGATGTCAACATGGCTTTTCTTCTTTGCCTTCTTTAGACGACGCAACTGATTGTGTTGTTCATTCAGTCGCTTGATCATCGGAAGGAGCACATTACGGAATGTGCTGTGTGCACTCTCAAAATAGTCTCGGCGGCTGATGCTCTCCTTGAGATCCACGGCAAGTCGAGCTGTATGGACAGCTTGGCTGTCCATCACGATCTTTCCTGCCATTAAATGGAGGCTGAGGTTCACCTCCGCTGGATTGTACCTTGGGCAACTCGGATCAGTTGCCGCAACGTACCTCTCCCTTCACACGTGATTAGCTCACCCCTCCACCGGAACAAGCGCGTATGGAGTACCCTCCATCGCTCTCACGTGTAGCTGGCAGAAACGCTTACATGGTGTCGCGGGCTGCCACCTACCACATCTCTTCGGGTTGTTGTAAAAGCCCAAGAAAATGGACTTGCAAAAACTTTTCATCACCTCACAACACCACAGTTTTTATTGTTGATATCTTAGGAAAAATTGTGAAGAGCAAGTAACCTCCATCAAAAGAGTGATTAGAGGGGAAAGCCTTCACTTTCAACAAGTAGGATTTCTACACATGAACAGGAGAGGTTGAGCTCACCCCTAGGACTTGAAAAGTCTTGGGAAGGTTCAAGCCAAGTTTCATGCAAATCCAACACTTTTTGAGGCACTTTTGGAAGTAATTGAAAAAGAGGCCAATTTGAAGGTAAATTCAAATTGCAGCAACTTTCATCCCTCAAATTCAAAAGTTAGCTTCATATTCAAACTCAGCACATTTTTCTGAGTTATCCCACCAATTTTCATCACCATTGGAGTTCATTTTGTCAAGATCTAAATTGGCAAGAATTCAAAACTGAATTTGAAATTCAGTTTAAACATGAAGCAAATTTAACCCAAAAAAGTTTAAATTTGAGAACTCAAATTCAAACCAATACTTGGGGGCTAAGTCTCTCATTCAATCTTTAGTAGCTGGGATATTTACAAAAGAAATGGGGAAGAGAGAATTAGGGGGAAAGTTGGGCCCACAGGTCAGTGGGAGGACTGTTCTCCAGCTGAGAGCTGCCTGTTTCCCACCGACGCCGATCGAGCACATCGCACCACCTCCTGCTCCCGCACCCGAGTGGGAGGGACACCGCATGAGCCGAGCGCGCCGTGGGAGACCGACTGAAGTGACGATAACGCGCACAGCCACGTGAAGGTCGTCACTGCCCACGTCGCCTTGCACTGAACCAACCCGACGGCCGCAGATCGACTTCCACCAAGAATTTGGCCGAGCCTTCGCGTGCAGCGCCTCTCTGAGCCCAAAACCACACCAGCTACTCGTCCTCTACCTCCTCAGCCCGAAGACAGCCGAGTTTTCGCCACCAGAACCTAGCTCGGCAACTATCGGCGATAACTGAGAGAAACGGCCGACACCGGCTCACCGTGGGCAGCTCGGACCAAAGGCTTCCACGGCCGAGCGAGGCCACTCTGAGACGCGCCGGATAGTCGCGCTGCTACTGGCCAAGCCACAGCCCCAACGTTGGACCATCGAGTGTCAATTCGACGTTTTTCTCCAAGCACATACACTCGGTACTCCAGGTGAGAATCTGTTGAATTCATCCGTAATCTTCGTTCTTAGCCCACCAGACCGTGCACATGCGAACTAGATTGGCTAGCAGTCGATTTCCCTTCACAACCCTAGTTAGGAAACTGACGCGGTGTGGGGTATTTTATGTTGTTCCAAGCTCAACTGTGTGGCATGGAGCGGGCGCACGGTGAGAACCCCTTTTGAGGTGTTGCCAGGAGCAGGGGACTATTTGCCGTGCCTCCCAAGCACCCACTGGTGCTCTAGAACGGATGGGCTGGGTCGTTAGCAGGCTAGAACCACCGGGCAACGATGCCGAACATCCCCCGAGACCGCCGCATGCCGCCGACACAGTTCCGGTCCCCTAGCGCCCGAACCGAGCCCACAACCAAGTTTCCTGGCCCCATAAACCCCCAGGCGGCGAGCCTCCGGCCGGGAGACGGCCGGAAACACTCAGCCAGCGAGGCGCCGCCTCGGTCCGGCGAGGTCAGCACGCGCGCGGGAAAGAGGGCTCGGAGGAAGAAGAAGGTTGGGGCAGGCCCACCGGTCAGTGAGGGGGAATTTAAAACCGGATTGAATATGGCCCAGGATCCCGTGTGGCTGTGTGCAGGGTAAACCTGTGGCCCGTGTGTTCTCGGTTTTCACTGGCTGAGATTTAAAGAGTGAGCCCAGGTTCTTTTCCAATAGCAAAACAATTCTAGTTTCAACTCAAACTTTAGAAATTCATAATTGTGTATAGGAAGCTCCAAATTCAGTGAAACAAATTTTTCTGAACTCAGGATTCTGAGTACTTTCCAGCAATACCAATTTCAGCTCATGAAACCTAATAGTTTTCCAGAATTAATTCCCTAAAGTTTAAAATGTTGGGAATTTTATCTGGAGAATTACTTTATGAAAAATGCTGAAATTTGGCCGAGAGGGTCATTGGAAAATCTTGTAGTCACAGTAAAATTTTCAGACTCATCCAAGTTCATTTAGTCCCCCTAATTGGGTTATTAAGAGAACTGCCCTGAGAAAATAGAAAAAATGTACAGAAACATTTTTTAGATTTTCTCAAATCTTAATTAGGGCATAACTTTCAGTAGAATTCTTCAAATGACATGAAACCAATTCCATTAGAACCTTCTTAAATTCTAGTTTCCAGAAAGTACTGGTTGGAGCCATGAAAACCCCTGGAATTACTTAGAGGCTCAAATATTGACCAAATGGGCTTTTATTTGTACAAGGTTCAAATGAACTTTGTTTCAAATAAAACTTGGTCAAGACTCTGGTTAGTACCCTACCAAGCCACCATAAAAATTTCAGAACCAATGGGGAGGGCTAGCTAGAGTTATTAGTAATTATGTATTCAAGTTTACACATTGCATCTAAATTGACATGTAGTATTTCATTAAACGTGTAGTCGCTGAAGGCGAGGAGACTCCGGAAGTGCTCGATTTCCTCCTTCCGGACGAAGACCTAACCACTGACCAGCAGCAACAAGGCAAGCCCCGGTTTGCATTAACCTGCTTTATAAAGTTTTTGCTTTGTTCACATGTCTAGTGTCAAGTATATATGTGCATTAGGTGTAGGATGAATGGAACCCCACTTGCATAACCAGAATTTTTCCCTAAGAGTGAGGGTAGTGTCTAAGACCTCGAGTAGACAGGCTATGCTTAATGAGTCATAGGACTTCGGTACAAGTCGAGTAGTCGGAATCTAATCACGAGATAGGCTTGGGACACATGGGTTCGGTTGAGTGATGTGAGATCACTTTAGTAATGAAAATGAGACTAGGCAGGGGCTAGGGCGCAGCATGAGGAAGTCTTGTGTGCGCAGCCCTGCCCGTGTCGATTGAGGACCGATCTGTGTGTGACCCACGCTGATCAAGTTTGAACGTACCGAAGGCATATCGGATATATGGGTCCCGATAAACCGATGTAACCTAAATCTCCGGGCGTCGAGGCATAACGCACCGATTTATAGGTGTAGGCTGAGGGCAGCAAGGTGGAAATCTGCTAACGGGCATAGAGAGATGCTCCATGTAGGGAACCTCCTGCTCGTTTCAGTGCGACCGGTTCGACGTTTGGGCTGTTTGGCAAAAGGTTGTCCCGTACGACATCGAGTGAGCGTGCTGTGCAGCTCCACGGGTGGGCGTACGTGACGTGCTCTTTGGGCGTCCCTGCAGGTGTATATCGAGTCGATTCGCCGTCCCTCACGGTGAAGAGTACCACTTGGTCACTGAGTCGTGACGTAGGCTAATGTATGAAATGTGATGATTCAATATTGCTGTTATGATATAATTGTATTGCTACATGTGTGCCACCAAATATTGCTTACTAAATTTCAGATTCCTGAACTGTTAACTAGTGGCTAAAAGATGAACTGAGGATGAACTCATAGGCATGTCCATTTGTTGCAATGTTACCATCCTATGTTCCTTGTACACCTCATGTGGAGTTTCATGCTTAGGTGAGTCGGTTAAGTCTTGTTGATCCCTCGTGCTCACGGTTGCTGCTTAAGTGTTTTTCAGGTGAGGAGCCACCCACGGACTCAGAGTACGAGTCCACCGGCGAGGGTTACCCTCCGTCGGGGACCACGGCTGAGTGGGAGCCGTACACGCCACGCTGAGCTGAGACGTGCAGCTAGTGTGGGTTGCCCTAGGGCTGGGCAACCGACTTTTACTAGATAGGCGGGCGTGAGTTGTATAGTTTAGACTTCCGCTGTGTATTATAACAATAGTTTGTAACTGAAGTTTGTACCTGTTTGTACATTCAGCGGGTTTTACCATGTAATATAATGTGTCCTTATGACGTGTGTTGTCGGGTGTCGCATCGCGTGGCACCACCCTCTGCGATCCTGGATGAGCGGATTCCGGTCTGCCACAGCCTGGTATCAGAGCTGCATTGGGGATAGAACAGTACTTAAGGACTGTATTATGGGAAAACTTAGGATTACGGTGAGGATTCGGTAGTCACCCAAGTAAGGACTTGACACGACCCCAAGGTCCTGTCGAGCCAGGATCACGTTGAGGGGTGCTGCGTTGCACAGCACCGTATAACACACGTCAAAGGTACAAAGCGGAAGCGGAAATTTTATTACATAAACAAGTTTATGAACATGTTTACATCAAAATAAGTTTAGTCCACACTCGCGGGCGTAGACTAAGCATCAAGTGCACGTTCAGCCCTTGAACGTGTCCTTGCTAGCACACACGCACACTAACTCTGCGGCGTGCACGACTCCCACTCGACGGGGTTCCCCTCCTGGGGTTCCGTCTCCTCTTCGGGAGTCCCTTCCTCATAGAACCCTGCAAAAGCTTCAAACACAAGCAGTGAGCACGAAGGCTCAGCAAGTCTGACCCGTCTCACCTAAACATGGAACTTCTACATAAGGGTAATGGGTTACATGAGGTAAAAATCATTTGCAAGGACTCGCCTAATTAGTAGAACCTTATTTTCAAGTTTTAGCAGCAGGTTGTGCAGAACTTTACGCTAAGGCACATGAGAGAGCCGCAATCAAACAAGAAACGCATTTCTCTCATGTACTTTGCCCAAAGTTGAAAAGAACTTTAGTTAGCTCTAAGCTACAGCATATCATTAACAATCAGTGTCCAGCTTTCAATCAGCAACATTTTAACATGTGACTAGCCTGTTCTTTCTACATCGTGGTACAGTGAACAAGGGGTACTCACTGACCACGAGGGACGGCGATTATAATCGATTTACACCTGCAGGGTTACCCGAACAACCCGTCACGTACGCCCGTACTCGATGTTTCCTACAACAACCATCACGGACGCCGTACGCAACTACCTTTCACTCGTCAGCCAAATATTGAACCAGTCCCATCGTCCCGAGCAAGAGGTCTCTGCACGCGCATCTCCGTGCCGCCAGCCGATTTACACCTCAAGCTCTCAACCTACCCTCTGAACGACGGGCAATGCCTCAATAACCAGCTACCCGAGTTACATCAGTTTTCCGGTTCCCATATAGCCGGTAGGTCTTCGGTACTGTTCTAGCTTGTTCAACAGGCCCGCACACGGCTCGGTCCTCAATCCACACAAGCGGAGCTACAGCACACAGGCCCCAAAGTCCTGCTGCCCTTACTCTCCGCTCGGTCTCATTTTCTTGCCATGTGTATCATGTGCTATCTCTACCCGAGCAATGTGCCTCTAGCCTATTCTCGCGAGTAGTTCCAGCTACTCGACTTGTACCGAATCCTACTCTATCCTAGCAATGCAGTAGCTAACGGGGTTTGCAATCCTAAACCCAACCCATGGTTCTCTTGGCTATGCAGTGGGGCTTCCAATCAAGACTCTAATGCACAGAATAAAGGAAACAAGTATGTGCTCAAAACAATAAAATTTTTAAAAAGGTTAATGCAAACCGGAGCTTGCCTTGCTGCTCTTGGTCGTAGGCTAGCTGCTCCTCCGGAGTGACGAAGTCTAGGACTTCGGGTTCCTCCTCGACCTTAGCGACTACATGATATAAGACATACATGTATTAATTTAAATGCATTTATTAAGTTTGAACTTGTGAAGCTTATAACCTTTGCTAGACAGACCTAATGACTGTGAAACTTTTACTGTGGCTTGGTTACAACCTAAACAGGGACTTGGTCAAATTTTAGTTGCAGCAAAGCTCAATTGAGCCCTCCACAATTAATTATGTCCTTGACCTTAATTAAAGGCTTTTAGGGTGTTCTAAGGACTTTCATGAAACAAACTATGACTTTCTGAAAACTAGATTTTTAGAGGGTTCTAATGGAGTTGGTCTCACTTAATTTGAAGGTTCCTAACTAAAGATATGAGCTAAACAATTTCAGAGAAAATTCTGAAAATGTTTCTGAACATTTTCTATTTTCTTTGGAACAGTTTCACTAATCACACCATTAGGTGGATTAAATGAGCTCAAATGGATCTGAAATTCTTATGGTAGTTCAAGGATATTTTGGTGAACATCTCAGTAAAATTTCAGGATTTTCCTCCAAAGGATTCTCCAGTTAAAATTCCTAACAATTTAAACTTTGAGGAATTAATTCTGGAGAAATAAGGAATTTCATGAAGTGAAACTTGATTTTCTGGAAAGTACTCAGAGAGCTGAATCCAGAAAAATTTGGTTCACTCAATTTGGAGCTTTCTAGCCAAAGTTATGAGGATTTGAAGTTTGAAGGAGATCTGAAAATCGGGGAAAAGTTTAAACTCGTGCGTGGGCCCAGGGGACACGCGTCGCACGCCTAGGCGATGGCACATCGCGGCCCACAAGGATTTTGCTCGCCAGCACACCCGATCCCGGCCGCAGCCGGATCCCGATTCAAAATATCTCCCACTGACAGCTGGGGTCGACCCCCTTCTTCAACCTCGCGACACCTGCGCTCCGCCGCCGAGGGACCTCGCCGGAGAGCTCGCCGCCGGCTGCTGTACAGCTCCAAACTTCTCAATTCTGGCCGCCCCTGCCTACTTTTACTCGGGGAACAGGATCCGAGGGTCAGCTGCTCATGACAACGGCCGGAGCATGGTCGGCGACGAGCCGCCACCTCAGAACGACTTCGGCCATGTCGGCTGACTACCCTAGCACCTCAGCTACTTTGGAAACCGGTCGGGGAGCATCAGTGGACCTTAGAGAAGGTCGACATGAGCTCGAGGCAGCTCAGGGAAGGCCCGAAATAGGTCCTCACCGTGCGCCCGATGCCGCCCGTTCGTTCCGCCATTGGTAGACCTCAAATTACGCCGGGCACAGAGGTTCTCCGGCCCAGAGTTGTGAAGACAACTTGTGCGTTACCGTGTCTAGCTCGTGTGAGAGCGGCCTGAGGCCCTCTAATCCTTTCTAGAGCATGAATTAAACAGAATCATACCCGAAGGTCGTTCTGCACACAGAAAGGGGAAAAATGGAAATTCGCCGCCGGTGAGCAACCACTCGAGCTGTGGCTCGGGGATGAGCAGCACCGGTCACCTGCGCGTCCAAGGGTGCCTTCGCTCGGGCGTGACAACGCCCTGGTTGGGCTGTCCACGAGGGCCCGAGGTGCGGCGGTTCCAAGTTCCGAGTTTGATCTTTCGGCACAGCCGATATCAATCGGTTTCAACCGAATTCTAGCAACGGGGAGGATGGAGGAAGGTCTCTAGTACCTTGCTGGGGCTCTGGAGTGGAAGGAGGGAGCTGCGATCGGCGTTCTCCGATCAAGTCCGAGCTGCGGAAGTTTTCGGCCGGCGCTGAGTTCTTGCGGGGAAGAACGGCGGTACCTCGGCCGAGGAGGGGGGCAGGCGCCTTAAGAAGGCTCTGCACCGCCTCACGCCCGTGCGTGGGCAAGCAGCTGGTGGCGCGGCGGCTGGCCTCGGTGGCGATCACCGCTGCGGCTTGGCGACCCGAGTGAAAAAGTCTCAGTCGGTTTGATCTGAGCAGTGGCTGACATGTGGGTCCCACCTCCAGTTTTAACCTCTGAAATTTACTCCTAATCACTGTTGTAAACAGTGAACCCCATACTACCCTTGGCAATTCAAATTATTCACCCATGAGCCATTTTAATAGATCAAAGTTCAAATGAGGTTTGGTTTGAATGAATTTCAGCACAAGTCCAGTTTGAAATTCAAATAAAGTTTGAATCTCTCCCCCTTAGCTCATGTCAAGATCAACTCCAAATGGAGTGAAAATTGGTGTGTGAGCTCACAAAAATGTGCTGAGTAAGAATATGCCTTCCACTTTTAAATTCATGGGATAAAAACAGTTTGAATTTGAATATGGTTTCAAACTGCCCTCTTCCTATCTATACCCAAAATGACCTCAAAAAGGTTTTGAATTTGGGTGAAACTTGGCATGGACATCCTTAGCAAAGTGTAGGAGTTTTCATATGTCCAGCCCATCTATATCACATGTGGGAAATACCACTTTTGCAATGTGTAAGTTTGTTCTCTAATGAGCATGTTGATAATTGTTACTTGCTCTTCATTTGTGTTCATCATTCTTCCTCAAATGAGGTGTGTGGTGTGGTGATGAACACTGCAAATGTGTGTCAAAAACTGAGGCCCTTACATTCTTCCCCCCTTAAAAGAATCTCGTCCCGAGATTATAAGGTGAAAATGAGAGAGAGGACGGTGGAAAATTACCGGATATGCGACGTGAAAAATTCAGGGTAGTTAGTGCGAAGGAATTCTTCGCTCTCCCATGTCGCTTCGTCCATGGAGTGATTACTCCATAGAACCTTGTAGAACCACAACGTACGGTTGCGTGTGGTTCGGGCCGTTTCATCAATAATCTGCACCGGTTCCTCCCGATAGGTGAGATCCGGTTGCAGTTCTTCAATGTCTTCCAGCTGAACGGTCGTTGATAGCTTGAGACACTTCCTCAGCTGGGAAATATGAAAGATGTTGTGTACACCGGAAAGTGCTTCTGGTAATTTCAACCGGTATGCCACTGATCCACATCTTTCGGTAATCTGGAATGGACCGATGAATTGGGGTGCCAACTTTCCTCTCACCCCAAATCTGTTTACGCCCTTCATTGGAGACACCCGTAGATATACGTGATCTCCAACTTCGAATTGTAATGGGCGCCTTCTCCGGTCCGCATACTGTTTCTGACGGGATTGAGCGGCTTTTAGGTTCGCTTGAATTAGTCGAACCTTTTCTTCCGCGTTGTTGACAAGGTCAGTCCCGAAGGTAACCCTTTCGCCAGACTCACACCAGTTCAATGGTGTGCGGCATTTCCTAACGTATAGCGCCTCGTAAGGTGCCATCTTGATGCTGGCTTGGTACCCATTATTGTACAAGAATTCAGCTAACGGCAAGTGATCATCCCAATTCTTGCCGTGCTCGATAGCGCAAGCTCGTAGCATGTCTTCTAAAATTTTGTTTACCCGCTCCGTTTGCCCATCCGTCTGCGGGTGGTAGGCTGAACTACGGATCAGCTTCGTCCCCAAGGCAGCGCGTAGCTGCTCCCAAAAACGGGACACAAATAAAGTGCCCCGATCCGATATGATAGTACGGGGTACGCCGTACAAGCATAGGATCCGTGAGATGTACAGTTCAGCGTACTTCTTGGCGTTGTAGTTGGTGTTGACCGGGATGAAATGGGCAACTTTGGTGAGCCGATCGACGATCACCCACACCGAATCATGTTTCTGTAAGGTGGTGGGTAAACCGACGATGAAATCCATGCTCACGTCCTCCCACTTCCAGGCAGGAATGCCCAGTGGTTGCAGCAGTCCCGGTTTCCGCATATGATCTGCCTTCACCCTTCGGCATGTATCACACTCGGACACGTATTTTGCAACCTCGCGCTTCATCCGTGTCCACCAAAACTTTCTTCTGAGTTCTTGATACATCTTGTTGCTGCCGGGGTGAATAGAGAGCTTTGATAAGTGAGCCTCATCAAAGATCTTCTTCCGTAGTTCCGGGTTACGGGGTACGACGATCCGGTCCTTGAACCATAGGACGCCGTCTCCGTCTTTCCGGAAGCATTTCAGCTCCCCACTATCTACACGTCTCCGCAAGTGTGACATGCCCTTGTCAGTCTTCTGGGCTGCCTCTATCTCTTCACCGATGGTGGGGATCAAAGCTAGGTTGTAGAGAGCTCCGTATGGAATCACACGTAGTGGTGGTTCGCTCTCTTCAAACGGTGTGATGGTCAGATTGTTGACGTGTGACTTGCGGCTCAGCGCATCTGCCACAACGTTTGCCTTGCCCGGATGATAATGGATCTCTATCTCGTAATCCTTTATCAGTTCTAACCATCTTCGTCGCCTCATGTTCAGCTCCTTCTGAGTGAATATGTACTTGAGGCTTTTGTGGTCGGTATATAAATGTACGAGGTTACCGAGTAGGTAGTGCCTCCACATTTTGAGTGCGAGTACCACGGCAGCAAGCTCCAAGTCGTGAGTTGGGTAATTCTGCTCATGGTTCCTAAGCTGCCGTGATCCATACGCGACCACTCTTCGGTCTTGCATCAGCACACATCCGAGCCCAATGCCGGATGCATCGCAGTACACATCGAACGGTTTTGTTGTGTCTGGCTGTGCCAAAACCGGTGCTGATGTCAGGTGCTTGACTAAAGCCTTGAATGCTGCTTCACATGTTGGACCCCAAACATATTTGGTAGCCTTCTTCAGCAGCTCTGTCATTGGCTTGGCAATCTTCGAGAAGTTCGGAATGAACCTCCGATAATACCCCGCGAGTCCGAGGAAACTCCGTACCTCTTGAACAGTTCTCGGGGACTTCCAATTCAGCACTTGAGTGATCTTGCTCGGGTCCACAGCAATACCTTCCGCTGAGATGATATGCACGAGGAAAGGCACCTGCGATATCCAAAACTCGCATTTGCTGAATTTCGCGTATAACTTGTGATCCCGCAGCCGTTGCAAGACTATACGCAGATGTTTCTTGTGATCTTCCTCCGACTTGGAATACACCAGGATGTCGTCGATGAAGACCACGACAAACTTGTCCAGCTCCGGCATGAATACCGAGTTCATCAAGTACATGAAGTGAGCTGGAGCATTGGTGAGGCCGAAGGACATAACTAGGTACTCATAAAGTCCGTACCTCGTCGAGAAAGCCGTCTTCGGAATGTCCTCAGCCCTTATTTTAATCTGATGGTACCCGGATCTTAAATCCATCTTGGAAAAGATCTTTGCTTCGACCAACTGATCAAACAACATGTCGATCCGTGGCAACGGGTACTTGTTCTTGATGGTTATGGCATTTAATGGATGATAGTCCACGCAAAACCGCAACGTCTCATCCTTCTTCTTGACAAATAATGCCGAACAGCCCCATGGTGAGGAGCTCGGCCTAATAAAACCCTTCTCCAGAAGATCCGTGAGCTGAGTCTTCAGTTCAGCCAACTCCTTGGGCGCCATCTTGTACGGCCTTCGGGATATTGGCATGGTTCCCGGTGCAAGTTCAATTTTGAACTCCACCTCTCTATCGGGTGGCATCCCCGGCAAATCGTCCGGGAATACATCAGGGAACTCTCGGACCACTGGAATGTCTTCCAATCTGATGGTTGTGGCTTGATAGACACTTGGAAGTTTTATTTCTGGACTGTCCAGAAATAATGAGTGAGAACCGTGCACTTTTGAGTTTAAGTGCACGACTCGAAGGACGGTGTCTAAAACAGCACCGTGGCGGGTTAACCACGACATCCCTAGGATGACATCGACCTTCTGTCCCTCTAAGATATTGAGAGACGTGGGGTACACTCTACCCGCTAAGCATAATGGTGCTTTGGAGACCATTACGCTTGCTGAAATCTTCCCACCCGGTGAACAAATTAAATATGGACTATCGGCGGGTAGTATTGGCAAACTGTGTTTAGCAATGAAAGCTTGGCTAATAAAATTATGCGTGGCGCCTGAATCAAACAGTACTATAGCGGGATGCTGGTCTAGTTGGAACATACCCGCAAGGATTGGCTCGCCCTCCGGCACGTCCTCAATGGCAAGCTGGTGGACAGTGCCGGGTCTAGGGTTTGCCCGCCGCGCATTAGTAGGGTTCCGGGGTTGATTCCTCCCCGGAAAATGTGGTGCCACTCCGCCGCCTTGCCTCTCCGGGCAACTGCTCGCGAAGTGTCCTGGACGACCACACTTGTAACATGTGGCCACTGCTGGTGGAGTGCTTGGTGGACAAAAGCCCGGCATGCGTTGCTGAGGTGCAAACGCCCACGGCATCGTCCGCTGCTGCTGTTGTTGTTGCGGTGGTACTGGCAGTGCCGGCCTGAATGCCGGTGAAGAGTACGGCCGACTGCGGAACGGCATCGACCGCTGTGGTGGCTGCCAGCGTGGACCTGATGGTGGGCGATTCACCATCCGAAACTTCTGAGAAGGACCGCCTCCTTCTCCACTGCTCTGTGGCACGCTTCGCTTTCTCTCCGCCGCCGCTAACTCCTTGCCGGAGTCCTCCTGAACAATCGCAGCATCAATGATGTCGTTGAGGCTGCCGCGATTGAACATCGCCAATTTGTCCTTCAGGAGCGGGTTAAGCCCCTGGTAAAAGTGGTCTCGCCGCTTCTCGTCGGTATCAGCATGATACGACGCATATAGCGCGAGATCGTTAAACGCCCTGGATTATTCCAGCGCGTTCCGGCTCCCTTGTTGCAGGTGTAAGAACTCCTGCGTCTTCCTCTTCATCAGACCTGGCGGTATATGATAGGCCCTGAAGTCCATCCGGAACTCCGCCCAGGTCATCACTCGGTCGGTGGGCTGTGAAGCACAGAAGTTGGCCCACCACGCGCTCGCGGATCCTTGGAGCTGCTGGACCGCGAACTGAGTCTTGCGCTGCTCGCTGATCTGGAGCAGCCCGAACTTCATCTCTATGGCGCGGAGCCAGTTGTCCGCGTCAAGTGGTTCATCCGCCCTTGAGAATACAGGGGGATGAGTTGCCAGGAAGTCGGAGTAGGAGCTCTGTTGGCACTCCTCACGATCTTGACGTCTCTCTGGGCGAGACGTATTGGCGATGAGAGTCTGCAGCAACTCTGTGTGCTGCTGATGTGAGCCCGTCATTGCCGCGACAATGTCGGCCAATGTAACCGTTGGCAGTGGCGGTGGCGGTGTTTGCTGTTGCTGTTGCTGCTGCTGTCCCGAGGAGTCCTCGGGAGGTGGTTGGGAGGTCTCTCCCCCTTGGCTGGTACCCCCAACGTCAGGGTTGGCACGAGTACGCGTCATTCTGAAATTCGAAACAACAGCGATTAGCACATGTCTTACTTAAAATTCCATAAGCAACAGTAGGTATTGAAGTGACACATGATTAATTTGCACAACATTCACATATATTGATAAAGCATAAACTTTATACAAGATACATTATTCTCGGGTCTCCGAGAAGTCGTGCTCATGTCGTCACTACCTATACATACGCTACTGTCTACACGACATGTCACCGATTACAAAAGTTGGGTTACGCTACCCTAGCTGCCCTACTTGGTAACCGTAACCCCCTACTCGGAGTAGAACTCAACCTCCTGTGGGTCGTCCTCCTCCGGTACTTCTGCTGGTGGCTCTGGATCTACCACCTCTTCTCCCATTCCGGGTTCTCCCATTGCTGGAAGACCCAAGACCACCGGTTTGCCTAACACCGGGGGCACGAGGTCCTGCAATGCATGCACCTCGTCCATAGCCTGGTTGTAGTCCTCTTCCCAGCCTTGTCCTTCCTCAATAGCGTCGTCCCGCTCTTGAGCAAGGTCCTCATTCTGCTGGGTTAGGGTCTGCACCAGCTCTTGCAACGCCACAATGTCAACACGGCTCTTCTTCTTTGCCTTCTTCAGACGACGCAACTGATTGTGTTGTTCATTCAGTCGCTTGATCGTCGGAAGAAGCACATTGCGGAGTGCGCTGTGAGCACTCTCGAAATGATCTCCACGGCTTGTGCTCTCCTTGAGCTTGGTGGCGAGATGCTCCGTATGAACAGCTTGGCTGTCCATCACAGCATTTCCCTCCCTCATTTGGAGGCTGAGGTTTGCCTCCGCGGGGTTGTACCTTGGGCAATTCGGGTCTATTGCCTCCAGGTACCTCTCTTCCCACACATGCTGAGCTCGTCCCTCCACCGGAACGAGTGCGTATGGAGTGCCCTCCATAGCCTGCACGTGTAGTTGGCAGAAACGTGACATAGTGTCACGGCTGCCACTTGCCACATCCCTTCCGGTTGTCTTCCTCTCACCGTGACGGTGAATGGCACCCAACCGGGTGGCGTAGGTCCTGCAGGAACCTCGACATGGATCGTCCACGTCTTGTTCCCCCCTTCGCCATCTTCTTTGGCGACGTACTGCGGCATCTGATTGTACCCGAAATCTTGGAGCATTTGCCACAATGCTTCCGGGTAGCCGCTACGGTCAGAACAGTGGGAAACTACCCACCCGTTCTCCAACTGTTTATCTGCTGCCATCTGTAAAAATATATTTGAGAAATGTCAAATATTTATTTAAACAGTAAACCCTGGAGTTATAACATAAGACATGTCATTGATCCCATAAAACTTGGAAACATAGTTCAAATTTTAAACAAATTTGACTGCTGATCTGCTGTTCCCATGACAGCCCTGACCAGTTTCGATTTAGGCCATGTTAACAGCAAAACTAATTCTGGAGCTCAACATCAAAGTTAAAGCTAACTTCAATAGCTTTCCATAAAGTGTTTGCTTGGCCTCAGATCTGTCCTGGTTCAAAAGTTATGAGATGTCAAAGTTAACAGAATTTCTGGAATCAATTGGACAGCACCTCCCTGCTTTAGGTACTGAATTGATCCAAGAATCCCAGTTAATTCTGTTCCCAATCTGACAAAACGTTCTGTTACAAAGTCGTAACCCATCTCATAAGCTTTCCAGAAGTACCTCATTTCCTATTTTTGGATTTTTATGCAGAAAGTTATGCTTAATTTACAGAGAGTCTACAGAGAGTCTTTACCCTGTCCTGTTTCTGGACAGTTCCAACTCTACTGCATTTTTCGAGTGATTAAGGGATGAAACACCTCTGGACCTAAACAGAAAAGTTGTAAAGCTCTTCCAAAGCTTTCCAGAAATGTATCATACGACCCCAATCTCGAAAGAACTCAACCTCTAGCCTCTGATTAACTTCAGCCTTGATTCAGCTGAAAACAGAGTGCTCTGTCCTTAACAACCTATAAGTTGAAAACTTGTTAACTTTGAATATCCTGTTCAAGGGAAGGAGTTACATCAAGTTTTACTACTTTGGAGCAAAACTTTCAAGTTTTAAATGAATTTGTTCATTTAGTTGGGTGTGACGTCGATGCATCACCAGATTATGTCGGTACTACGTCCTCACAAAGAAAAACTTATACCGGACTTAGCCGGCTTCGTTATTTCAGTGGCACTACTCGTCACTCGCACACGGATGCTACATGTCTACCGTTTCGTGGTCAGGCTACCTGCAGAAACTCAATCAATCGTCAGACTCGGCTGCACACCGAGCCCGGAATCCATACAGTTCGTACACACGGCCGTCATCACTCGCCCGGATGTTCTCAAGCCAAACACGCCTTGAGTTACGTGTTCACGTCTCAGACCACGTGACGGGTTCTCCCATGTTGCACCACGCACGCCAGGGACATACGTTGCTCGAATACCCCAAACGACATGAAGAGTCGTAGAGGATACTAAAGCGGGTCGGGTTACCTGCCACCCGTGGGGCTCCACCCTTCAGCTTGTGCGCACTGGTGGACAGTGCTTACGTGCACCCCCTAAGACATGAACGTCCCGAGATGCACGATTTTCCGACATAACAAATAGGTTAATAAGCCACTTTCTATATACTAATAACATCCTTATACGGGCTACTAACTCGTTCCTCACTGGATTTTTGAAAAAGAAGACCTTTGTACTGTGTTAAACCTCAAGCGAGCTCTGATACCACCGCTGACACGACCCCAAGGTCCTGTCGAGCCAGGATCACGCTGAGGGGTGCTGCGTTGCACAGCACCGTATAACACACGTCAAAGGTACAAAGCGGAAGAGGAAATTTTATTACATAAACAAGTTTATGAACATGTTTACATCAAAATAAGTTTAGTCCACACTCGCGGGCGTAGACTAAGCATCAAGTGCACGTTCAGCCCTTGAACGTGTCCTTGCTAGCACACACGCACACTAACTCTGCGGCGTGCACGACTCCCACTCGACGGGGTTCCCCTCCTGGGGTTCCGTCTCCTCTTCGGGAGTCCCTTCCTCATAGAACCCTGCAAAAGCTTCAAACACAAGCAGTGAGCACGAAGGCTCAGCAAGTCTGACCCGTCTCACCTAAACATGGAACTTCTACATGAGGGTAATGGGTTACATGAGGTAAAAATCATTTGCAAGGACTCGCCTAATTAGTAGAACCTTATTTTCAAGTTTTAGCAGCAGGTTGTGCAGAACTTTACGCTAAGGCACATGAGAGAGCCGCAATCAAACAAGAAACGCATTTCTCTCATGTACTTTGCCCAAAGTTGAAAAGAACTTTAGTTAGCTCTAAGCACAGCATATCATTAACAATCAGTGTCCAGCTTTCAATCAGCAACATTTTAACATGTGACTAGCCTGTTCTTTCTACGTCGCGGTACAGTGAACAAGGGGTACTCACTGACCGCGAGGGACGGCGATTATAATCGATTTACACCTGCAGGGTTACCCGAACAACCCGTCATGTACGCCCGTACTCGATGTTGCCTACAACAACCATCACGGACGCCGTACACAACTACCTTTCACTCGTCAGCCAAATATTGAACCGGTCCCATCGTCCCGAGCAAGAGGTCTCTGCATGCGCATCTCCGTGCCGCCAGCCGATTTACACCTCAAGCTCTCAACCTACCCTCTGAACGACGGGCAATGCCTCAATAACCAGCTACCCGAGTTACATCAGTTTCCCGGTTCCCATATAACCGGTAGGTCTTCGGTACTGTTCTAGCTTGTTCAACAGGCCCGCACACGGCTCGGTCCTCAATCGACACAAGCGGAGCTACAGCACACAGGCCCCAAAGTCCTGCTGCCCTTACTCTCCGCTCGGTCTCATTTTCTTGCCATGTGTATCATGTGCTATCTCTACCCGAGCAATGTGCCTCTAGCCTATTCTCGCGAGTAGTTCCAGCTACTCGACTTGTACCGAATCCTACTCTATCCTAGCAATGCAGTAGCTAACGGGGTTTGCAATCCTAAACCCAACCCATGGTTCTCTTGGCTATGCAGTGGGGCTTCCAATCAAGACTCTAATGCACAGAATAAAGGAAACAAGTATGTGCTCAAAACAATAAAAATTTGTAAAAAGGTTAATACAAACCGGAGCTTGCCTTGCTGCTCTTGTTCGTAGGCTAGCTGCTCCTCCGGAGTGACGAAGTCTAGGACTTCGGGTTCCTCCTCGACCTTAGCGACTACATGATATAAGACATACATGTATTAATTTAAATGCATTTATTAAGTTTGAACTTGTGAAGCTTATAACCTTTGCTAGACAGACCTAATGACTGTGAAACTTTTACTGTGGCTTGGTTACAACCTAAACAGAGACTTGGTCAAATTTTAGTTGCAGCAAAGCTCAATTGAGCCCTCCACAATTAATTATGTCCTTGACCTTAATTAAAGGCTTTTAGGGTGTTCTAAGGACTTTCATGAAACAAACTATGACTTTCTGAAAATTAGATTTTTAGAGGGTTCTAATGGAGTTGGTCTCACTTAATTTGAAGGTTCCTAACTAAAGATATGAGCTAAACAATTTCAGAGAAAATTCTGAAAATGTTTCTGAACATTTTCTATTTTCTTTGGAACAGTTTCACTAATCACACCATTAGGTGGATTAAATGAGCTCAAATGGATCTGAAATTTTTATGGTAGTTCAAGGATATTTTGGTGAACATCTCAGTAAAATTTCAGGATTTTCCTCCAAAGGATTCTCCAGTTAAAATTCCTAACAGTTTAAACTTTGAGGAATTAATTCTGGAGAAATAAGGAATTTCATGAAGTGAAACTTGATTTTCTGGAAAGTACTCAGAGAGCTGAATCCAGCAAAATTTGGTTCACTCAATTTGGAGCTTTCTAGCCAAAGTTATGAGGATTTTTGAAGTTTGAAGGAGATCTGAAAATCGGGGAAAAGTTTAAACTCGTGCGTGGGCCCAGGGGACACGCGTCGCACGCCTAGGCGATGGCACATCGCGGCCCACAAGGATTTTGCGTGCCAGCACACCCGATCCCGGCCGCAGCCGGATCCCGATTCAAAATATCTCCCACTGACAGCTGGGGTCCACCCCCTTCTTCAACCTCGCGACACCCGCGCTCCGCCGCCGAGGGACCTCGCCGGAGAGCTCGCCGCCGGCTGCTGTACTGCTCCAAACTTCTCAATTCTGGCCGCCCCTGCCTACTTTTACTCGGGGAACAGGATCCGAGGGTCAGCTGCTCATGACAACGGCCGGAGCATGGTCGGCGACGAGCCGCCACCTCAGAACGACTTCGGCCATGTCGGCTGACTACCCTAGCACCTCAGCTACTTGGGAAACCGGTCGGGGAGCATCAGTGGACCTTAGAGAAGGTCGACATGAGCTCGAGGCAGCTCGGGGAAGGCCCAAAATAGGTCCTCACCATGCGCCCGATGCCGCCCGTTCGTTCCGCCATTGGTAGACCTCAAATTACGCCGGGCACAGAGGTTCTCCGGCCCAGAGTTGTGAAGACAACTTGTGCGTTACCGTGTCTAGCTCGTGTGAGAGCGGCCTGAGGCCCTCTAATCCTTTCTAGAGCACGAATTAAACAGAATCGTACCCGAAGGTCGTTCTGAACACAGAAAGGGGAAAAATGGAAATTCGCCGCCGGTGAGCAACCACTCGAGCTGTGGCTCGGGGATGAGCAGCACCGGTCACCTGCGCGTCCAAGGGTGCCTTGGCTTGGGCGTGACAACGCCCTGGTTGGGCTGTCCACGAGAGCCCGAGGTGCGGCGGTTCCAAGTTCCGAGTTTGATCTTTCGGCACAGCCGATATCAATCGGTTTCAACCGAATTCTAGCAACGGGGAGGATGGAGGAAGGTCTCTAGTACCTTGCTGGGGCTCTGGAGTGGAAGGAGGGAGCTGCGATCGGCGTTCTCTGATCAAGTCCGAGCTGCGGAAGTTTTCGGCCGGCGCTGAGTTCTTGCGGGGAAGAACGGCGGTACCTCGGCCGAGGAGGGGGGCAGGCGCCTTAAGAAGGCTCTGCACCGCCTCACGCCCGCGCGTGGGCAAGCAGCTGGTGGCGCGGCGGCTGGCCTCGGTGGCGATCACCGCTGCGGCTCGGCGACCCGAGTGAAAAAGTCTCAGTCGGTTTGATCTGAGCAGTGGCTGACATGTGGGTCCCACCTCCAGTTTTAACCTCTGAAATTTACTCCTAATCACTGTTGTAAACAGTGAACCCCATACTACCCTTGGCAATTCAAATTATTCACCCATGAGCCATTTTAATAGATCAAAGTTCAAATGAGGTTTGGTTTGAATGAATTTCAGCACAAGTCCAGTTTGAAATTCAAATAAAGTTTGAATCTCTCCCCCTTAGCTCATGTCAAGATCAACTCCAAATGGAGTGAAAATTGGTGTGTGAGCTCACAAAAATGTGCTGAGTAAGAATATGCCTTCCACTTTTAAATTCATGGGATAAAAACAGTTTGAATTTGAATATGGTTTCAAACTGCCCTCTTCCTATCTATACCCCAAATGACCTCAAAAAGGTTTTGAATTTGGGTGAAACTTGGCATGGACATCCTTAGCAAAGTGTAGGAGTTTTCATATGTCCAGCCCATCTATATCACATGTGGGAAATACCACTTTTGCAATGTGTAAGTTTGTTCTCTAATGAGCATGTTGATAATTGTTACTTGCTCTTCATTTGTGTTCATCATTCTTCCTCAAATGAGGTGTGTGGTGTGGTGATGAACACTGCAAATGTGTGTCAAAAACTGAGGCCCTTACAGGACTATATTAGTATAGTTACTTAAAGTGGCAAAGACTGACTTATGTGTTATAATTCTGAATTTCAATTATGTAACGACGCACCGATGCTCTGGTAAGAATGGTAAGAAACGCCACCGAAAGCGGTTCAATTTCGGTTAGCTCCCCTGACGAGGAACGTGGTTCAGGGATAGGTCTCACAGCTTGGTGTGAGACGTCAATATGAAACTCTTGGACTCTTCATGTCCCTGAGTTCATATGAAACGCTGATCCCTAGCGTGCATTAGGCAAGTAAGTGGAGACCCCATCGCGTGGTCAGTAACGCGAGAGTGTGTTCGTCTGGAAGTAGCCGAGGGGGACATACGCAGCGATTGCCATCGGCGTGCCCTGCCGGGCAGTAGGTGGTATCTGTTGGGTTGATAACATTCCTAACCGTGACGACCCGTTCATGACATGCTCGGGTTCCCCGTCGTGTGGTGTTGAAACACGATCACGTACCTTGAGACGTGACTTAACTCAAGGACGGCCGTATGGCAATGATACAGGCGTTTGTATTTAATTTCAATTATGGTCCTTCCTGAAATGGAAATACAACCTTTGAGTGCATCACTATTGTGTGGTCTTCTGCAGGTACTAGTCACGTACGTAAACGTGTAGAAAACATGTGCGAGAGACCGTTTAGTGCCACACTTGAGACGTATACCGGTATAATCCGGTTAGGATTTTCCTTTGTGAGGAACATAGTACCGAGGTATCATAGGCATATGCATGAAAAATAATGATAACAAGAAATTAAAATCACTAGGTTCAAAATTTAGGACCCTGGTTGGGTAGAAAAATTTGATAGTTGATTAGTGTAGTTCCAAAAGATTGAAAAACAGAGTGCTCTGTTTTGGGCAGCAAGTTTGCTGAACTTCAACAGAGCACTACTCCCAGGTATTTTAGCCCAGGGAGGTGTGGTATATAGTTCTGGAAATGTATTTAAGTACTCTACAATTTTGTTGTAGACATCCAAAGCTGAAACTCACCTTAAGATGGATTAAATCCCAGAGAAAGGTAAACTGTCCAGAACCAGGACAGGGTTAAACACTCTCTGGACTGTTCTGTTTTTTTTTCAAACATAACTCCCAGTAGAAAAATCCAAAATGGTCATATGATACATCTTTAGAAAAGGTAGAAGATGTGTTACATCTTTGCAATTCAAAGTTTCTGAAATTTCAGCACAGATTTCAGTGGAAACCAGAGTGAAAACAGCAACTTCCCAAAGGAGGTGCTGTTAAAATTCTTCTAGAAATTCTGTTGACATTGAATTACCATAACTTTTTAACCAGAGCTGATCTGGGGGCAAATAAATACTCGTTGGAAAGATACTGAAGTTAACTTTAACCTTGGTACTCAACTTGAGTCATGAAACTGCCCAGAACCAGATCAAAACTTGGAATATGTAGAAACTGGTCATTCTGACCGAGGAATGACAGTTGAACTCATGTGAGAGATTGTGGTACCCTAGAGGGGGTTGGAATACTTCCAATGGGGTAGAACATGCTCGTGAGAGGTTATCTTCAACTAGTGAAAGATCTGAGTATAGGTCTCACTCAAGTTTCTTTTACTAGAGACCATGTTTGTGTCGTATTGAAGATAAAAGGGTAGTATACTTGATGACAAAGCGATAGGAACGTCTCGCAGTGACCAAACCTAGTTGTGGTGAGCTTCCAAAGAGGAGGTTCATCAAGTTGGATTAAACTAGCTTGTATTTGGTCTGGTAATGCTGTAGCTTGTGCAAAGTTATTACATTATCTACATATGAGATGCATCGCATGTTTCAATGTCATTATGTTTTACGCCTATTTTTATTGGACTGCATGCAATATGTTGCGGGACTAATGTTTATTGTCGTATGGTTGCAGATGGTTCGCACTAGGACCACGCACGAGGTTGGTAGCTCTAGCCAGCAGGGAGTCGATGACTCCCAGCCACCGGCCTACGACAGCACCCCGCAGCAGCAACCACCACTGCCGCCTCCGCTTACTCTAGCGGATGTGATAGCGACACTGGTCGGGGGTCGTGAGGAGCAGACCGACCTGCTCCGCACGATCGTGCAGAATACGTCCCAGGCAGGGGGGCGTCAAGAGAGGGGGCCCCGGGAGCCCCGTGAGGTGTCGTACTCGGATTTCATGAGTACACACCCTCCAGCGTTCACAGAAGCTGAAGAACCACTGGAGGCTGACAACTGGCTACGGATCATCGAGCCCAAGTTCGGGCTGCTCCAATGCACGGAGCGGCAAAAGACTTTGTTCGCAGTGAAGCAACTTCATGGTGCCGCTGGTGCGTGGTGGGCGAATTATGTCGCCTCACATCCGGCTGGCCATGCCGTGGAGTGGGAAGAGTTCCGGTGAGGCGTTCCGCGCCTATCACATTCCTCCCGGGATCATGAAGAGGAAGATCCAAGAATTCTTGGAACTGAAGCAGGGCGGAAGGAGTGCCCATGACTACTCCCGTGCTTTCAACCATCTGGTGCAATATGCGTCAGACTACATCTCCACTGAAGAGAAGAAGCGGGAACAAATCTATCGGGGGTTACACCCCGAGATGAAGACTCATCTCATTCAGTGGAATCGCGGCACCTTCAACGACCTAGTCAATGCCGCGATTATGCAAGAGGACGCTCAGCGGGAGTTGGCAGCTGAGCAGAGGAAGCGCAGTGCTCCACCCAGCAGTAGGGGTGGTGCTCCCCAGAAGTACCGCATGGTGTATCGAACACCATCCGGGCAGCAGTGGCACCCACCGGCGCGACCTCAACGGTTCGGGGGACGATCCTTTCAGTCACCTCTGTTCCGACTGCCGATGCCACTACCGAGACAGCAGCAGCAGCAGCAGCAGACGGCACCCCGGGTGCTTCCACTGCCACAACGCGCCCCGGGTTTCCGTCCACCAATCAGCGGGGGACCGCCTCATTTCACTTGCTTCACGTGTGGCCAGGCGGGCCACTTCGCGAAGGACTGTCCCCAGGGGCAGCAGAGCAGCGGGCAAGCCCAGTTCCAGGGCGGTGCTCGAGGCCGACCTCCAGTCAAGAAGGTTGGTCAGCGTACTGGGGGCGTTCGCCACCTCGACAATGAGTACGCGCCAGAGGGAGATAACGTGCTGGCAGGTAAGTTTGCTCTCAACGACCAAGCCATCATAATATTGTTTGATTCTGGTGCAACCCACAACTTCATAAGTGCATCATATGTGGTTAAGCATCAGCTGGAAGCCTTTCCAACCGAGTGTTCTTATATGACCTGCTCACAGGGAGGAAAGATTTCAGCAACGATGATGGTTCCGAATGCACCACTGTGCTTAAGTAGGAAGATATATCCCACCACTATGATTATCCTTGAGGGGCAGAAGATTGATGCAATCTTGTGAATGTCATGGCTAAGCTACCATGGCGCTGTCCTGGAAACCCTATCACGGACGGTTCACCTCAACTCCCCATTACACCATCCGCAGTCCCTCTTATTAGATAATCCAGTCCGGGAGGTTTCAGCGATCAATAATACTGAAGCTCTCAAGTTAGAGGACATCCCCGTAGTCAGGGAGTACCCCGACGTGTTCCCGGATGATCTTCCGGGCATGCCACCGGAGCGGGACGTCGAGTTCAAGATTGAGCTGGCACCCGAGACTATGCCCATATCACGGAGACCATACAAGATGGCTCCGAACGAGCTGTCTGAATTAAAAGAACAGCTCAATGATCTGTTGAGCAAGGGTTTCATTAGGCCGAGTTCATCGCCTTGGGGATGCTCGACGCTGTTCGTAAAGAAGAAGGATGAAACTTTGAGGCTGTGTGTGGACTACCGGCCGCTCAACACCGTCACCATCAAGAATAAGTACCCACTGCCCCGCATCGACATATTGTTTGATCAACTTGTGGGTGCAAGTGTGTTCTCCAAGATGGACCTTCGCTCTGGATATCATCAGATAAAGACCCGGGCGGAGGATATCCCGAAGACGGCCTTCTCAACGAGATATGGATCATATGAATATCTTGTCATGTCCTTTGGTCTCACCAACGCTCCAGCCCATTTCATGTATCTCATGAACTCGGTATTCATGCTGGAGTTGGACAAGTTCATGGTAGTGTTCATCGATGATATCTTGGTTTACTCCAAGACAGAAGCCGAACATGCCGAACACTTGAGGATCGTTCTTCAACTATTGCGAGACCACAAGCTCTACGCCAAGTTCAGTAAATGCGAGTTTTGGATCAGCCAAGTGCCATTCTTGGGGCATATCATCTCCACGGAAGGCATTGCGGTTGACCCAAGCAAGATAGAGCAAGTGCTGAAATGAAAAACTCCCACTTCAGTCCATGAGGTCAGAAGCTTCCTCGGGTTAGCGGGATACTATCAGAGATTCATTCCAAGCTTCTCCAAGCTCGCTAAGCCGATGACAGAATTGCTGAAGAAGGGGACGAAATATGTTTGGAACACGGCGTGTGAAGGAGCGTTCCAAGCATTGGTGAAGCATCTCACCACAGCCCTGGTATTAGCTCAACCGGATACAACCAAGCCCTTCGACGTGTATTGTGACGTGTCCGGTATTGGGCTCGGCTGCGTGTTGATGCAGGAAGGGCATGTGGTCGCATATGGCTCACGCCAACTTCGGAACCATAAGCAGCATTATCCGACTCATGATCTTGAGCTTGCTGCCGTGGTGTTGGCGCTAAAAATGTGGAGGCACTATCTCCTGGGGAATCTGGTGCATCTCTACACCGACCACAAGAGCTTGAAATACATTTTCACCCAGAAAGAGCTGAACATGAGGCAAAGGAGGTGGTTAGAACTGATTAAGGATTATGAAATTGAGATTCATTACCACCCCGGCAAGGCAAATGTGGTTGCCGACGCGCTGAGTCGGAAATCACATGTCCATCACCTCACCATTACACCGGTGGAGGAGGAAGAGCCAAGTTTATACTTGGTTCCTTATGGATCGCTTTACAACCTTGCCCTCATCCCTACCATCAGGTAGGATATCATTGCAGCACAGAAGATTGATAAGGGTATGGCACATCTCCGGAGACGGATAGACAACGGGGAGATCAAATGTTTCCGGAAGGATGAGGAGGGGACGCTGTGGTTCAATGACCGCATAGCCGTACCCCGGGATATGGAACTGAGGAAGAAGATCCTCGATGAAGCTCACTTGTCTAAATAATCCATTCATCCGGGCAGCAACAAAATGTACCAGGATTTGAAAAAGAAATTTTGGTGGACACGGATGAAGCGGGAGGTAGCGCAGTACATATTCGAGTGTGATACGTGTAGACGAGTGAAGGCTGATCATATGAGGAAATCAGGGCTGTTGCAACCCCTGAAGGTTCCAGCATGGAAGTGGGAGGATGTGAGCATGGATTTCATTGTGGGATTACCCCTAACATCCAACAAGCATGATTCCATTTGGGTGATCGTTGACCGACTAACCAAGTCGGCTCACTTCATTCCCGTGCATACACATTTCCATGCCAACAGATATGCGGAGTTATATATCGCCAGGATTCTATGCTTGCACGGTGTACCCAAGACTATAGTCTCAGACCGAGGTGCATTGTTTGCATTTCGCTTTTGGGAGCAGTTGCATGTTGCTTTGGGTACTAAACTAATTAGAAGCTCCGCTTACCACCCTCAGACAGATGGCCAAACAGAGAGGGTGAATCAAGTTCTGGAAGACATGTTGAGAGCATGCGCCATCCACCATGGTAGGAACTGGGATGATCACCTACCATTGGCGGAATCCTCGTACAACAACAGCTATCAGACGAGTATCAAGATGGCACCCTACGAAGCTCTCTACGGTCGCAAATGCCGCACCCCATTAAACTGGTGCGAGTCCGGTGAAAGCGTCACATTCGGGGTTGATGTGGTGAACGACGCCGAAGAGCGCGTTCGAGCGATTCAAGCCAACTTGAAGGCCGCTCAATCCCGGCAAAAGAGCTACGCTGATAAGAGGCGTAGAACGTTGCACTTTGACGTTGGGGAACACGTGTACCTCCGCGTGTCTCCGATGAAAGGCGTGCACCAGTTCGGTGTGAAGGGGAAGCTCGCTCCCCGTTTTATTGGACCCTATGCTATCACCGAGAAGTGTGGACCAGCGACGTATAGACTGGAGATACCGGCATCCCTTGCTGGTGTCCATGACATTTTCCATGTTTCGCAACTGCGAAAATGTTTAAAGCATACAACTGCTGTTCCTACCGAAGACATCGGCGAGCTGAAACGGGATTTAACTTATGATGAATATCCGGTGGCAATTCTTGATGAGAAAGCCCGGACCACGTGTAGCAGAACGTTGTGGTTCTACAAAATACTCTGCAGCAACCACACCGCCGAAGAAGCGACGTGGGAGAGCGAGGAATTCCTTTGCTCAAATTACCCGGAGTTCATGGCACCTCAGCACGGGTAAGTCCCTATTACATCGCTGTCTCTTCTTTTACAATCTTGGGACGAGATTCTTTTAAGGGGGAGGGATGTAAAAGCCTGAGAAAAGGGACTTGCAAAAACTTTTCATCACCTCACAACACCACAGTTTTTATTGTGGATATCTTAGGAAAATTTGTGAAGAGCAAATAACCTCCATCAAAAGAGTGATTAGAGGGGAAATCCTTCACTTTCACCAAGTAGGATTTCTACACATGAACAGGAGAGGTTGAGCTCACCCCTAGGACTTGAAAAGTCTTGGGAAGGTTCAAGCCAAGTTTCATGCAAATCCAACACTTTTTGAGGCACTTTTGGAGGTAATTGAAAAAGAGGCCAATTTGAAGGTAAATTCAAATTGTAGCAACTTTCATCCCTAAAATTCAAAAGTTAGCTTCATATTCAAACTCAGCACATTATTCTGAGTTAGCCCACCAATTTTCATCACCATTGGAGTTCATTTTGTCAAGAGCTAAATTGGCAAGAATTCAAAACTGAATTTGAAATTCAGGTTAAACATGAAGCAAATTTAACCCAACAAAGTTTAAATTTGAGAACTCAAATTCAAACCAATACTTGAGGGCTAAGTCTCTCATTAAATGTTTAGTAGCTGGGATATTTACAAAAGAAATGGGGAAGAGAGGATTAGGGGGAAAGTTGGGCCCACAGGTCAGTGGGAGGACTGTTCTCCAGCTGAGAGCTGCCTGTTTCTCACCGACGCCGATCGAGCACATCGCGCCAGCTCCTGCTCCCACGCCCGAGTGGGAGGGACACCGCACGAGACGAGCGCACCGTGGGAGACCGACTGAAGCGACGATAACACGCACAGCCACGTGAAGGTCGTCACTGTCCACATCGCCTTGCACTGAACCAACCCGACGGCCGCCGATCGACTTCCACCAAGAATTCGGCCGAGCCTTCGCGTGCAGCGCCTCTCCGAGCCCAAAACCACACCAGCTACTTGTCCTCTACCTCCTCAGCCCGAAGACAGCCAAGTTTTCGCCACTAGAACCTAGCTCGGCAACTATCGGCGATAACTGAGAGAAACGGCCGACACCGGCTCACCGTGTGCAACTCGGACCAAAGGCTTCCACGGCCGAGCGAGGCCACTCTGAGACGCGCTGGATAGTCGCGCTGCTACTGGCCAAGCCACAGCCCCAACGGTGGACCATCGAGTGTCAATTCGACGTTTTTCTCCAAGCACATACACTCGGACCTCCAGGTGAGAATCTGTCGAATTCGTCCGTAATCTTCATTCTTAGCCCACCAGACCGTGCACACGCGAACTAGATTGGCTAGCGGTCGATTTCCCTTCACGACCCTAGTTAGAAAACTGACGCGGTGTGGGGTATTTTATGTTGTTCCAAGCTCAACCGTGCGGCATGGAGCGGGCGCACGGTGAGAACCCCTTTTGAGGTGTTGCCAGGAGCAAGGGAGTATTTCCCGTGCCTCCCTAGCACCCACTGGTGCTCTAGAACGGATGGGCTGGGTCGTTAGCAGGCTAGAGCCACCGGGCAACGATGCCGAACATCCCCCGAGACCGCCGCACGCCGCCGGCACAGTTCCGGTCCCCTAGCGCCCGAACCGAGCCCAGAACCAAGTTTCCCGGCCCCATAAACCCCCAGGCGGCGAGCCTCCGGCCGGGAGACGGCCGGAAACACTCAGCCGGCGAGGCGCCGCCTCTGTCCGGCGAGGTCAGCACGCGCGCGGGAAAGAGGGCTCGGAGGAAGAAGAAGGGTGGGGCAGGCCCAACGGTCAGTGAGGGGGAGTTTGAAACCGGATCAAATATGGCCCAGGATCCCGTGTGGCTGCGTGCAGGGTAACCCTGTGGCCCGTGTGTTCTCGGTTTTCACTGGCTGAGATTTAAAGAGTGCGCCCAGGTTCTTTTCCAATAGCAAAACAATTCTAGTTTCAACTCAAACTTTAGAAATTCATAAATGTGTATAGGAAGCTCCAAATTCAGTGAAACAAATTTTTCTGAACTCAGGATTCTGAGTACTTTCCAGCAATACCAATTTCAGCTCATGAACCTAACAGTTTTCCAGAATTAATTCCCTAAATTTTAAACTGTTGGGAATTTTATCTGGAGAATTACTTTATGAAAAATGCTGAAATTTAGCTGAGAAGGTCATTGGAAAATCCTGGAGTCACAGTAAAATTTTCAGACTCATCCAAGTTCATTTAGTCCCCCTAATTGGGTGATTAAGAGAACTGCCCTGAGAAAATAGAAAAAATGTACATAAACATTTTTCAGATTTTCTCAAATCTTAATTAGGGCATAAATTTCAGTAGAATTCTTCAAATGACATGAAACCAATTCCATTAGAACCTTCTTAAATTCTAGTTTCCAGAAAGTAATGGTTGGAGCCATGAAAACCCCTGGAATTACTTAGAGGCTCAAATATTGACCAAATGGGCTTTTATTTGTACAAGGTACAAATGAACTTTGTTTCAAATAAAACTTGGTCAAGACTCTGGTTAGGACCCTACCAAGCCACCATAAAAATTTCAGAACCAATGGGGAGGGCTAGCTAGAGTTATTAGTAATTATGTATTCAAGTTTACACATTGCATCTAAATTGACATGTAGTATTTCATACGTGTAGTCGCTGAAGGCGAGGAGACTCCGGAAGTGCTCGACTTCCTCCTTCAGGACGAAGACCTAACCACTGACCAGCAGCAACAAGGCAAACCCCGGTTTGCATTAACCTGCTTTATAAAGTTTTTGCCTTGTTCACATGTCTAGTGTGAAGTATAAATGTGCATTAGGTGTAGGATGAATGGAACCCCACTTGCATAACCAGAATTTTTCCCTAAGAGTGAGGGTAGTGTCTAAGACGTCGAGTAGACAGGCTATGCTTAATGAGTCATAGGACTTCGGTACAAGTCGAGTTGGAATCTACTCGCGAGATAGGCTTGGGACACACAGGTTCGGTTGAGTGATGTGAGATCACTTTAGTAATGAAAATGAGACTAGGCAGGGGCTAGGGCACAGCAAGAGGAAGTCTTGTGTGCGCAGCCCTGCCCGTGTTGATTGAGGACCGATCTGTGTGCGGCCCACGCTGATCAAGTTTGAACGTACCGAAGGCATATCGGATATATGGGCCCCGATAAACCGATGTAACCTAAACCTCCGGGCGTCGAGGCATAACGCACCGATTTATAGGTGTACGCTGAGGGCAGCAAGGTGGAAATCTGCTAACGGGCATAGAGAGATGCTCCGTGTAGGGAACCTCCTGCTAGTTTCGGTGTGACCGGTTCGACGTTTGGGCTTTTTGGCGAAAGGTTCTCCCGTATGACATCGAGTGAGCGTGCTTTGCTGCTCCACGGGTGGGCGTACGTGACGTGCTCTTTGGGTGTCCCTGCAGGTGTATATCGAGTCGATTCGCCGTCCCTCGCGGTGAAGAGTACCACTTGGTCACTGAGTCGTGACGTAGGCTAATGTATGAAATGTGATGATTCAATATTGCTGTTATGATATAATTGTATTGCTACATGTGTGCCACCAAATATTGCTTACTAAATTTCAGATTCCTGAACTTTTAACTTGTGGCTAAAAGATGAACTAAGGATGAACTCGTAGGCGTGTCCTTTTGTTGCAATGTTACCATCCTATGTTCCTTGTACACCTCATGTGGAGTTTCATGCTTAGGTGAGTCGGTTAAGTCTTGTTGAGCCCTCGTGCTCACGGTTGCTGCTTAAGTGTTTTTCAGGTGAGGAGCCACCCACGCACTCGGAGTACGAGTCCACTGGAGAGGGTTACCCTCCATCGGGGACCACGGCTGAGTGGGAGCCGTACACGCCACGCTGAGCTGAGACGTGCAGCTAGTGTGGGTTGCCCTAGGGCTGGGCAACTGACTTTTGCTAGATAGGCGGGCGTGAGTTGTACAGTTTAGACTTCCGCTGTGTATTATAAACAATAGTTTGTAACTGAAGTTTGTACCTGTTTGTACATTCAGTGGGTTTTTCCCATGTCATATAATGTGTCCTTATGACGTGTGCTGTCGGGTGTCGCATCGTGCGGCACCACCCTATGCGATCCTGGATGAGCGGATTCCGGTCCGCCACAGTTGTCTCCCTTTTACCGTGACGGTGAACGGTACCCAACCCGGTGGCGTAGGTCCTGCTGGAACATCGACATGGACGGTCCATGTCTTTTTCCCCTCCTCGCCTTCTTCCTTGGCGAGGTAACGCGGCGTCTTCACGTACCCAAAATATTGAAGCTTTAGCTTCAACGGTTCCGGATAACCGCTGCGTTGAGAACAGTGGGATACCACCCGCCCGTTCTCCAGTTGTTTATCCTCTGCCATCTGTAGAAACATATTTCAAAAATGTCAAATATTCACTTCAACAAAATCATTGAGTTATAACATAAAATATGTCATTGAACTCACAAAACTTAGAAACACAAATCAAACTTTATACAAATTTGATTGCTGGTTTGCTGCCCAAACTGACAGCCCTGACCAGTTTTCCTTTTGATCTGATTTAGACCCTGCTAAATGCAAAACTAGTTCTGGAGCTCAACAGCAAAGTTAAAGTTAACTTCAATATATTTCCAGAATGTATTCGCTTTCCCTTAGATTAATCCTGGTTCAAAAGTTATGAGATGTCAAAGTTGACATAATTTCTGGAGAAAATTGGACAGCACCTCCCTGCTTGAGGTACTGCTTTGATCCAAGAATCCCAGCTAATTCTACCTCGAATTTGACAAAACTTTCTGTTACAAAGTTGTAACTCATCTCATGAAATTTTCAAAAATACCTCATTTTCTATTTTTGGATTATTATGCAGGAAGTTATGCTCAATTTACAGAGAGATATAGAGAGTATTAGCTCTGCCCTGTTTTCTAGGCAGTTTCAACTCTACTGCATTTTTCGACTAGTTTAGGGATGAAAAACCTCTGGACATCCATAGAAAAGTTGTAAAGCTATTCCAAAGCTTTCTGTAAATGTATCATGTGACCCCAACATGGAAAGAACTCAACGTCTAACCTCTGTATAACTTTCAGCATTATTTCAGCTGAAAATAGAGGACTCTGTCCTTAATATCCTATAAGTTGAAAACTTGCTTACTTTGAACATCCTGATTAAGGGAAGGAGTTAAATAAATTTTTTAGTGCTCTGGATCAAAACTTTCAAGTTTTACAATGGTGTTGATCATTTAGTGGACTGTAACGTTGAAGCGTCTCCGAGTTCATGCCAGTACTACGTTCCTCACAAAGGAAAACCTATACCGGACTTAGCCGGCTTCGTTAATTCAGTGGCACTAACACGTCTCTCGCTTACGTGTGCTACTCGTCTACAGATTCGTGGTTAGACAACCTGCAATTAAAGCTGAAAGTGCATCTAGGCACCCCCTTGTGGGTTTTGGACGATTGATGACAAATGAATTGAGATCCTAATGAACTTGTTGAGATGAACGCAGATTAACTCGTGTAAGGTATAATTAGTGCACTCAAAAAGGTGAAAATGAAGTGATGAAGAAAAAGGAAAAGGACAGATCCATGAACCAAGCGCAATGTAGAATTACTTGTATAGGATGTGTGTGAGAGACACATCCCAAGAGCTCAAAATCTTTGCGTAGGGGAAGGGCTTAAAAAAATCCAAATCACTCACAACACGGTGCACCGGACTAGTCCGCTCAGAAACCAGACTAGTCCATTCAACTTTCTGTTGCCTCACAACATGGTGCACCGGACTAGTCCGCTCAGAAATTGGACTAGTCTGTTTAACTTTCTGTTGCCTCACAACACGGTGTGCCGGACTAGTCCGCTCAGAAATCGGACTAGTCTGTTCAACTTTCTGTTGCCTCACAACACGATGCACCGGACTAGTCCGCTCAGAAACCGGACTAGTCCGTTCAACTCTCTGGAACCGGCACTCACCTTGCACCGGACTAGTCCGCTCAGAAACCGGACTAGTTCGTTCAACTCTTTCGATCTGGCACTCACCTTGCACCGGACTAGTCCGCTCAGAAACCGGACTAGTCCGTTCAACTCTCTGGAACCGGCATTCACCTTGCACCGGACTAGTCCGCTCTTGGACCGGACTAGTCCATTCAACTTTCTGTAAACACATTAAATTAGGGTTTCCACTGTGCCGCATGCAACACGAAAATTATACACGGCACACAGGACTAGTCCGGTGAACAGAGCGGACTAGTCCGGCCGCCAGGGTTTTTGAAGCCTTATATAAATAGAGGTGCACGGCCACACATTGACAACTCTCGATTCCCAGCGCCACCGCACGCCACAAGAGCACAAAAATTACCTCTCTCCACTCATTCTAAGCCCAGAAAGATTAAGTCTTTGAGGATTAGAGATTGGATCAAGGAGAGAGTCGTTCTTCTTGCAATTGAGCTCTTGGTTTGTCTTCTCTCACACAATCGCTGATCGTTGTTCTTTGTTTGTGTGTGGGAGGAAGAGTTACTCTCTGTAATCTTGTGAGAGCACTCAGATTGTGAGAATGCCCCACGTACAATTGTTTACCCCTGTGTGTGGTTAGTGGAATTGAATCGGCCTTTGTGGCAATTCAATGAGGGAAGGGTTAGTGAAGACCCGGTGCTCGGTGGACTCCTCAACGGGATGTAGATTCCTGGGTGGAATCGAACCTCAGGATAAAACTTTGTCTCGTGTCTTCTTGATCTTCCTTCAATTGTTAATTAAGTGTGCTAGTCTTCATTTGATTTACATCCACACCCAGTGTTAAAATCGAGAGTTATTGTGTCTTACTTCACTATACTTGAATAATCATTTATTTTCTGCTGCATAAATACCTGAAGTAGGAACAAGTCTAACTTTGATCTTTTAATTACGATCGTACCGGACTAGTTCGCACCATACCGGACTAGTCCGGCCCACCTGGAATTAATCAGTTCGCTAAGTGTTTCAGGAAACCGCCTAAAAATTCAAAGGTCCTATTCACTCCTCTCTAGGCTACATTTAATTGGTATCAGAGCCAAACTTTTCAAAAAGAGAATCACCGCTCGAAGAGACGATGTCGGAAATCAAGGGTGAATCCAAGGGCTTCCATCATGAAAATGGTGGTGACGAAGGGAACCAAAAGTTGGAGAAGCCCCTCAATGCCATTCAGGACTGCGGGGATGATGATGAGGAGATGCTCCAATTAAAGGCGCTTATGCGGAAGAAGACACTCTCCCCCAACAGGAAGAAAATCGAAGACAAAAAGCAAAAAGGGGGTAGTCACAAAGACTACTCCCAATATCCTTTTAACTATGAGCATTTAAATTCAAATAATTATTATTTGTCAATTCCATAAGGCAAACCACCTTACTTTGATGGAACTGATTATACAATGTGGAAACAAAACATGAAAATACACCTTATATCTCTTAACCCAAGTCTTTGGCATATTGTGTGTACATGTTTAGATATACCTGATGACGATGAAGAGCTAACCCTGATCAAGGACAAGCTATTCATCGGAACGCTCAAGCCGCAGCAGTATCACCCCATCATTGAGCCGAGACGAGTTCACCAAGGTGGATGGACTCGAAACCGCTAAAGAAATATGGGACACTCTCAAAACCGCACATGAAGGTGATCGTCATGTGCGTGAAGCCAAGATTGAAATGATAGAAGATGAATTGGGAAGGTTTGCCATTGAAGAAGGAGAATCACCTCAAGAGATGTACAATGAAGTCTCTCATCAATAAGGTCCGAGCCTATGGTAGCAAGAAGTGGACGGATCATGAGGTGGTCAAGTTAATTCTTAGAGCATTCATGCCTCGGAATTTGACACTCTGATCCATGATCAGAGAAAGTCCCGGGTTTCAAAAAATGACCCCGTACGAGATTCTTGGTGAGATCATCAACTTTGAAATGATGGAGAAGGAAGCCAAGCATGTCAAGGAACTTGCCGACCTCACCTCGGCAAATAAGAGAGGAGTTTCACTAAAGGCAACATGCAAGCCAACATCGAAAGAATCTCCAGAGGCTCTTGAGGACGATGATGGTGATGATGAAAGCACTAATATCGATGAAGAAGACATGATATTATTCATCAAAAACTTCAAGAAAATGATGAGAAGAAAAAAGGGTGGCAACTCAAATGAAAGAAGATACAAGGACAAACAAAGATCCAAGACAAGGCGTGCATGCTACAATTGTGGAGATTATGATCATTTCATAGTTGATTGTCCACATGAAGACAACAAGAGGAAGAGTAAAGACAACAAGCCTCAACAAAAGAAAATATTCAAGAAAAAGAAGCAATATGGCCAAGCACATTTAGGGAAGAAATGGGACTTCAATGATGAGTCCTCATCTGAAGAAGAAGAGCAGATGGCCACTATAGATATCAAGAAGCCTACCATGAAGTCTACTCTATTCCCAACCATGGGAGCATGGAAGGACACCAACCACACATGCCTAATGGCCAATGAAGGAAAAAGAAAGGTTAAACAAAATCTCCCCCCTTGCATTCTTTTACTAGTGATATTGATAATTCTAGTGATGATGATGACACGACCCCACGGTCTTGTCGAGCCAGGATCACGCTGAGGGGTGCTGCGTTGCACATCACCGGATAACACACATCAAAGGCACAAAGTGGAAGCAAAGTTTTATTACATAAACAGGTTTATGAACATTTTTACAACAAAATATGTTCAGTCTACACTCACGGGCATAGACTACGCTTCGGGTTCACGTTCAGCCCGTGAACGTGTCCCCGCTAGCACGCACACACACTAACACGGCGGCGTGCACGACTCCCACTCGACGGGGTTCCCCTCCTAGGGTTCCGTCTCCTCCTCGGGAGTCCCTTCCTCATAGAACCCTGCAAAAGCTTCAAACACAAGCAGTGAGCACGAAGGCTCAGCAAGACTGACCCATCTCTCCTGAACATGGAACTTCTACATGAGGGATGATAGGTTACATGAGGTAAAAATCATTTGCAAGGACTCGCTTAATTAGTGGAACCTTACTTTCAAGTTTTAGCAGCAGGTTGTGAAGAACCTTATGCTAAGGCACATGAGAGAGCCGCAATCAAACAAGAAACACATTTCTCTCATGTACTTTGCCCAAAGTTTGAAAAGAACTTTAGTTAGCTCTAAACTACGGCAAATCATTAACAATAAAAGTCCATCTTTCACTCAGCAACATTTTAACATGTAACTAGCCTATTCTTTCTACGTCACAGTACAGCGAACAAGTGGTACTCACTCACCGTGAGGGACGGCGATTATAATCGATTTACACCTGCAGGGTTACCCGAATAACCCGTCACGTACGCCCATACTCGATGTTGCCTACAGCAACCATCACGGACGCTGTACGCAACCACCTTTCACCCGTTAGCCAAATATTGAACCGGTCCCATCGTCCCGAGCAAGAGGTCTCTGCACGCGCATCTCAGTGCCGCCAGCCGATTTACACCTCAAACTCTCAACCTACCCTCTGAACGACGGGCAATGCCTCAATACCCAGCTACCCGAGTTACATCAGTTTCCCGGTTCCCATATAGCCGGTAGGTCTTCGGTACTGTTCTAGCTTGTTCAACAGGCCCGCACACGGCTCGGTCCTCAATCGACACAAGCGGAGCTATAGCACACAGGCCCCAAAGTCCTGCTGCCCTTACTCTCCGCTCGGTCTCATCTTTCTTGCCATGTGTATCATGTGCTATCTCTACCCGAGTCGAGTGCCTCTAGCCTATGCTCGCGAGTAGTTCCAACTATTCGACTTGTACCGAATCCTACACTATCCTAGAATTGCAGTAGCTAATCGGGGTTTTCAATCCTAATCCCAAACCATGGTTTTCTTGGCTATGCAATTGGATTTTCAAACAAGACTCCAATGCAAGAAAGGATGATACTCAAGTAAGTGCTCAAAACAATAAAAATTTGTAAAAGGGTTAATGCAAACCGGAGCTTGCCTTGCTGCTCTTGGTCGTAGGCTAGCTGCTCTTCCGGAGTAACGAAGTCTAGGACTTCGGGTTCCTCCTCGACCTTAGCGACTACATGAGATACAAGTATATGTGTTAATTTAAATGCATTTGATTTGAATTAAACTTGTGAACCTTATAAGTCTCACTAGACAGACCCACTGACCCTGAAATTTTTACTGTGGGTTGGTTACAACGTAAACAGAGACTTGGTCAAGTTTTAGTTGCAGCAAAGCTCATTTGAGCTCTCCACAAATAATTATGTCCTTGACCTTAATTGGAACTCTTAGGGTGTTCTAGGGATTTTCATGGAGCAAGCCATGACTTTCTGAAAACTATATTTTTAGAGGATTCTAATGGAGTTGGTCTCACTTAATTTGAAGGTTCCTAGCTAAAGATATGAGCTAAAAAATTTCAGAGAAATTCTGAAAATGTTTCTGGACATATTCTATTTTCTCTGGAACAGTTTTATTAATCACACCATTAGGTGGATGAAATGAGCTCAAATGGATCTGAAATTTCTATGGTAGCTCAGGGATATTTTGGTGAACATCCCAGCAAAATTTCAGAATTTTCCTCCAAAGGGTTCTCCAGTTAAAATTTTAAACAGTTTAAACTTTGAAGAATTAATTCTGGAGAATTAATGATTTTCATGAAGTGAAACTTGATTTGCTGGAAAGTACTCAGAGATCTGAATCCAACAAAATTTGGTTCACTCGATTTGGATGTTTCTAGCCAATGTTATGAGGGTTTGAAGTTTGAATGAAATCTGAAAATCGGGAAAAAGTTTAAATCAACCGGTGGGTCCACGGGGACACGTGTTGGGCACTGGAGCGACGGCACACCGGGGACTACGGAGTTTTTGCACACCAGCACACCTGATCCGAGCTGCAGACCGATCTCCGATTTAAAATCCGAGCCGCTGACAGCCGGGACCCACTCTTTCGTCTACCTCTCGATGCCCGCGTTCGGCCGCCGCGACACCTCGCCGGAGAGCTCGCCGGCAGCCTCTGTGGTGCTCCAAACTTCATGATTCTGGCCGCCCCTGCCTAAGTCCACTCGGGGAACATAATCCTGGGCTCAGTTCTTCATGAAAACAGCCGGCACGTGGTCGGCGACGAGCGACGGCCTCGAGAGAACTTCGGCCGTGTCGGCCGACCTCCCTAGCACCTCAATCGATCGAGCAAACGGTCGGGGAGCATCAGTGGACCTTCAGGAAGGTCGACATGAGCTTGAAGCAGCTCGGGGGAGGTCCGAAGTAGGCCCCCACCATGCGCCCGATGCTTCCCGTAGGATCCGCCGTTGGCAAGCTTCGAAATACGCCGTGTACAGGGGTTCTCCGGCTAAAGGTTTTGAAGGCAACTTGTGCGCTACCAGGTCTAGTCTGTGTAGGAGCGGAGACTCTATAACCCCTCCTAGATTTTGAATTTGACAGAACCGCACCCGAAGGTCGGTCTGTACCGAGAAAGGGGAAAACTGGAAATTCACCGCCGGCGATCAAGCACTCGGGCTGTGGCTCGGGGGTGAGCAGCACCGGTCACCAACGCGTCCGGGGACGCCTTAGCCTGGGCGTGACAACCTCCCGGTTGGGCTCTCCACGGGAGCCCGAAGTGTGGTGGCTTTAGGTCTCTGAATGGAACTCTCGGTATAGCCGAGATCAACCAGTTTTTGCCGATTTCTAACGACGGGGAAGAAGAAGGAAGGCTCTTAGTACCTTGTCGTAGCTCTGGAGGGGGAGGAGAGGCGGTGATCACGCTTCCCTGATCAGCTCTGAGCGATCGGCAGCGATGGAGTGTTTCTGATGCGAGGAAGCAGCAAAGTGAGCTGTTCTCTCTCCGATCAGGCCGGCCGCAGGGTTAAGCAGGGCGCGAGGCGGTTCAGTGGGTCGGGGCGGCAAGCAGCTGCTGTCCCGATCGTGCCTTCGCCGTGGCGGCTGCTCGGTCCGACGCAAGAACCTGAGCTGAGTTTTCAGTCGGTTGTTTTTGCTTCAGTGGCTGACATGTGGGTCCCACTCCCCTTTTAACCCCTGAACTTAACTCCATTTCACTGTTGTAAACAGTAAGCCCTACAATGCCCATGGTGATTTGAATTATTCACCCCTGAGCCATTTGAATTGGTTAGAATTCAAATTAGGTTTGGTTTGACTAAATTTCAGCACATGCTCAGTTTGAAATTCAAATAAAGTTTGAATTTGCTACACTTAGCTCATGTCAAGATCAACTCCAAATGGAGTGAAAATTGGTGTGAGCTCACAAAAATGTGCTGAGTAAGAATATGCCTCCCACTTTTGAATTCATGGGATAAAAACAGTTTGAATTTGAATTTGAATTTGAGTTCAAACTACCCTCTTTCTAGCTATACCCAAAAGTACCTCAAAAAGGTTTTGAATTTGGGTGAAACTTGGCATGGACATTACTAGCAAATTGTAGGAGTTTTTCATATGTCCAGCCCCTAGATGATGCATGTGGGAAATGCCACTTTTGCATTTTGTGAGTTTGTTCTCTAATGATCATGTTGATAATGGTTACATGCTCTTCAAATGTGTTCATCAACTTTCTTCAAATGAGGTGTGTGTGTGTGTGTGTGTGTGTGTGTGTGTGTGTGTGTGTGTGTGTGTGTGTGTGTGTGTGTGTGTGTGTGTGTGGTGATGAACACTTTGAATGTGTCAAAAACTGAGGCCTTTACAGATGAAGACATACTTAGAGGTTTAGATAAAAAATACTATAGCTAAAATGAAAATTCTAATGGATGAGATAGTTGATAAGGAGGAGCTAGTCAATCAACAAGAAGATATGATCTGACACGACCCCAACGGCCTTGTCGAGCCAGGATCACGCTGAGGGGTGCTGCGTTGCACAGCACCGGATAACGCACGTCAAAGATACAAAGCAGAAGCAAAGTTTTATTACATAAACAGGTTTATGAACATTTTTACAACAAAATATGTTCCGTCTACACTCATGGGCGTAGACTACGCATCGAGTTCACGTTCAGCCCGTGAACGTGTCCCCGCTAGCATGCACACACACTAACACGGCGGCGTGCACGACTCCCACTCGACGGGTGTAAGGGCCTAAGTTTTTGACACATAATGGAAGTGTTCATCACCATACACACACACACCTCTTTTGGGGAAAGATGATGAACACAAATGAAGAGCAAGTAACCACCATCAACATGCTCATTAGAAAACAAACTCACATATTGCAAAAGTGGTACTTCCCACATGTGATATAGGTGGGCTGGACATATGAAAACTCCTACACATTGCTAAGGATGTCCATGCCAAGTTTCACCCAAATTCAAAACCTTTTTGAGGTCATTTTGGGTATAGTTAGAAAGAGGGCAGTTTGAAACCATATTCAAATTCAAACTGTTTTTATCCCATGAATTCAAAAGTGGGAGGCATATTCTTATTCAGCACATTTTTGTGAGCTCACACACCAATTTTCACTCCATTTGGAGTTGATCTTGACATGAGCTAAGTGGGACAAACTCAAACTTTATTTGAATTCAAAACTGAACTTGTGCTGAAATTCGTTCAAACCAAACCCAATTTGAATTCTACTCAATTCAAATGGCTCATGGGTGAATAATTTGAATCACCAGGGGTATTTTGGGGCTCATTGTTTACAACAGTATTAGGAGTAAATTTCAGAGGTTAAAACCCCGGGTGGGACCCACATGTCATAGAGAGAAGGAGGCAAAACTTGCACATAAAGTCACAGCCTCGGTGGGAAATTCCACCGAGCAGCTGTCGGCTGTGCCACCGAGCAGCTACCAGCGCCACCAGCTGCTTCCCTTCGCCGCGCGCTGGCGCCCAGGGCGGCTTGCTCACGCCCCCACGCGACCGGCACCTCCTCCACTGAGCAGGAGTCGGCCGGCTTTATCTTCTCGCGGGAAAACCCGAGCAGCGGCATTGTTTCTCGCCGCAGCTCTCTGCTCAATCGGGAAAACCAGCAAAACCATCTCCTCCTTCGTTCCTGAGCTGCTAGACAGCCACCTGAGGTCGCACTCCACCTTCCCAACGCCAGAAACCCCGAGCTCCGACCTCCTTTGCCCGAAAACGATCGCCACCACGGCGACCTAGCCTCAGCCGAGAGTCAGGCGCCCGTGGACAGCGTTCCACAGGCGTTTTCACGGTCCAGCAAGAGAGGCAACAGGAGCGCGCGACCACCGTGCTGCTCTCCTCCAAGGTTGGAAGCAAACCATGAAGAATACACAGAGAATTTCCAGTTTTTGCTCCGGCGACCGTAAACCGAGCTTCCGGTACGGTTTCTTTAAATTCTCGCTCTATGATCTTTCGGAGGTTATCAAATCTTGCACATAGACGCTGGACTAACCGGCGATCAAGTTCTTTTCTGCATCCGTGGCGTGAAACTGTCTAGGAGTGACGAATTTTGAGCTCGATCGAGGGCGGTCATGGCGGGCACGATCGGTCACACGGTGCAAACCGACTTGCCGCCATCCCTGAACCCTTTTGACACCTTGTCGAGCTTCCTAGAGGTACACTGATGCTGTAGGACCATTTGTTCAAGGTGTTGGCGGGTTAGAACCCACGGTCGACGGCGCCGAACTATTTCCGGTCACCCCCAGCCCGACCTGACACCACCGACGTGTTCCTCGATGTCGACAACCCCCAGGCGGCGAGTTTCAGACCATGGGAGGTCCGGCAGCGGCGAGCCGGCGAGCCCCGAGTCTGCTCCGGCGAGGTCGGCGGCGCGGGCGCGAGAGAACGGCGGGGGAAGAAGAAGCCGGCTGGCCCACGTGTCAGCGGCTGAAGAATTTGAATTGGGATCGGGTGTGGCCGGGATCGGCTGTGCTGGCGCGCAAATACCCTGTGAGCTCTGGAGTGCCGGACACCTCCGCGCTCGACACGTGTCCCGCGGGCCCCCGAGAGTTTAAACTTTTTCCCCGATTTTCAGAATTCTTCCAAACTTCAAATCGTCATAACTTTGGCTAGAAAGCTCCAAATTGAGTGAACCAAATTTTGCTGGATTAAGCTCTCTGAGTACTTTCCATCAAATCAAGTTTCACTTCATGAAATTCCTTATTTCTCCAGCATTAATTCCTCAAAATTTAAATTGTTTGGAATTTTAACTGGAGAATCCTTTGGAGGAAAATCCTGAAATTTTGCTGGAATGTTCATCAAAATATCCCTGAACTACCACAAAAATTTCAGACCCATTGGAGCTCATTTAATCCACCTAATGGTGTGATTAGTGAAACTGTTCCAGAAAAAATAGAAAATGTTCAGAAACATTTTCAGAATATTCTATGAAATTGTTTAGCTCATATGTTTAGCTAGGAATCTTCAAATTAAGTGAGACCAACTCCATTAGAACCCTCTGAAAATCTAGTTTTCAGGAAGTCATAGTTTGTTTCATAAAAATCCTTAGAGCACCCTAATAGTTCCAATTAAGGTCAAGAACATAATTAATTGTGGAGGGCTCAAATGAGCTTTGCTGCAACTAAAACTTGACCAAGTCTCTGTTTTGGTTGTAACCAAGCCACAGTAAAAGTTGGCAACATCGAGTATGGGCGTACGTGACGGGTTGTTCGGGTAACCCTGCAGGTATAAATCGATTATAATCACCGTCCCTCGCGGTCAGTGAGTACCACTTGTTGACTGTACCGTGACGTAGAAAGAACAGGCTAGTTACATGTTAAAATGTTGCTGATTGAAAGATGGACTTTGCTTGTTAATGGTTTGTTGTAGTTTAGAGCTAACTAAAGTTCCGTTCAACTTTGGGCAAAGTACATGAGAGAAATGCGTTTCTTGTTTGATTGCGGCTCTCTCATGTGCCTTAGTGTAAGGTTCTCCACAACCTGCTGCTAAAACTTGAAAGTAAGGTTCCACTAATTAGGCGAGTCCTTTGCAAATAATTTTTACCTCATGTACCTATCACCCCTCACGTAGAAATTCCATGTTTAGGTGAGATGGGTCAGACTTGCTGAGCCTTCGTGCTCACTGCTTGTGTTTGAAGCTTTTGCAGGGTTCTATGAGGAAGGGACTCCCGAAGAGGAGATGGAACCCCAGGAGGGGAATCCCGTCGAGTGGGAGTCGTGCACGCCGCAGAGTTAGTGTGCGTGTGTGCTAGCAAGGACACGTTCAAGGGCTGAACATGCACTTGATGCTTAGTCTACGCCCATGAGTGTAGACTGAACTTATTTTGATGTAAACATGTTCATAACTTGTTTATGTAATAAAATTTCGCTTCCGCTTTGTACCTTTGACGTGTGTTATCCGGTGCTGTGCAACGCAGCACCCCTCAGCGTGATCCTGGCTCAACAAGACCGTGGGGTCGTGTTAACGGGGTTCCCCTCCTGGGGTTCCGTCCCCTCCTCAGGAGTCCCTTCCTCATAAAACCCTGCAAAAGCTTCAAACACAAGCAGCGAGCACGATTGCTCAGCAAGACTGACCTGTCTCTCCTAAACATGAAACTTCTACATGGAGGGTTATAGGTTACATGAGGTAAAATAAGTTGCAAGGACTCGCCTAATTAGTGGAACCTTACTTTCAAGTTTTAGCAGCAGGTTGTGGAGAACCTTACGCTAAGGCACATGAGAGAGCCGCAATCAAACAAGAAACACATTTCTCTCATGTACTTTGCCCAAAGTTGAAAAGAAACTCTAATTATCTCTAAAACTACAACAAGACATTAACAAGCAAAGTATGTCTTTCAAATCAGCAAACTTTTAACATGTATCGAGCCTGTTCTTTCTACGTCACGGTACAGTGAACAAGTGGTACTCACTGACCACGAGGGACGGTGATTATAATCAATTTACACCTGCAGGGTTACCCGAATAACCCGTCGCGTACACCCGTACTCGATGTTGCCTACAGAAACCATCACGGACGTCGTACGCAACCTCCTTTCACCCATCAGCCAAATGTTGAACCGGTCCAATTGTCCTGAGCAAGAGGTCTCTGCCCGCGCATCCACAGTGTCGCCAGCCGATTTACACCTCGAGCTCTCAACCTACCCTCTGAACGACCAGCTATGCCTCAACACCCAGCAACCCGAGTTACATCGGTTTCTCAGTTCCCATATAGCCGGTAGGTCTTCGGTACTGTTCTAGCTTGTTCAACAGGCCCGCACACGGCTCGGTCCTCAATCGACACAAGCGGAGCTATAGCACCCAGGCCCCAACGTCCTTCTGCCCTTGATCTTCGCTCGGTCTCATCTTTCTTGCCATGTGTTTCATTGGCTATCTCTACCCGAGCAATGTGCCACTAGCCTATCCTCGCGAGTAGTTTCAACTACTCGACTTGTTCCGAGTCCTACACTATCTTAGCATTGCAGTAGATAAATAGGGTTTTCATTCCTAATCCCAACCCATGGTTTTCTTGGCTATGCATTTGGGTTTCAAACAAGACTCTAATGCAAGAAGTAAGTGGTACTCAAAGTAAGTTCTCAAAACAATAAAAATTTATAAAAAGATTAATGCAAACCGGGGCTTTCCTTGCTGCTCTTGGTCGTAGGATAGTTGCTCTTCCGGAGTGACGAAGTCTAAGACTTCGGGTTCCTCCTCAACCTTAGCGACTACATGAGATGATATGTATATGTATCAATTTAAACGCATTTGAATTGAATTTAAACTTGTGAAAACTATAAGTCTTACTAGACAGACCCAATGACTCTAAAATTTTTATTGGGGTTTGTACACAACCTAAACAGAGACTTGGCCAAGTTTTATTTGCAGCAAAGCTCATTTGAGCTCTCCACAAATAATTATGTACTTGGCCTTTAATTGGAGCTCTTAGGGTGCTCTATGGATTTTCATGGAGCAAGCCATGACTTTCTGAAAACTAGATTTTCAGAGGGTTCTAATGGAGTTGGTATCACTTAATTTGAAGGTTCCTAGCTAAAGATATGAGCTAAACAATTTCAGAGAAATTTCTGAAAATGTTTCTGGACATTTTCTATTTTCTCTGGAACAGTTTTATTAATCACACCATTAGGTGGATCAAATGAGCTCAAATGGATCTGAAATTTTATGGTGGCTCAGAGATATTTTGGTGAACACCCCAGCAAAATTTCAGAATTTTCCTCCAATGGATTCACCAGTTAAAATTCAAACCAGTTTAAATTTTGAAGAATTAATTCTGGAGAACTAAGGATTTTCATGAAGTGAAACTTGATTTGCTGGAAAGTACTCAGAGAGATGAATCCAAAAAAATTTGGTTCACTCGATTTGGAGCTTCCTAGCCAAAGTTATATGGGCTTGAAGTTTGAACAAAAACTAAAAATCGGGAAATGTTTAAAACACTGCACATGGGTCCCACGCACAGTGTCATCGTCTACCTCCTGCCAGCGCCCGAGCGCGCGACTTCCAGCGCCGGTAGCGCGGGTCGTTCTCGGCCACTACTGCCTAATTTGCTATGCGGTTTCTTCCTACATGATCCTTGGAACACGACGCACACGCCAGGCACCTTCTCAGACCTTGACATTGTTGGAAACCTAGTCGGCGACGATGGAGGCGGAAGAGGAGCTCGGGTCCGCCGGTGCTAGCTCGTTTAGGCGGTGAACACGATCAACCAATGGGTTGCCAAGCACCACTGGGGCACGAGGAAGCTAACCCTGCCCTCCTCTTGGCTGGAGATCGCCGGGAAAGTAGATTTCACCGGCGACCCGAGCCATCTTCACCGGCGATGGCCGAATTCCGGTGCTATGCTCATTGGGTTGATCATCACCGCTAGAGTTTGGCTGAGGTGACCTTGAGGTGCTACTCTAGCTTCAGCTCGACCAGGATCCCTGGTGATCAAGTGATCGAGACGAATTTCGAGTTTTGGTTCTCGGTGTTCTATACGGTGATCATCGGAAAAATTAAAATTCCGGCTAACCGGCGCTAAGAGGGACCTAGGGAGTTCGGGGAGAGCAACTAGACTTGGATGCGAACCTCAGAGACACGTTGGTCGCGCCGGAGAAGCTTTGCGCTGCTCGGGCGACGGCGTCGAGTCGGAGGAGCTCTCGGTTAACAATGCGATGAAAGATCGGCTCGGACAAGCTTCACCGAAGCTGATCACGAGCAGCTGAGGGATGTAACACGTCGAGCAAGGGTCGGCGGTGCCGTTTGTAGCCTCAGCTCGCGGTGGAAGGAACTGCTTTGGCCGGTCGACGGCGAGGTAATGCGGTGGGCGGTGCGGCGACCAGCTCGGTGTTTTCAGCGCTGGAAACATCGAGGCAGTGGAAAGGTTAGCTGCTGCCGGCGGCAGCTCACAGCTAAAGAGCTGGGGACGTCGGTTGAGGCGGTGATCGGCGTCCAGGAGGTGGCAGTGGTCGGCAATCGCCGTGGCGACCTCGCTGGCGCGCGCAAGAACTGAGCTGCGGTGACTTCAGTCAGTTGAATTGCTATAGAGGCTGACATGTGGGTCCCACCCGGGGTTTAACCTATGAAATTAAAATTTCCCCACTGCTCTAAACAGTAGAGACCAAATTAACCTTGGTCATTTGAGTTATCTACCCCTGGGCCATTTGAATTGGATAGAATTCAAATTGGCTTTTGTTTGGACATATTTTCAACACGTGCAGTTTGAATTTCAAATGGAGATTGAATTTGTTAAACCTAGCTCATGTCAAGATCAACTCCAAATGGAGTGAAAATTGGTGTGTGAGCTCACAAAAATGTGCTGAGCAAGAATATGCCTCCCACTTTTGAATTCATGGGATGGAAACAGTTTGAATTTGAATTTGAGTTCAAACCACCCTCTTTTTAGTTGTACCCAAAAGACCTCAAAAAGGTTTTAAATTTGGGTGAAATTTTGCATGGACATTCCTAGCAAGGTGTAGGACTTTTTAATATGCCCAGCCCCTATATGATGCATGTGGGAAATGCAACTTTTGCATTTTGTGAGTTTGTTCTCTAATGATCATGTTGATGGTGTTTACTTGCTCTTCAAATGTGTTCATCTAGTTTCTTCAAATGAAGTGTGTGTGTGTGTGTGTGGTGATGAACACTTTGAATATGTGCCAAAAACTTATGCCCTTACATTCCTCCCCCCTTAAAAGAATCTCGTCCCAAGATTATAGGGTGAAGATGAGAGAGAGGATGGTGGAAGATTACCATATATGCGACGTGAAAAAGTCGGGGTAGTGCGCGTGAAGAAATCCTTCGCTCTCCCATGTCGCTTCGTCCACGGAGTGATTACTCCATAGAACTTTGTAGAACCACAACGTACGGTTGCGTGTGGTTCAGGCCTTTTCATCTATAATCTGAACCGGTTTCTCCTGATACGTGAGATCCGGTTTCAGTTCTTCTATATCTTCCAGCTGAATGGTAGTTGATAGCTTGAGACATTTCCTCAGCTGGGATATGTGAAAGACGTCGTGCACACCGGAAAGTGCTTCTAGTAATTTCAGCTGGTATGCTACTGATCCACATCTTTCTGTAATCTGAAATGGACCGATGAATCGGGGTGCCAACTTTCCTCTCACCCTGAATCTGTTCACGTCCTTCATTGGAGACGCACGTAGATATACGTGATCACTGACTTCGAACTGTAATGGGCATCTTCTTCGCTCCGCATATTGTTTCTATCGGGATTGTGCGGCTTTTAGGTTTGCTTGAATTAGCCGAACCTTTTTCTCTGTGTTGTTGACAAGATCAATCCCGAAGGTAACCCTTTCGCCAGACTCACACCAATTCAGTGGTGTGTGGAATTTTCTCCCGTATAGCGCCTCGTAAGGCGCCATCTTGATGCTGTCTTGGTACCCATTGTTGTACGAGAACTCGGCCAATGGCAAGTGATCATCCCAATTCTTGCCGTGGTTGATAGCGCAAGCTCATAGCATATCTTCTAAAATTTGGTTTACCCGCTCAGTTTGTCCATCCGTCTGCGGGTGGTATGCTGAACTACGGATCAACTTCGTCCCCAACATAGCGTGCAGCTGCTCCCAAAAACAGGACACAAATAAAGTGCCCCGATCCGATATGATGGTACGGGGTATGCCATACAAGCATAGGATCCGTGAGATGTACAGTGCAGCATACTTCTTGGCGTTGTAGTTGGTATTGACCAGGATAAAATGGGCAACTTTGGTGAGCCGGTCGACGATCACCCACATAGAATCATGCTTCAGAAAAGTGGTGGGTAAACTGACGATGAAGTCCATGCTCACATCCTCCCACTTCCAGGTAGGAACGCCCAGTGGTTGTAGCAGTCCTGGTTTCCGCATATGATCTGCCTTCACCCTTCGACATATATCACATTCGGACACATACTTTGTGATCTCCCGCTTCATCCGTGTCCACCCAAACTTGCTTCTGAGTCTTGATACATTTTGTTGCTGCCACGGTGAATAGAAAACTTTGACAAGTGAGCCTCATCAAAGATTTTCTTCCGTAACTCCGGGTCACGGGGTACGACGATCCGGTCCTTGAACCATAGGACGTCGTCTCCGTCTTTCCGGAAACATTTCAGTTCCCCACTTTCTATACGTCTCCGCAAATGCGACATGCCCTTGTCATGTTTCTGAGCTGCCGCTATCTCTTCACGGATGGTGGGGATCAAAGCTAAGTTGTAGAGAGCTCCATGTGGAATCACATGCAGTGGTGGTTCGCTCTCTTCCAACGGTGTGATGGTCAGGTTGTTGACGTGTGACTTGCGGCTCAGCGCATCCGCCACTATGTTTGCCTTGCCGGGGTGATAATGGATCTCTATTTCATAATCCTTTATCAACTGTAACCATCTTCGCAGCCTCATGTTCAGCTCCTTCTGAGTGAATATGTACTTGAGGCTCTTGTGGTCGGTATATAAATGTACGAGGTTACCGAGTAGGTAGTGCCTCCACATTTTAAGTGCAAGTACCACGGCAGCGAGCTCCAAGTCGTGAGTTGGATAATTCTGCTCATGGTTTCTGAGCTGCCGTGATCCATACGCGACCACTCTTCGGTCTTGCATCAGCACACATCCGAGCCCAATGCCGGATGCATCGCAGTACACATCGAACGGTTTTGTTGTGTCTGGCTGCGCCAATGCTGATGTTAGGTGTTTCACTAATGCCTTGAACGCCGCTTCACATGCTGGACTCCAAACATATTTGGTAGCCTTCTTCAGTAGCTCTGTCATAGGCTTGGCAATCTTCGAGAAGTTCGGAATGGACCTCCGATAATATCCCGCAAGTCCGAGGAAACTCCGTACCTTGTGAACAGTTCTCGGGGATTTCCAATTCAGCACTTTTGTGATATTACTCAGGTCTACAGCGAAGCCCTCCGCTGAGATGATATGCCCGAGAAAAGGCACTTGCGATATCCAGAACTTGCACTTGCTGAATTTCGCGTATAGCTTGTGATCCCGCAGCCGTTGCAAGACTATACGCAGATGCTTCTTGTGCTCTTCCTCCGACTTGGAATATACCAATATATCGTCGATGAAGACCACGACAAACTTATCCAGATCCGGCATGAATACCGAGTTCATCAAATACATGAAGTGAGCTGGAGCGTTGGTGAGGCCGAAGGACATGACCAGGTAGTCATAAAGCCTGTACTTGGTCGAGAAAGCCGTCTTCGGAATGTCCTCAGCCCGTATTTGAATCTGGTGATACCCGGATCTTAAGTCCATCTTGGAAAAGATCTTTGCTTGGACCAACTGATCAAACAACATGTCGATCCGTGGCAACGGGTACTTGTTCTTGATGGTTACGGCGTTTAGCGGACGATAGTCCACGCAAAGCCGCAATGTCTCGTTTTTCTTCTTCACGAATAATGCCGAACAGCCCCATGGCGAGGTGCTCGGCCTAATAAAACCCTTCTCCAGCAAGTCCGTTAGCTGAGTCTTCAGTTCAGCCAATTCCTTGGGTGCCATCTTGTACGGCCTTCGGGATATTGGCATAGTTCCCGGTGCAAGCTCAATCTTGAACTCCACTTCTATGTCGGGCGGCATCCCCGGTAAATCATCCGGGAACACGTCAGGGAACTCACAGACTACTGGAATGTCTTCCAATCTGATGGTTGTGGATTGATACACACTTGGAAGTGGACTGTCCAGAAATAAGGAATGAAATTCGTGCACTTCTGAGTTCAAGTGCACAATTTGGAGGACGGTGTCTAAAACAGTGCCTTGGCGGGTTAACCACGACATCCCTAAGATGACATCGACCTTCTGTCCCTCTAAAATTATGAGAGACGTAGGGTACACTTTACCCGCTAAGCATAATGGCGCTTTTGGAACCATCATGCTTGCTGAAATTTTCCCACCCGGTGAACAAATCAAGTATGGACTATCGGTGGGTAGTATTTTCAAGCTGTATTTAGCAATGAAAGCTTGGCTAATAAATCTATTGTAAGGGCCTCAGTTTTTGACACTCATTTGCAGTGTTCATCACCACACCACACACCTCATTTGAGGAAAAATGATGAACACAAATAAAGAGCAAGTAACAATTATCAACATGCTCATTAGGGAACAAACTCACACATTACAAAAGTGGTACTTCCCATATGTGATATAGATGGGCTGGACATATGAAAACTCCTACACTTTGCTAAGGATGTCCATGCCAAGTTCCACCCAAATTCAAAACCTTTTTGAGGTCATCTTGGGTATAGTTAGGAAGAGGGCAGTTTGAAACCATATTCAAATTCAAACTGTTTTCACCCACTGAATTTAAAAGTGGAAGGCATATTCTTGCTCAGCACATTTTTGTGAGCTCACACACCAATTTTCACTCCATTTGGAGTTGATCTTGACATGAGCTAAGGGGGAGAAATTCAAACTTTATTTGAATTTCAAACTGCACTTGTGCTGAAATTCATTCAAACCAAACCTCATTTGAACTTTGATCAATTCAAATGGCTCTTGGGTGAATAATTTGAGTTGCCAAGGGTAGAATAGGGTTCACTGTTTACCACAGCTGTTAGGAATAAATTTCAGAGGTTAAAAGAGGAGTGGGACCCACATGTCAGCCTCAGCCTCAAAGCAAACCGACTGAACCACAGTTCAGTCGGTTCCCGGCTGTTGTGCGCGCGCGCCACCGAAGGGGGCAGCCGGCGCCAGCTCCTGCTGCGTGCCCCAAGCCGGAGACCGGCCGACCGGCCTATTTATTCCCTCCCCGGCGTGCTTCAGTCGCCATTCCCCGAGCTGCCGACGTGCACGATCCATTTCTCCACTGCCATCACCGGCGCTCGAGTTCCTGCTGGATCGAGCTGATCGCAGCTTCCTCTTTCCACTCCAGGGTCCCAGCCAGGTACTAGCGACCATCCTCCATCCTTCCCATTGATAGAAATCGATTGAAACCGAGTGATATCGGCTGTGCCGAAAGATCAAACTCGGAACTGGAAACCGCCGCACCTCGGGCTCTCGTGGACAGCCCAACCTGGGCGTTGTCACGCCCGAGCCAAGGCACCCTTGGACGCGCAAGTGATCGGTGCTGCTCATCCCCGAGCCACAGCTCGAGTGATTGCTCACCGGCGGCGAATTTCCACTTTTCCCCTTTCTGTGTGCAGAACGACCCTCGGGTACGATTCTGTTTAATTCGTGCTCTAGAAAGGATTAGAGGGCCTCAGGCCACTCCCACACGAACTAGACACGGTGACGCACAAGTTGCCTTCACAACTCTGTGCCGGAGAACTTCTGTGCCCGGCGTAATTCAAGGTCTACTAATGGCGGAACGCACGGGGGGTATCGGGCGCACGGTGAGGACCTATTTCGGGCCTTCCCCGAGCTGCCCCGAGTTCATGTCGACCTTCTCTGAGGTCCACTGATGCTCCCCGACCGGTTTCCCAAGTAGCTGAGGCACTAGGAGCATCAGCCGACATGGCCGAAGTCATTCCGATATGGCGGCTCGTCGCCGACCATGCTCCGGCCATTGTCATGAGCAGCTGACCCTCGGATCATGTTCCCCAAGTAAAAGTAGGCAGGGGCGGCCAGAATCAAGAAGTTTGAAGCTGTACAGCAGCCGGCGGCGAGCTCTCCGGCGAGGTCCCTCGGCGGCGGAGCGCGGGTGTCGCGAGGTTGAAGAAGGGGGTGGACCCCAGCTGTCAGCGGCCGATATTTTGAATCGGGATCCGGCTGCGGCCGGGATCGGGTGTGCTGGCGCGCAAAAGCCTTGTGGGCCGCGGTGTGCTGTCGCTTCGGCGTGCGACGCGTGTCCCCTGGGCCCACGCGCGAGTTTAAACTTTTCCCCGATTTTCAGATTTCCTTCAAACTTCAAATCCTTATAACTTTGGCTAGAAAGCTCCAAATTGAGTGAACCAAATTTTGCTGGATTCAGCTCTTTGAGTACTTTCCAGAAAATCAAGTGTCACTTCATGAGATTCCTTAATTCTCCAGAATTAATTCCTTAAAGTTTAAACTGTTAGGAATTTTAACTGGAGAATCATTTGGAGGAAAATCCTGAAATTTTGCTGAGATGTTCACCAAAATATCCTTGAACTACCATAAAAATTTCAGATCCATTTGAGCTCATTTAGTCCACCTAATGGTGTGATTAGTAAAACTGTTCCAGAGAAAATAGAAAATGTTCAGAAACATTTTCAGAATTTTCTCTGAAATTGTTTAGCTCATATCTTTAGTTAGAGACTTCCAAATTAAGTGAGACCAATTCCATTAGAACCCTCTGAAAGTCTAGTTTTCAGAAAGTCATAGTTTGTTTCATGAAAATACCTAGAACACCCTAAAAGCCTTTAATTAAGGTCAAGGACATAATTATTTGTGGAGGGCTCAAATGAGCTTTGCTGCAACTAAAACTTGACCAAGTCTCTGTTTAGGTTGTAACCAAGCCACAGTAAAAGTTTCACAGTCATTAGATCTATCTAGTAAAGGTTATAGACTTCACAACTTCAAAGTTAATACAAAAGCATTTAATTAATACATACATTGTTCTTATCATGTAGTCGCTAAGGTCGAGGAGGAACCCGAAGTCCTAGACTTCGTTACTCCGGAGGAACAGCTAGCCTACGACCAAGAGCAGCAAGGCAAGCCCCGGTTTGCATTAACCATTTTATAAATTTTTATTGTTTTGAGCACATACTTGTTTTCTTTATGTTGTGCATCAGAGTCTTGTTTGGAAACCCCACTGCATAGCCAAGAAAACCATGGGTTGGGGTTTAGGATTGCAAATCCCGTTAGCCACTGCATTGCTAGGATAGAGTAGGATTCGGTACAAGTCGAGTAGTTGGAACTACTCGCGAGGATAGGCTAGAGGCACATTGCTCGGGTAGAGATAGCACATGATACACATGGCAAGAAAATGAGACCGAGCGGAGAGTAAGGGCAGCAGGACTTTGGGGCCTGTGTGCTGTAGCTCCGCTTGTGTCGATTGAGGACCGAGCCGTGTGCGGGCCTGTTGAACAAGCTAGAACAGTACCGAAGACCTACCGGCTATATGGGAACCGGGAAACTGATGTAACTCGGGTAGCTGGGTATTGAGGCATTGCCCGTCGTTCAGAGGGTAGGTTGAGAGCTCGAGGTGTAAATCAGCTGGCGGCACAGAGATGCGCGTGCAGGGACCTCTTGCTCGGGACGATGGGACCGGTTCAATATTTGGCTAACGGGTGAAAGGTAGTCGCGTACGGCGTCCGTGATGGTTGTTGTAGGCAACATCGAGTACGGGCGTACGTGACGGGTTGTTCGGGTAACCCTGCAGGTGTAAATCGATTATAATCGCCGTCCCTCGCGGTCAGTGAGTACCACTTGTTCACTGTACCGTGACGTAGAAAGAATAGGCTAGTTACATGTTAAAATGTTGCTGATTGAAAGTTGGATATTGATTGTTAATGATATGTTGTAGCTTAGTGCTAACTAAAGTTCTTTTCAACTTTGGGCAGAGTACATGAGAGAAATGCGTTTCTTGTTTGATTGCGGCTCTCTCATGTGCCTTAGCGTAAAGTTCTCCACAACCTGCTGCTAAAACTTGAAAGTAAGGTTCTACTAATTAGGCGAGTCCTTGCAAATGATTTTTACCTCATGCAACCCATCACCCTCATGTAGAAGTTTCATGTTTAGGTGAGACGGGTCAGACTTGCTGAGCCTTCGTGCTCACTGCTTGTGTTTGAAGCTTTTGCAGGGTTCTATGAGGAAGGGACTCCCGAAGAGGAGACGGAACCCCAGGAGGGGAACCCCGTCGAGTGGGAGTCGTGCACGCCGCAGAGTTAGTGTGCGAGTGTGCTAGCAAGGACACGTTCGAGGGCTGAACGTGCACTTGATGCTTAGTCTACGCCCGCGAGTGTGGACTAAACTTATTTTGATGTAAACATGTTAATAAACTTGTTTATGTAATAAAGCTTCCGCTTCCGCTTTGTACCTTTGACGTGTGTTATACGGTGTTGTGCAACGCAGCACCCCTCAGCGTGATCCTGGCTCGACAGGACCAGTGGGGTCGTGTCAGCGTGGTATCAGAGCTCGCTTGAGGTTTAACACAGTACAAAGGTCTTCTTTTTCAAAAATCCAGTGAGGAACGAGTTAGTAGCCCGTATAAGGATGTTATTAGTATATAGAAAGTGGCTTAGTAACCTATTTGTTATGTCGGAAAATCGTGCATCTCGGGACGTTCATGTCTTGGGGGGTGCACGTAAGCGCTGTCCACCAGTGCGCACAAGCTGAAGGGTGGAGCCCCACGGGTGGCAGGTAACCCGACCCGCTTTGATATCCTCTACGACTCTTCATGTCGTTTGGGGTATTCGAGCAACGTCTGTCCCTGGCGTGCGTGGTGCAACATGGGAGACCCCGTCACGTGGTCTGAAACGTGAACACGTAACTCAAGGCGTGTTTGGCTTGAGAACATCCGGGCGAGTGATGACGGCCGGGTGTACAAACTGTATGGATTCCGGGCTCGGTGTGCAGCCGAGTCTGATGATTGTTTGAGTTTCTGCAGGTAGCCTTACCACGAAACGGTAGACGTGTAGCATCCGTGTGCGAGTGACGAGTAGTGCCACTGAATTAACGAAGCCGGCTAAGTCCGGTATAGGTTTTTCCTTTGTGAGGACGTAGTACCGACATAATCTGGTGACGCATCGACGTCACACCCAACTAAATGAACAACTTCATTTAAAAACTTGAAGGTTTTGATCCAAAGTAGTAAAACTTGATGTAACTCCTTCCCTTGAATAGGATATTCAAAGTTAATAAATTTTCAACTTATAGGATGTTAAGGACAGAGCACTCTGTTTTCAGCTAAATCAAGGCTGAAGTTAATCAGAGGTTAGAGGTTGAGTTCTTTCGAGGTTGGGGTCGTATGATACATTTCTGGAAAGCTTTGGAGGAGCTTTACAACTTTTCTGTTGAGTTCCAGAGGTGTTTCATCCCTTAACCACTCGAAAAATGCAGTAGAGTTGAAACTGTCCAGAAAACAGGACGGAGCAAAGACTCTCTGTAGACTCTCTGTAAATTAAGCATAACTTCCTGCATAAAAATCCAAAAATAGAAAATGAGGTGGTTCTGGGAAGCTTATGAGATGGGTTACAACTTTGTAACAGAAAGTTTTGTCAGATTAGGAACAGAATTAACTGGGATTCTTGGATCAAATCAGTACCTAAGGCAGGGAGGTGCTGTCCAATTATTTCCAGAAATTCTGTTAACTTTGACATCTCATAACTTTTGAACCGGAGCAGATCTTAGGCCAACCAAATACTTTCTGGAAAGCTATTGAAGTTAACTTTAACTTTGATGTTGAGCTCCAGGACTGGTTTTGCTTTTAACCTGGCCTAAATCAGATTAATATGGAAACTGGTCAGGGCTGTCATGGGAACAGCAGATCAGCAGTCAAATTTGTTTAAAAATTTGAACTATGTTTCCAAGTGTTAAGGGTTCAATGACATATCTTATGTTATAACTCAATGGTTTACTGTTTAAATAAATATTTGACATTTCTCAAATATATTTTTACAGATGGCAGCAGATAAACGGTTGGAGAACGGGTGGGTAGTTTCCCACTGTTCTGACCGTAGCGGCTACCCGGGAGCATTGTGGCTAATGCTCCAATATTTCGGGTACAACCAGATGCCGCAATACTTCGCCAAGGAAGAAGGCGAAGAGGGGAACAAGACGTGGACGATCCATGTCGAGGTTCCTGCAGGGCCTACGCCACCCGGTTGGGTGCCATTCACCGTCACGGTGAGAGGAAGACAACCGGAAGGGATGTGGCAAGTGGCAGCCCGTGACACTATGTCACGTTTCTGCCAACTACACGTACAGGCTATGGAGGGAACTCCATACGCACTCGTTCCGGTGGAGGGACGAGCTCAGCATGTGTGGGAAGAGAGGTACCTAGAGGCAACGAACCCGAGTTGCCCAAGGTACAACCCCGCGGAGGCAAATCTCAGCCTCCAAATGAGGGCGGGAAACGCTGTGATGGACAGCCAAGCTGTTCATACGGAGCATCTCGCCACCAAGCTCAAGGAGAGCACAAGCCGTGGAGATCATTTTGAGAGTGCTCACAGTGCACTCCGCAATGTGCTCCTTCCGACGATCAAGCGACTGAATGAACAACACAATCAGTTGCGTCGTCTGAAGAAGGCAAAGAAGAAGAGCCGTGTTGACATTGCGGCGTTGCAAGAGCTGGTGCAGACCCTAACCCAGCAGAATGAGGACCTTGCTCAAGAGCGGGACGACGCTATTGAGGAAGGACAAGGCTGGGAAGAGGACTACAACCAGGCTATGGACGAGGTGCATGCATTGCAGGACCTCGTGCCCCCGGTATTGGGCGTACCGGTAGTCTTGGGTCTTCCAGCCATGGGAGAACCTGGAATGGGAGAAGAGGTGGTAGACCCCGAGCCACCAGCAGAGGTACCGGAGGAGGACGACCCACAGGAGGTCGAGTTCTACTCCGAGTAGGGGGTTACGGATGCCAAGTAGGGCAGCTAGGGTAGCGTAACCCAACTTTTGTAATCGGTGACATGTCGTGTAGACAGTAGCGTATGTATAGGTAGTGACGACATGAGCACGACTTCTCGGAGATCCGAGAATAATGTATCTTGTATAAAGTTTATGCTTTATCAATATATGTGAATGTTGTGCAAGTTAATCATGCGTCGCTTCAATACTTACTCCTGTTTATGGAATTTTGAGTAAGACATGTGCTAATTGCTGCTGTGTTGAATTTCAGAATGACGCGTACTCGTGCCAACCCCGATGTTGGAGGTACTAGCCAAGGGGGAGAGACCTCCCAACCACCTCCCGAGGACTCCTCGGGACAGCAGCAGCAACAGCAACAGCAAACACCGCCACCGCCACTGCCAACGGTTACATTGGCCGACATTGTCGCGGCAATGGCAGGTTCACATCAGCAGCATACAGAGCTGCTGCAAACGTTAATTGCGAATACGTCTCGCCCAGAGAGACGTCAAGATCGTGAGGAGCGCCAACAGAGCTCCTACTCTGACTTCCTGGCGACTCATCCCCCTGTATTCTCAAGGGCGGATGAACCACTTGACGCGGACAACTGGCTCCGCGCCATAGAGATGAAGTTCGGGCTGCTCCAAATCAGCGAGCAGCGCAAGACTCAGTTCGCGGTCCAGCAGCTCCAAGGATCCGCGAGCGCGTGGTGGGCCAACTTTTGTGCTTCACAACCCACCGACCGAGTGATGACCTGGGCGGAGTTCCGGACGGCCTTCCGGGCCTATCATATACCGCCCGGTTTGATGAAGAGGAAGACGCAGGAATTCCTACACCTGCAACAAGGGAGCCGGAACGCGCTGGAGTACTCCAGAGCGTTCAACGATCTCGCACTCTACGCGTCGTATCACGCAGATACGGACGAGAAGCGGCGGGACCACTTTTACCAGGGGCTTAACCCGCTCCTGAAGGACAAGCTGGCGATGTTCAATCGCGGCAGCCTCAACGACATAATTGATGCTGCGATTGTTCAGGAAGACTCCGGCAAGGAGTTGGCGGCGGCAGAGCGAAAGCGAAGCGCGCCGCAGAGCAGTGGAGAAGGAGGCGGTCCTTCTCAGAAGTTTCGGATGGTGAATCGCCCACCATCAGGTCCGCGCTGGCAGCCACCACAGCGGTCGATGCCGTTCCGCGGTCGGCCGCATTCTTCACCGGCATTCCGGCCGGCACTGCCAGCACCACCGCAACAACAACAGCAGCAGCGGGCGATGCCGCGTGCGTTTGCACCTCCGCAACGCATGCCGGGCTTTCGTCCACCAAGTACTCCACCAGCAGCGGCCACATGTTACAAGTGTGGTCGTCCAGGACACTTCGCGAGCAGTTGCCCGGAGAGGCAAGGCGGCGGAGTGGTACCACAGTTTCCGGGGAGGAATCAACCCCGGAACCCTACTAATGCGCGGCGGGCAAACCCTAGGCCCGGTACTGTCCACCAGCTTGCCATTGAGGACGTGCCGGAGGGCGAGCCAATCCTTGCGGGTATGTTCCAACTCCACCAGCATCCCGCTATAGTACTATTTGATTCAGGCGCCACGCATAATTTTATTAGCCAAGCTTTCATTGCTAAACACAGCTTGCCAATACTACCCACCGATAGTCCATATTTAATTTGTTCACCGGGTGGGAAGATTTCAGCAAGCGTAATGGTCTCCAAAGCACCATTATGCTTAGCGGGTAGAGTGTACCCCACGTCTCTCATTATCTTAGAGGGACAGAAGGTCGATGTCATCCTAGGGATGTCGTGGTTAAACCGCCACGGCGCTGTTTTAGACACCGTCCTCCGAGTCGTGCACTTAAACTCAGGAGTGCACGGTTCTCACTCATTATTTCTGGACAGTCCAGAAATAAAACTTCCAAGTGTCTATCAAGCCACAACCATCAGATTGGAAGACATTCCAGTGGTCCGAGAATTCCCTGATGTATTCCCGGATGATTTACCGGGGATGCCACCCGATAGAGAGGTGGAGTTCAAGATTGAACTTGCACCGGGAACCATGCCAATATCCCGAAGGCCGTACAAGATGGCGCCCAAGGAGTTGGCTGAACTGAAGACTCAGCTCACGGACCTTCTGGAGAAGCGTTTTATTAGGCCGAGCTCCTCGCCATGGGGCTGTTCGGCATTATTTGTCAAAAAGAAGGATGAAACGTTGCGGCTTTGCGTGGACTACCGTCCATTAAATGCCGTAACCATCAAGAACAAGTACCCGTTGCCACGGATCGACATGTTGTTTGATCAGTTGGTCGAAGCAAAGGTCTTTTCCAAGATGGATTTAAGATCCGGGTACCATCAGATTAAGATCAGGGCTGAGGACATTCCAAAGACAGCTTTTTCGACAAGGTACGGACTTTATGAGTACCTGGTCATGTCCTTTGGCCTCACCAATGCTCCAGCTCACTTCATGTACTTAATGAACTCGGTGTTCATGCCGGAGCTGGACAAGTTTGTCGTGGTCTTCATCGACGACATCCTGGTATATTCCAAGTCGGAGGAAGATCACAAGAAACATCTGCGTATAGTCTTGCAACGGCTGCGGGATCACAAGTTATACGCAAAGTTCAGCAAATGCGAGTTTTGGATATCGCAAGTGCCTTTCCTCGGGCATATCATCTCAGCGGAGGGTATCGCTGTGGACCCGAGCAAAATCACGCAAGTGCTGAATTGGAAATCCCCGAGAACTGTTCATGAGGTACGGAGTTTCCTCGGACTCGCGGGATATTATCGGAGGTTCATTCCGAACTTCTCGAAGATTGCCAAGCCAATGACAGAGCTGCTGAAGAAGGCTACCAAATATGTTTGGAGTCCAGCATGTGAAGCAGCATTCAAGGCTTTAGTCAAGCACCTGACATCAGCACCGGTTTTGGCGCAGCCAGACACAACAAAACCGTTCGATGTGTACTGCGATGCATCCGGCATTGGGCTCGGATGTGTGTTGATGCAAGACCGAAGGGTGGTCGCGTATGGGTCACGGCAGCTTAGGAATCATGAGCAAAATTATCCAACTCACGACTTGGAGCTCGCTGCCGTGGTACTTGCACTGAAAATGTGGAGGCACTACCTACTCGGTAACCTCGTACATTTATATACCGACCACAAAAGCCTCAAGTACATATTCACTCAGAAGGAGCTGAACATGAGGCAACGAAGATGGTTAGAACTGATAAAGGATTACGAGATAGAGATCCATTATCATCCGGGCAAGGCAAACGTTGTGGCAGACGCGCTAAGCCGCAAGTCACACGTCAATAATCTGACCATCACACCGTTGGGAGAGAGCGAACCACCACTCCATGTGATTCCACACGGAGCTCTCTACAACCTAGCTTTGATCCCCACCATCCGTGAAGAGATAGCGGCAGCCCAGAAGAATGACAAGGGCATGTCACATTTACGGAGACGTGTAGACAGTGGGGAGTTGAAATGTTTCCGGAAGGACGGAGACGGCGTCCTATGGTTCAAGGACCGGATCGTCGTACCCCGAAACCCGGAGTTACGGAAGAAAATCTTTGATGAGGCTCACTTATCAAAGTTTTCTATTCACCCCGGCAGCAACAAGATGTATCAAGAACTCAGAAGCAAGTTTTGGTGGACACGGATGAAGCGAGAGACTGCAAAATACGTGTCCGAGTGTGATACATGTCGACGGGTGAAGGCAGACCACATGCGGAAACCGGGACTGCTGCAACCACTGGGCATTCCTGCCTGGAAGTGGGAGGACGTGAGCATGGATTTCGTCGTCGGTTTACCCACCACCTTACAGAAACATGATTCTGTGTGGGTGATCGTCGATCGGCTCACCAAAGTTGCCCATTTCATCCCGGTCAACACCAACTACAACGCCAAGAAGTACGCTGAACTGTACATCTCACGGATCCTATGCTTATACGGCGTACCCCGTACTATCGTATCGGACCGGGGCACTTTATTTGTGTCCCGTTTTTGGGAGCAGCTCCACGCTGCCTTGGGGACGAAGCTGATCCGTAGTTCAGCCTACCACCCGCAGACGGATGGGCAAACGGAGCGGGTAAATCAAATCTTAGAAGACATGCTACGAGCTTGCGCTATCGACCACGGCAAGAACTGGGATGATCACTTGCCGTTAGCCGAGTTCTCGTACAACAATGGGTACCAAGCCAGCATCAAGATGGCGCCCTACGAGGCGCTATACGGGAGAAAATGCCGCACACCATTGAATTGGTGTGAGTCTGGCGAGAGGGTTACCTTCGGGATTGATCTTGTCAACAACGCGGAAGAAAAGGTTCGAGTAATCCAAGCGAACCTAAAAGCCGCTCAATCCCGACAGAAACAGTATGCGGACCGGAGAAGGCGTCCGTTACAATTCGAAGCTGGAGACCACGTATATCTACGAGTGTCTCCAATGAAGGGCGTAAACAGATTTGGGGTGAGAGGAAAGTTAGCACCCCGATTCATCGGTCCATTCCAGATTACCGAAAGATGTGGATCGGTGGCATACCGGCTAAGATTACCAGAAGCACTTTCCGGTGTGCACGACGTCTTTCACATTTCCCAGCTGAGGAAGTGTCTCAAGCTATCAACTACCGTTCAGCTGGAAGACATTGAAGAACTGCAACCGGATCTCACCTATCGGGAGGAACCGGTGCAGATTATTGATGAAAAGGCCCGAACCACACGCAACCGTACGTTGTGGTTCTACAAGGTTCTGTGGAGTAATCACTCCATGGATGAAGCGACATGGGAGAGCGAAGAATTCCTTCGCACTAACTACCCCGACTTTCTCACGTCGCATATTCGGTAATTTTCCACCGTCCTCTCTCTCATTTCACATTATAATCTCGGGACGAGATTCTTTTAAGGGGGGAGGAATGTAAGGGCCTCAGTTTTTGACACTCATTTGCAGTGTTCATCACCACACCACACACCTCATTTGAGGAAAAATGATGAACACAAATAAAGAGCAAGTAACAATTATCAACATGCTCATTAGGGAACAAACTCACACATTACAAAAGTGGTACTTCCCACATGTGATATAGATGGGCTGGACATATGAAAACTCCTACACTTTGCTAAGGATGTCCATGCCAAGTTCCACCCAAATTCAAAACCTTTTTGAGGTCATCTTGGGTATAGTTAGGAAGAGGGCAGTTTGAAACCATATTCAAATTCAAACTGTTTTCACCCACTGAATTTAAAAGTGGAAGGCATATTCTTGCTCAGCACATTTTTGTGAGCTCACACACCAATTTTCACTCCATTTGGAGTTGATCTTGACATGAGCTAAGGGGGAGAAATTCAAACTTTATTTGAATTTCAAACTGCACTTGTGCTGAAATTCATTCAAACCAAACCTCATTTGAACTTTGATCAATTCAAATGGCTCTTGGGTGAATAATTTGAGTTGCCAAGGGTAGAATAGGGTTCACTGTTTACCACAGCTGTTAGGAATAAATTTCAGAGGTTAAAAGAGGAGTGGGACCCACATGTCAGCCTCAGCCTCAAAGCAAACCGACTGAACCACAGTTCAGTCGGTTCCCGGCTGTTGTGCGCGCGCGCCACCGAAGGGGGCAGCCGGCGCCAGCTCCTGCTGCGTGCCCCAAGCCGGAGACCGGCCGACCGGCCTATTTATTCCCTCCCCGGCGTGCTTCAGTCGCCATTCCCCGAGCTGCCGACGTGCACGATCCATTTCTCCACTGCCATCACCGGCGCTCGAGTTCCTGCTGGATCGAGCTGATCGCAGCTTCCTCTTTCCACTCCAGGGTCCCAGCCAGGTACTAGCGACCATCCTCCATCCTTCCCATTGATAGAAATCGATTGAAACCGAGTGATATCGGCTGTGCCGAAAGATCAAACTCGGAACTGGAAACCGCCGCACCTCGGGCTCTCGTGGACAGCCCAACCTGGGCGTTGTCACGCCCGAGCCAAGGCACCCTTGGACGCGCAAGTGATCGGTGCTGCTCATCCCCGAGCCACAGCTCGAGTGATTGCTCACCGGCGGCGAATTTCCACTTTTCCCCTTTCTGTGTGCAGAACGACCCTCGGGTACGATTCTGTTTAATTCGTGCTCTAGAAAGGATTAGAGGGCCTCAGGCCACTCCCACACGAACTAGACACGGTGACGCACAAGTTGCCTTCACAACTCTGGGCCGGAGAACTTCTGTGCCCGGCGTAATTCAAGGTCTACTAATGGCGGAACGCACGGGGGGTATCGGGCGCACGGTGAGGACCTATTTCGGGCCTTCCCCGAGCTGCCCCGAGTTCATGTCGACCTTCTCTGAGGTCCACTGATGCTCCCCGACCGGTTTCCCAAGTAGCTGAGGCACTAGGAGCATCAGCCGACATGGCCGAAGTCATTCCGATATGGCGGCTCGTCGCCGACCATGCTCCGGCCATTGTCATGAGCAGCTGACCCTCGGATCATGTTCCCCAAGTAAAAGTAGGCAGGGGCGGCCAGAATCAAGAAGTTTGAAGCTGTACAGCAGCCGGCGGCGAGCTCTCCGGCGAGGTCCCTCGGCGGCGGAGCGCGGGTGTCGCGAGGTTGAAGAAGGGGGTGGACCCCAGCTGTCAGCGGCCGATATTTTGAATCGGGATCCGGCTGCGGCCGGGATCGGGTGTGCTGGCGCGCAAAAGCCTTGTGGGCCGCGGTGTGCTGTCGCTTCGGCGTGCGACGCGTGTCCCCTGGGCCCACGCGCGAGTTTAAACTTTTCCCCGATTTTCAGATTTCCTTCAAACTTCAAATCCTTATAACTTTGGCTAGAAAGCTCCAAATTGAGTGAACCAAATTTTGCTGGATTCAGCTCTTTGAGTACTTTCCAGAAAATCAAGTGTCACTTCATGAGATTCCTTAATTCTCCAGAATTAATTCCTTAAAGTTTAAACTGTTAGGAATTTTAACTGGAGAATCATTTGGAGGAAAATCCTGAAATTTTGCTGAGATGTTCACCAAAATATCCTTGAACTACCATAAAAATTTCAGATCCATTTGAGCTCATTTAGTCCACCTAATGGTGTGATTAGTAAAACTGTTCCAGAGAAAATAGAAAATGTTCAGAAACATTTTCAGAATTTTCTCTGAAATTGTTTAGCTCATATCTTTAGTTAGAGACTTCCAAATTAAGTGAGACCAATTCCATTAGAACCCTCTGAAAGTCTAGTTTTCAGAAAGTCATAGTTTGTTTCATGAAAATACCTAGAACACCCTAAAAGCCTTTAATTAAGGTCAAGGACATAATTATTTGTGGAGGGCTCAAATGAGCTTTGCTGCAACTAAAACTTGACCAAGTCTCTGTTTAGGTTGTAACCAAGCCACAGTAAAAGTTTCACAGTCATTAGATCTATCTAGTAAAGGTTATAGACTTCACAACTTCAAAGTTAATACAAAAGCATTTAATTAATACATACATTGTTCTTATCATGTAGTCGCTAAGGTCGAGGAGGAACCCGAAGTCCTAGACTTCGTTACTCCGGAGGAACAGCTAGCCTACGACCAAGAGCAGCAAGGCAAGCCCCGGTTTGCATTAACCATTTTATAAATTTTTATTGTTTTGAGCACATACTTGTTTTCTTTATGTTGTGCATCAGAGTCTTGTTTGGAAACCCCACTGCATAGCCAAGAAAACCATGGGTTGGGGTTTAGGATTGCAAACCCCGTTAGCCACTGCATTGCTAGGATAGAGTAGGATTCGGTACAAGTCGAGTAGTTGGAACTACTCGCGAGGATAGGCTAGAGGCACATTGCTCGGGTAGAGATAGCACATGATACACATGGCAAGAAAATGAGACCGAGCGGAGAGTAAGGGCAGCAGGACTTTGGGGCCTGTGTGCTGTAGCTCCGCTTGTGTCGATTGAGGACCGAGCCGTGTGCGGGCCTGTTGAACAAGCTAGAACAGTACCGAAGACCTACCGGCTATATGGGAACCGGGAAACTGATGTAACTCGGGTAGCTGGGTATTGAGGCATTGCCCGTCGTTCAGAGGGTAGGTTGAGAGCTCGAGGTGTAAATCAGCTGGCGGCACAGAGATGCGCGTGCAGGGACCTCTTGCTCGGGACGATGGGACCGGTTCAATATTTGGCTAACGGGTGAAAGGTAGTCGCGTACGGCGTCCGTGATGGTTGTTGTAGGCAACATCGAGTACGGGCGTACGTGACGGGTTGTTCGGGTAACCCTGCAGGTGTAAATCGATTATAATCGCCGTCCCTCGCGGTCAGTGAGTACCACTTGTTCACTGTACCGTGACGTAGAAAGAATAGGCTAGTTACATGTTAAAATGTTGCTGATTGAAAGTTGGATATTGATTGTTAATGATATGTTGTAGCTTAGTGCTAACTAAAGTTCTTTTCAACTTTGGGCAGAGTACATGAGAGAAATGCGTTTCTTGTTTGATTGCGGCTCTCTCATGTGCCTTAGCGTAAAGTTCTCCACAACCTGCTGCTAAAACTTGAAAGTAAGGTTCTACTAATTAGGCGAGTCCTTGCAAATGATTTTTACCTCATGCAACCCATCACCCTCATGTAGAAGTTTCATGTTTAGGTGAGACGGGTCAGACTTGCTGAGCCTTCGTGCTCACTGCTTGTGTTTGAAGCTTTTGCAGGGTTCTATGAGGAAGGGACTCCCGAAGAGGAGACGGAACCCCAGGAGGGGAACCCCGTCGAGTGGGAGTCGTGCACGCCGCAGAGTTAGTGTGCGAGTGTGCTAGCAAGGACACGTTCGAGGGCTGAACGTGCACTTGATGCTTAGTCTACGCCCGCGAGTGTGGACTAAACTTATTTTGATGTAAACATGTTAATAAACTTGTTTATGTAATAAAGCTTCCGCTTCCGCTTTGTACCTTTGACGTGTGTTATACGGTGTTGTGCAACGCAGCACCCCTCAGCGTGATCCTGGCTCGACAGGACCAGTGGGGTCGTGTCATCTATGTGTGGCGCCTGAACCAAATAATACTATGGTGGGATGCTGGTGGAGTTGGAACATACCCGCAAGGATCGGCTCTCCCTCCGGCATGTCCTCTATGGCAAGTTGGTGGACGGTTCCGGGCCTAGGGTTTGCCCGCCACGCATTAGTGGGGTTCCGGGGCTGATTCCTCCCCGGGAACTGCGGTGCAACTCCGCCGCCTTTCCTCTCAGGACAACTGCTGGCAAAGTGTCCTAGACGACCACACTTGTAGCATGTGGCTGCTGCTTGGCCAGTGCTTGGGGGACGAAAGCCCGGCATGCGCTGCTGAGGTGCATACGCACGCGGCATCGCCCGCTGTTGTTGTTGCTGCGGAGGTGGTACTGGCAGTGCCGGCCTGAATGCCGGTGGACAATATGGCCAACTGCGGAATGGCATCGGCCTCTGCGGGGGCTGCCAGCATGGACCCGATGGTGGGCGATTCACCATTCGATATTTCTGAGAAAGACCACCTCCCTCTCCGCTGCTTTGCGGCGCGCTTCGTTTCCTTTCCGCCGCCGCTAACTCCTTGCCGGAGTCCTCCTGCACAATCGCAGTATCAATAATGTCATTAAGGCTGCCGCGATTGAACATCGCTAGCTTGTCCTTCAGGAGCGGGTTAAGCCCCTGGTAGAAGTGATCCCACCGCTTCTCGTCAGTATCGGCGTGATACGAAGCGTATAGCGCAAGATCATTGAACGCCCTGGAGTATTCCAGCGCATTCCGGCTCCCTTGCTGCAGGCATAAGAATTCTTGTGTCTTCCTCTTCATGAGACCCGGCGGTATATGATAGGCCCTGAAGGCCGTCCGGAATTCCGCCCAGGTCATAACTTGCTCGGTGGGCTGCGAAGCACAGTAATTCGCGCACCACGCGCTCACGGATCCTTGGAGCTGTTGGACCGCGAACTGAGTCTTGCGCTGCTCACTCACCACTACAACAATACGTTCTATTTTCGTGGGCCAGGAACCCACGAAAATAAGGTCCAAACCCACGAAAATAAGTATTTTCGTGGGTTTGGACCTTATTTTCGTGGGTTCCCAGCCCACGACAATAAGCCGACGAAAATAAACTTAATTTCGTGGGTGGCTCACGAAAATACACTTATTTTCGTCGGCCAGGTTGAGCTCACGACACTAAATATTTTCGTGGGCCACAAACAAACCCATGAAAATAAGTGACATTATTGTCGTCGGTTTTCAGAAGGCCCACGAAAATATTGAGGATTTATTTTCGTCGGCCACTCGAAAACCCATGAAAATAAGGATCTTTATTTTCATGGGTTATTTGAAACCCACGAAAATAAGAGTAATTATTTTCGTGGGCCACCTGGAAACCCACGAAAATAAGAGCAATTATTTTCGTGGGCCACCTGGAAACCCACGAAAATAAGAGCAATTATTTTCGTGGGCCACCTGGAAACCCACGAAAATAATTAGGTCTTGTTTTCGTGGGTTATCTGAAAACCCACGAAAATAAGACCTAATTATTTTCGTGTGCCTTTGAAACCCACGAAAATATTGCTATACAGTTGAGGAATATAACCTATTTAATTACTTCCAGCACACAAATAACATTTCAAATCAAAATATCAACAACACAATCAATTCACAACTGTTTTCAATTCACATGAAAACATTTATAACATAATCAAAACAAGTATATTGCATAAAGACATTACATATTCACATTACAACTCACAACGAGTTCAACTCAAATTTAAACGTTACTACACGGCTCACAATAATTGCAACTCACAACTCATCAGTCCATCCTGCTCGCCGTTCTTCCTGTATAACCGATTTATACATTAGAACCAATTTGATAAGATTAAATAAAAAATAGCATCATATCATTTTGAAAAACGAAAGCGGAAACAGATATATGACAAAAGGACTCTAAATGCATTTTAGTTTGTTTTAAATTTACCTAGTTACTACCACCCGGAGCGAACAACTGATCGACGAAGTCTTCTCCTCCACACCGTTCTCCTATAGATGATGTGGGCAAATTTGCAACAGGACTCTGAAAATTTTGCGGTCTTGAGGATGATCCCTTATGAATAATAACGATACATGTTATAAATATATTAATCGTATAAAAGTAAAAAGAACATTAGGAGTATATATTATTACCTGTGTTCCAATAGCAGGAAGTTGCGGAATTACCGGTATCGATGGAGATGTCGGTAGCTGTGGGGGCGTCGGTAGAGGTGGCATAGCGGCAGGCAATCCAAGTTGTGAAAAATATCCCTAAATTTATTTTGAAATTTTTAGCATACTTATTCTTTAAATGTTAACACAAATTATTAAACTCTTATAATAATTTACCTGCATCGATTGTTGCCATGCTGTCAGGTTTGCAAAGTAGTCATTTTGTGCTTTTATGCACTCTTCCTGTCGTCTCATGCGATCTTCCTGTCGTCTCATATGTTCTCTCAATGCAGCTTGCTCCTCCTCCATTTGTTTGAACCTTGACTCATCTCTAGTATGCGTACGTCGAGAAGAACTTGCCCCGCTCTGTGTCGATCGTGACATTGAAAGAACCACATCAGTGTTCATCACACCATTGAACATTGAATACCTACATAAAGAAATATGACATGATTATAAAATAATGCTCGAAGCAAGTTTATTATATGAATAAAAGAATATGAGGGTAGTAAAAGCTTACCTCCCGTGAGGCTTTCCTCCACCGGATTGGTACAAAGCCACGACATCGACGTCTTCTTTTCTCCAATCATAGTCATCTCCATGACGTTTAGCCATCTCTTCAGCATATTTCTCCTACATACAAGAAAAATTAAGTGAACCAACTATTTGTATTGTTTCATAATAAATTTACTAATATGACATACCAAGTTTTGAGTTGCTGTCGGTGTGCACAACTGGCTGTCATCTGAGCCTCTATGTCCTCTTATATAAGTATCGATGAAAGAAGGCTCCTCACCACTTTGAGCAGCCTACATAGACATATTATAAATATATAGCTATAAAATCTAACATTATAACAACAAATTGTAAACGAACTAAAACTTACCATCCTTTTCGAAAGACGAATATGACCATCTCCACCATAACGATGAAGAACTTGACCACCAGACTCACGGTTGATTCTTTTGGAATTAGATCTCTCTCGATACTCACTCGATGCCCAATAAGTACATAAAGCATAATAAGCATCAGAACACTTTACCATCCAAGGAATCATTACCTGACGGTATTGATCGTCTTCTAGGTAAATTTTCGAAGCTCCCATTCTCTTGTTCATCATTTGTCCAACCTTCTCTTTGTAGTATAAACACACAGCCGATATTCGCGCATTTGACATCATGTCATTGACAACTTTTCGTGCAGCTTTATGGAAGACTTTGTGTGCTCTAGACTCGAGAGCAACGTCATGGTCGTCCGGCAAGCGGTATCGTTCCTTCAAATAAAATGCTACATGTAGTAATGAAAATTTAATTAAGATAAATATAATGCAATCTATAAAAAACATACCCAGAAATCATGCCAGACAGCTCCTGCTACATTCTCATGCACGGCATGAGGAGCAATCTTATAGTGCTCCCAACTTGTTGCGGGTTTCTCAACACCTTTCACAACGACAAGACCTGGATAATGGAGACGACATATAGCACCCAAAACCGCATTAGGCTGCCTGCGGTGTTGTCGTCCATCCCAATCCAAGTCATCCCATTGCCTTCAAATAAATGAAACAAAATTCAATACTAAGTTATATATTTTGTTTCTTCAATAATACTAAGCATATTTACTAACCAGTCACCGACAGGAGCGATCCGTAATCTTTGTTGTAAAGGCACAGCCAGCGGTAGAGTGTTTGAAGACCGGTATCTAAATGATTGTGGCAAGTCTCCCACATCTGTGTCATCCTCTTCGTCATCCTCAGCTTCCTCCTCGGCTTCCTGGACCTCTTCCTGGACCTCTTCCTGGACCACTCGACACTCCTCCTGACCCGCCTCTTGAACCTCTTCGTGAACCTCTTCGTCCACCTGAAATTAGAGAAATTAACTTCCACATAATTATATAATAGTAAATATAATAAAATTATAAATAAATTACCTGTTCTTGAGCTTCTTCCATGCATCTTCTAAATGCTTCTCGTCTACTATTATTTGAGGCAGTACCGTGAAAAAGGGACTCATGACTACGAGAAGAGCTAGCAGACCTGCTACTACTCTTGCTTGAGGAGCCAAAGAGCCCTTTAGCGATATTCTTCAGACCACGTGGCATCCTGTTAGAGAAAATATTGATTAGAAATAAATAAATAATGATACAACAAAAAGTAATACAAATAAAATATATAATGTTTACATGATTAAAATTCATCGTGATCCGATGTTGCTTCGGTAACATGTCGACCAACTTTCTTCTTTCGTCCCACCTTAACTTTTTTAGTGTGAGGTCTCTTTCTTTTAATCACTACTAGCTCTTCTACATCATTGTCTTCATCATCAGCAACTAATGTATCAAGACCTAAACCATCATCTATATTGAAAGATTGTGGATTATCATCCTCTTGGTAAACTTCATCCTGTTCTTCTTGATAACCAGCATCACCAGGGGCATATAACCGTTCTCGTGGATTAACTTTATACACGACCCACCAAGCACTCAATTTTGGACAAGGATACGCTAGGTAGTAAACCAACTCAACTTGATGAGCAAGAACATAATTATCGCATCCACGAAGTCTATTTTCATGTTTTACCTCTACTATACCGAATTCATCCTGTCGTGTTCCCCTGTTATTATCAAACCAATCACAATGGAAGAAAGTAACTCTAAGATCTTTGGAACCACTAAATTTGAACTCCACAATGTTCTGGATGATCCCATAGTAGTTAGTTTCATTCCCCTCTGCATCACATGCTCTAGTTACAACACCACTATTTGTCGTGGCTGCAAGAGGATGTTTTGCTTCAAATTTAGCCGAACGAAATCGGAACCCATTTACATCGTAACGACCAAAACTCCTTGCTGTTATGGTTCCTTGAGAAAGTTGTCGTAGGTCCTCATGAACGTAAGCATCGACCATGCACTACGAATTAAATAAAATATCAGTTATGTTAATCATATTAACTTGGCAATGATAAAATTAACATGTAATAAGAATACATTACATGCTTCCAAAACCAATTGACGAAGTTAGGACCCCCATGAAGGCCATCACGACGCATTTTATCTAATTGTTTGCTTGTTGGTTGACGCGTATACTTCCAAAATTGTTTGTCGAACTCGCTACAACATGTGCTAATATTAGTACATCGAAATATCTCTCATATAAAAAATGAGACATCATAAAGTGTTACTATGTGGTAATTAGAAAAGAACACTTACACAAAATATTGAGCCATCTCTTCGATGTTTGTGTACATGTACAACATACATGAATTCCATTCTTCTTCTGAAACCACATGCCTATTGCTGCCACCAACCGTTTTTCCCTTCCACGAAAAAATACTTAGATTTCCCGCAGGAGTTTCTTCATTTATGTGGTACCGTGTTGTGGGAGCATACACATTATGTTCCTCTGCAAAGAATGTACTTGAGAAGTATGCTACCTCTTTCAAGGCAAATGATTCTGCAATACACCCTTCTACTCTTGCTTTGTTTAAAACCATTGCTCTAAGTTTCTTTAGTGTCCTTTCAATGTGGTACATCCATCGATATTGCACGGGACCACATACTTTAGCTTCATAAGGCAAATGCACAAGTAGATGTTGCATTACATTCATAAATCCTGGCGGGAATACCTTTTCCATTTTGCATATGAGTGACGGTATTTCTTTCTCCAACTTTTCCATCATTTGAACTGTAATTTCTTTAGCACATAATTGTCTATAGAAAAAACTAAGTTCTGCAAGTACTCTCCACACATCCTGATGCACATATCCACGGAACATTACTGGAAGTAGTCTTTCCATCATTATATGATAATCGTGACTTTTAAGATTATTTAATACCCAATTTTCAAGATTTGTCGTGCGCCTCAATCCAGCACAATAACCGTCGGGAAACTTCAGTCGTTGCAACCACTTTAGAACTTCTTTCCTTTCACTAACTTTAAGGCAAAATGGAGCACGTGGCATTCTCTGTTTTCCACTAACATCCTGTCTGACTTCTAAAGACGGACGATTACAAATATCTGCTAAATCTTTTCGTGCTTTCAAATTATCTTTTGTCTTTTTGAAATTGAGACATGTGCTAATTATACTTTCTGCTACATTGCGTTCCTGATGCATCACATCAATATTGTGTAACATTAACAATGACTTAACATAAGGAAGATCCCATAAGCCACATATATGAGTCCAATTATGTTCGTGACCAAAACCAACAAACCCATCATCTGTAGGGACAAGTTGACTGAGGCATGCAGCAATCTCAGTACTAGCCAAGCGTTTCGGCGGACCTTTTGTTACAATAGTATCTTTTCGAAATGTATTAACTTGTTTCCGAAATGGGTGATTTGCTGGTAGAAATCGTCGGTGGCAATCAAAAAAACACACCTTACCCCCATGAGTAAGTCTAAAACAATCAGAGTCTGACCCACAAATTGGACAACAAAGTTTGCCATGTGTGCTCCATCCTGAAAAAACTCCGTATGCAGGAAAATCATGAATTGACCACAAGTATGCTGCGCGCAAGTTGAATTTCTGTTTTTTATAACTGTCATACGCTTCTACTCCGGTCCACAATTCTTTTAACTCGTCAATCAATGGTTGAAGAAAAACCCCTAAACGTTTTCCTGGATGTTTACGTCCGGGAATGATTAGAGACAAGAACATATATTCATATTTCATACACATAGCTGGTGGAAGGTTGTATGGTATAGCAAAAACCGGCCAACATGAGTATGATGCAGAAGATGTGTTGAATGGGGTGAAACCATCGGTGGCCAATCCAATACGAACATTTCTAGCATCTTTTGCAAAATATTGATCAAAAGAGTCCAACGCCTTCCAAGCCTGAGCATCAGATGGGTGTGTCATTACCCCCTTTGTTTCACGCACACCTTCCTTATGCCACCGCATGTGTCTTGCAGTTGATTTTGATAGAAACAACCGTTTCAGCCTAGGTGCAAGAGGCATATAACGAAGTTGTTTCACTACCACTTTTGTCTTCACCAATTCACCGTCCTCATTTGTGGCCTCAATGTATCGAGATTCTTTGCAAACCGAGCATTGTGTCAGATTTGCATTTTCCTTCCAAAAAAGTATACAGTTGTTAGGACAACAATCAATCTTTTCGTACTTCATACCAAGGCCTGCCATCAATTTCTTTGACTGGTACATGTCTCTCGGCAACTTATGATTCATCGGAAGAATATCTGATATTAAATCCAAGAGATCATCATAGCACTTGTTCGACAAATTGTACTTTGATTTTATAGACATGAGACGAGTAACGGTTGAAAGGACGGACACTTTAGTGTGCTCATGCAATTGTTCATGTGATGCAGAGAGAATTCTATAGAACTCTTGAACTTCGGGTCCAGGAATATCTACAGATGTACCTTCACCACAATCACGATGTAGTGCTTCAACCATGTCTTCCATTCTGTCATCGTTAACAGCATCTACTTCATCAATATCAACATTACTATGGTATAACTCACCATGCTCATACCATGTTTCATAGCCTGGCATAAAACCAAATCGACAAAGATCTCGTTCCATGTCGAACTTCTCCTTGCAAAAAAAGTTACGACACTTGTTGCACGGACACTTCACAAAACGGTTGGTCGATAAAGAAAAAGCCCGACTGATAAATGCCTTAGTATTTATAGCCCATTCATCCGAAGGCGCAGCATTCTTTCGCCAACCATCATACATCCATCGCCGATCATCGCCCATTTTCTATACTATACAATATAACAACATAAGAATTTCGCAAACAAAAATTATTATTTAGTTACGTTCACTTTATCTATTGGAAGGGATAGGTCCTAAACCCACCTAGGAGTGACCGAGAGGAGTGTGCTTATAACGAGACGCGGAGTCCGGATTCAGACGAAATTTCGGCAGCATAACCCCGTTGTTCTCCAACTGCACGCCCGATAATGGTGCAGCAGAGAACATTAGGGTTACGCCGTCGAATTTTCGTCTGAATCCATACCCCGTGTCTCGTATAAGCACGCCCTCTCGGTCACTCCAAGGCTGTCCAAAAAGGGACAATTCCGGACCTACACGACTCACATGCGGAACGCATGTGAGACGGGCCGGTCCGAAACGGGTGTCGCATATTGTATAGGTTACGTGAATTTTACTTTTTCAAGTAATTTACGAGAGAGGGATAAGAACGAGAGACAGTAGAAAATAACGAGAGAGAGAAAGTGAGCTCCTCGGCAGCGTCGAGAGGCAGAAGCGTCGGAAGCCACCACCCGGAGAAGACGGCGGAGAGAGCCCGAGCAGCTCGTTGGACGAGGACGCAAACGGCGAGCACCATGCCAAAAGATGTGAAGACGCCGGCATCGTACGCATCCAGCTCTGGTCGTTCCGCTCGCTTGAGCTAGTGATCGGTGAGCTAGCGACCAGTGAGGAGAGGCTAACTACGGAAAAAGTGTTCGATGCACAATCTCTGTTTTTGAGTTTGCAAAAAAAACACAAAACAACAGACACACAAGAATAATAACAACTGCATGTGCAATCAAGGGCCCAAGTGCGGCTGTAGACGCGTAGGTATTATCTCTTCTACTTAGGACATTCTTGGCATGCGGACGGAGCACTAAGACTTTGATGAGGCTATTTTGAATTTAAAAAAAAAAGTTTTCATACCATTTGAACCTTGCTTTGAATCATGCGCACGGAGCACTAAGACATGTGGGTCATCATGTGGATCTAAGATGTACATGCATGTGGTAGATAAAAAGACAGATATCAAATGAATTATATAATTTGCAACTCATAATATATTTCATTAACATAATGGCGGTGCAACCCAATATATATTCACTGTAGCTACTGCAGAATTTCCACTCATCGGGTCGGCTTGCTTTCTATTGAACAAAAAAATTTTTGATTATGTATATCATACATACCTACACTCGGGGGCTGCGGCGGCTGGCGCGGGCTCAGGGCAGACGCGGCGATGCGGCGATGTGCGGCGGCCGTCAGGCTAGCAGGAGTGGTGGCGGCAGACGGGGCGGGCTCGGCGCAGAGGCGGCGATTTGCGGCGGTCGACAGGCTCGAAACGTGTGACGCAGCACTGGCGGGGCCCTGTGGCGGGCGGCGTGGGGCTGCCGCCTCCGAACAGCGCGGCCGGCGCACCTGAGGGGCCCTGTGGCTGGGCGGCGTGGCGCGGCCGGAGCACTGGAGCTCTCCCGGGGCCGGTGTGCCCCTGGCTCGGCCGGCGCAGCGCGGCGCCCAGCGCCTCTGTGGCGCGCGCGCGGCGCGGCCGGCGGCTCTGTGGCGCGCGGCGCGGCCGGCGCACCGGAGCCGGCGCGGTGTGGCCCGGGGCTCAGCCGGGGCAGCCTCCTCTGGCGGCAACGGCGCGGCGGCGCTCACGGTGGGTGCGGGTGCATGCGGAGCGGCGCTTTCGTGTCGAGGAAAGTGCTGCGGCGCGGCTAGGTTGAAGAAAAGGTCCTTTATTTTCGTGAGCCCCTACAGAACCCACGAAAATGTCCTTTATTTTCGTGAGCCCCTACAGAACCCACGAAAATGTCATTTATTTTCGTGCGCCCGCATCAAACCCACGAAAGTAGGTCCATTATTTCCGTGCGCTTTAAGGAACCCACGACAATAGCGTATAATTCCGTGCGGTGCACAGAAACCCACGAATCATTTTCGTGAGCCCCGAGGTAACCCACGAAAGTAGTTCCACTGTTTGTGTATTGTCGTGAGCTAACTGCCAACCCACGAAATTAAAACAATATTTTCGTGAGCTAACAATTAACCCACGAAAATATGTTAATTATTTTCGTGAGCTATCTTCTAACCCACGAAAATAATTCAGTTTCGTGTGCCACCCCCCTAACTCACGAAAATAAACTTCATTTTCGTGTGCCTACTACGTAACCCACGAAAATATGTCTCATTTTCGTGAGCTACATGCCAGCCCACGAAAATAAACTTGTTTTCGTGAGGGCCGACGAAAATATATTTGGCACACGAAAATAGTTCAGTTTCCTGTAGTGCACTTGGAGCAGCCCGAACTTCATCTCCATCGTGCGGAGACAGTTGTCCGCATCGAGGGGTTCATCCGCCCTAGAGAATACCGGGGGATGAGTAGCCAGAAAATCGGAGTAGGAGCTCTGTTGGCGCTCCTCACGATCTTGACGCCTCTCTGGTCGAGACGTATTTGCAATAAGGGTCTGCAGCAACTCCGTGTGCTGCTGATGAGAGCCCACCATCGCTGCCACAATGTCATCCAAAGTAACCGTTGGCAGTGGCGGTTGTTGCTGTTGCTGCTGCTGCTGTTGCTGTCCCGAGGAGTCCTCGGGAGGTTGTTGGGAGGTTTCTCCCCCCTGACTGGAACCCCCAACGTCCGGGTTGGCACGAGTATGAGTCATTCTGAAATTCAAAACAGCAGCGATCAGCACATGTCATATTTAAAATTCCATATGATACAGTAGGTATTGAAGTGACGCATGAATAACTTGCACAACATTCACATAGATAAAGCATAAACTTTATACAAGATACATTAGTCTCGGGTCTCCGAGAAGTCGTGCTCATGTCGCCACTACCTATACATGCACTACTGTCTACACGACATGTCACCGATTACAAAAGTTTGGGTTACATTATCCCAGCTGCCCTACTTGGCAACGGTAACCCCCTACTCGGAGTAGAACTCGACCTCCTGTGGGTTGTCCTCCTCCGGCACCTCTGCTGGTGGCTCTGGGTCTACAACCTCCTCTTCCGGCTCGGGTTCTCCCATTGTCGGAAGACCCAAGACCACGTGTACGGCACCTACCACCGGTATGCCCATTACCGGAGGTACGAGGTCCTGCAACCCGTGCACCTCGTCCATGGCCTGGTTGTAGTCCTCTTCCCAGACTTGCCCTTCCTCAATAGTGTCGTCCTGCTCTTGAGTAAGGACCTCGTTCTGCTGGGTCAGAGCCTGCACCTGTTGTTGCAGAGCCGCGATGTCGACACGGCTTTTCTTCTTCGCCTTCTTCAGACGATGCAACTGATTATGCTGTTCGTTCAGTCGCTTAATCATCGGAAGGAGAACATTGCGGAGTGCGCTGTGAGCACTCTCGAAATGATCTCCACAGCTGTTTCTCTCCTTGAGCTTCACGGCGAGACACTTCGTATGAACAGCTTGGCTGTCCATCACGGCCTTTCCCGCCCTTATCTGGAGACTGAGGTTCGCCTCCGCGGGGTTGTACCTTGGGCAACCTGGATCTGTTGCCTCCATGTACCTCCCTTCCCACACGTGATTAGCCCGTCCCTCCACCGGAACCAGCGTGTGTGGAGTGCCCTCCATAGCTGTCACGTGTAGCTGGCAGAAACGCCACTTGCCACATTCCCTCCGGTTGTCTACCCCTCACCGTAACGGTGAACGGTGCCCAACCGGGTGGCGTAGGCCCTGCAGGAACTTCGACGTGGATCATCCACGTCTTGTTCCCCTCCTCGCCTTCTTCCTTGGCGAAGTACTGCGGCGTCTTGCTGTACCCGAAATATTGAAGCATTTGCCTCAATGCTTCCGGATAGCCGCTGCGGTGAGAACAGTGGGACACCACCACCCGTTCTCTAACTGTCTATCCGCTGTCATCTGTAGAAACATATTTGAGAAATGTCAAATATTTATTTGAACAGTAAACCATCGAGTTATAACATAAAACATGTCATTGAACTCATAAAACTTGGAAACATATTTCAAATTTATACAAACTTGACTGCTGATCTGCTGTCCAACACGACAGTCCTGACCAGTTTCCATTCCAACCTGATTTAGACCACACTAAGGGCAAAACTAATTCTGGAGCTCAACATCAAAGTTAAAGCTAACTTCAATAGCTTTCCAGAAAGTATTTGCTTGGTTTAAGATCTGTCCTGGTTCAAAAGTTTATGAGATGTCAAAGTTAACAGAATTTCTGGAGAAAATTGGACAGCACCTCCCTGCTTTAGGTACTGATTTAATCCAAGAATTCCAGTTAATTCTACTCCCAATCTGACAAAACTTTCTGTTACAAAGTTGTAACCCATCTTATGAAATTGTCATAACTACTTCATTTTCTATTTTTGGATTTTTATGCAGGAAGTTATGCTCAATTTACAGAGAGTTACAGAGAGTGTTTGCTCTGCCCTGTTTTCTGGACAGTTTCAACTCTACTGCATTTTTCGATTGGTTAGAGGATGAAACATCCCTGGACTTCAACAGAAACGTTGTAAAGCTCTTCCAAATATTTCCAGAAATGTATCGTATGACCCCAACCTCGAAATAACTCAACCTCTAACCTCTGATTAACTTCAGCCTTAATTCAGCTGAAAACCGGGGACTCTGTCCTTAGTATCCTATAAGTTGAAAACTTGTTAACTTTGAATATCCTGTTCAAGGGAAGGAGTTACATCAAGTTTTGGTGCTCCAGATTAAAACTTTCAAGTTTTACAATGAAGTTGTTCATTTAGTGGAGTGTGACGTCGATGCGTCACCAGAGCATGTCGGTACTACGTCCTCACAAATAAAAACCTATACCGGACTTAGTCGGCTTCGTTAGTTCAGTGGCACTAAACGTCTCTCACACACGGATGCTACTCGTCTACCGATTCGTGGTTAAACTACCTACAGATAACTCACACAATCGTAAGACTCGGCTGCATACCGATCCCGGTATCCATACAGTTCGTACACCCGGCCGTCATCACTCGCCCGGATGTTCTCAAGCCAAACACGCCTTGAGCTACGTGTTCACGTTACTGACCACGTGACGGGGTCTCCCAATTGCCCGAAGCACGCCAGGGACAGACATTGCTCGAATACCCCAAACGACATGACGAGTCGTAGAGGATATTAAAGCGGGTCGGGTTACCTGCCACCCGTGGGGCTCCACCCTTCAGCTTGTGCGCACAGGTGGACAGCGCTTACGTGCACCCCCCAAGACATAAAGCGTCCCGAGATGCACGATTTTCCGACATAAGCAAATAGGTTATATGCCACTTTCTATGCGCTAATAACATCCTTATATGGGCTACTAGCTCGTTCCTCACTGGATTTTTGAAAATATGACCTTTGTAGTGTGTTAGACCTCAAGCGAGCTCTCATACCACGCTGACACGACCCAACGGCCTTGTGGAGCCAGGATCACGCTGAGGGGTGCTGCGTTGCACAGCACCGGATAATGCACGTCAAAGATACAAAGCGGAAGCAAAGTTTTATTACATAAAAAGGTTTATGAACATTTGTACAACAAAATATGTTCCGTCTACACTCAAGGGCGTAGACTACGCATCGAGTTCACATTCAGCCCGTGAACGTGTCCCCACTAGCACGCACACACACTAACACGGCAGCGAGCACGACTCCCACTCGACGGGGTTCCCCTCCTGGGGTTCCGTCTCCTCCTCGGGAGTCCCTTCCTCATAAAACCCTGCAAAAGCTTCAAACACAAGCAGTGAGCACGATGGCTCAGCAAGACTGACCTGTCTCTCCTAAACATGAAACTTCTACATGGAGGGTTATAGGTTACATGAGGTAAAATAAGTTGCAAGGACTCGCCTAATTAGTGGAACCTTACTTTCAAGTTTTAGCAGCAGGTTGTGGAGAATCTTACGCTAAGGCACATGAGAGAGCCGCAATCAAACAAGAAACGCATTTCTCTCATGTACTTTGCCCAAAGTTGAAAAGAAACTTTAATTACCTCTAAAAACACAACAAGACATTAACAAGCAAAGGATGTCTTTCAAATCAGCAAACATTTAACATGTACCTAGCCTGTTCTTTCTACGTCACGGTACAGTGAACAAGTGGTACTCACTGACCGCGAGGGACGGCGATTATAATCTGTCGGTACCTGAGATATGGGGTACCCCCGCGCACAGGGTAAAATGCCTAAGGAACTCGCCCTTCTCCGCAGGGAGAGCTCGGAAGGCGCCACGCGTCCAGCGGGGCCGGACCTCCCTCTCCTCAGAGGAGAGCTCCGGGCCCGCCACATGGCATACAGAAGCCAGACCTCCCCCTCCGCGGGAGAGAGGTCCGAAGGCGCCATGCGTCCAGCGGGGCCGGACCTCCCTCTCCTCAGAGGAGAGCTCCGGGCCCGCCACGTGGCCAACAGGAGCCGAGCCTCCCCCTCCGCGGGGAGAGGTCCGGAGGCTCCACGTGCCCCGTGGAACGGGCCCTCCTCTCCTCTGAGAAGGGCTCCGGGCCCGCCACGTGGCAGCAGAATGGCGCTGCCTGCCCCCGAGTGATAGGCAGCGGGCGTAAAGACGCCCCATACCTTGCCCATACAAGGTATTCAAGGCTCGCATCTTCCCGAGACGCGGAGATGCGGAGCACGCTTCTGTCAGGTGCCGTTGCGCCCAGTCGCATCATAGACTGGCGCGCGGTGTCAGAACCTGCCAGCCAATAAACACCGTGACAAGACACCCCATGCCGCCTGCGCCGTCATCAACCACTACGACTAGCATGCAGCATGGGCAGGGCGGCAAGATGAAGACTCAGAAGCCTTCGACCAGAGGCAACTACCAGAATAACTGCAGATACGGTAGATGTTAGACAATCTTCCCGGGACCACCTGTCGGGTCCCGGCCCCCCTTTGTAAGCTGCCCGAGCCTTGGACTATAAAAGGCTCGGGTAGGCGCCGATAGCAAGGGTTCGCACTTTGCAACTCATACGCTAGCCATACACTCTCAAGCTGTAACTCACCCCCAAGCTCAGGCCTCCGGCCCCGAGCAGCAAGCAATACATCGAGCTCCATAGCTCGCCGTGGACGTAGGGTTTTACGCTCCGGCGGCCTGAACCACGTAAAACTCGCCGTGTCAATCTCTTACTAACTCGTCCATCTGCGCAAGCTCTCCGCTAGAGACTAGCCCCACCGAAAAAAGAACCTCCACGGGCTGCCCAGTGCAGGCCCGGGGGAAGTGTCGACTGAACACTTCGACATTTGGCGCGCCAGGAAGGGGGCCTTTCTCCTAGCGCGACGAGTTTCCGCCGGCGAAGATGACCAAGCTTCCTTCAGCGGCAAACTCTCCCCTCCGCGTTCACGGCGAACCGTGACCACTGGGGAGTACATGTCGACACACTCAGGACGGAGTGTGTCGGCACAAGCTGGTAGCCAGCAGCCGACTCCGGCAACGCCGACTCCGGCGATGCAGGCCCCGAGCAGTATGAGATCTTCTGCAGCGCTGAGCGTATACCATGGAGGTGCGCTAGCTGCAGCAAGAGCGCTGCTGCGCAACCCACCTGCGGGGGATGCGCCCCATTCAGCGACCCAGCAATGGGTCCGCGAGGTGGACCGCCTCATCGTCGCCGCCGCGAACCCTCGGTTTCGGCGAGGACGGCGCCCAGGACAACCGGCTGTGTCGCTGACGCGCACGCCCACGGTTGACGGGCTAACGGCGGATTCCAGCTCCTCCAGGCTCCTGTCGACGGACCTGAGAAGGGAGCTGGAACGGTGCCACTTGGGCCAGGATGCCCGGGTGTACCTCGAGCGACGCCGAGAAAGGCGTCGCAACCATGAGGCTGGCGACAGCATGTCATCGGCCTCGACACAACCTGAAGGGCAGGTCTTCGCCACGCGAGCCCTCCCTCAGGCATATGCCGCGCAGCATATGCCACAACCATATGCGCCGCAAGCAGCGCCCCTGGTCTATGGTGCAGCCTTGCCCATGCCGGGATACGCGGTGCCAAGTGCGAACGAAGCGTTCGCAGCGCCGGTACCTGCAGCAGCAGGTGCAGGATGTGCGGCCCTTGCACCCCACCTTCGCTTCGCGAGGTGGCCGCGCAAGTTCCGGCCACACCTGCCCGAGAAGTACGACGGTAGCGTCAACCCGGCGGAGTTCCTCCAGATCTACTCCACCGCCGTACTTGCCGCAGGAGGGGACGAGGCTGTCATGGCCAACTACTTCCCCGTCGCTTTGACCGGCCCAGCTCGGTCTTGGCTCATGAATCTGCCTCAGGGGTCCATAACCTCCTGGGGAGAGCTCTGCCGGCAGTTCGTTGCCAACTTCGGCAGCTCCTACACCCGTCCCGGCACGGAGCTTGACCTCCACGCCGTCAAGCAACAACCTGGGGAGTCGCTGCGCTCTTTCATCCAGCGGTTCTCCCAGGTACGCAACACCATCCCACATATCCAAAGTGCCTCTGTGGTGGTGGCGTTCCGACAGGGTTTCCGGGATGAGAAAATGCTTGAGAAGCTTGCGACCAGAGAGGTCCGCGACGTCTCTGAGCTCTTCAGTCTGGCGGACAAATGCGCCAGAGCAGCTGAAGGGCGGAACTGGCACTCTTTGCTGACCTCCGAGCCAGGTGGACAACCCGGGTCTGGCGCTGCTGCCTATGGGGGTGGCAAGAAGGCCAAGAACCGGGGGAGTGGCAAGATGAGGTCATCGTTCACGGCTCCCGTCATCGCAGCAGCGACGGCTAGTGGAGCTCGGGGGCCATGCCCCGACAAAAGGCAGCGGCAGTCACCGGCCCCAGACAGTGACCAGGGCGGACTATGCCCCGTGCATGGCGCCGGTAACCATACTGCTGCCGAGTGCTGGGATATCCAGAGACTCGCAGAGCGCTTCCGCAAAGGAAGACAGCAGAGAGCTGAAGCACCGCCTTACCCTCAGAGGGATGGCAAACAGAAGGTCGATGCACCAGTCACTGCCGCCCATCAGGTGGGGTTCCAGGAGCCTCAGTGCGTCATAAAGACAGTGCATAACGGCGAGGACTCCAGCTCTGACGTTGACGGGCCAGGGCGGTAGCCAACTACGGCACGCCTCCGTGCTTCGGACATACCTCCCGGGGGCCGCCCAAGATCTGTCAACCCCTTGAAGGCCTTGCCAGAAGGGGAAGACGCCTTGGGTCATCCAAGACGAGCCCGGGTCCACCTACCCCTTGAAGGCCTTAGCCAGAAGGGGAGAACTCCCCGGGGGCCCCCAGGAGAAGCCGTGCAGGACCTAATCCAGCGCGAAGATGACAACCTCGTCGACGAGACTCGGCTGCAGGTAACCCCCACAATGCGCGGTCTCGGCTGATGCCCTAAGCTCTACCGCCAAAGAACCGAACGCATCGGGGACCTGCAGGAGGGCAACCAGGTGTCGCGGCATGCTCTATTCCAAAAAGGACCCATAAACTCTCCCCCAGCAGGGAAGGTCCCTTCAGAGTCATGAAAGCTGCCGCCCCCGGGTACACATGCCTTTCAACCGAGTGGGGGATCCGTTCCCGAAAGACTATTGCCATGAAGCAACACTGTAAGTCCTACTTCCCGAGCATCAATAGAACAGGGTTATTCTCTTCTGTAATGAATCTCATAAAATTTAGGAACAGAGCTTGGGGCAGCTAAGTCTCAAGGGACGGTACAGGACTACGTCCAGTTTAGCCTGGTTCCGACCCTAAGCGCGTAGAGTCTTGCTTCCCTTGTAGACGAGGCAGAATATTGCCTCCATGCACAGCCAGAATTCCACCTATGGGCATATACAGAAACCTGTTTTACTTAGCTCTCTCTCATGCGCTCATTTAAATTATGCATTAATTTTTATGACCGAACTATCTTTGTATGTTCATCGTACATCTAGCTCCCCCTCTCCTGCGCTCATCCATAGACGGCATTCGCTATCCTACCGAAGGCGGCTGCGCTTGAGGCACCTGCCGATGGCCGAGTGAGTCTCTCGGGCCTCCCCCAGTCAGGTGTTGTGGTGCCAGTTGGTCACCTCCAGGAAAGGCCTGCGTTGTGCATGGGGGGTCTAGGGTGCGTATCCAGCTTAGCAAGCCATGAGCCCAAAGCATGCGCATCCTGCCCTCCGGAGGTACAGGGGAGTACAACCGCTTTGCCTGGTCATGAACCCAAAGCACGTGCACTCTGCTTCCCCCGCGCATGGCCCGGTACTAGGGATCGGACGGCCGTACCCGGACCTCGGAGGGAGCCGGAGCTCCGACGCCTCGTGCACAGAATTGCCCAAGCCCCGTATAACGGATCAGGATCATAAGACGGATAAGACTAGGAGACGGGAGGGGATGACCCCCCGAGGAGAATTACGTTTCCTCTGCCTGTGTGCAGGACCTCCAGGTTGCGGCAACAGGGTCTGCATGAAGCGGGGGGAAAAGGAGCTACCAACTACTCCGGCCTAGGACTGGAAGGACCGGGTCCCGCCCCTTCAGCAGGGGCGGGACCCGTGGGCCCCACGTGTCCAGCAGGCCCGGAACTCTCACCTCCCTTGAGGAGGGCTCCGGGCTCGCCACGTGGCAGGCGGAAACCGGACCTCCCCCCTCGGTGGGAGGGCTCCTAAAGCCCTACGTGTCCAACACGGCTGGAGCTCCCGCCTCTTAAGGAGGAGCTCCGGACCCGCCACGTGGCAGGCAGATTTGGGGCTCCCCATAGGGCAAGATCCGGAAACCTCCGGGGGCCCCTAACACGGTTAGGACCCGGGGAGGGTGTCTGTGCAAAGCTCCGAGATTGGAGATGGCCTCTGAGTACCATGCAGAGCTAAGGACTCAGTCAGGCAAAGCCAAGAAGGAGAGAAAAAGCATCACAGACACAAATATCCAAAAGAGTCAAACTAAGCGAGGCTCCATGAGCTGGACTACAGACTCGATAAAAAGGGAGAAACAAGTCCTAAGGACCTCCCGACTCCCGCCGGAACCTTGCGGCTATAAGGGCAGCCACATCCTCGACTTCAGCCCTGGCAGCTTCCTCCCGCTCCGCGGCTGGGCCCTCTCTCGCTGGCTCTAGCGAGAAAGAGGGGTCGCGGCTCTTGAAGCATGCCAGCACATGTGAGGCGACCTCTAAAGCTAAGCCGCGGCCCTCGGCCTCAAGCTCGCTGGTGACCACCGAGTCTTGTCTGTCCAGCTTGGCGCCGATCATAACTCCAGCGCAGGGATCACCTCTAATGCAGGAGTCGCGGCCCTCACCGGACTGAAGCCAAGAGGGATCAGGGCGGACCCCGCTCGATCGACGAAGCTTGAGACCGCAAGAGCCTCGGAGGACCACAAGGCTGAGAGCTCCTCCACCTCGCGGCGGGCCGCCTGCAGAGCCTCCAGGTTCCTCTCGGAGAATTCCTTCTCCTTGGCCGCCAGGGAACTCTCCCGAAGATGGAGAGTCTGGGTGAGCCGCTCCAACTCAGCAGCCTTGAAGTCGGCGGCCAACTCCCGGTCCAAGACCGCCCAGCGATCACGGGAGACCTGTTCCTCCCTCAAGTCAAGGTCTGCCTTCAGGATCTCCAGCTCCTCGGTCCGGGCTCGAAGGTCATCCTCTCCCGCCGCCAGCTGCGCGGCGACCCTCTCCGCCTCAGCTGCCGTGGAACGTTCCCGTTCCTCAACGGCGAGTTTACGGCGCTCCAACTGCTGCCGTATCCCTACAGCAGCATAGAGGCTCTCCTCGGCCCGGGCGTGTGCCTCCAGGGCCTCCCTGTTGATCCGCCGCGATTTGGTGTCCATGCGGTCGACAGCCCGCTTCATCCGGTCGAGGAGCGCTTCCCTGAAGTCGAGCAACTCCCGCCTGGAGTCGAGCTCACTCTTAACCTTCGCGGTCCTCTCCCGCAAAAGGTTCCCCCAGGTGAGGAGGCGATCCCGTTCAACCATATACTCCTCCCGCTCGCGCCCTAGTGCAGCCAAGACCTGCCGAACGCTCGCCTCGGCAAGCGTGAAGGCATCCGCCAGGGGCAATGGAGCAACAGAGGCCAGGGCAGTCCCCCCGACCTCCTCCATTACCTCGTCCTCAGGAAGAGCCGACGCACCAGCAACCGAGACGAGGCGCCGATCAGGAGAAGTTGGCTCCGATGCTCCGACAGCCAGGCCAGCCGGGCTCTCTTCAGCTTCTGGCTCCTTGATCTGAGGAGAGGGGCGAGCCGGGGAGGGCGGTGCTGGAGAAAAGGCCGGGCCGCCTAGTGCAGGGTCGACCTGCGCTGGCTTGGGGGCCGCGGTGGCCGTCTCGGCAGGAAGAGACGACGCAGCCGCGGAGTCCGGGCACACCGGAACAGGAGAAGTTCGCGCTGGCCTGGGGGCCGCGGCAGTTGCCCCTGGCTCCGTGCACAGCGGCACAGATTCCCCGCAAGTCGGGGATGGCCGGGAAGCGCGGACACACCAGCGGGCTCTGAACCCCGACTTCCGAGCCGGGGTAGGACTCCCAGAGCCCGCTACCGTCACTGACGGCCGCTTCGCAGTTGCTTGAACTGGCGGAACAGGGGACGCCCCGGAAGCTTCCCCCAACGCATCAGCCCAGGGCCTCTTCGAGTCGCCACCGGAGGGAGTGTCAGGCACCCCAGAATCCCGACTTGGCATAGACGCCGTTGCTGGAGGAGATCGAGCGCGCTTCTTCTCTGGTGGCGGGTTGGAAGCCATGGCGAGGGAGAACTCAAGGGCAAGAGAGCAAAAGCACAAGAGTCCGAGAAGAAACGCAGAGAAGTGCAAACGGAAGCTGCAATGTGAGTAAGACCCCCTCTAAAAACTTCCCAGGTGCAATTCCAAGCGATTCGGAACTCTTCGAATACCCCGCATTGGCAACCGCTTCGGTTCCTAGACCGGGTGCCGATGACGGGTGGCCCCAAGCCGCCTATCTGAAGCGGTGAGGTCAAGGAGTCAGTCTCCTGAGAAGATAAGCCGGCAAGGCACTTCGGCGGTTCCCGAAGAAAGCGCCGCAACGTGCAGAAGTGGCAGTCTTGGGAGCCGCCGCAGTAAAAGCAACCATCAAGTGAGCGCACGCTCCCACGATCCCGCGGCCGTTCGTGCTCCGGCAGCAATCAATTCGGGACTTAGAGAAAGTGCGCGGATCGAAAGAGACGGAGGTCCCACCTCGGGCTCGCTATCTCCCCCGAGATGGGCCCGGGGGCCACTGTCGGTACCTGAGATATGGGGTACCCCCGCGCACAGGGTAAAATGCCTAAGGAACTCGCCCTTCTCCGCAGGGAGAGCTCCGAAGGCGCCACGCGTCCGGCGGGGCCGGACCTCCCTCTCCTCAGAGGAGAGCTCCGGGCCCGCCACGTGGCATACAGAAGCCGGACCTCCCCCTCCGCGGGAGAGAGGTCCGAAGGCGCCACGCGTCCAGCGGGGCCGGACCTCCCTCTCCTCAGAGGAGAGCTCCGGGCCCGCCACGTGGCCAACAGGAGCCGAGCCTCCCCCTCCGCGGGGAGAGGTCCGGAGGCTCCACGTGCCCCGCGGACGGGCCCTCCTCTCCTCTGAGAAGGGCTCCGGGCCCGCCACGTGGCAGCAGAACGGCGCTGCCTGCCCCCGAGTGATAGGCAGCGGGCGTAAAGACGCCCCATACCTTGCCCGTACAAGGTATTTGTCGGTACCTGAGATATGGGGTACCCCCGCGCACAGGGTAAAATGCCTAAGGAACTCGCCCTTCTCTGCAGGGAGAGCTCCGAAGGCGCCACGCGTCCGGCGGGGCCGGACCTCCCTCTCCTCAGAGGAGAGCTCCGGGCTCGCCACGTGGCATACAGAAGCCGGACCTCCCCCTCCGTGCGAGAGAGGTCCGAAGGCGCCGCGTGTCCAGCGGGGCCCGACCTCCCTCTCCTCAGAGGAGAGCTCCGGGCCCGCCACGTGGCCAACAGAAGCCGAGCCTCTCCCCCCGCGGGGAGAGGTCCGGAGGCTCCACGTGCCCTGTGGGACTGACCCTTCTCTCCTCTGGGAATGGCTCCGGGCCCGCCACGTAGCAGCAGAACAATGCTGCCTGCCCCGAGCGATAGGCAGCGGGCGCAAAGACGCCCCATACCTTGCCCGTACAAGGTATTCAAGGCCCGCGTCTTCCCAAGACGCGGAGACGCGGAGCACGCTTCTGTCAGGTGCCGTTGCGCCCAGTCGCATCACAGACTGGCGCGCGGTGTCAGAACCTGCCTGCCAATAAACACCACGACAAGACATCCCATGCCGCCTGCGCCGTCATCAACCACTACGACTAGCATGCGGCATGGGAAGGGCGGCAAGATGAAGACTCAGAAGCCTTCGACCAGAGGCAACTACCGGCATAACTGCAGATACGGTAGATGATAGACAATCTTCCCGGGACCACCCGTCGGGTCCCGGCCCCCCTTGTAAGCTGCCCGAGCCTTGGACTATAAAAGGCTCGGGTAGGCGTCGATAGCAAGGGTTCGCACTTTGCAACTCATACGCTAGCCATACACTCTCAAGCTGTAACTCACCCCCGAGCTCAGGCCTCCGGTCCTGAGCAGCAAGCAATACAGCGAGCTCCATAGCTCGCCGTGGACGTAGGGTTTTACGCTCCGGCGGCCTGAACCACGTAAAACTCGCCGTGTCAAGCTCTTACTAACTCGTCCATCTGCGCAAGCTCTCCGCTAGAGACTAGCCCCACCGAAAAAAGAACCTCCACGGGCTGCCCAGTGCAGGCCCGGGGGAAGTGTCGACTGAACACTTCGACATTTGGCGCGCCAGGTAGGGGGCTTTTCTCCTAGCGCGACGAGTTTCCGCCGATGAAGATGACCAAGCTTCCTTCAGCGGCGAACTCTCCCCCCTCGCCTCTGCGGCAGACCGTGACCAGGGGGAGTACATGTCGACACACTCGGGACGGAGTGTGTCGGTACAAGCTGGGAACCAGCAACCGGCTCTGGCAGCGCCGACCCCGGCAATGCAGGCTCCAACCAGCTTTGAGTCTTCAGTAGCGCTGGGCGTGCCCAGTGGGGGTGCGTTAGCTGCAGCGAGAGTGCTACTGTACAATCCGCCTGCTGGGGACGCGCCTCAGGCAGCGACCCGGCAGTGGATCCGCGAGGTAGACCATCTCGTCGTCGCCGCCGCAAACCCTCGACCTCGGCGGGGACGACGCTCTGGCCAACCGGTCATGTCGCTGATGCGCGCACCATTGGATGACGAGCAGACGGCAGACTCCAGCTCTACCAGCCCCCAATCAACAGATCTGAGGACAGAGCTGGAGCGGTGTCACCTGGGTCATGATGCCCGGGTATACCTCGAGCGGCGCCGAGAAAGGCATCGCCACCAAGAGGATGACGACAGCATGACGTCGGCCTCGACCCAGCCTGAAGAGCAGACCTTCGCCACGCGATCTCTGCCCCAGGCCTGCGCCGTGCAGAATATGCCACAGTCATATGTCCTGCATATGGCGCCCCCGGCCTATGGTGCAGCCTTGCCCGTACCGGGGTACACTGTGCCCAGTGCGAACCTAGCGTTCGCGGCACCAGAACCTGCGGCGACAGAAGCAGGGTGTGCGGCCCTCGCGCCACTCCTTCGCTTCGCAAAGTGGCCGCGCAAGTTTCGGCCGCACCTGCCCGAGAAGTACGACGGCAGCGTCAACCCGGCGGAGTTCCTCCAGATCTACTCCACCGCCATACTTGCCGCAGGAGGGAATGAAGCCGTCATGGCCAATTACTTCCCTGTCGCCTTGACCGGTCCAGCCCGGTCTTGGCTCATGAACCTCCCCCAGGGTTCCGTCATTTCCTGGGGAGAGCTTTGCCGACAGTTCATAGCCAACTTCGGCAGTTCCTACACCCGGCCTGGCACGGAGCTCGACCTCCACGCCATCCAGCAGCAACCTGGGGAGTCGCTGCGCTCTTTCATCCAGCGGTTCTCCCAGGTGCGCAACACCATCCCACACATTCAAAATGCTTCTGTGGTGGTGGCATTCCGGCAAGGCGTCCGGGACAAGAAGATGCTCGAGAAGCTCGCGACCAGGGAGGTCCGCGACACCTCAGAGCTCATCAGTTTGGCAGACAAGTGCGCCAGAGCAGCCGAAGGATGGAACTGGCCCTCACTGCCGTCCTCCGAGTCAGGAGGACTTCCCGGATCTGGTCCTACTCCCTGTGGAGGCAGCAGGAAGGCCAAGAACCGAGGCAGAAGCAAGATAGAATCACCGACCGCAGCCCTAGTCGTCACTGCAGCGACGCTCAGTGGGGCTCGGGGGCCGCGCCCTGACAAGAAGCAGCGAAGATCACCAATCCCAGAAGGTGATCAAGACAATACATTTCCCGTGCACGGCAGCTGTCGCCACACTACTGCCGAGTGCCGGGAGATCCGAAGGCTCGCAGAGCGCTTCCGCAAGGGGAAGCGGCAGCGGGCTGATGCCCTGCCCTTCCGTCCAAAGGAAGACGAACAGGGGGTGGATGTTCCAGACAACATCGACCACCCAGAGGAGATCCAGGAGTCTCAGCGTGTCGTGCAGGCGGCACGCAATCATGAGGACTCTGGCTCCAGTGACGATGAGCGTCGGAAGAAGCTCTACGTCATATACGGCGGGTCCGCCGACCCCTCGTCCTGAAGCGCAGTCAAGACTCTGCGCCGAGCGGTAGCGTCGGTGGCGCCACTCCCAAGTGCTGCACCGCACCTTAAGTGGATGGGGACCCCCATCAGCTTTGACGCCACCGACTGCCCCAGGAACATGGCTGGAGCCGGCCAACTGCCGCTCCTGGTGGCCCCTACCATCGCCAACGTGAGAATGTACCACATTTTGGTAGATGGAGGAGCTGGGCTGAACCTCATCAGCCGTGCAGCTTTCCAGAAGCTGCAGGTCCCGATGGCCAAGCTCACCCCGTCGAGCCCGTTCTCAGGGGTAGGGCCAGGACAGGTTATCCCCTACGGCAACATTAGTCTCCCGGTGACCTTCGGGGCTCCGGACAGCTATCGAACAGAGTACATTCTGTTCGACGTAGTGGAGATAGACCTCCCCTTCAACGCCATAATCGGCAGGCCAGCCCTGTACTGGCTCATGGCTGTAGCCCACTACGGCTACCTCATCCTGAAGATGCCAACACCGACGGGCGTTCTCAGGATTCGTGGGGACCGCACTGCTGCAGTGTCGGCCCTAGAGAAGCTCCAAGCGCTCGCAACAGCTGGGGCATCTGCCCCCGGCAATACGGAGCCGGACCAGCTCCGCCCGAGCGCACGTCACCGTGCTTCCACCACAGCACCCCGGGTGCAACCTCTCGACGAGGGCGGCGTCTCCTTAAAGGTCGTCCAAGTCGGCGCCAAAGCTACCCAGACCACCCGGGTAGCCGGGGGCCTGGATAGCAAATAGGAAGGCGCGCTCGTCACCTTCCTCTGGCACAACGTCGACGTGTTTGCATGGCAGCCGTCACAGATGCCGGGGATCCCCAGGGAGGTGATCGAGCACCACTTGAAAGTCTTCCCCGACGCCCGGCCGGTTCAACAGAAGCCCCGCAAGCAGTCCATCGAGCGGCAAAACTTCATCCGTGAAGAAGTCAAGAAGCTGCTGGACGCTGGCTTCATACCGGAGGTCCACCACCCCCGATGGTTGGCGAACCTCGTCGTTGTCCCGAAGGCCGGCGGGAAGCTCCGGATGTGCATCGACTACACCAATCTCAATAAGGCATGTCCCAAAGATCCATTCACTCTCCCTAGAATAGATCAAATAGTAGACTCAACGTCAGGCTGTGATATGCTGTGCTTCCTAGACGCCTACTCGGGTTTCCATCAGATCCCCATGTCTAGGGAGGACGAGGAGCACACCTCCTTCATCACAGTAGACGGCCTTTATTGCTATGTGTCTAAGCCTTACGGCCTAAAGAATGCACTCCCCACCTTTGTGCGGGCGATGCACAAAACCTTTGGGGAGTTAATAAGAGACCTAGTTGAGGTGTATGTCGATGACATAGTTGTCAAGGTCAAGCAGGGTTCATCCTTAGTAGATAACCTAGCTCTAGTCTTTGACAAGTTGCGCTCTACGCGCACCAAGCTGAACCCAGATAAATGTGTGTTCGGCGTGTCCTCTGGGAAGCTCTTAGGGTTCCTGGTCTCGCACCGAGGGATTGAGGCCAACCCAGAGAAGATCCAGGCCATCGACTTGATGCGGCCCCCTGTCCGCGTCAAGGATGTTCAGAGACTTACGGGATGTCTAGCCGCACTGAGTCGGTTTATACTGAGGCTAGCAGAGCGGGCACTCCCTTTATTTAAGCTCCTGCGCAAGTCAGGCCCCTTTGCCTGGACTGACGAAGCAGAAGAGGCTTTCCAGGAGTTGAAGCGACTCCTGACGACCCTACCTATCATGGTAGCCCCTGAGCCCGGGGAGCACTTGCTGCTCTACATTGCCGCGACAACAGAAGTAGTGAGTATGGTCCTTGTCGCGGAGCGGCCAGACCCCTCACCCTCGCAACCTGCTCCAGTAGCAGAAGACAGACGCCAGGGGGCCCCGCAGGGCCAAGACGGTCTCTCGGACCCCCTGGAGGTCCAAGTCGACCTCCCAACGGCCCAGGACGGCCTCCCGGACCCCCAAGATAAATCTCTAGGGTCCAATTGGGATCTCCCGGAGGTCCCTCAAGACCCCTCAGAGCTCCCGGATGATCAAGAAAGCTTAAGGGCCTCCGGGTCCCAGTTCCCGGAGGCCACCGTGGGTCCACCCACCTCCAGCGGGCCGGGACCAATGGACGAGGAGCTCCCAAGCCTAAGAGAGAGGGTCCGAACCATACATAGGCCTGTCTACTACATTAGCGAAGTACTTCATGAGGCCAAGACAAGGTACCTAGAAGTCCACAAGCTGCTGTATGCGGTGCTCGTGGCCTCCAGGAAGCTCCGCCATTACTTCCAGGCCCACTGGGTCTCGGTAGTCACCTCGTATCCGCTGAAGACAATTCTTCACAGCCCCCATGCGACTGGCAACGTTGCTAAATGGGCGGCGGAGCTGGCGGAGTTTGAGCTGGACTTCCTCCCACGTCATGCAGTCAAGAGCCAAGCACTGGCTGACTTTGTGGCGGAGTGGACACCAACGAAGACTGACCCAGGGGGCCATGAAGGCGGTGAGCCAGAGCCCAATGCTCAGGTCTTCACCGAACCCCACTGGACACTCTTCTTCGACGGCTCCTCGCGAAAGCAGGGGGCCGGTGCCGGCGTACTGCTCCTCATGCCATCGGGGGAACAGTTTGGGTATATGGTGCGTCTAAATTTCAAGGCGACCAACAACATGGCGGAGTATGAAGCACTCATCCTTGGCCTGCAGACAGCCCTGTCTTTAGGCGCTCGCCAGTTGTTGGCACAGGGCGACTCCCAACTGGTCATCAAGCAAGTCAAGGGCGAATGCTCCTACAATGACCCGCAGCTAGCTGCGTATCTGCTCCACGTACAGATGTTGGAGAAAGAATTCCTCGCCTTGGACCTGCATCACGTACCACGCGCTGGTAATGCCGCAGCCGACAACCTTTCAACGAAGGCTTCCACCGGAGCCCCCGTACCCGAAGGAGTTTTCAAGAGGACGTTGCTGTGGCCTACAGCCCGGCCCGCCGAGCCGGGCGAAGGGGGCTTGACCAGCACCTCGAAGCTGGCGGTCCCGGCGGCCCTACAGCCATGGATCCCGCCAAGGATCGTAAGCATCACTGGGGACTCCATGCAACCCAGCGCTCAAGATCCAGAAGCTCAAGTCAGACCCGATGCATGGATCACGGAGATCCGGGACTACTTGAAGGGCAATATCCTCCCTGATGAACATGCAACCGCTGAACGGATTGTGCGTATGGCTAAGAGGTATGCGCTGGTAGAGGGGGATCTCTACCGGCGTGGCGCCAACCACATCCTATTGCGGTGCATAACCCAGGGGGAAGGCTGCGACTTGCTCGCTGAGATCCATGGAGGCGAATGTGGAAGTCATTCTTCCTCACGCACGCTTGTCGGTAAAGCCTTCCGGCATGGCTTCTACTGGCCGACAGCACTCCAGGATGCCGTCAAGCTGGTCGAGAGCTGCAAGGCGTGCCAGTTCCACGCCAAGCAGATCCATACACCGGCTCAGGCGGTACAGATGATCCCGCCCTCGTGGCCGTTTGCCGTATGGGGGCTGGACATCCTGGGACCATTTCCCAGAACCGTCGGGGGATTCCGGTACCTCTATGTCGCCATCGACAAGTTCACCAAGTGACCGGAAGCTACACCAGTTGTCACCATCAACAAACAATCCGCAGTAAAATTCATCAAGTCTATTGTCTGCCGGTTCAGGGTCCCAAACAGGATCATCACCGACAACGGGACCCAGTTCACCAGCGCAGCATTCCAAGACTACTGCGAGGACCTTGGTATTCAGGTATGCTATGCCTCTGTCGCCCACCCGAGGAGCAATGGGCAAGTTGAGAGGGCCAACGCGGAGATTCTCCGGGGCCTTACGACTCGCACCTTCGCCAGCCTGAAGAAACATGGTGCCAATTGGGTAGATGAGCTTCCGAGCACACTATGGGCTAACCGGACATTCCAGAGCCGGGCCACCGGGGAGACACCCTTCTTCATGGTGTATGGGGCTGAAGCTGTACTTCCCCCAGAAATCACCATGAAGTCTCACCGTGTCCGGGCTTACGACGAAGCCACGCAGGACAACCTCCGGCGTGGAGAAATCGACCTCGTCGACGAGGTCCGATTACATGCGGCACTCCATTACACGCGGTACAAACAAGCGCTTCGGCGCTACCACTAGAGGTCTGTGCGTGCCTGGGAGCTGCAGGAAGGTGACCTGGTGTTGCGGCGCATACTTTCTCGCGAAGGGGCCCACAAACTCTCCCCTAGTTGGGAAGGCCCCTTCCGAGTCGCGAAAGTATGCCGCCCCGGGTGTGTGCGCCTTTCCACCGAGGATGGGGACCTGCTCCCGAACCCTTGGAACATAGAACACCTCCGTAAGTTCTACCCCTAGAGCAAAAATAGGACAGTACTTTCTTTTCGTAATAAACTCCATAGAGTCCAGGAGCAGCGCTCGGAGCAGCTAAACCCCAGGGGACGGTCCAGGACTACGTTCAGCTTTGCCTGGTTCTGACTCCAAGCGCGTAGAGTCTTGCTTCCCCTCTTAATGGGGTGGGTCGTGGCCTCCATGTTTAGCCTGCCTTCCTCCTGTGGAAAGTTGTACGAAAAGAAATCTGCTCTACTTTGCTCTTTCCTTGTACTCATTTAAATTGTGAATTGAGTTTTTTAATTACCCTTGCAGTGCATGGTTGCCATGTGCTCAGCTCCCCCTCTCTACAAGTCCCCAAGCACCAAGCATATGGTTAGGGGCTATAAGTCAAATAAGACTATGAGATAAGGGAGGGGGAGCCCCCAAGGAGAATTACGTTTCCTCTACCTATGTGCAGGACCTCCAGGTTGCGGCAACAGGGACTGCATGAAGCAGGGGGAAAGGAGCTACCAACTACTCCGGCCTAGGACTGGAAGGACCGGGACCTGCCCCTCCAGCTGGGGCGGGACCCGAGGGCCCCACGTGTCCAGCAGGCCCGGAACTCTCACCTCCCTTGAGGAAGGCTCCGGGCTCGCCACGTGGCGGGCAGAGACGGACCTCCCCCCCCCCCCCCCCGGTGGGAGGGCTCTGAAAGCCCTACGTGTCCGGCATGGCCAGAGCTCCAGCCTCTTAAGGAGGGGCTCCGGACCCGCCACGTGGCAGGCAGACTTGGAGCTCCCCATGGGGCGAGATCCGGAGACCCCCCGGGGCCCCTAACACCGTTAGGACCCGGGGAAGGTGTCTATGCGGAGCTCCGAGATTGGAGATGGCCTCCGAGTACCTTGCGGAGCTAAGGACTCAGTCAGGCAAAGCCAAGAAGGAGAGAAAAAGCATCACAAACACAGATATCTAAAAGAGTCGAACTAAGCGAGGCTCCATGAGCTGGACTACAGACTCGATAAAAAGGAAGAAACAAGTCCCAAGGGTCTCCCGACACGACCAGAATCCAGAGGTTGCAACAACGGCCGCGTCACCAGGCTTCAGCCCTGGCGGAACTCTCTCGCTCTATGACCAGAGCGCAGGAATCGCCTCCCTCATCACCGGCGCAAAAACCAGTGACACCACAGGGGCTCCTGAGGCCCCCTCCGCAGTATTCAGCGGTCTTCCTGGAGACTCTGACGTCTGGGATCCTCCATGGTGCATCGGCAGTTTCCTTCTCCTGAAGTTCTCTCATCATCGGCGCAAAAGCCGGTGCCGTCAAGGGTGCCCCTGGAGCCCCCATCCCTCATCACCTGCGCAAAAGCTGGAGTCATTGAGGGTGCCCCTGAGGCCCCCTCCGCAGTGTTCAGCGGTCTTCTCGGAGACTCTGCCGGCTGGGATTCTCCTCGGTGCTTCAGCAGTTCCTTTGAAGACTCCACCACCTGGGAAAGGACACAACGCCAAGGAGCTTTCTGCCCGCTGTCACCAAGGAAGGGCTCCGTCGGGAGGACAAACCAGGGACCCCTTGGCGGCATCACCCTCAGAGGCAGGGCAGGCAGGCTCCCTGAGTCCCAGGTTTGGTGCAGACGCAACCGCTGGAGGGAACCGAGAGCAATTCTCCCCCATAAGGCGGGTTACGAGCCATGGAAGAAGACAGGACTGCAGAGACCCAAGGGAGGCGCAGGGGCTGGAAGCCTTATAAGGGGAACGCACCCACATGGGGGTTTCATTTCACACCTTCCCGGGTACAACCCCAAGCGATTCGGAACTCTTCGAATACCCCGCGTCGGCGACCGCTTCGGTTCCTAGACCAAGTGCCGATGACGGGTGGGCCCAAGGCGCCTAACTGAAGCGGTGGGGTCAAGGAGTTAGTCTCCTGAGAAGGTGAGCCGGCAAGGCACTTCGGCGGTTCCCGAAGAAAGTGCCGCAACGTGCAGAAGTGGCAGTCTTGGGAACCGCCGCAGTAAAAGCGACCATCAAGTGAGCGCACGCTCCCACGACCCCGCGGTCGTTCGTGCTCCGGCAGCGGTCAAATCGGGACTTAGAGAAAGTGCGCGGATCGAAAGAGACAGAGGTCCCACCTCGGGCTCGCTGCCTCCCCCGAGATGGGCCCGGGGGCCACTGTCGGTACCTGAGATATGGGGTACCCCCGCGCACAGGGTAAAATGCCTAAGGAACTCGCCCTTCTCCGCAGGGAGAGCTCCGAAGGCGCCACGCGTCCGGCGGGGCCGGACCTCCCTCTCCTTAGAGGAGAGCTCCGGGCCCGCCACGTGGCATACAGAAGCCGGACCTCCCCCTCCGTGGGAGAGAGGTCCGAAGGCGCCGCGTGTCCAGCGGGGCCGGACCTCCCTCTCCTCAGAGGAGAGCTCCGGGCCCGCCACATGGCCAACAGAAGCCGAGCCTCTCCCCCCGCGGGGAGAGGTCCGGAGGCTCCACGTGCCCCGCGGGACTGACCCTTCTCTCCTCTGAGAAGGGCTCCGGGCCCACCACGTAGCAGCAGAACGACGCTGCCTGCCCTGAGCGATAGGCAGCGGGCGTAAAGACGCCCCATACCTTGCCCGTACAAGGTATTTAAGGCCCGCGTCTTCCCAAGACGCGGAGACGCGGAGCACGCTTCTGTCAGGTGCCGTTGCGCCCAGTCGCATCACAGACTGGCACGCGGTGTCAGAACCTGCCAGCCAATAAACACCACGACAAGACATCCCATGCCGCCTGCGCCGTCATCAACCACTACGACTAGCATGCGGCATGGGCAGGGCGGCAAGATGAAGACTCAGAAGCCTTCGACCAGAGGCAACTACCGGCATAACTGCAGATACGGTAGATGATAGACAATCTTCCCGGGACCACCTGTCGGGTCCCGGCCCCCCTTGTAAGCTGCCCGAGCCTTGGACTATAAAAGGCTCGGGTCGGCGTCGATAGCAAGGGTTCGCACTTTGCAACTCATATGCTAGCCATACACTCTCAAGCTGTAACTCACCCCCGAGCTCAGGCCTCCGGTCCTGAGCAGCAAGCAATACAGCGAGCTCCATAGCTCGCCGTGGACGTAGGGTTTTACGCTCCGGCGGCCTGAACCACGTAAAACTCGCCGTGTCAAGCTCTTACTAACTCGTCCATCTGCACAAGCTCTCCGCTAGAGACTAGCCCCACCGAAAAAAGAACCTCCGCGGGCTGCCCAGTGCAGGCCCGGGGGAAGTGTCGACTGAACACTTCGACAATATTCAAGGCCCGCGTCTTCCCGAGACGCGGAGACGCGGAGCACGCTTCTGTCAGGTGCCGTTGCGCCCAGTCGCATCACAGACTGGCGCGCAGTGTCAGAACCTGCCAGCCAATAAACACCGCGACAAGACACCCCATGCCGCCTGCGCCGTCATCAACCACTACGACTAGCATGCGGTATGGGCAGGGCGGCAAGATGAAGACTCAGAAGCCTTCGACCAGAGGCAACTACCGGAATAACTGCAGATACGGTAGATGTTAGACAATCTTCCCGGGACCACCTGTCGGGTCCCGGCCCCCCCCCCCCTGTAAGCTGCCCGAGCCTTGGACTATAAAAGGCTCGGGTAGGCGCCGATAGCAACGGTTCGCACTTTGCAACTCATACGCTAGCCATACACTCTCAAGCTGTAACTCACCCCCAAGCTCAGGCCTCCGGCCCCGAGCAGCAAGCAATACAGCGAGCTCCATAGCTCGCCGTTGACGTAGGGTTTTATGCTCCGGCGGCCTGAACCACGTAAAACTCGCCGTGTCAAGCTCTTACTAACTCGTCCATCTGCGCAAGCTCTCCGCTAGAGACTAGCCCCACAGAAAAAAGAACCTCCGCGGGCTGCCCAGTGCAGGCCCGGGGGATGTGTCGACTGAACACTTCGACATAATCGATTTACACCTGCAGGGTTACCAGAATAACCCGTCACGTACACCCGTACTTGATGTTGCCTTCAGCAACCATCATGGACGTCGTAAGCAACCACCTTTCACCCGTCAGCCAAATGTTGAACCGGTCCAATCGTCCCGAGCAAGAGGTCTCTGCGCGCGCATCCACAGTGCTACCAGCCGATTTACACCTCGAGCTCTCAACCTACCCTCTGAACGACCAGCTATGCCTCAACACCCAGCTACCCGAGTTACATCGGTTTCCCGGTTCACATATAGCCGGTAGGTCTTTGGTACTGTCTAGCTTGTTCAACAAGCCCGCACACGGATCGGTCCTCAATCGACACAAGAGGAGCTAGAGCACCCAGGCCCCAACGTCCTGCTGCCCTTACTCTCCGCTCGGTCTCATCTTTCTTGCCATGTGTTTCATTTGCTACCTCTACCCGAGAAATGTGCCTCTAGCCTATCCTCGCGAGTAGTTTCAACTACTCAACTTGTACCGAATCATACACTATCTTAGCATTGCAGTAGCTAAACGGTATTTTCATTCCTAATTCCAACCCATGGTTTTGTTAGCTATGCATTTGGGTTTCAAACAAGACTCTAATGCAAGAAGTAAGTGGTACTCAAAGTAAGTTCTCAAAACAATAAAAATTTATAAAAAGGTTAATGCAAACCGGGGCTTGCCTTGCTGCTCTTGGTCGTAGGCTAGTTGCTATTCCGGAGTGATGAAGTCTAAGACTTCGGGTTCCTCCTCAACCTTAGCGACTACATGAGATAACATGTATATGTATCAATTTAAATGCATTTGAATTGAATTTAAACTTGTGAAGACTATAAGTCTCACTAGACAGACCCAATGACTCTAAAATTTTTATTGGGGTTTGGATACAACCTAAACAGAGACTTGGCCAAGTTATATTTGCAGCAAAGCTCATTTGAGCTCTCCACAAATAATTATGTACTTGACCTTTAATTGGAGCTCTTAGGGTGCTCTAGGGATTTTCATGGAGCAAGCCATTACTTTCTGAAAACTAGATTTTCATTGGGTTCTAATGGAGTTGGTCTCACTTAATTTGCAGGTTCCTAGCTGAATATATGAGCTAAACAATTTCAGAGAAATTTCTGAAAATGTTTCTGGACATTTTCTATTTTCTCTGGAACAGTTTTATTAATCACACCGTTAGGTGGATCAAATGAGCTCAAACGGATCTGAAATTCTTATGTTGGCTCAAGGATATTTTTGTGAACATCCCAGCAAAATTTTAGAATTTTTCTCCAAAGGGTTCTCCAGTTAAAATTCTAACCAGTTTAAATTTTCAAGAATTAATTCTGGAGAACTAAGGATTTTCATGAAGTGAAACTTGATTTGCTGGAAAGTACTCAGAGAGCTGAATCTAACAAAATTTCGTTCACTCGATTTAGAGCTTCCTAGTCAAACTTATGTGGGTTTGAAATTTGAGCTAAAACTGAAAATCGGGAAATGTTTAAAACACTGCACGTGGGTCCCACGCACAGTGTCATCGTCTACCTCCTGCCAGCGCCCGAGCGTGCGACTTCCAGCGCCGGTGGCGCGGGTCGTTCTCGGACGCTACTGCCTAATTTGCTACGCGGTTTCTTCCTACATGATCCTTGGAACACGGTGCACACGCCGGGCACCTTCTCGGACCTTGACATCGTCGGAAACCTAGTCGGCGACGGTGGAGGCGGAAGAGGAGCTCGGGTCCGACGGTGCTAGCTCGTCTAGGCGGTGAACACGATCAACCAATGGGTCGCAAAGCACCACTGGGGCACGAGGAAGCTAACCCTGCCCTCCTCTTGGCCGGAGATCGCCGGGAAAGTAGACTTCACCGGCGACCCGAGCCATTTTCACCGGCGATGGCCAAATTCCGGTGCTATGCTCATTGGGTTGAACATCACCACTAAAATTTGGCTGAGGTGACCGCGAGGTGCTACTCTAGCTTCAGCTCGACCAGGATCCCTGGTGATCAAGTGATCGAGACGAATTTCGAGTTTTGGTTCTCGGTATTCTATACGGTGATTATCAAAAAAATTGAAATTCCGGCTAACCGGCGCTAAGAGGGACCTAGGGAGTTTCGGGAGAGCTACTCGACTTGGATGCGAACCTCAGAGACACGTTGGTCGCGCCAGAGAAGCTTTGCGCGGCTCGGGCGACGACGTCGAGTAGGAGGAGCTCTTAGTTAACAGAGCGATGAAAGATCGGCTCGGACAAGCTTCACCGAAGCTGATCACGAGCAGCTGAGGGCTGTAACACGTCGAGCAAGGGTCAGCGGTGCCGTTTGTAGCCTCAGCTCGTGGTGGAAGGCACTGCATTGGCTGGTCGATGGCGAGGTGATGCGGTGGGCGGTGCGGTGACCAGATCGGTGTTTTAAGCGCTGGAAACGTCGAGGCAGTGGAAAGGTGAGCTGCTGCTGGCGGCAGCTTGCAGCTAAATAGCTGGGGATGTCGGTTGAGGCGGTGATCGGCAACCAGGAGGTGGCAGCGGTCGGCAATCGCCGTGGCGACCTTGCGGGCGCGCGCAAGAACCGAGCTGCGGTGAGTTCAGTCGATTGAATTGCTATAGAGGCTGACATGTGGGTCCCACCCGAGGTTTAACCTCTGAAATTAAATTTTCCCCACTGCTCTAAACTGTAGACACCAAATTAACCTTGGTCATTTGAATTATCTACCCCTGGTCCATTTGAATTGGATAGAATTCAAATTGGGTTTTGTTTGGACATATTTTCAGCACATATGCAGTTTGAATTTCAAATGGAGTTTGAATTTGTTAAACCTAGCTCATGTCAAGATCAACTCCAAATGGATTGAAAATTGGTGTGTGAGCTCACAAAAATATGCTGAGCAAGAATATGCCTCCCACTTTTGAATTCATGGGATGGAAACAGTTTGAATTTGAATTTGAGTTCAAACCACCCTCTTTTTAGTTATACCCAAAAGACCTCAAAAAGGTTTTGGATTTGGGTGAAATTTGACATGGACATTCCTAGAAAGGTGTAGGACTTTTTCATATGCCCAGCCCCTATATGATGCATGTGGGAAATGCCACTTTTGCATTTTGTGAGTTTGTTCTCTAATGATCATGTTGATGGTGTTTACTTGCTCTTCAAATGTGTTCATCAAGTTTCTTCAAATGAAGTGTGTGTGTGTGTGGTGATGAACACTTTGAATATGTGCCAAAAACTTAGGCCCTTACATGATCATTCTCCAAAAGGAGAAATATCTTAAGATTGAAGGGCTTCTTGAGATTGAAAAGGAGCGAAGCATATCACTTGAGCTTGAGTTAGGTTCAAGCAAGGAGACTTGTTTGAAGCTAAAGGGCTCAAACATTGCACTCAAGGATGAACTTGCTAACTTAACCAAGGTTAACAAGATTCTTGAGGCGCAAGTTGAGTCACTCAAGCAAAGTGGTTCTTCATCCTATTTAAGCTCACCTTCTCAACATGTTGAATCCAAAACTCTTGTAACTTGTACATGTGCTAAAGATGACACCAACTTAAAAGAAAAGTCAAACTTGACAAAAGACATGCATCCCTCTCAAAGTGGCATGTTTGACAAGGAGAAGGTCAAGTATGTACGTAGTGCGTACCTGGTCACGAGACCTCCAAATGTCAAACATGGCATTGGGTATTTTTATAGTGAAAGGCAAAACGCTAGAAGCCACAAGGATGACAAGAAAATCATTGTCTTTGTCAAGGGAAATTCCTCCCAAGTTGGAAAACATAACAATGTTGATAAAATTAACATTGAAAACTCATATGAACAACAAATCTTGTTTAGAACCTTTGAAGCTTCATATGTGCTTATGAAAAACAGTCTTGGAAAAGTTCATGCCAAATATGTTGGGCCATGCCATGAGAACACCAAGTCTCGTGTGTGGGTGCCCAAGTCACTTGTCACTAACCTCAAAGGACCCAAGCAAGCTTGGGTACCTAAAACCAAAGCATAGTTTCTTTCTTGTAGGCATATGCATCCGGTGGAGCGAAATGGGTGCTAGATAGTGGATGCACCAATCATATGACCGGAGAAAGAAAAATGTTTGTGGAGTACGAATAAAATGAAGACTCAAGTGAAGGCATCTGTTTTGGTGATAATAGTCAAGGAAAGGTGCTAGGTATCGGTAAAATAGTTATTTCATCACAACACACACTTTCTCATGTTTTACATGTTGACTCCTTAGATTATAACCTCTTGTCCATATCTCAACTATGTGACAAAGGTTATAATTGTTTGTTCACTAATGAGGGTGTGACCGTCTCTAGAAGGAGTGATGCCTCAATTGCTTTCATGGGTGTGTTAAAGGGAAAACTTTATCTAGTTGATTTCAACAAAGATAAACCCGTACTTGACACATGCTTGATTGCAAAGACCAACATGGGTTGGCTGTGGCATAGATGGCTAGCGCATGTTGGTATGAGAAATCTACAAAAACTTCTAAAAGGCGATCACATCCGAGATTTGAATAATGTTGTTTTTGAAAAAAGCAGGCCTTGTAGCGCGTGCCAAGCCAAGAAGCAAGTATGAGCACCCCATCCCGTGAAGAATGTCATGACTACAACAAGACCACTCGAGCTCCTCCACATGGACCTATTTGGTCCAATTGCTTATATAAGCATCGGCGGTAATAAATATGGTTTAGTTATTGTCGATGATTTTTCATGCTTCACGTGGGTTTTCTTTTTACATGATAAGTCATAAACTCAAGGAACACTCAAGAAGTTTCTCAGGTGAGCTCAAAATGAATTATAATTGACAATCAAGAACATAGAAGTGACAATGGAACAGAATTCAAGAACACACAAGTCGATGAATATCTAGATGAAGAAGGAATAAAGCATGAACTTTCGGCACCCTACTCCCCACAACAAAATGGGGTAGCCGAAAGGAAGAACCGGACGCTCGTTGAGATGGCAAGGACAATGCTTGACGGCCGTTTTTGGGCTAAAGCTATCAACACTACTTGTCATGCAACAAACCGACTATACCTTCATCGCCTACTCAAGAAAACCTCATATGAACTCCTCACTGGTAACAAACCAAATATTTCGTACTTTCGAGTTTTTGGTTCAAAATGTTATATTATAAACAAGAAGCCTAGGACCTCGAAGTTTGCTTTGAAGTCCAATGAGGGATTCTTGCTCGGCTATGATTCAAACTCCTCGCTTATCGTGTCTTCAACAAGGTCTCCGGACTTGTTGAAGTAGCACGTGACGTAGTGTTCGATGAAACTAATGGCTCCCAAACGGATCAAGTTGATAAGTGTGTGCTAGATCAAGAAGAAGCCACATGTCATGCGTCGAGAATAATGGCACTTGGTGATATTCGACCTAAAGAACAATCACAAGAGTCAGGTGCTCAAGATGAACCTCAACAGGAGAGCTATGATCAAGGGGGAGCCCATGCACAAAATCAAGATCATGAAGACCAACAAGATGATCAAAGCATTAATGATGGCAACGATCCAGGAGGAGCCGAAGAAGATGATGATTATGAGAACACAACACCACAAGTGCCACATCCAAGAGTACACCAAAGCATACAAAGAGATCACCCCGTCGACAACATAATTGGTGATATACAAAAGGGAGTGACAACTCGATCACGTATAGCTAATTTTTGTGAATACTATTCCTTTGTATCATCTTTAGAACCATACAAGGTCAAATATGCGCTAAAAGATCCGGACTGGGTGATGGCAATGCAAGAAGAATTGAACAACTTCAAGAGGAATGAAGTATGGGAACTTTTTGAAAGACCAAAGTCCAATATCGTCGGCACTAAATGGGTCTTCCGCAACAAGCAAGATGAACACGGAGTTGTGACAAGAAACAAGGCACGACTAGTGGCTAAAGGTTACTCACAAGTCGAAGGTTTGGCTTTCGACGAGACTTTTGCTCCCGTAGCTAGACTTGAATCAATTCGTATATTACTTGCATATGCTACTCACAATGATTTCAAGCTGTATCAAATGGACGTCAGAAGCGCCTTCCTCAATGGACCTATCAAGGAGGAGGTGTACGTGGAGCAACCCCCTGGGATTGAAGATCAAGAATACCCCGACCATGTGTTCAAACTACGTAAGGCTCTCTATGGCCTCAAACAAGCTCCTAGAGCTTGGTATGAGTGCCTTAGAGATTTTCTAACTGAAAATAGCTTCCAAATTCGTAAAGCTGATTACACCCTATTTACCAAGCACTTCAATAATGATATATTTATTTGTCAAATCTATGTTGATGATATCTTATTAGGCTCAACTAACAAATCTTTTTGTCAAGAATTTAGTAAAATCATGACAGATAGATTCGAGATGTCCATGATGGGAGAATTGAGATACTTTTTGGGATTCCAAGTGAAACAACTAAAGGAAGGAACGTTCATAAGCCAAACAAAGTACACTCACGACATTCTCAAGAAATTTGACATGGACAAAGCGAAGCCCATAAAAACTCCTATGGCAACCAATGGACATTTAGACCTTAATGAAGATGGACCTAACGTGGATCAAAAGGTATATCGTTCCATGATTGGATCTCTACTTTATCTTTGTGCATCTAGGCCTGATATCATGTTGAGTGTTTGTATGTGTGCATGATTTCAAGCCAATCCTAAGGAATGTCATTTGACAGCCGTAAAGAGAATCTTGTGATATTTAGTCCATACACCCAACCTAGGCCTTTGGTACCCTAAAGGTTCAAAGTTCAATCTCATTGGATACTCCGATGCAGATTATGCAGGATGCAAGGTAGATAGAAAAAGTACCTCCGAGACTTGCCAATTCCTGGGTAGGTACCTAGTTTTCTGGTCCTCCAAAAAGTAAAACTCCATTGCCTTGTCCACAGCCGAAGCGGAGTATGTTGCAGCCGGGAGTTGTTGTGCACAACTCCTTTGGATGCGACAAACTCTAAGGGACTACGGTTACAATATGAACCGTATTCCGCTCCTTTGTGACAATGAGAGTGTGATTAAGATGGCACATAATCCTATTGAGCACTCTAGAACCAAACACATTGATATTCGACATCATTTTTTGAGAGACCATTCAATCAAAGGAGACATAGCTATTTCCCATGTCAAAACCGAGAAACAACTAGTTGATATCTTCACCAAGCCACTTGATGAAAAACGCTTCTGTAAGCTTAGGAATGAACTAAATATACTTGACTCTTGGAATGTGGCTTGAAACACTGCATACCTGCTTGAATCCTCAAAGTCTTACTTACTTTGCGAAAAACTATCCCTTATCTCAATTTTCTCTTGAAAACTATTTAAATTAATGAATCTTGATGAATAATGACCATTGTCTGATTGTTGATGGCTTACTGGGCATGTTCACCAAGATTATTTGTAAAAATTATGTCCTTAGATCACTATTAGATCAAATTCCCAATATTTCCTTGACTTCTACTCTTACTTGTCCAGTCGACCCGGACTAGTCCAGTGTCAACACCGGACTAGTCCGCTCCCTCAGACTACTCCGGACAGATTTGGCATACCGGACTTGTCCGAACCTCCCACCGGACTAGTTCGTATGTCCAGGTTCAAAAGTCTATACACACGCCAACCTCAGCCCTCTTCACCTCACAAAGCACTCCTTTGCTTCTCACTCCTCAAACCTTAGCCCCCAAGGTGATTTTCGACTTTAGCCAACGAAGTCGAAGTCCTCTCAACGGGAAAGCTTCTCCTCGACGTGTGGTCTCCTCTCCTCCGGACTAATCCGGATCACACTTCGCGCTTCAACTCAAATCCTCATTTTTTGATAAAATCCCTCTCAACTCAAGTTCTCGTCTTTCCAATACCTTTGCTCAATTTTCCTGATTCCTAGGGCATACACTACCTTTCTAGATGAATTCCTAGTGTATCCCTCCATATTTTGCATCAATTTGTGGTAGATCTGTTGAAAATACAAAGTTAGGGTTCTTCAGCAAGTCCAGACTAGCCTGGACTCTAGTGCGGACAAGTCCGGTATTCTGGACAAATCCGCACTCTGAAAACGGACAAGTCCGGTTACCTGTCAATTGAACATGTAACTTCTTATTTTCACATAATCTATAATCCATCGTGTCAATCAATCCTTGATTTTCTTGTCAAGCATGATGTCATCACACTCCGAGGCCATGAAGAAGAAACATGAAAATGTTGCTCAACCGTCTTCTCCCGACGATTCTCTTCCTAAAAGGAGGAGAGTGGTTGGTAAGGCGGCACAGAGCAAAGACATTGTTAGAAGCTCTACGGCCCCTAGAACAAGTGTCGGGAAGGGCAAAGGACTTGCTAGTGGTCCTATTGGTCCATTGAAGAAGAAGGCTCCCATTCACCGCAACAGGCAGCCATCAATTGATGACTTCACTGGAAAGGGGAGTGAACTGGCGGACAACCTCAGAAAAATTCAAGTCTATGGGCAGCCAAAGCAATGTGCAGACCCCAGATTCTGGAGCAACTTCCATGCTGACTACTATGAGCATGTCTACATGAAGATGAAGAATCCTGTTGTTGAGAGTCAGTGGCTCAACATTGACTACTTGTAATCCAAGAAATGCCAGGCCCATCAGTATGACTGGAACAATGAGGTAATCACCCAGTTCTACTCTACTCTCTACTTTGACCGCGATGATGGGGATGAGATGATATGGATGACACATGGATCCAGATATAGTGTCACCTATGAGGAATTTACAGAGATACTTCATCTTGAACACACCCTGGATAATGAGCTTGTCATTCACAAACCTGGAGCCTTTGGAGAAGAATGAGCTGGAATTCTTGTATGATACAAGAATGCTATATGTACCTCCCACTACCAAGTACTTGAAGCCATTCTTTGCCGTGCTCAACAGGATCTTAAGAAAGACCATAGCTCCAAAGGATGGTGAGGCATGGACAATCCAAGGGACTCTTAGGACATTGATGAAAGTGATAAGCAAGAAGAGGACCTTCAATGTCTTTGAGTACATCTACAATGACATTGTGAATATATCCATCACTCCAAACAGGTCCTGTGGCTATGCACCTTATGTCATGTATATGATTGAGAAGGTGACAGGACTTGAGTTTGTCAAAGATGTCTCTCACACTGGTCTCAAACCCTAGAAGCCCACAGTCTGTACTATTGCCCTCTGCTCATGAAGGGTCAAGGGCGTTGGAGCCTACACCTACTCCTGTTCCTCCAACTTCTAGAGAGTCCTCCAGTGGTATGCTCAAAATGCTCTACTCTATTTTTGTCCGTTGTCGCAAAATTGAAGTTAAGCAACACAAGGAGAGTTTGACCAGAAAGAGACATCAAAGATATATGAAGGCCAACATCAAAGCCATCTGTGAGAAGCTAGAGATTGAGCCAGTTGGATCACCACAAATCTCTGAGGACTCTGAAGAAGATTTCACTGATATGGCTCCACTCACCGAACAATAGTTTAAGTCTTTTGGACTTGCAGGTGTCTCCGCTCCTCCTCCTCAGCATGGTCATGCAGACAACGATGAAGATGACAATGAAGATAGGACCGAGAGTGAGGGAGAGATCGGTGATGAGTGATTCCACTCATTTTTTTTAATTTTTGGTGCCTTGATGCCAAAGGGGGAGAGATTGAGATTTATCTTAAGTCATCTTATTGTAAACCTTAAGGACTAGCGATCATGGACATATATTTTAAAGTTTATGCACTTTTTATTTCAAACTCTGTTGGATGTGTGATGCCTATTCGATATCGATGTGATGACTACCTTTATTTTTGATATGATCTTATCTTCTTGTGGCATGTCACATTCTGTTTCACAAACTCTTTAGGCATCCCACCATAAAGGTTGCATATATGTGAGAAGTTCCTGTTACTCATTTGTTATTCTCATATATGCACACTTTATGCAAATCAATTTTTGTTATTAATCATGTAATCTCAGTTGGTTGTCATTAATCACCAAAAAGGGGGAGATTGAAAGTGCATCTAGGCACCCCCTTGTGGGTTTTGGACGATTGATGACAAATGAATTGAGATCCTAATGAACTTGTTGAGATGAATGCAGATTAACTCATGTAAGGTAGAATTAGTGCACTCAAAAAGGTGAAAAATGAAGTGATGAAGAAAAAGGAAAAGGACAGATCCATGAATCAAGCACAATGTAGAGTTACTTGTATAGGATGTGTGTGAGAGACACATCCCAAGAGCTCAAAATCTTTGCGTAGGGGTAAGGGCTTGAAACAAATCCAAATCACTCACAACACGGTGCACCGGACTAGTCCGCTCAGAAATCGGACTAGTCCATCCAACTTTCTGTTGTCTCACAACACGGTGCACCGGACTAGTCCGCTCAGAAATCGAACTAGTCCGTTCAACTTTCTGTTGCCTCACAACACGGTGCACGGGACTAGTCCGTTCAGAAATCGGACTAGTCTGTTCAACTTTCCGTTGCCTCACAACATGGTGCACCGGACTAGTCCGCTCAGAAATCGGACTAGTCCGTTCAACTCTCTGGAACCAGCACTCACCTTGCACCGGACTAGTCCACTAAGAAACCGGACTAGTCCGTTCAACTCTCTGGAACCGGCACTCACCTTGCACCGGACTAGTCCGCTCAGAAACCAAACTAGTCCGTTCAACTCTCTGGAACCGGCATTCACCTTGCACCAGACTAGTCCGCTCTTGGACCGGACTAGTCCGTTCAACTTTCTGTAAACACATTAAATTAGGGTTTCCACTGTGCCACATGCAACACAAAAATTGTACACGGCACACCGGACTAGTCCGATAAACAGAGCGGACTAGTCCGGGCGCCAGGGTTTTTGGAAACCTTATATAAATAGAGGTGCACGGCCACACATTGACAACTCTCGATTCCCAGCGCCGCTGCACGCCCCAAGAGCACAAAAATTACCTCTCTCCACTCATTCTAAGCCCAAAAAGATTAAGTCTTTGAGGATTAGAGATTGGATCAAGGAGAGAGTCGTTCTTCTCGCAATTGAGCTCTTGGTTTGTCTTCTCTCACACAATTGTTGATCGTTGTTATTTGTTTGTGTGTGGGAGGAAAAGTTACTCTCTGTAATATTGCGGGAGCACTCAACTTGTGAGAACGCCCCACGTACAATTGTTTACCCTTGTGTGTGATTAGTGGAATTGAATCGGCCTATGTGGCGATTCAACGAGGGAAGGTTTGGTGAAGACCAGGTCCTTGGTGGACTCCTCAACAGGGACGTAGGTTCCTGGGTGGAATCGAACCTCGGGATAATACTTTGTCTCGTTTCTTCTTGATCTTCCTTCAATTGTTAATTAAGGGTGCTAGTCATCATTTGATTTACATCCACACCTAGGCCCAAAACCCTGGTTCTCATGGCTATGCAATTGGATTTTCAAACAAGACTAATGCACAATTGAAATGGATACTCAATGTAAGTTCTCAAAATAATAAAGTTTACAAAATAGCTAATGCAAAGCGGAGCTTGCCTTGCTGCTGTTCGTAAGCTAGCTGTTCCCCCGGAGTGATGAAATCCACCACCTCTGGCTCCTCTTCAACCTTAGCAACTACATGAGATAACCATATATGCGTGTCAATTTAAATGCATATGATTTTGGAGTTAATATTATAAAGTCTATAATTATAGCTAGACAGGTATAATGAATCTGAAATTTTTACCGGGTTTGGATACAACCTAAACAGAGACTTGGCCAAATTTTATTTGAAGCAAAGCTCATTTGAGCCCTGCACAAATAAATGTGTATTTGACCTTAATTAGAGCTCTTAGTGTGTTCTAAGGATTTTCATGGAGCAATCCATGACTTTATGGAAACTAGATTTTTGAAGGGTTCTAATGAAACTGGTTTCATTTAATTTGAAGCTTCCTGGCTAAAGATATGAGCTAAACAAGTTCAGAGAAAATCTGAAAAATATTTCTGGACATTTTTCATTTTCTCTAGACAGTTTAATTAATCACACCATTAGGTGGATCAAATGAGATTGTATGGATCTGAAATTTTTATGTTAGCTCAGAGATATTATCAAGAACATACTGGCCAAATTTCAGAATTTTTCTCTAAAGGGTTCTCCAGTTAAAATTCTAAGCATTTTAAATTTTGAAGAATGAATTATGGAGAAATAAAGATTTTCATACAGTGAAACTTGGTTTCTTGGAAATGACTCAGAGAGCTGAATCCATCAAAATTTGGTTCACTCGATTTGGAGTTTTCTAGCCAAATTTATGTGGGTTTGAAGTTTGAACTAGAAACTGAAATTTGGGAAATATTTAAATCTCTGCCGGTGGGTCCGGGGCTACGTGTCGGCTCCTCAGCGACTGCCACACGGGGCCACTGAGTCCTCCTCGTGCAGCCACAGATGATCCGGAGCCACAACAAATCCCCGATTTAAACCCGTACGTGCTGACGCGTGGGGCCGGGGGGTCGTCTTCAACCTCCCGCCATCCCGCGCGCGCCCGCGCCCGAGCTCGCCAGAGTTCGCCGGAAACCGATATCCCGGCCATCTTCCGAGCTCTGTCTGGCAGCTAGGGCCTAACCCGACACGCTGAACTCTCTGGTGAAGTTTCCCCGAGCCGGCAAGGTCTCCATCTTAGTCCGTGATGGTGCAACGGCTCGGCTTCACTCCGGCAGCGTCGTCCGCCACCTCTAGCCCGTGACCCACTAAGTTTTTGAGCTCTACAGCACCGGTGTGATGGGTAGATGCTCGACATAGGCTCAAGCTAGCTCAGGAGAGGCTCTAAGTGAGCTCGCACCATGCACCCGATGGCTCCCGCCATTAGCGCCGGTAGCAAAACTCGAAATAGGTTGCCTACAGTGGTTTTCACGCTAGGATTGCAAAGGAAAGTTGTTCACTACTGAGTCTAGCTCGTGTCTGTGCAGTTTGAGGATCTCTAAATGATTATGGGGCGAGAATTTGGAAAATCCGTACCCAAAGGTTGGTTTACACCGAGTGGAAGGAAAATCCAAAATTCGTCGCCGGTGATCAACCACTCGAGCTACGGTTTGGAGGTGAGCAACACGAAGTCCTAATGCATCTCGGGATGCCTTGGATTGGGCGTGACACATTCATGTTAGGGCTGTCCACGAGAGCTCGAGGTGCGGAAGAACTTTAGGTCGCCGCAAAAGCTTTCGGTATCGGTCGGGGGAAGCTGGACTCGGCTGGTTCTTGTGACGGGGAGGTAGGAGGAGATGCTATAGTACCAGTTTTCAGCTCAGAGAACTGGTTGCACAGAGTGTTTGCTGGCGGTCGACCGCTCGACGTAAACGGCAGGGGCGGCTCTCTTCGTGCGCGTGAGGAGAAAGCAAAACCGAGTTGTTGCTGTTCGTGAGGCAAAAGATCGTCACGTGGGGTGAAGTAACCGAGCAAATCTCCAGCGCGTGCGTGAAGCAGGAGCTGGCGCCGACTTCGGCTCGGTGGTGCGTGCTGCCTCAGTCTGAGAACCCGAGCGCCGGTGCTTCAGTCGGTTTGCTCAAGTGTGAGGCTGACAAGAGGGCCCCACTCCCTAGTTTTAACCTTTAAACTTCAATTTTCCACTGCTCCAAATATTGGTGACCTTCATGCCCTTGTACATTTGAATAATTCACCAAATGTCCATTTGGATTTGAATGATTCAAAGTGTGAAGTGCTTGGAATAAATTTACAGCACATATGCAGTTTGAAATTCAAATTGGGTTTGAATTTGCTTGAATTAGCTCATGTCAAGATCAACTCCAAATGGAGTGAAAATTGGTGTGTGAGCTCACAAAAATGTGTTGAGTGTGAATATGAATCCCACTTTTGAATTCATTTGATGACAGGAGTTTGAATTTGAATTTAAGTTCAAAGTAACCTTTTTCTAATTGTACCCAAAAATACCTCAAAAGGTTTCGGATTTGGGTGAAATTTGGCATGAGCATTCCTAATAAAGTTTAGGAGTTAAACATGTGCTCAGCCACTATATGATGCATGTGGGATATACCACTTTTGCATTTTGTGATTTTATCTCCTAATGAATTTTTTATGGTGGTTACTTGCTCTTCAATATGTTCATATGCTTTCCTCAAATGAGGTGAGGTGTGGTGCGATGAACACTTTTTAGCAAATGAAAAACATGGGCCTGTCTTACAGTAGTAAAGAGAGTTTTACTGAAATAAGGAAAATAATAGAGGAAATCACATTCTGCCTTTGTTGGTGGACAGATTTCCCTCTTCTTTCAACTATTAAAAGATATTTTTTCTCAAATAATGAAAAAATAAGAGAAATCACGTCCTGGCTTTGCTGCTAGACGAATTTCCCTGTTCCTTCCATATTTAAAGTAGGACGAACCCCTCCAGCATTGGGAAGACGGGTTTTCTTTTGTTTCAATTTAACCATTTTGCAACTCTGTTCTTTAGTTGTGTACTGTGCCCATCTTTAAGACGTCATTGTAAACCCCACATTTGAGAGAATAGTGTTGACCTACATCTCTTTCTTGCTTGCTTGTCAATTGATTACAGGATTTGAACCTCATGTTCAGATTGATTTTACTGTTCCAGCAAGGTCAATAACCGTCTGAAGTTGGTTCAGCGATTGCTAATATGCCACAACTTGCTCGTTCGTAGTCGGGTCATGAAAGTCACCTTCACCAATCGATAATTACCCTCTCACCAAAATTTCAGAGACTCCAAGTCTATCAAGAAAAATGTAAGCTGATGCAAAGGAGAATTTCACATCAAGTGCTAGGATAGACGCTAGCTGACTACTTGAAGCCGATATTCCAACATTGACTGTTCACAAGACATGGAGCACAAGTATTAAGAAATGAAATGCAATGTAAACAATCCCTAGCTTGAGTAATATGCAACAGCTAGCCTAAAACAATGAAGGGGATAATGGAGCTAGAGAGTTTCCTTAAAAGTGTGGGGAATGAAACATCAAAACAAATACAAATATGGACAATCAGAACACGCAGGAAAAGTTCTCTTTCTCTTTACTTTTTTTTTACTTTTTTTACCTTGCCTTGTATTGAACTCTCTTACTTATGTCACGCTGGTTTTTGATTGCAACAATTATATGGATGCATCTGAAGGAAAAAGAGAAACTATTCAAGGTAAAAAAGATATTCTTTTAATCAAGGAACAAAGGATATCTGGTCAATCAACATTTCCTTTAAGTATAAAACACAACATATTTAATCAATCAACCTTTCATTTAATCAAGGATAATAGGGTATTTGGTCAATCAATCTTTTTTGTTGGTGTGAAATAAGTTCTCGGTTTAGCTGCAGTGTATGATGCCTTTGCAGGGCAACACACAAAGTGGAAATGCGACCAGCAATACAAAACAATGATGAAGAAAAACATCAACTATGCAAATCATTAAAATAAAAATATAGTGGCACAACGGTCTTACAAAGAATGCTCTACCCTATTATGTACGTATTTTTTTGTTTTATATGGACTATAAGAATGAAAAAGAACAGTTAAAGTATGGATAAATCTCACGGAGAAACATGAAATCTGATACCATTTGATAGCCTTGGAGTGTCTGATCTTTTGATGAGAGGGTAATTACCGATTGATAGAGGTAATTCTCGATATCTGACTAGAAATGAGCAAGTCATGATGCCTTAGCAATCGCTGGACCAACTCAAGATGGTTATTGACCTTGATGGAATAACAAAATCAATCTGAACACAATCTTCCAATTCTGCAAGCAATTGAAGAGCAAGCAAGAAATAGATGTAGGCACACCTTATTCTATCAAGTGTGGGGTTTACAATGTTGTCTTACATGTGGTCGCTAGCCACAACCGAAAAAGAGAGTTCGCACAATAGCTAAACTGAAATAAAAGAAAACTTCTCAAAGGAGGTTCAACCTACCTTAAATAGGAGAAGGAAGAAGGAAAATCGTTCAATGGCAAAGGCACGTGATTTCTTTTATTCTTTTCCTTATTTAATAAAAAATATCTTTTAATAGAGAAAGAAAGAGGAAAATCCATGCAACAGCAAATGTAAAAAATGGGCCGCCAAACCAAAGCTTGTGCAGGCTTTTTTCCCACCGTGTTTCGCTTTTTCGCCAAAAAATAATGTGGGGGTTGGTCGCCGGCATATTGAAGAGTTGATGGAGCGGCACGGGAACCATCCAAGCGTAACCTCTTCTAATATATGGTCAAGTCATCAACAACACACGTTACTACTGTGAATGGAAAAAGGGTGGAATTATTTGCTTATTCTAGGGAATGGAGTAATAGGAATTTGAAGGGCTGCACACAGCTACTGGTAAACTAGTACTTAATCTGTTTTTAAATTGTTATTAATTTTAGTTTAGAAATAAACTGAATTATTGTCCTAGGGATAAAAATTTAAGAATGAAATGAGTATAAGTGAAGAAGAACTCTCCAAGTTGGATCAGAACATTGATCGACACAACTGCGGAGGCAAAAAACAACAAGGTTGTTTCCATTGGTCCATCTGAGCAGGGACAGAGCCGGGAAAATAGTAAATGGGAACAGTTAGGGTCTAAAAAGCAATCTAACAGAGGTAGACGTGCAATATTTCAGTGCTAGAAACAATACTCCACCTATTTTTAAATTGTTGTTGTTAAAATAAGTTTAGTTTATTTTTAAACTATATTTGTTCTTGTAAGGACACCAATTTAAAAACAGATTGAGCAAACAAAAAGTTAAGGCGAGAGGAGTTTGCTAGTGCTCATTGTGTACTCTTTTTTTTTTGAAACCGGTAGACCGGTGCATTCATATTAAGATGGAGAAAGAAAGGTTACAAGGTCAGCTCCTGGAAAACTCCAGGAACTAGCGCGTTCAGCAACTACTGAACGTCGAGCTCGAAACCGGCAAGATGTTTCGCTCCCGCTCTCAGCCACAGGCGGAGATCTTCTACAATTACATTTTGTAACTGCCTATTACAATGCTCCCTTCCCTCAAAAACACGAAGATTTCGCTCTTGCCATATGAGACAGCATATAAATATTACCAGGGAGAGCAACCCTCTTTTGTTGTTACTTTGATGTTCAGCAGAGAACTCTTTGAACCAATCTCCCAGGCTCCCAATGGTTGACCAGCATTCCGGGTGCAAGGAGGAGGCCTGGGATTTGTTGGAAGCCCAACGCCAAGGCATTTGCGCTACGGAACACTCCCTGAAAAGGTGATCAACGGTTTCCATATTCTGATGACACAATTGGCAAAATATTGATTAGGCCAGCTTCACCGTTGAAGCCGCGCCGCCATCCAAATTCTGTTTTGAACAAGCAGCTAGCTTAACATCTTGCATCTCGAGGGTGTCCAGGCTTGCCAAATCTTTTTGTGACACCATGAGGAGTGGCTCCCATGAAATTGGATGTTGTACGTTATTTTGCCGAATAGACTGAATTTTGCGTCCAACGCCAGGTAATGCTGTCTTCCTGTTGATCCAAAAGATGGAAGACCTCCTGACTTTGTAATAGTGTCCATAGCAGGTTTAATTCGGGCAGGGTGTCCGAGTTCAGTCCATGGAGGAGATCCCGCATCCAAGTATTATCAGCCATTGCTTGAGCCACTGTCCTTTTCTTCCTTCTGCTCAGCTGAAAAAGTCCAGGAAACAATATCTCTAAGGAGCCTTGGGGGAGCCAGTTAGATGCCCAAAAAGCACGGTCTGACCGTTGTGTACTGTGAGCACAGTTGAGGCGTTGAAAAGTGCCATATCTGTTTTGTCGACTGGAAGCTCCCCTCCTGACCAAAGCATCGCCGGAGCAGTCCATTGGTACCATGGCCAACGTAGCCGCAGGGCCCTGCCAAAAGGATGCAAATCAATGATCCCCAGTCCACCTCTATCCAACGGCCGACAAACCATAGACCAATTTGCTTTGCAATGGCCACCCCGCGGCTCCTAATAGCCTGACCAAGGAAACGCCGTCGCGCCTTGTCAACAATAGAGACAAACTATCTTGGTGGTTTAAAACTGGTCATTGTGTAGATTGGCAGCGCCTCAGAACCGAACGTACCAACTCGCAACGACCTCCAATCGAAAGCAGCTTGCATTGCCATCCAGCAGGTTTAGCTTGGACTTTTTCTGTAATGTGTCTCAATTGTGCCATCTTCACCTTTTTCACTAACAGAGGGAGACCGAGGTACTGCACCGGGCATGGGACGTGGGGGCCTTGAAAATTCCTGAGAACCTGATCAAGGTCGATGCCAGAGCAACTGATGGGAGTGACAGACGATTTGGAGACATTAAGCTTCAGCGCCATAGCTCTGCCAAAACTATCCATAACCGACAGCACGGCATCCATATCTTCCTGTATCGGGTTGAGGAACAAGGCTCATTGTGTACTCAAATTTGTGCACCCTGGCTATTTTTTGTTAAAGAAAACACATGCAAACACACACTTGCTTTCTGTACAACCAGAGCGCTGCAATCTCTAACACTCTATTGCTCGGGATCATATAGTGTGACATAGCAGGTTAATGTTACCATGCGATATTGCCCTAATCAGTGGCTAAGGATTACTAACAATGCGCCGTTTTAACCCCATACTATTTTACGTCTTTTTTCTGAGGCTAGCGACATGAGCTATTTGGTGGCAAGAAAGCTGATTCAATCTCATAACAATCACCGTACCAATTTTTTTTGGTGATACCAACCATCCACCACTGAAAAATTCGTTGCCCCTTGGTATGGTTCTAATGTGTTTTATCACGATGAAACTCCGCTTTTACGCCAAAAGAGAGGACTTTAAGTTAAAAAAAGGTTAATTATCCATACAAGTTTTTTTTGAGGGAAATACATCGGCAAGCTTTATTGATTTGAGAATAAACTCACATCATTTATGAGTTTTGGTAATAGAAAACTAGGGGGATCATCGCCCGAAAAACAATCAAGATGGTTTTAAAAAACTATACCTAGAAAGCTCGTGGCCTTCTTGATTGGCTTCTCTATTACAATGCTTAAATTTATTTCTGCATAACCAGAAGACAATATCCGCCAATTACGTCGATAAAACCACCAGAATTTATACTCTCAATCAACTGAAAATTATCCTACTGTATGATGGTTTTATTGCAGACTAAAATATGTGCCATATTAATCCCTTCTCTAAGGGCATAAGCCTCTGCCATCATAATATCAGTAACAATTTGGATCTCCTTATAGCTACAAGCGATGAATTTACCACTAGAATCCCGTGCTATAACTCCCATGCTTCCTCTTGATCAATATCATAAGCAGCATCAACATTAATTTTTTATCATACCTTCTAGAGGGCGCATATCCAAGACTCTTTTTTCTTGTCTATTGGTTTCCTCCTACCTCTCCAATAATTTGTGGCAAGAACTTCAATTGACATAGCACTGTGATATGCATTCTTGATATTTGTTCCATGTGTATTTCATCGTCTTTCCCACCAAATATACCATGCACCTGTGAGTATTAATTCTGCATAACCAATATCACAAAAGTTTGAACATGTCCCCATATTTAAGATAATCTGCTCGAGTCCTAGTGAACCAGACCGATCAGCTCTATTTGTTTCACTCAAATGACTCCAGATATCAAGATTGGACCATATAGATTGGGCTTTACTGTATGTGAATACTAGAATTTTAATATCCTTACATCCAATTTTACACTTCGGGGGTTTGCTCGTATTCCTGATTTGACGGTTTGCCAAAATACCATTGCAAGAAATAAATCCATGCAGAGCACGCCAAGCAAAATTTTTAATTTTTGATGGAATACTGAGCTGCCATAATTTCTTCCATACCTGACTACCTTGAGAGCCACTAGCTCTCAAAAAATACCTGAATTATACTCCTATTCTAAGTGGTATGCTGATTTGACTGTAAATATGTCATTTCCCGTATAGTGCAAATGACAAAATCTTGCATTCTAGAGTGTGCTAGAGGAATCTTAGGAATTCTATTTGCATCAACACTCCAAAATTTATCTCAAATTAACTTTTCATTGCATCCTCCTGTGACTAGATTGATCAATTCAGAAACCTTATAAAACAATATAGATCCTCTATGAGTATAAATTTTTCTTGTTGGACTTGAAGGGATCCACACATCCTCTCATATATCAATCTGGTCTCCTTCCCCCACTCTCCAAATGATGTCACGGTCTATGTGAGGACCCACCTTTCCTGGGGCCCACTTGTGCATCCCGTACCAATCTCTAGATCAGTAGTTAGTACGCACCACAGAATGTATCGAGTTCCGTACCTTAAATTATTCCCAACAGGACTATTATGGTCTTACAAGCATGTCTTAGATTACAATTTGTGGGCCCCGCAGTGCCTCTGAAAGCATCAAAATAAAGTTAAACAACAGCAGAACGAGTGACACTCAGCCCCTTAGGCAGCCTTTGGTGCAAGGCTAGACCTAATTGTCATCGTTACGCGCTTCACCTTCTTCGTGCCTTTCTTCTTCAGCCTCTGAGGGTTGCGAAGTAAGCAAGAGTGAGTACGGAGGGTACTCAGCAAGCCCTAACACTACACAAGGGGAAGCGTTTCATGCAAGGGGTAGTAGCAAGGCATGGCCATACAACTTAGAGTTGCCAAAAAGCATTCATATAGGGCCTCTTTTGAAAAAGTCTCCTTGTGGCAGGGCCTTTCTCCTAGCAATGGCAGCAGCAGGGAATTTTTCTATAGAAGATTAGGGCAGGACAGATCGTCAGGCTTCTTCTCCGATGACGGCGAGGCGTGATGGGGCTCGACGGCGGCCAAATTCCGGCAGGGTGGAACATGGCGACTTGGCAGCAAGGAAGGGGGCTTGGCAGCAGGGGGGCGACCAAAAGGGAGAGGGGTGCGGCCAGGGGGTGGGGGTTATATTTATAAGGGGGGAAAAGAGTCCTAGGGGTGGAAACAAAGAGTCCTAGCCAGATGGGACTCAACCAAAGAGTCCTAGGGGTGGAAACAAAGAGTCCTAGCAATATGGGACTCAACCAAAGAGTCCTAAAGGTGGAAACAAAGAGTCCTAATGGTGGGGGATTTAACCAAAGAGTCCTAGAGGTGGGGGACTTAGCCAAAGAGTCCTAAAGGTGGGAAATAGGGTTTCCCCCCTTAAGAGCTGCGGCCAAGGGGCCTCCCCCTTAAATTGTGTGGCCAATTTGGGGAAAATCCCCCCCCCCCAAATGTGGGGAAAATTCCCCTTTTGTGGAATTGGGGAATTTGGCAATTTTGGAGAAATTTGGAGGAAAATTGGGAATGGCTCATTTCAGCTATCTTTTTCCCATTCCTCACCATTTCTATGCCACTTGTTCCATTTCTACATTCCCCTCTCCATTTCTATGTCCCATTCTTCATTTCTACATTCCATTCTCCATTTCTATGTCCCATTCTCCATTTCTACATTCCCCTCTCCATTTCTATGCCCCATTCTCCATTTCTATATTCCCTTCTCCATTTCTATGCCCCATTCTCCATTTCTATATTCCTTTATCCATTTCTGTGGTTCTTCCTCCATTTCTGTGGTTCCTTCGTCCATTTCTATGGTTCTTTCTCCATTTCTATTGTTCTTTCTCCATTTCTATGGTTCTTCCTCCATTTCTATAGTTCTTTCTCCATTTCTAGTTCTTTTACAATGCTTTTCTACATGAAAAATGTATGCAATGCATGGTAATGAATTATAGGGTGTTACATGCTAGCACGCTCTCTGGCCTTGGGACGTGGTGGCACTGTTGCTACCATTGGGGTAGTGGGCCGCCGTGAAGTAGAGGCCGCTAGCACGGAGGGCGGAGGGGGAAGCGACTGTCCGGTCACCGACCTGGCTAGATCTACCCGCCCTAGAGCTGGAGGTGGCCTCGTCGTCTCCTGCTTGGAGACATTGTCGAGTAGGGCAAGATGTTTCGCCGAGAGGGGTGATGTTTACCATGGTTGCCTAGATAGCACGAAAAGCCCCCTACCTGGCGTGCCAAATGTTAGAGTGTGAGCTGTGACACTCCTCCTGACCTGCTACAGGAGCATTGATCAGAGGTTCTTTGTTTGGAGGGGCTTGGCGTCCCTAGTGCGATCCGGCTCGAGAGAGCGGGTCAACACCGAGATTTACGTGATTCGGTCCGCTAGAGCGTAAAACCCTACGTCCACGGGAGTGTTTGCTGTATTGCTCGTGCTTACGACTGTGGGAGTTGCAGGATTGCGAACCCTTTGTCCGGTGGACACCCCGGTCCTTTTATAGTCCAAGGCCGAGGTGGTTACAATGTGGCTTGGGAACCCTTTGTCAGATGATCTAGGGTTTTACACTCTGAGTAGAGTAGTCGGTGGTGGAGTTAAGTCCCGTTTCCTAGCGCGATGAGCGTGTTTGACAACGTGTCAGGTGATGCTGAAGACGTCATCTTGTCATTGCGTCTTCGCACTCTGCTGAGCGGCTCTGTGCCATTGGGCGGCACTGTACCACTGTCATGCCTCGCCGCCCTGTCTTTTCACCATAACAACGGCCAGGCGGAGGACGGAGGTGTGCACTGTGCACCATGCTTCTAGGGAAGGCACGAGCCATGAATGCACGGCCTTACAGTGCACTTCCTCATTGACTTCGTCGACCCACGGCCCATGATGGATAGTGGGGCACATGGCGGCTTTGGAGCTCTTATCGACGGGATTGGAGCCTGGAGACACGTGGCAGCTCCGGGCCTTGGCTCAGCAGGGAGGCTCGGACCGGAGCCCAGGGCACGTGTCGGCTCCGGAGCCCTCCTCAGCAGGGTGGAGATTTAGAGCCACCGACACATGGAAGCTCCGGACCTCACCTCAGCAGGGAGACTCGGGCCGGAGCCAAGGGCACGTGTTGGCTCTGGAGCCCTCCTCAGCAGGGAGGAGGTTCAGAGCCCACCGACTCATAGCAGCTCCAGACATCACCTCAGCGGGGAGGTTCGGGCCAGAGCCAAGGGCACGTGTCGGCTCCGAAGCCCTCCTCAGCAGGGAGGAGGTTCAGAGCCCTCTGACATGTGGCAGCCCTGGACCTCACCTCAGCGGGAATGCTAGGCCTAGAGCCCAAGGCACGTGTCGGCTACGGAGCCCTCCTCAGCAGGGTGGAGGTTTAGAGCCCACCGACATGTGGCAGCCTCGGACCTCACCTCGGCGGGGAGGCTTGGGCCGGAGCCAAGGGAAAGTGTCATCTTCGTAGCCCAAGCACATGGCAGCCCCGTGGCTGACCTCAAGGCCAAGGACACGTGGCTATGCTGGCACTCGCCTCAGCAGGGAGGCGGGGCCTGGGCTGTATTTTATCCCTTCACGCAGGGGTACCAGGTCTGCAGGGTACCGACATATCCAATTTCAAAAAGTCTATCCTCCTTTGTGTGACATCGAACTAGTATGATATCGCACCGGATTAGTCCTGCACCACAAACTAGTCCGTATTCAAATAGACAACTCTCTCTGTGTGACATCGGACATACGGACTAATCCGTATGATAAGAGTTTAACTCATTTAAAACCAACTGGCAGCGGGACACAATTTAAAAAAGAAACACTAGACTAGTCCGGTGTTGACAATGGACTAGTCCGGACTTCTCAGATCACAACGGAAACATATTGGGACCTCTATAAAAGGAGACCCCCGACTCATTTATCACGAATGACGAACCCTAGTGCCTCCACAACCTCCAAGAGATCGAAAACACTCCTCTCCACACATTCTAAAGCCCTAAAGATCGAATTCTTGGGATTTCAGAGATTGGGAAAGGGAGAGAGAAGATTTCATCTCCATTGAGCTCTTGGTTTGATCTCCCACACACTCTTGATATCATTTGTGTAATCTTTCATGTGAAGTTGATCTCAGCTCGTTTGTAACATTGTGGGAGCCCTCAACTTGTGAGAAAGCCGCAAGAACTTTGTAGTTACCCATTGTGATAGTGAAGAACCAAGATGGCCTTAGTGGTAACTTGGAGTGGAAAGGGTTGGAGATGACCCGACCCTTTGTGGGCTCCTCAATGAGGTCTAGATCCCTGGGTGGGATTGAACCTCGGGATAAATTCATGTGTTTGTCCTACTCTCACTTGATTGTTCATTATACTTGCAAATTAGGGCATCACACTATTCATATCCAAAATCCAATTTGCTTTTGTGATCTACTTGTTAATTTGAGTTCATATATACGTAGTTGAATCACTAGCATTGTTTACTATCTTGCGCTGAAACTAAACAATGAAAAGATCAAGAACAATTAACTTTGTCGATTTTTTAGACTAACCCCGGACTAGTCCACGCTCACACCGAACAAGTACACTATATGGAATTTAACACGTTTCGTTAAGTGCTGCAGGAATTCAAAAAGCCTATTCACCCCCCCCCATCTAGGCTGCATTCAAAACTTGCTCTTGAAAGTTGGTAACTGACTCTGGGGCTGGTTATATCCACGTATACATACACCTACACAATACATATAACAATCAATAAGAAACAACACAATGTAGGCAATCATAACAAATAATCAACCAAAAAGGTAAACTTGTTTAGTATTTATAATTCCTATGTAAAGTTATACATTTATTCAATTTGTATTCCATTTATTACTTTTGCCTAAAGTTACTAATAGTATGATATATATCTATCTATTTTATGTGTATTATGATAAAACATTTATTTGTAACCTTATATAAATTTTATATTAATTTCTGGGTATATATATGGATATATATTGCCTTTAATACAATTTCAGATTTAATTATGCTTTTAAATATTTTTATAACTATTTCTAAAGTATATATTGTTTTATGTAATTTCAGATTTATTATTATACTTAGAATATAATTTAACCTAAAATAGATTTTTATTTATGATTACAGAATTTTTGTATAATGTTACAGATGTGAAAACAGATTATTCTAGGGCTTTTGTAATTATTTACGACTATCAGGGCTTTTTGGTTAATATTAAGTACAATTCATAATTACTATAAAGTCCAGGGTCCATTTTGAAAAATACATGGCTGTGATGCCCTCAATTCTGTGGAAAGCCACGGAACCGAGAACTGATGCATATGTGTGCCCAGGATGTTCATCACACATACACATATGTTCCACAAACTGAATTCAGATTATATATTACCACGAATAATAGAGTTTGTTACAAAGTCTCATGAGTCTTGGACTCATGCTCACAGCGGAAGTCTTATTTCTGTGCAGCGGAAGTCTTTATTCTAATGCGGAAGCAATTTAACTAATGCGGAAGCAATTCTAGGCAGCAGTGGCTCCATCTCTACTCCATCCCCACAGGCAAGGTTGAGGACAGATTTACACGCCTAATGCTCCACTTGGTCTTCATAAAAATCTTCTCCTATTACTGATGATGAAATAATAATGCAAGTTTGAGTACAATGATGTACTCAGCAAGTGTGGGAAAATATGATATGTAGCTCATAACAAGGTAGGTATAAAAAGGCTTATTGCAGAAAGCAAAGTTATTTATCAAAAACCACAATAAAACAACAACTCATCTTTAAGTGAATGTAATTCCAACATGTATTAAAATACCAATCATACCTCCATTATGTTCATTACCTTCCATGTCCCATCCAGACATCAATCAACCTCATTCTTGCTCACGAATACCTCCTCATATTCGCTACCATCTCATGAATACCATCTCGTATTCACTACCATTTCATCATAAACAACTTCGTCTCCCACCGAGACTAACCTTGTTGCCATGACTCAACAGTCATGCAACCCATCTTATCACCCGGACTCAACAGTCCCGAAAACCAAACCATCCAAAACCATAACCAGTAACCATCCCAACTAATCATGGAAGTTGGCCAGGCACTCGTGACCGTAAGCTCGGCTATAATGATAGTTTTAGACTCTGCAGAGTTTGCACCTCTTTACCCACAAGTTTGTGATTTCGTCACCCGTCGGCAACTGCAGAACCTCCATTATACCAGTACACAACCGTCGGTGTATGGCCAAGAGATCACAAAATAGCCTTTACAAAGGGGTTACTAGATGTATGGACTCACTAAGGTTTCACCGGCAGGCTAGAATCTCCAATTCTCCCACCGACGGGCCCACTCTTGTGACATGCAGTTCCCAGGGCAGTCCTCATGCGACTCCCATTCCCCGCGCCTTCCACGGTCCATAACAACCTAGCAACTTACCTAATTACTCAGCTAAGCCGCATCCATACTTGGCCTTGTGGTGGCACTGTTATCCTGGCATGTGCTCGCATGAACCGGTCCTTAGATCTACGGCAAGTAAACCACCATCTCATGCTACCTCATTCACAAACCCAGTCTTGCCTAGATCTCCCTCCGATCCCTATTCATTAACAACATCAGTTTCTCATTATCATTATGAGTGCAGTTAGCTACACACATCTATCTCGCTTCCCAATCCCATGGACTCAGTGAAGCATAAAAGTAAAAATCATACCCGACTCATAAACTTCCCTGGCGACAAGGGTGGTTTTAACCAAAACTAGTAAACTCCTATAAAAGGGCTTCCCCATCATGTTTGACTCAGCACACACACCTTTTCGGAAAACAAAACAGTTTTCCAAAAATATAGGATCAATATGGTCAAGGGGCACTTGCCTTGTTCTTACGGTTCTGTTGGCTCTTGCATCTCGAAACCTTGTTGTTGCAGTTCGTCGTAGACAACTCCCTGAGCTTGTCCTGCTATACAGGATCACACACATACAAGATCCACAACAATCAATATTATGCACAAACTTTAACTAGATGTGATGATGCATATGCATGATATCCTATGATCAGTTTTATTAGATCGCTTTTTATGTGTTCTTGCATGGCTTGCATGGATTTTATGATGAACAGAGTTGTTCGGATCAGATGTGGACGTGGCGATGACTTTGTCTTTAGATCAACCTGATCAACAAGTGATCTTTCCACGAGAAAGATTCTGTTCGAAAGGAATCAAAGAACAGATGCAAAGAAAACACAACGATGTCTCAAGGTGGTATTGGAGACCTACCTTACGTTCTTGTCGGTCTCGGGGTCCTTCTCTGATCAGACAGATCGTTGGGGCTCTCTTCCGGCGATCTTCCTCGCTGAACTCCGGCGATGGCTTACTCGGCGAGTTGGGGCTAGGGCTCTAAGTCGTCGGCTCAGGAGAAAAGAAGTTCGTGGTTTCGGCCAAGGGTTCTGGGTTCTATTTATAATCGGGAGAAGAAGAGTCCTAATCTGATTGTATTCCGAATAAGAGTCCTATTCAGATTGTCGTTGAATCTTAACAACTTATCTTTAGTTGATTTGGTGCGGTAACATTGTGGAATTCAGGTTGGTTTCTCCTCCATACCGGTATTTCTACGCGTACAGAATCTAAAAACCGTTCCAGAACTCGTTACCTCCGCGGTGATGAGCTCCGGAAGCTCCACGTGTCCTCCGGGGCCTGGTATCTCCTTCTCCGCAGAGACGAGCTCCGGTTGTGCTGCGTGTCAAGCGAACGAGACCTCCCTTCTCCTTCGGAGGCGAGCTCCGCGTGCGCCACGTATCCTGGCGGTCGGGACCTCCTCTCTATTTGAAGGTGGCTCCGCGCACGCCACGTGTCAAGTAGCGCCGGACTTTTCCTTTTTCCTCAGAGACGAGCTCCGAAGTAAACATGTGTCCAACAGTGACGGACCTCCCAGAGATAAGCTCCGGTGACGACACGTATCCAATAGACCGGACCTCTCGGAGGTGAGCTCCGAGATCGATACATATCCCGCGCGACTAGTCCTATGATTTTCGCGGTGACTAGCTCCGAAGGTGACATGTGTCCTGCGGAACTGCCTTTGCTTCTTCCGCAGAGGCTAGCTCCGGGGGCAACACGTGTCCCACTGGGTCGGACCTATCCCCCTTAGCGGAGATGAGCCCCGAGCCTGCCACGTAGCCAATTTAGCAGCAGACCTCTCCCCACTTTGCAGGGATGAGCTCCGAACACGCCACGTGGCCAGCGGGTCGCGGAAGTTGTCTTTGGCGCTCTCTGGGAACTGGATTCGACTCTTATTGGCTATCTCTTTGATATTTTTCTCTGTTCCTACTTCTTTTAAAATGTTTTCTCTTCATGAAACATGAATATATGCAGAAACCAAAAATGGGGGTGTCACAATGGCATATATCTAATTCTGTTAAAAACCTTAGGGGTCTAACTGTGAAAACACGAAGTTGGTATGATGTCATTTGATTTCAACCGTTGGATTTTATTTGGATTGCTCTGATTAGATGAAAAAAAGGGGTATCGAGAGATTAAATATGGACCGTAGGATGTTAAATGGGTGGTGTGATTTAAATAAATGAAGGATTTGTTAGATCAAATCTGGGCCATAGGATTTTATCTGTATGGTGCTGATTTAAAATAATCAAAAAGGGATGTGTCTTCTAATCATGGCCTTTGCTTTGTGGATGAATGGCTGACACGTGTCCGGGGAGGTTTGTGGCGGCCGGTAGTGAAGGAGGTGGTGGCGCCATGGCCGAAGCTTGGCCGAAATAGCACTCCGGTGGCACAAACTCGACGGAAAGTGGGGAAAATGGAGAGGGGATCGAGAGGAATCTTACCAAGGTGTTGCGCGGGCAGGGAAATGGCCAGAGACCGGTGTTCGGTGATGAGGCGCCGCGATTGACGGTGATTTTCTTCGGGAGGGCGACTGGGTCATGGGTCCTCGGAGATTTCTTGATGTCTAGCCTCCCTACGATCAAGTGAAGGCGGAGGGGGTATTAGAAAAGAGAGGAGGGGCAGAGTTTTGGGGGAATGTTGTCCATCGGTGGTTGGGGAAGAAAAATGAGGAAGAAAGAAAGAGAAGAAAAAGTGCAGTTGGTACGGATTTAGCCAGACGGCGGTTGCCGGAGCGGGGCGCATGACGCCAAGTTCACGCAGGGGCTTGGGCGTGAGCAAGCCGCATGTGTGGGTGTGGAAGCGGCAGGGTTTTTCAAAAAAAAATTTACGGTTTGTGACAAACTACTCCCCTTAAATGGAATCTCGCTCTGAGACTTCGAAGATTTTGGGTTTCAAAAGTTTGATTGAGCAAAGAAGTTTTCATTATGATGTGCAAGAAAAAGGTGTAATCAATATTCGGAGGATTATGACAAAAACGGTTAAGAACAAACTATTTGAGCTTATGATGCTAGTTAGGTATCAAGCAACGGTTTTGATATGGCCAAGGAAATATAGGCTCAATAACTTAGTATACAAACTATACAAAAGCAAGAATAAAACATCGTAGCCTCGTGACAAATTTTCAGTGCCTCCGAGCTTGCTTCTAGTTAATGAGTGGTCTTGTGTCTTCATGTGTGAGAGCCTTCTATAGAGATTTTTTTCCTTCTTGCGTTGACATCGTGGCGTTGATCTATCATACCGATTATCCAATTGTGCTTAAAAAGAGTGCTAAAATGGGACAGACTATCCCCTTAAAAAACACTAGATTACAAAACATCAAACAACATTTTTTCTAACTCAAAACGACCAAGGCATGGGTTTCACTCGCTGATCAAAATGGAACCTAAGCGAGTGGTAAATAAATTTCTTCAATAGTCTGTTCTCTTTTTGAGTTGTTTTCATATGTTAATCCTCAAATTTTCATCGTTTGAGTTGAAAAATAAAAAAGTTAGAAAATAAAAGAAAACAATTTTTTTGAAGCTAGACGAAGCTAGACAATAAGAAGAAGAGTAAAAATATTAACAAGTAAACAATTTTTTGTAAAATACTTTTTGTGAAACTTGTAAAATATTTAGTACATCCATTTCTAACCAGTCTTGCGTCCTATAGGCAACCTTGACTCCGAAACCACTTTGTCACACCCGATTTTCATGAGAAAGAATCAAGTGAATTTACACATGTATGCTAGGATCATTCGCTCATACATGTGTCGTCAAGAAGTGAAATACCGTATATTACATTCCAAGTTCAATGTGAATGTAATGTATTACATGGATTTCTTTAAAGACTAAATCAAAGTACTAGATTCATTAATAACATAACAGCGGGATAATCTATTGGACCTCCATCACAGGCGTTTCCCGGGAGTCCCGCTAGCCTAGAAATTACCTTCTGGGTCAAAGTCATCTTCGCCGTAGTCCACGCCATAACGATAGCCTGAGCAGCAAATTAAAATCTAACAAAAAGCAAGTCTGAGTACCTAAGGTACTCAACAAGTGTGGGAAGTAAATGACAAGAAGGCCATTGTCAAGGGAAGGCTCACATCAAGGTTAAGCACAATGCATTTATCCCTACACCTTAGCTTAAATTAGCAACCTAAATTACTATAAATTGAATTTATCCATCCTCATAAACAAATCATCAACGTTAGTTTACCCACCCAACATTCCAAACCATTTCATATCATAAACCACTAATCATGAAGAAGCCCGAGCGGCTCTTGACTATGAGCACGGTTGTCATGACAGCTTTCCAACTCTGCAGAGTTTGCGCCTCTTTGTCCACAAGTAGTGATTTCATCCCCTGTTTCCAGGTGGACTAAAATAACCTCCATGATGCTCGTGGTAGCCGACCATATTGCACACTACATTGGGTGTGCAGCCAAGAGATCACTACGAGGCCTTTACAAATGGATTTCCGTCTAATATGAGCAAACTTAGGTTTCACCCCTAACAGCATCCAGGAGGCGACAACCTCCACTGTAGTGTCCCTCTCTTGAGCCTTGCGGTTCCCAGGGTAGTCCCGCTGACTTCCATTCCCCGCACCTTCCAAACACCCGTACTAAATCGGAAATTCACCTAATTACTTGGCCAAGCTACCCCATCTCATCTTGTGGTGGCACTATAAAGCTAGGTTAAATGCTCTATGGACCGGTCCTTAGAATCCAGACAAACAGTAATCACAAACCCAAAATCTTGTGCACACAGCACCAACCAAATTCAACCAGCTTGTCTAGATTCCTAACTCTACAACATGTCATCATTGTTCCATTAAATATTCAATAATCAAAGATGTATTTCTTATCCCAAGTTTCCCAAACTCTAAGCATGGCTAAGCATAAAAGAGTAATCATTCATATACTAATAATACTCCCACCATGGGTACAAGGAAAAGTCATGGAAAACTAGGAAAAACATCCTAACATTGGGTTTCACAATTCATGACAATATGCAATTAATAATAATTAATATCCCAAAGAAGGAGCAATTTGGTCAAGGACACTTGGCTTCATCTTGCTGCTCAATAACGTTGAAAACTTTTGGTAACTGACTCTGAGGCTGGTTATATCCACGTATACATACATAGACACCATACAAATAACAATCAATAAGAAACAACACAAAGTAGACGATCATAACAAATCCTCTACAAAAAAGGTAAACTTGTTTAGTATTTATAATTCCTATGTAAAGTTCTACATTTATTCGTTTTGTATTCCATTTATTACTTCGGCCTAAAGTTACTAATAGTATGATGTATATTTATTTATTTTATGTTTATTATGATAAAACATTTATTTGTAACCTTATATAATTTTTATATTAATTTCTACAGTATATATGGATACATATTGCCTTTAATACAATTTATGATTAAACTATGCTTTTAAAATGTTTTCTATAACTATTTCTAAAGTACATATTGTTTTTTTATGTAACTTCAGATTTATTATTATACTTAGAATATAATTTTAACCTAAAACAGATTTTGATTTATGATTACAGAATTTTTTATAATGTTTAAAATGCGAAAACAGATTATTCTTGGGCTTTAGTAATTATTTACTACTACAGGGGATTTTTGGTTAATATTAAGTACACTTCATAATTACTGTAAAGTCCAGGGTCCATTTTGAAAAATACATGGAATATATCTAATTCTGTTAAAAACCTTAGGGGTCTAACTGCGAAAACACGAAGGGGTATGATGTCATTTAATTTCAACCGTCGGATTTTATTTGGATTGCTTTGATTAGATCAAAAGAAGGGGTATCAAGAGATTATATATGGAACGTAGGATTTTAAATGGATGGTGCGGATTTAAATAAATGAAGGGTTTGTTAGATCAAATCTGAGACATAGGATTTCATTTGTACGGTGCTGATTTAAAATAATCAAAAAGGTATGGGTCTTCTAATCTTGGCCGTTGCTTTGTGGATGAACGGTTGACACGAGTCCGACGAGGTTTTTGGCGGCCGGCAATAAAAGAAGGTGGCGACGCCATGGATAGAGCTCACCGGAGTTGGCCGAAATGGCGCTCCGGTGGCACAAATTTAATGGAAAATGGGGAAAACGGAGAGGGGATCGAGGGGAATCTTACCAAGGTGTTGCGGGAGCAGGGAAATGGCCGGAAATGGGCATTCAGCGGTGAGGCGCGGTGATTGATGGTGATTTTTGTCGCGGAGGCGATTGGGTCGTGGATCCTCAGGAGATTTCTTGATGTCTAGCCTGCCTACAATCAAGTGAATGCGGAGGGGGTGTTCGAAAAGAAAGGAGGGGCAGAATTTTTGTTGGAATGGTATCCAATGGTGGTTGGGGAAGAAAAATGGGGAAGAAAGAAAGAGCACCCATGTTTAGATAGGAGGAAACAGTGCAGTTGGCAGGGACCGTAGCCGGACGGCGGTTGCCGGCATGGGGCACATGACGCCGAGCGCGCGCAATGGCGTGAGTGTGAGCGAGCTGCACACGTGGGTCTGGAAGCGGTAGACTTTTTTCTATTTTTTTACGGGTTGTGGCATCCATCTCCCTGTGACCTGATCTCTTGAATCCTGACAGCTCCTGGACGCGTTCGAGCAGGAGCAGTGGCTGGTGGGAGACACTGTGACAGGGCGCGGGCGGCCGGGCGGGTGGCGAGACTTGGGCGGTCCGTGAACGAAGTGTGTGCGATGGCACTTTGGCAGCGAGGCGCGGGCGCGCCGCAGCGGCAAGCGGGTGCGGGTGGGCTGTCGTGCGGGAGTGGCAACGGGCCGACGGGGCAAGCGAGCAGAAGCGGCGAGCCAGCAACAGATCTAAGACGCAAGCGAGTTGGGTATTCTTTATTTGAAAAAAGGTCATTTCATGATTTCAGATGTTCTTAGCATTCTTCATAATTTGCTTTGACAATCTCAGTACTTCATCTTCCTAGCATTACATATAGTCTGATAGTTATTGTTGTGTGCTGATCCAAATGGACAAATTTCTAGAATTAGTGCGCTGAAAGAAGCTTTGGTTAGCATACTCTCTTCTCATAAGTTAAATATCTCTAGGATTCGAGGGCAGGGTTATGACGGAGCTTCAAGCATGAGAGGTGAACTTAATGGTGTGCAAAAATTATTTGGGATGAAAATCCTTATGCTTTCTATGTGTATTGTTTTGCCCATCAACTGTAGTTAGTGGTTGTCACAGTTGCAACATGTAGTCCAGTCATTGTAGATTTCTTCAGTTATGTTTTTTTGATAGTTAACCCCGTGGGTGCATCATGTATGAGAAAGGTTGTTTTACTTGCAAAACATCATGATGTGCTATTAGAAAAGGTGGAGAACAGGGAGATTAGCACTAGAAAAGGATTGAACCAGAAAAGTATCCTAGCTAGGACTGGAGATACTAGATGGGGTTCACATCTTAAACCATTGCTTTGTATTTTCAAATGTGGGAAGCCATCTTGGAGGTGTTTGAGATTGTTAAGAAAGATTCTTTTAAGATGCAACAGTCTGATTTTGTATTCATCATGTTTTTATGGTAGACTTGTTAAGTGTAACAAATGACTTATCACGTGCTTTTCAAAGAAAAGATCAAGATATTGTTGAAGTAACAAGTTTAATTATGGATGTAAAATATCAATTGCAGGATATGAGAGACAATGGATAGGAGACATTGTTCCAACAAATGGAGTCCTTTTGTGACAAGAATCAGATTGAAGTGCCAAAAAATGGATAAAGAAGTGAATGCAAAAGGGACATATTTACATAAAAGGAAAAAAAGTAACAAACATGCATTTCTGCAATGTTGATATTTTCATTGCTTTCATAGATTCCATTTTGATAGAGATGAATCATCGCTTTAATAAAGTCAGTTAAAATTATTAGCATGCATGGCTGCTGTAAGGGCCTCAGTTTTTGACACATATTTGAAGTGTCATCACCATACACACACACACCTCATTTGAGGAAAGATGATGAACACAAATGAAGAGCAAGTAACCACCATCAACATGCTCATTAGAGAACAAACTCACATATTGCAAAAGTGGTATTTCCCACATGTGATATAGGTGGGCTGGACATATGAAAACTCCTACACATTGCTAAGGATGTCCATACCAAGTTTCATCCAAATTCAAAACCTTTTTGAGGTCATTTTGGGTATAGTTAAAAAGAGGGCAGTTTGAAACCATATTCAAATTCAAACTGTTTTTATCCCATGAATTTAAAAGTGGGAGGCATATTCTTATTCAGCAAATTTTTGTGAGCTCACACACCAATTTTCACTCCATTTGGAGTTCATCTTGACATGAGCTAAGTGAGGCAAATTCAAACTTTATTTGAATTTCAAACTGAACTTGTGCTGAAATTCATTCAAACCAAACCCCATTTGAATTCTAACCAATTCAAATGGCTCATGGGTGAATAATTTGAATCACCATGGGTATTTTGGGACTCACTATTTACAACAGTGATTAGGAGTAAATTTCAGAGGTTAAAATTGGAAGTGGGACCCACATGTCAGCCACTGAAGGAGATCAACCGAGTGGACTTTCAGTACTCGGGTCCCCGAGCTTATCCCGAGAGCGCCGCCGAGGGGAGGCCACCGCGCCACCACCTGCTTGCCGCCCACGGTCGCTGAACCCACTCCTAGGCGTCCGAGCAGCCGCCGGTGCTCCCCATCCCACCCCAATGCACTCTCGCCCAACAGACTGAAACTCCTCGCCGCCCGAGTGAATTTTCGTTCCCTCATCGCCCGGTCAATCCAGTGACCCTCCCGGCGATCTGAGACCAGCACCGGGTGCGCCAAGCCATCTTCAACACCTTCGCATCGGTTCCAGACCCTGCGTGGTCTTCCCCGAGCTCCACCGCGGCGATCTTTTCTCTGCTGGTTCAGCTCGAGCCGCCGCTGCGGGAACCGTCCTTCCGGCCACCACAGCCCACCGTTCACGGAGCTGTGAACAGCAAAGAGGTTCGTCTTCAACCCCTCTTTCTTTCCTGCAAGCTCCGGCGGCGTGACAAGCACTGCTCAAGCCGGAATTTCATGTTTTCGCGACGGTGTGCAAAAGTGAGGTCTGCACCGATCCAAGAAATTCGTAAGCCACACTACATCACTCATCCTCTCATGGAGAGGATCACTTCTAGTAGCCCGTGCGGGTCCATAGGAGCAAGAACCACGAAGAACCATGGAGGGAAACCGCTGTTCTTCGAGTTTTAGTTGAAATCCCGATTTCTGGCCTAGGTCGCACGGTGACAGCCCAACACAGCCCTTCCCGAGCTCCGTAGAGCTCATGTCGACCTTTCCTATGGTCCACTGATGCTCGACGACCCTGAGCTCGATCGGGTTTGGTGCTAGGGAGGACGGGCAACACGGCCGCAGTTCTCCCGAGTCTGCAGCTCATCGCCGACCATGTGGCGGCCATTTTCATGGCGAGCTGGCCTGAGAATCCTGTTCCCCGAGAGAAAATAGGCAGAGGCGGCAAAAATCGTTAAGTTTGGAGCTCTACCGAAGCTGCCGGCGAGCTCTCCGGCGAGATACCCCGGCGGCAGAGCGCGGGCGTCGGGAGGTTGAAGAAGGGGGTGGACCCCAGCTGTCAGCGACCGATATTTTAAACCGGATCGGGCTGCGGCCGGGATCGGGTGTGCTGGCGTGCAAAAACCTTGTGGGCCGCGGTGTGCTGTCGCCTCGGCGATCAACACGTGTCCCTGCGGGCCCCGGCAAGTTTAAACTTTTTCCCCGATTTTCAGATTTCCTCCAAACTTCAAATCCTCATAACTTGAGCTAGAAAACTCCAAATCGAGTGAACCAAATTTTGTTGGATTCAGCTCTCTGAGCACTTTCCAGCAAATCAAGTTTCACTTCATGAAAACCCTTAATTCCCCAGAATTAATTCCTCAAATTTAAAGTGTTTGGAATTTTAACTGGAGAATCCTTTGGAGGAAAATCCTGAAATTTTGCTGGGATATTCACCAAAATATCCCTTAACTACCATAAAATGTTCAGATCCAATTGAGCTCGTTTGATCCACCTAATGGTGTGATTAGTGAAACTGTTCCAGAGAAAATAGAAAATGTTCAGAAACATTTTCAGAATTTTCTCTGAAATTGTTTAGCTCATATCTTTAGTTAGGAACCTTCAAATTAAGTGAGACCAACTCCATTAGAACCCTCTGAAAATCTAGTTTTCAGGAAGTCATAGTTCATTTCATGAAAATCCTTAGAACACCCTAAAAGCCTTCAATTAAGGTCAAGTACATAATTAATTGTGGAGGGCTCAACTGAGCTTTGCTGCAACTAAAACTTGACCAAGTCTGTACTTAGATTGTAACCCAGCCACAGTAAAAGTTTCACAGTCATTGGGCTTGTCTAGTAAGAGTTAGCCTACGACCAAGAGCAGCAAGGCAAGCTCCGGTTTGCATTAACCTTTTATAAATTTTTATTGTTTTGAGCACTTACTTGAGTATTATGATTCTTTGCATTAGAGTCTTGTGTGGAAACCCAATTGCATAGCCAAGAACACCATGGGTTGGGTTTAGGATTGCAAAACCCGTTAGCTACTGCAATGCTAAGATAGTGTAGGATTCGGTACAAGTCGAGTAGTTGGAACTACTCGCGAGCATAGGCTAGAGGCACTCGACTCGGGTAGAGATAGCACATGAAACACATGGCAAGAAAATGAGACCAAGCGGAGGGTAAGGGCAGCAAGACTTTGGGGCCTGTGTGCTGTAGCTCCGCTTGTGTCGATTGAGGACCGAGCCGTGTGTGGGCCTGTTGAACAAGCTAGAACAGTACCGAAGACCTACCGGCTATATGGGAACCGGGAAACTGATGTAACTCGGGTAGCTGGGTGTTGAGGCATAGCTGGTCGTTCAGAGGGTAGATTGAGAGCTCGAGGTGTAAATCGGCTGGCGGCACTGAGATGCACCTGCAGAGACCTCTTTCTCAGGACGATTGGACCGGTTCAACATTTGGCTAACGGGTGAAAGGTAGTTGCGTACGGCGTCCATGATGGTTGTTGTAGGCAAAGTCGAGTACGGGCGTACGTGACGGGTTATTCGGGTAACCCTGCAGGTGTAAATCGATTATAATCGCTGTCCCTCGCGGTCAGTGAGTACCACTTGTTCACTGTACCGTGACGTAGAAAGAACAGGCTAGTTACATGTTAAAATGTTGCTGATTGAAAGATGGACTTGATTGCTAATGATTTGCTGTAGTTTAGAGCTAACTAAAGTTCTTTTCAACTTTGGGCAAAGTACATGAGAGAAATGCGTTTCTGGTTTGATTGCGGCTCTCTCATGTGCCTTAGCGTAAGGTTCTCCACAACCTGCTGCTAAAACTTGAAAGTAAGGTTTCACTAATTAGGCGAGTCCTTGCAAATGATTTTTACCTCATGTAACCCATCACCCTCATGTAGAAGTTCCATGTTTAGGTGAGACGGGTCAGACTTGCTGAGCCTTCATGCTCACTGCTTGTGTTTGAAGCTTTTGCAGGGTTCTATGAGGAAGGGACTCTCGAAGAGGAGACGGAACCCCAGGAGGGGAACCCCGTCGAGTGGGAGTCGTGCACACCGCAGGGTTAGTGTGCGTGTGTGCTAGCAAGGACACGTTCAAGGGCTGAACGTGCACTTGATGCGTAGTCTACGCCCGTGAGTGTAGAATGAACTTATTTTGATGTAAACATGTTCATAAACTTATTTATGTAATAAAATTTCGCTTCCGCGTTGTACCTTTGATATGTGTTATTCGGTGCTGTGCAACGCAGCACCCCTCAGCGTGATCCTGGATCGACAAGACCTTGGGGTCGTGTCAGCGTTGGTATCAGAGCTCGCTTGAGGTTTAACGCAATATAAAGGTCATTTTTTTTTAAAAATCGAGTGAGGAATGAGTTAGTAGCCCATATAAGGATGTTATTAGTATATAGAAAGTGGCATATTAACTTATTTGATTATGTTGGAAAATCGTGCATCTCGGGACATTCATGTCTTGGGGGGTGCACGTAAGCGCTGTCCACCAGTGCGCACAAGCTGAAGGGTGGAGCCCCACGGGTGGCAGGTAACCCGACCTGCTTTGATATCCTCTATGACTATTCATGTCGTTTGGGGTATACGAGCAACGTCTGTCCCTGGCGTGCGTGGTGCAACTTGGGAGACCTCGTCACGTGGTCTGAAACGTGAACACGTAACTCAAGTCGTGTTTGGCTTGAGAACATCCGGGCGAATGATGACGGCCGGGTGTACGAACTGTATGGATTCCGGGCTCGGTGTGCAGCCGAGTCTGACGATTGCTTGAGTTTCCTGCAGGTAGCCTGACCACGAAATGGTAGACGTGTAGCATCCGTGTGCGAGTGACGTTTAGTGCCACTGAATTAACGAAGCCGGCTAAGTCCGGTATAGGTTTTTCTTTGTGAGGATGTAGTACCGACATACTCTGGTGACGCATCAACGTCACACCCCATTAAATGAACAACTTTATGGTAAAACTTGAAGGTTTTGATCCAAAGCACTAAAACTTGAAGTAACTATTTCCCTTAATCAGGATATTCAAAGTTAACAAGTTTTCAACTTATAGGTTGTTAAGGACAGAGCACTCTGTTTTCAGCTGAATTAAGGCTGAAGTTAGTCAGAGGTTAGAGAGTGAGTAATTTCGAGGTTGGGGTCATATGATACATTTATGGAAAGCTTTGGAAGAGCTTTACAACTTTTCTGTTGAGGTCCAGAGGTGTTTCATCCCTTAACCACTCGAAAAATGCAGTAGAGTTGAAACTGTCCAAAAAACAGGACAGAGTAAAGACTCTCTGTAAATTAAGCATAACTTCCTGCTTAAAAATTCAAAAATAGAATATGAGGTAGTTCTGGAAATCTTATGATATGGGTTACAACTTTGTAACAGAAAGTTTTGTCATATTGGGAGCAGAATTAACTGGAATTCTTGGATCAAACCAGTACCTAAAGCAGGGAGGTGCTGTCCAATTTTCTCCAGAAATTATGTTAACTTTAACCTCTCATAACTTTTGAACCAAGACAGATCTTAGGCCAAGCAAATACTTTCTGGAAAGCTATTGAAGTTAACTTTAACTTTTATTTTGAGCTCCAGAATTGGTTTTGCTTTAACATGGCCTAAAGCAGGTTGAAATGGAAACTGGTCAGGGCTGTCATGGGAACAGCAGATCAGCAGTCAAATTTGTTTAAAATTTGAACTATGTTTCCAAGTTTTATGGGTTCAATGACATGTCTTATGTTATAACTCAGTGGTTTACTGTTTAAATAAATATTTGACATTTCTCAAATATATTTTCACAGATGACAGCAGATAAGCAGTTGGAGAACGGGTGGTGGTGTCCCACTGTTCTCACCGCAACGGCTATCCGGAAACATTGAGGCATATGCTTCAATATTTCGGATACAACCAGATGCCTCAGTACTTCGCCAAGGAAGAAGGTGAAGAGGGGAATAAGACATGGACAATCCATGTCGAAGTCCCTGCAGGACCTATGCCACCCGGTTGGGTGCCGTTCACCATTACGGTGAGTGGAAGACAACCGGAAGGGATGTGGCAAGTGGCAGCGCGTGACATCATGTCACGTTTCTGCCAACTACACGTGCAGGCTATGGAGGGCACTCCATACGCGCTTGTTCCGGTGGAGGGACGGTCTCAGCATGTGTGGGAAGAGAGGTACCGAGAGGCAACAGATCCGGGTTGCCCAAGGTACAACCCCGCGGAGGCAAACCTTAGCCTCAAGATGAGGGCGGGAAACGCCGTGATGGACAGCCAAACTGTTCATACGGAGCATCTCGCTGCAAAGATCAAGGAGAGCACAAGCCGTGGAGATCTTTTCGAGAGTGCTCACAGCACACTCCGCAATGTGCTCCTTCCGAGGATCAAGCGACTGAATGAACAAAACAATCAGTTGCATCGTCTGAAGAAGGCAAAGAAGAAGAGTCGTGTCGACATCGTGGCGTTACAAGAACTGGTACAGAATCTGACCCAGCAGAACGAGGAACTTACTCAAGAGCGGTACGACACTATTGAGGAAGGGCAAGGCTGGGAAGAAGATTACAACCAAGCCATGGACGAGGTGCATGCTTTGCAGGACCTCGTATCTCCGGTATTGGGCGTACCGGTGGTCTTGGGCCTTCCAGCAATGGGAGAACCCAAGATGGGAGAAGAGGTGGTAGATCCGGAGCCACCAGCAGAGGTACCAGAGGAGGACGACCCGCAGGAGGTCGAGTTCTACTCCGAAAGGGGTTACAGTTGCCATGTAGTGCAGCTAGGTTAGTGTAGCCCAAATTTTGTAATCAGTGACATGTCGTGTAGACAGTAGCGTATGTATAGGTACTGACGACATGAGCACGACTTCTCAGAGACCCGAGAATAATGTATCTTGTATAAAGTTTATGCTTTATCAATATATGTGAATGTTGTGCAAATTAATCATGTGTCACTTCAATACCTACTGTTGCTTATGGAATTTTAAGTATGACATGTGCTAATCGTTGCTGTTTTGACTTTCAGAATGACGCGTACTCGTGCCAACCCGGATGTTGGGGGTAGTAGCCAAGGGGGAGAGACCTCCCAACAGCCTCCTGAGGACTCCTCGGGACAGCAGCAGCAACAGCAACAACAGCAACAGCAAACACCGCCACTGCCAACGGTTACATTGGCCGACATCGTCGCGGCAATGGCAGGTTCACATCAGCAGCACACGGAGTTGCTGCAAACTCTTATTGCCAATACGTCTCGCCCAGAGAGACGTCAAGACCGTGAGGAGCGTCAACAGAGCTCCTACTCCGACTTCCTGGCGACTCATCCCCCTGTATTCTCAAGGGCGGATGAACCTCTTGACGCGGACAACTGGCTCCGCGCAATAGAGATTAAGTTCGGGCTGCTCCAGATAAGCGAGCAGCGCAAGACTCAGTTCGCGGTCCAGCAGCTCCAAGGATCCGCGAGCGCGTGGTGGGCCAACTTCTGTGCTTCACAGCCCACCGACCGAGTAATGACCTGGACGGAGTTCCGGACAGCCTTCAGGGCCTATCACATACCGCCAGGCTTGATGAAGAGGATGACGCAGGAGTTTCTACACCTGCAACAAGGGAGCCGGAACGCGCTGGAATACTCCAGGGCGTTCAACGATCTCGCGCTCTACGCGTCGTATCACGCAGATACTATTGAGAAGCGGCGGGACCACTTTTACCAGGGGCTTAACCAGCTCCTGAAGGACAAGTTGGCGATGTTCAATCGCGGCAGCCTCAACGACATCATTGATGCTGCGATTGTTCAGGAGGACTCCGGCAAGGAGTTAGCGGCGGCGGAGAGAAATTGAAGCGCGCCGCAGAGCAGCAGAGAAGGAGGCGGCCCTTCTCAGAAGATTCGGATGGTGAATTGCCCACCATCAGGTCCATGCTGGCAGCCACCACAATGGTCGATGCCGTTCCACAGTCAGCCGTACTCTTCACCGGCATTCAGGCCGGCACTGCCAGTACCACCTCCGCAACAACAGCAGCAGCGGGCGATGCCGCGTGCGTATGCACCTCAGCAGCGCATGCCGGGTTTTCGTCCCCCGAGCACTGCACCAGCAGCGGCCACATGTTACAAGTGTGGTCGTCCAGGACACTTCGCGAGCAGTTGCCCGGAGAGGCAAGGCGGCGGAGTGGCACCACCGTTTCCAAGGAGGAATCAACCCCGCAACCCCACTAATGCACGGCGGGCAAACCCTAGGCCCGGCACCGTCCACCAGCTTGCCATAGAGGACGAGCCGGAGGGTGAGCCAATCCTTGCGGGTATGTTCCAACTCCACTAGCATCCCGCCATAGTACTATTTGATTCAGGCGCCACGCATAGCTTCATTAGCCAAGCTTTTATTGATAAATATACCTTGCAAATACTACCCACCGATAGTCCTTATGTAATCTGTTCACCGGGTGGGAAAATTTCAGCAAGCATGATGGTCCCAAAAGCGCCATTGTGCTTAGAGGGTAGAGTCTACCCTACGTCTCTCATAATCTTAGAGGGACAAAAGGTCGATGTCATCTTAGGGATGTCATGGTTAACCCGCCAGGGCGCTGTTTTAGACACCATCCTCCGAGTTATGCACTTGAACTCAGAAGTGCATGAGTCTCACTCCTTATTTCTGTACAGTCCAGAAATAAAACTTCCAAGTATCTATCAAGCCACAACCATCAGATTGGAAGATATTCCAGTGGTCCGAGAGTTCTCTGATGTATTCCCGGACGATTTGCCGGGGATGCCACCCGATAGAGAGGTGGAGTTCAAGATTGAACTTGCACCGGGAACCATGCCGATATCCCAAAGGCCGTACAAGATGGCGCCCAAGGAATTGGCTGAACTGAAGACTCAGCTCACGGACCTTCTGGAGAAGGGTTTTATTAGGCTGAGCTCCTCGCCATGGGGCTGTTCGGCATTATTTGTAAAGAAGAAGGATGAGACGTTACGGCTTTGCGTGGACTATCGTCCATTAAATGCCGTAACCATCAAGAACAAGTACCCGTTGCCATGGATCGACATGTTGTTTGATCAGTTGGTCGAAGCAAAGATCTTTTCCAAGATGGACTTAAGATCCGGGTACCATCAGATTAAGATAAGGGCAGAGGACATTCCAAAGACAGCTTTCTCGACGAGGTACGGACTTTATGAGTACCTGGTCATGTCCTTCGGCCTCACCAATACTCCAGCTCACTTCATGTACTTGATGAACTCGGTATTCATGCCGGAGCTGGACAAGTTTGTCGTGGTCTTCATCGACGACATCCTGGTATATTCCAAGTCGGAGGAAGATCACAAGAAGCATCTGCGTATAGTATTGCAACGGCTGCGGGATCAAAAGTTATACGCGAAATTCAGCAAATACGAATTCTGGATATCACAAGTGCCTTTTCTCGGGCATATCATCTCAGCAGAGGGTATCGCTGTAGACCCAAGCAAGATCACTCAAGTGCTGAATTGGAAATCCCCGAGAACTGTTCACTAGGTACGGAGTTTCCTCGGACTCGCGGGATACTATCGGAGGTTCATTCCGAACTTCTCGAAGATTGCCAAGCCTATGACAGAGCTGCTGAAGAAGGCTACCAAATATGTTTGGAGTCCAGCATGTGAAGCAGCATTCAAGGCTTTAGTCAAGCACCTGACATCAGCACCGGTTTAGGCGCAGCCAGACACAACAAAACCGTTCGATGTGTACTGCGATGCATCCGGCATTGGGCTCGGATGTGTGCTGATGCAAGCCCGAAGAGTGGTCGCGTATGGATCACGGCAGCTTAGAAACCATGAGCAGAATTATCCAACCCGCGACTTGGAGCTCGCTGCCGTGGTACTTGCACTGAAGATGTGGAGGCACTACCTACTCGGTAACCTCGTACATCTATATACCGACCACAAAAGCCTCAAGTACATATTCACTCAGAAGGAGCTGAACATGAGGCAACAAAGATGGTTAGAACTGATAAAGGATTACGAAATAGATATCCATTATCATCCAGGCAAGGCAAACGTAGTGGCAGATGCGCTGAGCCGCAAGTCACACGTCAACAATCTGACCATCACACCGTTGGAAGAGAGCGAACCACCACTACATGTGATTCCACATGGAGCTCTCTACAACCTAGCTTTGATCCCCACCATCCGTGAAGAGATAGCGGCAGCCCGGAAGAATGACAAGGGCATGTCGCATTTGCGGAGATGTGTAGACAGTGGGGAGTGGAAATGTTTCCGGAAGGACGGAGACGGCGTCCTATGGTTCAAGGACCGGATCATCGTACCCCGTAACCCGGGATTACGGAAGAAAATCTTTGATGAGGCTCACTTGTAAAAGTTTTCCATTCACCCCGGCAGCAACAAAATGTATCAGAAACTCAGAAGCAAGTTTTGGTGGACACGGATGAAGCGAGAGACTGCAAAATACGTGTCCGAGTGTGATACATGTCGAAGGGTGAAGGCAGACCATATGCGGAAACCGGGACTGCTACAACCACTGGGCATTCCTGCCTGGAAGTGGGAGGATGTGAGCATGGACTTCATCGTCGGTTTATCCACCACTTTTCAGAAGCACGATTGTGTGTGGGTGATCGTCGATCGGCTCACCAAAGTTGCCCATTTCATCCCGGTTAAGACAAACTACAACGCCAAGAAGTACGCTGAACTGTACATCTCACGGATCCTATGCTTGTACGGCGTACCCCGTACCATCATATCGGATCGGGGCACTTTATTTGTGTCCCGTTTTTGGGAGCAGCTGCACGCTGCATTGGGGACGAAGCTGATACGTAGTTCAGCATACCACCCGCAGACGGATGGGCAAACGGAGTGGGTAAATCAGATCTTAGAAGACATGCTACGAGCTGGCGCTATCGACCACGACAAGAATTGGGATGATCACTTGCCGTTAGCCGAGTTCTCGTACAACAATGGGTACCAAGCCAGCATAAAGATGGCGCCCTACGAAGCGCTATACGGGAGAAAATGTCGCACACCATTGAACTGGTGTGAGTCTGGCGAAAGGGTTACCTTCGGGATTGACCTTGTCAACAACGCGGAAGAAAAGGTTCGACAGATTCAAGCGAACCTAAAAGCCGCTCAATCCCATCAGAAACAGTATGTGGACCGGAGAAGGCGCCCATTACAATTCGAAGTCGGGGATCACGTATACCTACGTGTGTCTCCAATGAAGGGCGTAAACAGATTTGGGATGAGAGGAAAGTTAGCACCCCGATTCATCGGTCCATTCCAGATTACCGAAAGATGTGGATCAGTGGCATACTGGCTGAAATTACCAGAAGCACTTTCCGGTGTGCACGACGTCTTTCACATTTCCCAGTTGAGGAAGTGTCTTAAGCTATCAACTACCGTTCAGCTGGAAGACATTGAAGAACTGCAACCGGATCTCACCTATCGAGAGGAACCGGTGCAGATTATTGATGAAAAGGCCCGAACCACACGCCACCGTACGTTGTGGTTCTACAAGGTTCTATGGAGTAATCACTCCGTGGACGAAGCGACATGGGAGCTGCGAAGGATTTCTTCGCACCAACTACCCCAACTTTTTCACATCACATATCCGGTAATCTTCCACCGTCCCTCTCTCATTTCACCTTATAATCTCGGGACGAGATTCTTTTAAGGGGGGAGGAATGTAAGGGTCTCAGTTTTTGACACATATTTGAAGTGTCATCACCATACATACACACCTCATTTGAGGAAAGATGATGAACACAAATGAAGAGCAAGTAACCACCATCAACATGCTCATTAGAGAACAAATTCACATATTGCAAAAGTGGTATTTCCCACATGTGATATAGGTGGGCTGGACATATGAAAACTCGTACACATTGCTAAGGATGTTCATACCAAGTTTCACCCAAATTCAAAACCTTTTTGAGGTCATTTTGGGTATAGTTAAAAAGAGGGCAGTTTGAAACCATATTCAAATTCAAACTGTTTTATCCCATGAATTTAAAAGTGGGAGGCATATTCTTATTCAGCACATTTTTGTGAGCTCACACACCAATTTTCACTCCATTTGGAGTTCATCTTGACATGAGCTAAGTGGGGCAAATTCAAACTTTATTTGAATTTCAAACTGAACTTGTGCTGAAATTCATTCAAACCAAACCCCATTTGAATTCTAACCAATTCAAATGGCTCATGGGTGAATAATTTGAATCACCATGGGTATTTTGGGACTCACTGTTTACAACAGTGATTAGGAGTAAATTTCAGAGGTTAAAATTGGAAGTGGGACCCACATGTCAGCCACTGAAGGAGATCAACCGAGTGGACTTTCAGTACTCGGGTCCCCGAGCTTCTCCCGAGAGCGCCACCGAGGGGAGGCCGCCGCGCCACCACCTGCTTGCCGCCCACGGTCGCTGAACCGACTCCCGGGGCCCTTATCTAGGCGTCCGAGCAGCAGCCGGTGCTCCCCATCCCTACCCCGACGCGCTCTCGCCCAACAGACTGAAACTCCTCGCCGCCCGAGTGAATTTTCGGTCCCTCATCGCCCGGCCGATCCAGTGACCCTCCCGGCGATCTGAGACCATCACCGGGTGCGCCAAGCCATCTTCAACACCTTCTCATCGGTTCCAGACCCTGCGCGGTCTTCCCCGAGCTCCACCGCGGCGATCTTTTCTCTGCCGGTTCAGCTCGAGCCGCCGCTGCGGGAACCGTCCTTCCGGCCACCACAGCGCACCGTTCACGGAGCTGTGAACAGCAAAGAGGTTCGTCTTCAACCCCTCTTTCTTTCCCGCAAGCTCCGGCGGCGTGACAAGCACTGCTCAAGCCGGAATTTCATGTTTTCGCGACGGTGTGCAAAAGTGTGGTCTGCACCGATCCGAGAAATTCATAAGCCACACTGCATCACTCATCCTCTCATGGAGAGGATCACTTCTAGTAGCCCGTGCGGGTCCACAGGAGCAAGAACCACGAAGAACCGTGGAGGGAAACCGCTGTTCTTCGAGTTTTAGTTGAAATCCCGATTTCCGGCCTAGGTCGCACGGTGACAGCCCAACACAGCCCTTCCCGAGCTCCATAGAGCTCATGTCGACCTTTCCTATGGTCCACTGATGCTCGACGACCCTGAGCTCGATCGTATTAGGTGCTAGGGAGGACGGGCAACACGGCCGAAGTTCTCCCGAGTCTGCAGCTCGTCGCCGACCATGTGGCGGCCATTTTCATGGCGAGCTGGCCCGCGAATCCTGTTCCCCGAGAGAAAATAGGCAGAGGCGGCAAAAATCGTGAAGTTTGGAGCTCTACCGAAGCTGCTGGCGAGCTCTACGGCGAGATACCCCGGCGGCGGAGCGCAGGCGTCGGGAGGTTAAAGAAGGGGGTGGACCCCAGCTGTCAGCGACCGATATTTTAAATCAGGATCGGGCTGCGGCCGGGATCGGGTGTGCTGGCGCGCAAAAACCTTATGGGCCGCGGTGTGCTGTCTCCTCACGATCAACACGTGTCCCTACGGGCCCCGGCAAGTTTAAACTTTTTCCCCAATTTTCAGATTTCCTTCAAACTTCAAATCCTCATTACTTGAGCTAGAAAACTCCAAATCGAGTGAACCAAATTTTGTTGGATTCAGCTCTCTGAGCGCTTTCCAGCAAATCTAGTTTCACTTCATGAAAACCCTTAATTCCCCAGAATTAATTCCTCAAAGTTTAAACTGTTTGGAATTTTAACTGGAGAATCCTTTGGAGGAAAATCCAGAAATTTTGCTAGGATGTTCACCAAAATATCCCTGAACTGCCATAAAAATTTCAGATCCAATTGAGCTCGTTTGATCTACCTAATTGTGTGATTAGTGAAACTGTTCCAGAGAAAATATAAAATGTTCAGAAACATTTTCAGAATTTTCTCTGAAATTGTTTAGCTCATATCTTTAGTTAGGAACCTTCAAATTAATTGAGACCAACTCCATTAGAACCCTCTGAAAATCTAGTTTTCAGAAAGTCATATTTCATTTCATGAAAATCCTTAGAACACCCTAAAAGGCTTCAATTAAGGTCAAGTACATAATTAATTGTGGAGGGCTCAACTGAGCTTTGCTGCAACTAAAACTTGAGCAAGTCTGTACTTAGGTTGTAACCCAGCCACAGTAAAAGTTTCACAGTCATTGGGCTTGTCTAGTAAGAGTTATAGACTTCACAAGTTTAAAAGTTAATACAGCTGCATTTAAATTAATACATGTACTGCTTCTATCATGTAGTCGCTAAGGTCGAGGAGGAACCCGAAGTCCTAGACTTCGTTACTCCGGAGGAACATCTAGCCTACGACCAAGAGCAGCAAGGCAAGCTCCGGTTTGCATTAACCTTTTACAAATTTTTATTGTTTTGAGCACTTACTTGAGTATTATGATTCTTTGCATTAGAGTCTTGTGTGGAAACCCAATTGCATAGCCAAGAACACCATGGGTTGGGTTTAGGATTGCAAACCCCGTTAGCTACAGCAATGCTATGATAGTGTAGGATTCGGTACAAGTCGAGTAGTTGGAACTACTCGCGAGCATAGGCTAGAGGCACTCGACTCGGGTAGAGATAGCACATGAAACACATGGCAAGAAAATGAGACCAAGCGGAGGGTAAGGGCAGCAGGACTTTGGGGCCTGTGTGCTGTAGCTCCGCTTGTGTCGATTGAGGACCGAGCCGTGTGCGGGCCTGTTGAACAAGCTAGAACAGTACCGAAGACCTACCGGCTATGTGGGAACCGGGAAACTGATGTAACTCGGGTAGCTGGGTGTTGAGGCATAGCTGGTCGTTCAGAGGGTAGGTTGAGAGCTCGAGGTGTAAATCGGCTGGCGGCACTGAGATGCGCGTGCAGAGACCTCTTGCTCGGGACGATTGAACCGGTTCAACATTTGGCTAACGGGCGAAAGGTAGCTGCGTACGGTGTCCGTGATGGTTGTTGTAGGCAAAGTCGAGTACGGGCGTACGTGACAGGTTATTCGGGAAACACTGCAGGTGTAAATCGATTTTAATCGCCGTCCCTCATGGTCAGTGAGTACCATTTGTTCACTGTACCGTGACGTAGAAAGAACAGGCTAGTTACATGTTAAAATGTTGCTGATTGAAAGATGGACTTGATTGCTAATGATTTGCTGTAGTTTTGAGCTAACTAAAGTTCTTTTCAACTTTGGGCAAAGTACATGAGAGAAATGCGTTTCTTGTTTGATTGCGGCTCTCTCATGTGCCTTAGCGTAAGGTTCTCCACAACCTGCTGCTAAAACTTGAAAGTAAGGTTTCACTAATTAGGCGAGTCCTTGCAAATGATTTTTACCTCATGTAACCCATCACCCTCATGTAGAAGTTCCATGTTTAGGTGAGACGGGTCAGACTTGTTGAGCCTTCGTGCTCACTGCTTGTGTTTGAAGCTTTTGCAGGTTTCTATGAGGAAGGGACTCCCGAAGAGGAGAAGGAACCCCAGGAGGGGAACCCCGTCGAGTGGGAGTCGTGCACGCCGTAGGGTTAGTGTGCGTGTGTGCTAGCAAGGACACGGTCAAGGGCTGAACGTGCACTTGATGCGTAGTATACACCCGTGAGTGTAGACTGAACTTATTTTGATGTAAACATGTTCATAAACTTGTTTATGTAATAAAATTTTGCTTCCGCTTTGTACCTTTGATGTGTGTTATCCGATGCTGTGCAACGCAGCACCCCTCAGCGTGATCCTGGCTCGACAAGACCTTGGGGTCGTGTCAGCTGCTCTAAATCCAAGGAACATTTTATGTAATCTTGACATGCATAAGCTTCTGACACTTGCTCACATTTATGCTGAAGTTGCACAATAGTTATTGTTTGGTGTTGAGAAATGAAATTCAAAGCTTCATTCTCAACATTAGGAGAAGTAAAGAATTTCTTGGATGCAATGATCTTCAATGGTTGCAGAAAAAAATGGTTGGGACTGAAAAGAATAGATCTTTTCCATTGTTCTATCGACTCATTGAGCTAATTTTGATACTCCCAGTAGCAATAACATCGGTTGCAAGGGTATTTTCTGCTATGAATCTTATAAAGACATATTTGCGCAATAGAGTGGGAGATTAATGGCTCAATAACTTGATGATATGCTACACTGAGAAGGAGATATTTAGAAGAATTACTTATGAGAAAATCATAAAAGAGTTTGAAGACATGAAAGAACGTCGTATGTTAATGCCAAAAAATGATTTAATGATATGCAATTATTCTCTATTTTTTCATTAATTTGTAATAATGTGTAAGGGCCTAAGTTTTTTGCACATATTCAAAGTGTTCATCACCACACACAGACTTCATTTGAATAAACTTTGTGAACACATTTGATGAGCAAGTAAACACCATCAACATGGTCATTAGGGAATAAACTCACAAAATGCAAAAGTGGCATTTCCCACATGCATCTTATAGGGGCTGGGCATATGAAAAACTCCTACACCTTGCTAAGAATTCTAATTCCAAATTTCACCCAAATCCAAAACCTTTTTGAGGTCTTTTTGGGTATAACTACAAAGAGGGTAGTTTGAACTCAAATTCAAATTCAAACTACTTCCATTCCATGAATTCAAAAGTGGAAGGCATATTCTTACTCAGCATATTTTTGTGAGCTCACACACCAATTTTCACTCCATTTAGAGTTGATCTTGACATGAGCTAAGTTTAGTAAATTCAAACTCAATTTGAATTTCAAACTGCATATGTGTTGAAATTATATTCAAACACTCCACAATTTGAATTCTATTCAATCCAAATGGGCATTTGGTAGATAATTCAAATTCAAAAGGGTATTAGGGGGATTACTGTTTGTAGCAGTGCGAGGAAGTTAATTTTGGAGGTTTAAACCGGGGTGGGACCCACATGTCAGCTTCACAGATCAAAGAACCGACTGAAGCACTGAGTACTTGGGTCTCAGGCTCCCACCACGATCGCCACCGCGCAGGCCGTTGGCGCCAGCAGCTGCTTCCTCCACGCACCGCTGGAGCCTCCGTTCAGCGTGGATATTATGTCCCGAGCAGCTCAAGCCATGTTACCCTTCTGTTCTCGTGCGACCACTCGCACTCAGTGCCGCTCGCTGGATAAACGCCGCCACCTCCATTTCTGATCGCTCAAGCTAGCCGAGCCTCGGTTGCTCGAGCAGTCTACAACAAAGAACATCTCCATCTTGTGCTCTACCGAGCTGTCACAGTACTCCGGGGTTTTTCCTGCGGGGCTGGGCGGCAATTTGAGGATTTCCACCGAGCTCTCACGAGTACCGGCGGAGCTTCACTTCGGGTCGCCGTCGACAGAGCGCCACAGCCGTCGTCGTCGCTCGCTTGCTACACAAGAAAGGTGCGCTATACTTCCTAGGTCATGTAGCTGCAAGCCTTGTAGCAAATGATCAATCATAGGATGAGAATTTCCAAATATACCGAGAGCTAGTTCATATGAGCCGAGCTCACCACCGATCGAAATTCGGACTCCACACAATCTTGTTGGTCAAGCCAGTTGGCCAGTAGGTTCTATATATGCTAGCACACACGCTCAAGAAAGAAGCAAGGAAAACCGATGAGGATCGGCCGTGATATGGCCGTTTTCCGCGCCACCGTTGCAAAGTACCTCGGCTCACCGTCGAGGGTATGGTTGCCGGCGTTTCTAGCTTCCACAAGGCCTTGGTTCATGTTCCTCGTGCTCCACTGATGCTCTCCGAGCAATTTCTGATTGATTTTATGCACGGTGGTGCAAAACCGACCTCGCCGAAACCCTAGCGCGTGCTGTCGCCGGTGCGCGCAGGTTTCCGGCCATCTCCGGTGGCCGGCGAGCCCACAGCTGAGTTCAGGAGGTCGGAGAAAGGGGAGGCGGCAAGTCTCGGACCGGGAGGTGGCTGGGAACTCGTTTCCGGTGAGTCTCACCAGAGACCGCTGCCGCCGGGTATTTGGCGCGAGGAGGAAGACGAAGCACTGTGTGTGGGACCCGCCGGCAGAAGTTTAACTTTTCTTCGATTGTCAGTTTTAATTCGAACTTCAAACCCACATAACTTTGGCTAGAAAACTCCAAATCGAGTGAACCAAATTTTGTTGGATTCATCCCTCTGAGTACTTTCCAAAAAATCAAGTTTCACTTCATGAAAACTCTTAGTTCTCCAGAATTAATTCTTCAAAATTTATATTGGTTAGAATTTTAACTGGAGAATCCTTTGGAGGAAAATTCTGAAATTGTGATAGGATGTTCAGCAAAATATTCTTGAGCTACCATAAAAATTTAAGATCCATTTGATCCACCTAATGGTGTGATTAATGAAACTGTTCCAGAGAAAATAGAAAATGTCCAGAAACATTTTTCAGAATTTCTCTGAAATTCTTTAGCTCATATCTTCAGCTAGGAACCTTAAAATTAAGTGAGACCAACTCTATTAGAACACTCCAAAAATCTAGTTTTCAGAAAGTCATGGATTGCTCCATGAAAATCCCTAGAACACCCTGAGAGCTCCAATTGAGGTCAAGTACATAATTATTTGTGGAGAGCTCAAATGAGCTTTGCTGCAAATAAAACTTAGCCAAGTCTCTTTTTAGGTTGTAACCAAACCACAGTAAAAATTTCAGAGTCATTGGGTCTGTCTAGTAAGACTTATAATCTTCACAAGTTTATCTTCAATTCAAATGCATTTAAATTGATACATAGACATGTTTATCTCATGTAGTCGCTAAGGTTGAGGAGAAACCCGAAGTCTTAGACTTCGCCACTCCGGAAGAACAGCTAGCCTACGACCAAGTGCAGCAATGCAAGCTCCGGTTTGCATTAACCCGTTTTACAAATTTTTACTGTTTTGAGAACTTACTTTGAGCACCCACTTAATTCTTGCATTAGAGTCTTGTTTGAAACCCAATTGCATAGCCAAGAAAACCCTGGGTTGGGATTAGGTTTGAAAACCCCGTTAGCTACTGCAATGCTAAGATAGTGTAGGATTTGGTATAAGTCGAGTAGCTGGAACTGCTCGTGAGAATAGGCAAGAGGCACATCGCTCGGGTAAAGATAGCAAATGAAACACATGGCAATAAAAATGAGACCGAGCAGATATTAAGGGCAGCAGGAATTTGGGGCCTGGGTTCCATAGCTCCGCTTCTGTCGATTGAGGATCGAGTCGTGTGCGGGCCTGTTGAACAAGCTATAACAGTACCGAAGACCTACCGGCTATATGGGAACCGGGAAACCGATGTAACTCGGGTAGCTGGGTATTGAGGCATTGCCTGTCATTCAGAGGGTAGGTTGAGAGCTCGAGGTGTAAATCGGCTGGCGGCACTGTAGATGCGCGTGCAGAGACCTCTTGCTCGGGACGATAGGACCGGTTCAATATTTGGCTGACAGGTGAAAGGTAGTTGCGTACGACGTCCGTGATGGTTGCTGTAGGCAATATTGAGTACGGGCGTACGTGACGGGTTATTCGGGTAACCCTGCAGGTGTAAATCGATTATAATCGCCGTCCCTCACGGTCAGTGAGTAACACTTGTTCACTGTACCGTGACGTAGAAAGAACAGGCTAGATACATGTTAAAAGTTTGCTGATTTGAAAGTTGGAGTTTGCTTGTTAAATGTCTTGTTGTAGCTTAGAGCTAATTAAAGTTCTTTTCAACTTTGGGCAAAGTACATAAGAGAAATGTGTTTCTTGTTTCATTGTGGCTCTCTCATGTGCCTTAGCGTAAAGTTCTCCACAACCTGCTGCTAAAACATGAAAGTAAGGTTCAAATAATTAGGCGAGTCCTTTGCAAATTATTTACCTCATGTACCCTATACCCTTTATGTAGAAGTTTCATGTATAGGAGAGACGGGTCAGTCTTGCTGAGCCATCATGCTCACTGCTTGTGTTTGAAGCTTTTGCAGGGGTTTATGAGGAAGGGACTCCCGAGGAGGAGACAGAACCCCAGGAGGGGAACCCCGTAGAGTGGGAGTCGTAGACGCCACCGCGTTAGTGTGTGTGCATGCTAGCGGGGACATGTTCACGGGCTGAAAACGTGAACTTGATGCGTAGTCTACGCCCGTGAGTGTGGACTGAACTTATTTTGTTGTAAAAATATTCATAAACTGGTTTATGTAATAAAACTTTGCTTCCGCTTTGTATCTTTGATGTGCGTTATCCGGTGTTGTGCAACGCAGCACCCCTCAGCGTGATCCTGGCTCGATGAGGCCGTGGGGCCCTCGCAGCGTGGTATCAGAGCTTGCTTGAGGTCTAACGCACTACAAAGGTCATCTTTTTCAATAAAATTCAGTGAGGAACGAGATAGTAGCCCATATAAGGATGTTATTAGTGTATAGAAAGTGGCATATTAACCTATTTTCTTAAGTCATAAAATCGTGCATCTCGGGACGCTTTATGTCTTGGGGTGCACATAAGCACTGTCCACCAGTGCACACAAGCTGAAGGGTGAAGCCTCACGGGTGGCAGGTAACCCGACCCGCTTTAGTATCCCCTACGACTCTTCATGTCGTTTGGGGTATTCGAGCAACGTCTGTCCCTGGCGTGCGTTGGGCAATTTGGGAGACCCCGTCACGTGGTCAGTGACGTGAACACGTAGCTCAAGGCGTGTTTGGCTTGAGAACATCCGGGCGAGTGATGACGGCCGGGTGTATGAACTGTATGGATACCAGGCTCGGTGTGCAGCCGAGTCTGACGATTGTATGAGTTATTTGCAGGTAGTCTAACCACGAAACCGTAGATGTGTAGTATCCGTGTGTGAGAGACACTTAGTGCCACTGAACTAACGAAGCCGGCTAAGTCCGGTATAAGTTTTTCTTTGTGAGGAATGTAGTACCGACATGATCTGGCGACGCATCAACGTCACACCCCACTAAATGATCAACTTCATGGTAAAACTTGAAAGTTTTAATCTAGAGCACTAAAACTTTGATGTAACCTCTTCTCTTAATCAGGATGTTCAAAGTTAACAAGTTTTAAACTTATAGGGTACTAAGGACAGAGTCCCCTGTTTTCAGCTGAAATAAGGATGAAGTAAATCAGAGGTTAGAGGTTGAGTTCTTTCTAGGTTTGGGCCATATGATATATTTCTGGAAAGTTTTAGAAGAACTTTACAACTTTTCTGTTGATTTCCAGAGATGTTTGATCCCCTAACCAAACGAAAAATGCAGTAGAGTTGAAACTGTCCAGAAAACAGGGCGGAGCAAACACTCTCTGTAACTCTCTGTAAATTGAGCATAACTTCCTGCATAACAATCCAAAAATAGAAAATGAGTTAGTTCTGGAAAATTCATGAGATGGGTTACAACTTTGTAACCGAAAGTTTTGTCAGATTTGGTGTAGAATTAACTGGAATTCTTGGATCAAATCAGTACCTCAAGCAGGGAGGTGCTGTCCAATTTTCTCCAGAAATTCTGGCAAATTTGGCATCTCATAACTTTTGAACCAGGACAGATATTAGGCCAAGAAAATACTTTCTGGAAATCTATTGAAGTTAGCTTTAACTTTGATGTTGAGCTCCATAATTGGTTTTGCCTTTAGCATGGTCTAAATCAGGTTGAAATTGAAACTGGTCAGGGTTGTCGTCTTGGACAGTAGATCAGCAGTCAAATTTGTTTAAGTTTGAATTGTGTTTCCAGGTTTTATGAGTTCAATGACATGTTTTATGTTATAACTCAATGGTTTACTGTTCAAAGAAATATTTTACATTTCTCAAATATGTTTCTACAGATGACAGCGGATAGACAATTGGAGAACGGGTGGGTGGTGTCCCACTGTTCTCACCGCAGCGGTTATCCGGAAGTGTTGAAGCAAATGCTTCAATATTTTGGGTACGTCGAGATGCCGCAGTACCTCACCAAGGAAGAAGGCGAGGAGGGGAACAAGACGTGGACGATCTATGTCGAAGTTCCTGCAGGACCTATGCCACCCGGTTGGGCGCCGTTCACCTTTACGGTGAGAGGTAGGCAGACGGGAGGAATGTGGCAAGTGGCAGCCCGCGACATCATGTCACGTTTCTGCCAACTACACGTGAGGGCTATGGAGGGCACTCCATACGCGATCGTTCCGGTGGAGGGACGAGATAATCATGTGTGGGAGGGAATGTACATGGAGGCAACAGGTCCAGGTTGCCCAAGGTACAATCCCGCGGAGGCGAACCTCAGCCTCCAATTGAGGGCAGGGAAAGCCATGATGGATAGCCAAGCTGTTCATACGGATTGTCTTGCTACAAAGATCAAGGAGAGCATAAGCCGTGGAGACCATTTTGAGAGTGCTCACAGCGCACTCCGCAATGTTCTCCTTCTGACGATCAAGCGACTGAACGAACAACATAATCAGTTGCATCGTCTGAAGAAGGCGAAGAGGAAAAGCCGTGTTGACATCACGGCTTTGCAACAACAGGTGCAGGCCCTGACCCAGCAGAACGAGGTCCTCACTCAAGAGCGGGACGACGCTATTGAGGAGGGGCAAGGCTGGGAAGAGGACTACAACCAGGCCATGGACGAGGTGCACGCATTGCAGGACCTCGTACCTCCGGTAATGGGCATACCAATGGTGGGTGCCATACCTGTGGTTTTGGGTCTTCCAGCAATGGGAGAACCTGAACCGGAAGAGGAGGTCATGGACCCGGAGCCAGCAGCAGAGGTAGCGATGGAGGACGACCCACAGGAGGTCGAGTTCTACTCCGAGTAGTGGGTTACCGTTCCCAAGTTGGGCAGCGAGGGTGGTTTAAGAGAAGAACTTTTGTAATCGGTGACATGTCGTGTAAACAGCAGTGTATGTATAGGTAGTGACGACATGATCATGACTTCTCAGAGATCCAAGAATAATGTATCTTATATAAAGTATATGCTTTATCAATATATGTGAATGTTATGCAAATTATTCATGTGTCACTTCAATACCTACTGTTTCATATGGAACTTTAAGTATGACATGTGCTGATCGCTGCTGTGTTGAACTTCAGAATGACTCGCACTCGTGCCAACCCGGACGTTGGGGGTTCCAGTCAGGGAGGAGAGACCTCCCAACAGCCTCCTGAGGATTCCTCGGGACAACAATAGCAGCAACAGCAACAACTGCCACCGCCACCACCAACGGTTACTTTGGCTGACATCATGGCAGCGATGGCGGGTTTTCATCAGCAGCACACGGAGTTGCTGCAAACTCTCATTGCAAATACGTCTCGACCAGAGAGGCGTCAAGATCGCGAGGAGCGCCAACAAAGATTCTACTCCGATTTCCTGGCTACTCATCCCCCTGTATTTTCAAGGGCGGATGAACCCCTCGATGCGGACAACTGGCTCCGCACGATGGAGATGAAGTTCAGGCTACTCCAAGTGAGTGAGCAGCACGAGACTCAGTTCGCGGTCCAACAGCTCCAAGGATCCGCGAGCGCTTGGTGGGCGAACTACTGTGCTTCGCAGCCCACCGAGCGAGTTATGACCTGGGCGGAATTCCAGACGGCCTTCAGGGCCTATCACATACCACCGGGTCTCATAAAAAGGAAGACGCATGAGTTCTTATGCCTGCAGCAAGGAAACCAGAACGCGCTGGAATACTCCAGAGCGTTCAATGATCTTGCGCTATACGCTTCGTATCACACCGATACCGAAGAGAAGTGTAACACCCTCAATTTTGTATCCATGCATGCATACATAATTCATATAGAGAAAACATTTTAAAAGAAGTAGAAATGGAGAAAGAATCAGAAAGATAGCCAAAAAGAGCCAATTCCAGGTCGTCGGGGAGCGCTGTAGACACTTCCCGCGGCCCGCTGGCCACGTGGCGCCTTCGGAGCTCATTCCCGCGGAGGGGGATGAGGTCCAGCACTACTGGCTACGTGGCAGGCTCGGAGCTCGCCTCTGCGGAAGGGGCGAGGTCCGGCCCGCAGGACACGTGTTGTCCCCGGAGCTAGCCTCTGTGGGGGAAGCGAGGCCCAACCCCACGGGACACGTGTCTGCACCAGAGCTAGTCTCTGCGGAGAAACGAGGCCCAGCTCCGCTAGACACGTGTCGCTCTCGGAGCTCACCCCCGCGGAGGGAGTGAGGTCCCGTCCCGATGGACACATGTCACCCTCAGAGCTCGCCTCCGAGAGGTCCGACACCGCTGGACACATGTCACCTTCGGAACTCACCTCTGGGAGGTCCGACACTGTTGGACACGTGTCAACCTCGGAGCTCGCCTCTGAGGGAGAAGGGAGGTGCAACACTAAGGGACACGTGTCGACCTCGGAGCTCGTCTCTGAGGAGAAAGGAAGTCCAACGCTTCTGAACATGTGGCACTCTCAGAGCTCGCCTCTAAGGAGAAGGGAGGTCCAGAACTGACACATGGCACCCCCAGAGGTCGTCTCTGTAGAGAGGGGAGGCCCGACCCGCCAGACATGTGGTTCATGCGGAGCTCGCCTTTGAGGAAGAGGGGAGGTCCCGCCCGCCAAGACACGTGGAGCACGCGGAGCTCGCTTCTGAGGAGAGGTGAGGTCCTGCCCGCCTGACACGCGGCACAACCGGAGCCCGCCTCTGTGGAAAAGGGAGACCAGGCCCCCGCCGGACACGTGGAGCTTCCAGAGCTCATCCCTGCGGAAGGACGAGATCCTTAAGCGGTTTTCCCCTGTACGCGAGTACCCGGTACTGAGGAAACCGACACGAATTCTTCCACGTTGTTGCCGCACCAAAGAAATTGAAGATAAGTTGTTAAGATCCAAAACAAATTGAATAGGACTCTTGTTTGAAATCCAATCAAAGTAGGACTCTTCTTTTTCTGGTTATAAATAGAACCCGAAACACCCCCTTGGCCGTAACACCTCTTCAAGTCGACAACTTAGAGGCCCTAGCCCCCAACTCGCCGAGTTAACCCCCTTCGCTGGAGTTTAGCCACCGTAGAGACCGCCGACGAGCCCCGACACGCTCGCCATCGCCGAAAGAGACCCGACGATCTGTCTTGCTAGGAGGAAAAGCCCCAACACCAAGGAGAGGTGAGGTAGGTCTTCGTTACCACCTTGCGACATCATCGCAGTTTTCTTCGCACTGTTTCTTCGATCCCTTCGAACAGAAGCTTTTTCGTGGACAGATCACGTGTTGATCGGTTTGATCTAGATCTTGATACAAGATCATCACCATGTCCACATTTGATCCTTACACTTCTGATTCATCGTAAAACCCCATGCAAGCCTATTAAAACATGCAAGAACACATACAAACTAAACTGCACCATAGGATCAGCATGCACCTACACCATTGCATCTTGAGTAAAGATTGTGCATGATGATTGATTGTTGTGAATCTTGTATGTGCGTGATCATGAGTAGAAGGACAAGCTCAGGGAGCTATCTACGAAGGACCACAGCACCAAGACTTTGAGATCTGTGAGCAACAGAAGCCACAAGAACAAGGCATGTGCCCCTTGACCATAGTGATACCATGTTTTGGAACTGTTTTGTTTTGCGAAAACGTGGGTGTGCTTGAGTCAACTTGATGGGAAACCCTTTCATAGGAGTTTACTAGTTTTGTTAACCACCCTTGTCGCTGGGAAAGTTGATGAGTCGGGTATGGTCGTTTTTGCTTTCGCTTCGCTGAGTCCACGGGATATGGGAAGCAAGATAGAATGTGTCTAGCTACTGCACTCATATGAACAATGATAATAAGAACTTGACGATGATAATGAACATGAATCAGGGGAGATCTAAGCAAGCTTGTTTTGTGGATGTGGTAGAATGAGATGGCGGTTTACTTGCTGTAGATCTAAGGACCGGTTCATGTCAGCACATGCCAGGAATACAGTGCCACCACAAGGCCAAATATGGGTGCGGCTTAGCTGACAAATTAGGTAAGTTGCTAGATTGTTATGGACCGTGGAAGGCGCGGGGAATGGGAGTTGAGAGAGGACTACCCTGGGAACTGCATGGCACAAGAGGGGGCCCGTAGGTGGGAGAATGGTGATTCTAGCCTGCTGGTGAAACCTTAGTGAGTCCATACATCTAGTAGCCCCTTTGTAAAGGCTATTTTGTGATCTCTTGGCCATACACCGACGGTTGTGTACTGGTATAATGGAGGTTCTGCAGTCACCGACGGGTGACGGAAGCACAAACTTATGGGTAAAGTGGTGCAAACTCTTAAGAGTGTAAAACTATCATGATAGCCGTGCTTACGGTCACAAGCGCCTGGCCATCTCACATGATTAGATGGGATGGTTATTGGGATGTTATTCGGTATGGTTATTGGTATGGTTATGGTTTTGGTCTTTGGTATTGGTTTCGGGACTGTTGAGTCTTGAACATGAGATGGTTTTGGAGATATGAACATGAGATGGTTTTGGAGATATGAATATGAGATGGTTATGGATATGAACCTGAGATGGTTATCATGAGCATGATTTGAAAGTTGAGAAAGATTTATGGTTGGTTAAGACATGAAAAGTGGTGAATTATGATGAGGTATGTTGATGTTTTAATTGGATATATGTTGGGATTAAATTCACTTAAGGATAGCTGCTGTTTTTATCATGTTTGTGAAATAAACTTTGCTTTCTGCAATGAGCCTTTTTGTTCCTACCTTGCTGTAAGCTACATGTCATACTTATTCCGCACTTGCTGAGTACGACATGTACTCACCCTTGCATTATCATACAATCATTAGCAACAGGAGAGGAGTACTTTGAAGACCATGTGGAGTATTAGGCGTGTGATCTACCATCAACTTGCCTGTGGGGATGGAGTTGAAGATGGAGCCGCTGCCGTGCTTAGTTTGCTTCCGCTATCGTTTAGAGACTTCCGCTTCTAGAATAAGTTAGAGACTTCCGCTGCAAGATAAGTTAGAGATTGATGTAATAAAGTGCCTAAACACTTGTTATTCGTGGTTATATTCTGAATTCAGTTTGTGGATTACATGTGTATGTGTGATGAACATCCTGGGCACACAGATGCATCAGCTGGGTTTCATTTTCACGGGGCCGGGCGTCCCAGATTGGTATCAGAGCCACGGTTGACCATAGGACGTAGGCCTAGTCATAGATTGGTATTAGAACCACATTAACCGTAGGGTGCAAGCTTAGGTAGAATGGACACTCTAAAAACACACAGTCACACCTCTAAACTCTCACTTCTGAAGACTACTTGTTGTTGCACTTTTCTTGCACCGCAAGGTGCTGTTTTCAACCCCTCCTTGTCTTTTCTTTTGGACAGCCACACCTTTGCTTCCTGCTCCATAGCTCCAGAAGTTGTGGAGTTATTTCTCTCTTCTCTAAAGTTTCTCATGTCCAATTATAGGTCCCTCTGATCAGGAGCATGACACATTCACCACCACATGGGAGTGCACTCAACCCCCATTGAGGTGTCCAACGGACCACCCCGTCACACGGAGGAATAGCACTGGTTCACATGATTATGCTTTGGATAGGAGTGGTGTGAACTCTTGTGATGATTGTTTGTGCTTGTGTGCTTAGTGTGAGTTGTGGGACGTTTCAGCGCTGTCCATAACCACACATAGTAGAGGGATGTGAGATGCTTCGGCATGTGTTCGCATCCTCATATAGTAATAACAGAATATATTTAGTTTATCCACCTTGATGCATATAGTTAGGGGGATCAAACTAAACTTCTAACTCTATTCCACTCGACTCTCACTCACAGATGGTGAGAGAAAACGCCGGCCGTCAAAAGAGGAACGTCCATGGCAACCATGAACCACAAGAGGATGACCACGTTGAAGTTCCTGAGAACGTTAACCCCGGGGCTGGTGGAAACAACCTGGAACGGTTGATGGCTATGCAGAACCAGCTTATGCAAACTACGGTCCAAACTTTGGGTCAGCTGCAAGCCAACAACAACCATACTAACCCCATTCCTGCACCACCACCACCACCACCACCGCCGTCGGCTCATAACAGACTGGGAGAGTTCATGAGGACTCGACCGCCTACTTTTGCGCAAGCTAATGACCCCATGGAGGCTGATGACTGGTTGAAGTCCATGGAGAAGAAGCTTGTCATTGTTCAGTGCAATAATCTGGAGAAGATTCTCTTCGCATCGCAGCAACTTATGGGAGCAGCCGCCGACTGGTGGGACGCTTTTTGCAACGCCCTCATGTCAACCAGGAGACTATCACTTGGGCTAAGTTCAAGGAGAGTTTCTGCTCTCATTACGTCCCCGCTGGAGTCATGATGCTTAAAAGGCAAGAGTTTGATGGTCTCCGCCAAGGAAAGAAGAGTGTGAATGAGTACCTCAACAAGTTCACGCAGCTTTTAAGGTATGTCCCCGAGGATGTCAACTCGGATCAAAGAAAGTAGTACTTGTTCATGAGAGGGTTGAACAATGAGATCCAAGTTCAGCTTCTCAACAATGAGTATGCATACTTCCAGAAGCTAGTTGACAAAGCTATAGTGGTTGAGAGCAAGATCCGTGAGATCGAGCAAGAGGGCAAGAGAAAGATGCCATACCAGCCACAAGGGAGCAATGTACGCCCCCCCGTTTCATGCCCCCAGCTGCACCACAGTATGGCTCGTCCACTTCTACTTTTCGCCCTAATCAACCACCACAGCAACGTCCTGTTATGCAAGCACCCCGTGTGCCTTTGCCTCCTGCGCCCCGACCCAACATGGGCGCTTATACTCAAAACCACCCTAGCACTAACATCCCTGCTTCCTTGGGCAACAAGGCATGCTTTTCATGCGGAGAAACGGGACACTTCGCGAGTCAGTGCTCGAGGAAAGGCCTTGGACAGCCAAGCAACATGCCCAAGCAGAACCCACGGTCGAACGGAGGAGCTAATCAAGGCAACCGTGGGTAGCAGAACTATGCTCGTGGCAACGTGAATCATGTCTCCGCTGAGGAAGCACAACAAGCTGAGGACGTCGTGATTGGTATGTTCCTTGCCAACTCCAACCCAGCCACCATTTTATTTGATTCCGGAGCATCACATTCATTCATATCGTCCGAGTATGTTGCCAAGTATAATCTACCCATATCACACATGAAATATACTATGTTGGTTAATTCTCCCGGTGGAGAGATGAGGGCTAATATAGTATGTCCGAAAGTAAACCTTAAATAAGGGGGGTAGACTTCCTTGCCAACCTTATTGTCTTGGATTCCCAAGGGCTTGACGTAATACTCGGAATGGATTGGTAAGCAAGCACAACGGAGTAATCCAATGTGCTGAGAGGAGTGTGCAGTTGACAAACGAGCACGGTATTCGTATTGAGTTCGAGTCAGCCCAACCAACAACCGAGACGGCAACGTTGAACCACGTCGAAGAAGCAACATTGGAAAGCATTCCGGTGGTTCATGAATTTTTGGACGTGTTCCCGGAAGAACATTAAGGTATGCCACCTGACCGGGACATTGAGTTCTCCATTGATTTGGTACCTGGAACTGCACCGATAGCAAAGAGGCCATATAGGATGCCCGTTAATGAACGAGTGGAACTTAAGAAGCAAATTCAGGAGCAGCTCGAAAAGGGTTTTATTCGCCCAAGCTCATCACCATGGGGAGCCCCCGTGCTCTTCGTGGACAAAAAGGATGGGACCCAAAGGATGTGTGTGGATTATAGGTCTCTCAAAGAGGTGACGATCAAGAATAAATACCCTCTGCCCTGCATAGATGTAACACCCCAAACTCTACTAAAGAGGGGAATTTAAAAATTTTTAGACATATTACATGTGGTGCAGAAATTCAAATTTAAATTGGAATTCAAATTCAAATCCAAAAAGAAAAGAAAAGAAAAAGAAAAAGAAAACCCCCAACCGGCCAGTGGGACGAAACCCGCCAGCCGGCCCAATCCCCCGTGCCAGCCCAAGACCGCGCGCCCCCTCTCTTCCTCTCACTGACACGCGGGGCCCGCGTGTCATCTCCTACCTCCCGCGCGCCAACAGACCGGACTCTTCCCTCGCGCCCGATTGCAACAAACACCGGAAACCCGCGCCCCCAGCCCGATTTCCGGTCCCGGACGTCTCCAACTCGATCCCAACAGACCTCCGCCCTCCCTCGCCTATATAAACACCGACAAGCCATGTTTTCCCCCCGATCGGCCGTTCTTCTCTCCGGTGAGAACCGAAGCTTCGATCACCGTTTTCTTTCGATCCTTGCTCAGATTTTCTGATTTAACACGCTGATCGTGCTCCACCACCCCCAGGGAGCCCTGCACGTGAAGGAAGCAACAAGTTTCGTGCCCTATCATCGGTTCTGACGAGCACCGAGGAGCAGCTTCACTCATCGTCGTCACAGAGCCGAATTCCGACCACCCCAAGCCCGAGAAACCCCTAGGTGAGCTCCCCTACCCCTCCACAGTCGATCCATGTGAAAAACTGCAAGTTTTAACGTATAGCGGCAAGGAACCGAAGCTGCGCCGGCGAGATCTCACCCCCGCCATCGCACGCCGCCGCGTGCACGGGTAAACTCTGGCCAGGAGCGACGTGGCCCCTTGTGCGCCGTCTATTTTAAATCGCACGGTAGAAATAAAACCCACACATACAGGTTCGGCGATCTAATCTGAGCCGTCTATTTCAAAACGGACGGTCCACATCAGAACCACGTTATAAAGGCCGGGATTCTTACGCGCTACCTCCTGGGGATCTCGGAAAACACGAGCTAGCCCCGGAAACTTCTGATCTAGCCCCTGAAACTTCAGAAATTCGTGTAAATTCATTTAGAAATCAGTTTTAGCCCCTGGACTTAATAAAAAATTAGGAAAACCCCTCTGTTATGTGTAGTTAGACCCCTAGAAATTTATGAAATAGCAAATTAGACCCTGCAGTAGGGTGGATTTACCTTTTTGACCCTATATGATATTAAATTTAGAAATTTGAATATGTGACTAGGATTTAAATTTAAAAGGTAAGGCAAACACATGTGCAAATTCAAATTGAAACTCTCCTAGCACTTGGAAAACTTTAGAATGAGTTAAAAATAGATTTTAGGCTGAAATGAAATCTACCTAAGTGTTGTTCATATTTATTAGATCTAGAAACACATTTTTAGGCTAGGAAATAATTCTAAATACTGATAAAATAAATTTAAATTAGTTCACATCAGAGGAGAAGTTCAAAAATATATTATTTAATATTTTAGATCAGAACCTATTCTGTTTAGATGATATGTCCTACTATTTAATATTAAAACTCACTTTTAGGCATAGAAAATAAATCTTAAAAATATAGGAAAATAGGTATGCATAATTAGAAAATGATAAATGAAGTCTCCAAATCCAAAAACTTCAGTTTAGGATTTGGTAGAAGATCTGAAAACCTATTTGGAGTAGGGAATTACCTTTCATGCAAACTTGGTAGCTAAGAAGTGTATTAATTAAATATAAAGAACTTGTTCAAATTGGAAATTCATATATAGTGTGCAAACAGAAATCTGAATACAAAAGTTAGAAATCATATACATATGTTTAAAAGTGCATGTAGGCCAAAAATCAACACATGTAGAGTAACCACAACACTTAGAAATGTGAATGACTTTCATAAATATGTATGTGTGGTTTGTATGAAGTGAAAGTGTGAACTATGTCTTATGGATTGTTATTTTCTTTTGCTATGCGTATTGGCATGAGTAGAACCTGCCCCAGAACAAGTTCTCCCCTTGCAAGGCCAAGACTTTCCATTCTCAGAGCAGCAGGAAGAAGGCAAGTGTCCTTGACCACTTTGATCCTATGCTAGGATGTGTAGATAGAATTATTTGCATTGTCAATTGAAATATGAAACCCATGCTAGGAAGTTTCCCTAGAATTGCATTATCTTGTTTCCTTGTAGCTTGGGTTGGGATTTATTTTATCATGTCATTTATTTATATGCCTATGCTTAGCCATGCTTAGAATGGGATAATTGGGATATGCGATCATCAATTTATTTACCTTACTCTTGAATGAGATATTATGAGTTATGTAGAGGTAGGGATCGAGGAAAGTTGGATGTTTTGGTTGGTACTGGGTACACGAGACTCGGGTTTGTGTTTAGTACTTGCCTGGATCCTAAGGACCGGTTCATGGAGCATGTAACCTGGCTTTACCGTGCCAACCACATGCTGAGATGGGGCAGCTTGGCCAATTAATTAGGTGTATCCCCGGCGTAGTATGGGTGTGTTTGATGGTGCGAGGAATAGGTGTCAGCTGGACAACCATATGAACCGCAAGGCTCAAGAGGGGGCCACTGCAGCGGGGTTGGAGCCTCTTGTATGCTGTTAGGGGTGAAACCTCAGTGGGCCCACGCTCGTCGGGAATCCCTTTGTAAAGGCCACGTAGTGATCTCCTGGCTACACACCTGGGAAGTGTGAATGTGGTTCGCGGCCACTGGCATAATGGAGGTTCTTTTAGTCCACCCGGCAACGGGGGATGAAATCACTACATATGGGTACAGTGGTACAAACTCTGCAGAGTCAAAACTGTCATGACAGCCATGCTCACGGTCAAGAGCAGCTTGGACTTATTCATGATTAGAGGATGATGGATTGGGAAGTTGTGGATGTTAAGCGGGAAGCTTAACATTTAAGATGAGACTATGTTTACTTGATATTGATGATGGGTTGATAGATTGGGACCATTTCACCTGTGTAGTAATGTAGGTGCTTAATAAGCTAAGGTGATAGGTATTAATTGCGTAGTGCTTTAACCATGAGTTCAACCTCTCCATGCTCTAGCCATGCATGACATAACTTTCCCACACTTGCTGAGCACATACGGTACTCAAACTTGCTTTTATGTTGGTTTATATTGCTGCTCAGGTCAAGAGAATGATGTGGTGTTTAATGACCAAGACTTTGGTCCCGAGGAAGGATTCTAGGTTCATGGAGTCCCCGGGCAACGCCTGTGACGGAGCCCCCAAGATTTATATTCCGCTGCTGTTTTATTTACATGTTATGAACTTATTATCGTCCATCAAGACATGCTTTGTAAGACATATTTATATTCTATACCTGGCTTGTAATAAATGATGCTTCATTATTTGTCATCACATGTATGAGAAAATGATCCTGGCATACATGTGATATTCACTCGGTTGTTCTTCGGAGAAACCGGGTGTGATAGAAGTGGTATCAGAGCCAAGGTTGCCCGTAGGAACATGGACCTAGATAGAAATGGACGTATTTAAGGACCATATTTTCTTAAAAACTATTTTACAAAAGTGTGGGTGGAAGGTGTTATTTAATGGGGTCACTTTATTCATCTTACCCCAACTTTTATTGAAAATACAATTTTTGTTTAAATCCTATCGAACTTAATTAAATGCTTTATGTTTTAGATGGTTCGCATGATCCGTACCGCCCGCAAGTCCACCGGAGGGAGAGTTCCGGTAGTTGCCCTTGCCTTGAGAGAGGAGAACCGTCCGGTGACGTACCAGTCCTACGGATTGGTAGTAGGAGGCTTGTTGCGCCGTCTTCGGCGTATGCTCCACGCCGCCGGCAATACGGGCAAGCTAATCATACACTACAGCTCCACCCGGACCATCCGTGAGAAGCGGGAAGAATGGAGTTCAGAAATGAGGATTATCCATGAAAATCAGCTTCTCAAGATCCACCGCTCTCCAGCTTGTCGGGCGACACAGGTCGATGCTGAGAAGGATGTCACCTGGGAGGCCATCACCTGCCAGAGTCACATCAACCGTCGCCACCTGGATAGGACTGAGTACATGTATGTCCTCCAGCATGAGAGTGGTACAGCGGAGTACAAGTACCCGCCAGTGCAGCAGGGGACTTCCCATGAGCACATGGACCTGTGCTTGGAGGATGCTTCTATGCTCAGCACTCGACTGCAGGAGTGCCAGCAGGAGCTCCAGGATGTTCGTGACACCCTGAAGGAGACTGAGGCATTGCTTTGAGCCAGCTTGAGGGCGAGAGAAAGAGGCGATGGGAATGAACTGTGTGTCACCGTGAATGACACATGGACTCCTGACTCCCCAGACCATCGGGCGAGCAGGCGTCGCCGCACTTCTTCACCGCCAGCTTCACCACCCAAAGCTGAATCAGAGGGCAGCCGCAATAATGAGGAAAACCCTGAAGAGCCAGCTCAGTGATATGAGTCGTTTAGAGTTCTTTCCCTTAGTTCAGCAGGTTATCGAGTAGTCGAGTCAATACCTTAGTTATTTGTGTGTTAATGTTTGGTGTGTGACGTGAGCTGTGGAAGCCATGGCCATTTGTCCACAACCTCGTCTTTAGGTTGCTTTGCTTTGATGTGTGAACCCCTATGAATTAAGAGTGCATTTATTTTCGCGTGAGACGTGACTCCCAAAAAAATCTACGTGAAACCCTCAGAAAATGTTAATATAATAAGGCCTCAAAAGTTTAAGTTTAAACAAGCAATTTGGGAAGTTAATACGTAATGCTTTAAGTTAACATTTGGTTGATCATGATAGATGGCTGGAAGAGGAAAGGGTCGTGGTGCCAACCCCGCCAACAACAACGATGAGGCCGGCAACCCTCATCTTTCTGGAGGACAAGACAGGGGTGGTCGCCGCGAAGGAGCTGATCCTATCCACCAGATGCTTTAAAATCAGAATCAGCTCATCCAGAGTCTAACTCAAGTGGTGGCCAACTTGCACCAAGCTCCACCTCCACAAGCTGCACCACGCCAACCAAGGTTGAGTGAGTTTCCGGGAACTCAACCTCCAAAGTTTGCTAGTGCTGCTGAACCTCTGGAGGCAGATGACAGGTTAAAGACCATAGAGAGCAAGATGAGGATCATACAATCTCAAGGATATGAGAGGGTGCTGTTTGCCTCTCACCAATTGCATGGACCTGCTGCTGATTGGTGGACTGCTTACGTTGCAGCCCATCATGATCCTGAGAACATCACTTGGGAAGAGTTCAAGCGCAGTTTCCGCAACCATTACATACCAAGGGTGAACTCAAAAATAAGAGAAAGGAGTTCTTGGGACTGCAGCAAGGATGCATGACTGTGAGGGAATACCTCACTAAATTCACCCAACTATCCCGTTATGCACCACGGGACATCAAAACTGATGAGCAGAAACAGGACTGCTTTGTGGAAGGACTTACTATGGAAATGCAGTGTGCAATGTCCTCCAACGAGTATGAAAGCTTCCAAAAGATGGTAGACAGAGCATTTGTCGTGGAGAGGAAGCTGAAGGCCTTAGAGAATGAAAACAAGAGGAAGGGGGGATGGTCACACCAAGCCTCAGGTAGCAACACACGCCCACGTCTGATGCAGCAACCCGCAGGGCAGACAAGCAGTGTTGTGGTACCCTACTCAGCACCCAGAGGGTACAACCCAAATTTCAGGCCTCCGTCAGCACCAGCACAGCCGCAGCGTCAGTTTGTACAGCAGCCTCACCCCACATATCAACCTCGACCAGCAGTGCAAGGACCACAGAACCAACCCCAAGACAACAAAGGCCAGGCACCTAAGGTTGGGGTGCAATGCTTCAACTGTGGTGAAGTGGGGCACTACGCCCATAAGTGCCCAAAGAAGAAGCCCATGCAGCCATAACAGCAGAATGTGATGCGAGGACAGGTGAACCATGTAACCATGGAGGAAGTGCAAGAGGCACCTGACGTGGTAATTGGTAAGTTTCCTGCAAATTTACACAGTGCAACCCTATTGTTCGATTCTGGTGCTACCCACTCGTTCATTGCTCAAGGGTTTGTTAAGAAGCATGATCTAGCAACAACACAAATGAACCATATGCTAGCAGTAAACTCTCCAGGGGGAGAGATAAGGACAAGACAAGTGTGTCCCAATGTGAATCTAGACATTAATGGGGTAGTATTTACTGCAAACCTCATAGTGATAGACTCACAAGGGATAGATATTATTTTGGGTATGGATTGGTTGACCAAACATAAGGCAATTATCCATTGTTCGACAAGAACGGTGGAACTAACTCACCCTAGTGGCGCAAGAGTGAAGTTCATAACTGTACAAAACCCTAGGAGGGACCTTAAACTCAATCAAGTTGAGGTGGAAGTGGAAGAGATCAGGATTATCAGGGAATATCCAGACGTTTTTCCGGAGGAGTTGCCAGGTATGCCTCCCGATCGTGAAGTAGAATTCGCGATTGAGCTAGTGCCTGGAACAGCTCCAATATACAAGAGGCCTTATCGGATGGACTCCAAACAGCTGGAAGAACTCAAGGAACATTTAAGAGAATTGACAGAGAAGGGGTACATTCGTCCTAGTTCCTCACCATGGGGAGCTCCAGTGATATTTGTGCCCAAGAAGGATGGGACCCAAAGGTTATGCGTAGACTACCGTGCGTTGAATGAAGTAACCATCAAGAACAAGTACCCATTACCCCGCATTGAAGACTTGTTTGATCAGTTGAGGGTAGCTTGTGTGTTCTCGAAAATTGATCTCAGGTCGGGATACCACCAACTTAAGATAAGGCAAACTGACATTCCAAAGACAGCTTTCGTATCTGGGTACGGGCTGTATGAATACACCGTCATGCCTTTCGGGCTAACCAATGCCCCGGCATACTTCATGTATCTCATGAACAAGGTATTCATGGAATATCTGGACAAATTTGTGGTGGTTTTCATTGATGACATTCTAGTCTTCTCCAAAGATGAAGAAGAACATGAGGGACATTTAAGGTTGGTGTTGCAAAAGCTGAGAGAACATCAACTATATGCCAAGTTGAGCAAGTGTGAGTTTCGGCTGAAGAGAGTTCCCTTCTTAGGACATATAATCTCGGAGGGAGGAATCTCCGTAGATCCCGCCAAGATCGAGGATGTGCAGAAGTGGAAGACCCCTGAAAATGTCGGGGAAGTTCGAAGCTTCCTAGGATTGGCTGGGTATTATCGACGGTTTATCGCAGGTTTCTCTAAGATTTCGAGACCCCTCACCAAATTGTTGGAGAAGGGAACCACATTCACATGGACACCGCAGTGCGAGACGAGTTTTCAAGAGCTGAAGAAAAGATTGACAACAGCCCCAGTGCTAGTTATGCCAGATATGCAGAAGAACTTTACGGTGTACTGCGATGCCTCTGGAAACGGGTTGGGATGTGTTCTCATGCAAGAGGGGCACGTCGTGGCTTATGCGTCCCGGCAGCCCCGAAAACACGAGAAGAACTATCCTACACATGACCTAGAGCTAGCCGCGGTAGTACACGCGTTGAAGATTTGGCGGCATTACTTGATGGGGAAGATGACAGAGATATATACGGATCATAAGAGCTTAAAGTACATTTTCACACAGCCAGATCTCAACCTTAGACAAAGGAGATGGTTAGAGCTAATCAACGACTTTGATGTGGGCATCAACTATCATCCTGGGAAAGCGAACATCGTGGCAGATGCTTTAAGCCGGAAGGTACAGGTCAATAGGTTGAGCTTAAAGGACATGCCTATAGAATTGAAGGAAGAGATTGCAAAACTCAATCTATGTCTGGTGAATAGTGGTGAGGCCATCGCAATGGAAGTGGACTCCACTTTAGAGCAAGACATACGCAACGGTCATAAGAATGACGAGAAGATACAAGAGATTAGAGAACTCATCAAGGAAAATAAAGCCCCTGGGTTCAGAGAGGATGAACAAGGTACGGTGTGGCATGGGAAAAGAATCTGTGCGCCTGAGGTAAAAGAGATCCGTGAATTGATTTTGAAGGAGGCTCATGATTCCGACTATTCCATTCATCCTGGAAGTACGAAGATGTATCATGACCTCAAGAGCAGATATTGGTGGTATGGCATGAAGCGAGATGTCGCGGAACATGTTGCCCTATGTGACACATGTCAGTTGGTGAAAGCAGAACATCAACGACCCGCGGGATTATTACAACCACTCAAAGTGCCTGAATGGAAATGGGAAGAAATAGGTATGAACTTCATAGTGGGACTGCCTTGGACCCAATCAGGATATGATTCGATATGGGTCATCATCGACAGGCTAACCAAGATAGCTCATTTCATCCCCGTGAAAGAAAGCTACAGCGGATCCAAATTGGTGGAATTGTACATGTCAAGGATCGTGTGTTTCCATGGAGTGCCAAAGAAGATAGTGTCATATCGAGGGGCGCAGTTCACCTCGAGGTTCTGGCAGAAGTTACATGAAACCATGGGAACTCATCTAAATTTTAGTTCTTCCTATCACCCCCAGACTGACGGGCAGATGGAAAGAACCAATCAGATCCTTGAGGATATGCTGAGAGCGTGTGCGCTCAAGAACAATAGGAGTTGGGATAAGAACTTACCGTATGCGGAGTTCTCTTATAACAACAGCTATCAGGCTAGTATGAGGATGTCACCATTTGAGGCATTGTATGGAAGGAAGTGCAGGACTCCACTATTTTGGAACCAAACACGGGAAAGCAAAGTGTTTGGGCCCGAAGTACTACAAGAAGCCGAGGCGAAAGTGAGGGAAATCCACAACAACTTGAGGATAGCACAGACACGACAAAAGAGCTATGCCGATGTACGGAGAAGAGAGCTCGTTTTCAACGTGGGGGACTATGTCTATCTCAAGGTGTCCCCTATCCGAGGACTTCGTCGGTTCAAGGTTAAAGGGAAGTTATCACCTTGATACATCAGACCCTTTCAGATTCTAGAGAGGAAAGGCGAAGTGGCATATCAACTCGAACTACCGGCTCGCCTATCGGATGTGCACGATGTATTCCATGTGTCACAGCTCAAGAAATATCTGAGGACGCGTGAAGAGATGTTACCCATGAATGAGGTTTACGTAGGAGAGGATCTGTCTTATGCCGAGCAACCGGTCAAGGTTTTGGAGACAATGGAACACCTCACAAGAAATAAAAGAATCCGGATGTGTAAGGTGCAGTGGAAGCATCACTCGGAAGAGGAAGCCACATGGGAGCGAGAAGACGAGCTTAAGGCACAGTTTCCGGAATTGTTTTCCTAGAGCCACCAATCTCGAGGACGAGATTTCTTTTAAGGGGGGTAGAGCTGTAACACCCCAAACTCTACTAAAGAGGGGAATTTAAAAAATTTTGGATGTATTACATGTGGTGCAGAAATTCAAATTTAAATTGGAATTCAAATTCAAATCCAAACAGAAAAGAAAAGGAAAAAAGAAAAAGAAAAACCCCCAACCGGTGAGTGGGCCGAAACCCGCCAGCCGGCCCAATCCCCCGCACCAGCCCAAGACCGCGCACCCCCTCTATTCCTCTCACTGACACGCGGGGCCCGCGTGTCATCTCCTACCTCCCGCGCGCCAACCGACCGGACTCTTCCCTCGCGCCTGATCGCAACAAACTCCGGAAACCCGCGCCCCCAGCCCAATTTCCAGTCCCGGACGTCTCCAACTCGATCCCAACAGACCGCCACCCTCCCTCGCCTATATAAACACCGACAATCGCCCTGTTTTTCGCCCCGATCGGCCGTTCTTCTCTCCGGTGAGAACCGAAGCTTCCATCAGCGTTTTCTTTGGATCCTTGCTCGGATTTTCTGATCTAACGCACTGATCGTGCTCCACCGCCCCCAGGGAGCCCTGCACGTGAAGGAAGCGACAAGTTTTGCACCATAGCATCGGTTTCGACGAGCACCGAGGAGCAGCTTCACTCATCATCGTCGCAGAGCCGAATTCCGACCACCCCAAGCCTGAGAAACCCCTAGGTGAGCTCCCCTACCCCTCCGCAGTCGATCCATGTGAAAAACTGCAAGTTTTAACGTATAGCGGCAAGGAACCGAAGCTGCGCTGACGAGATCTCATCCCTGCCACCGCACGCCGCCGCGCGCACGGGCAAACTCCGGCCAGGAGCGACGTGGCCCCTTGTGCGCCGTCTATTTTAAATCGCACGGTAGAAATAAAACCCACGCGTACCGGTTCGACGATCTAATCTGAGCCGTCTATTTCAAATCGGACGGTCCACATCAGCCCCGTGTTATAAAGGCCGGGATTGTTACGCGCTACCCCCTGGGGATCTCGGAAAACACGAGATAGCCCCGGAAACTTCTGATCTAGCCCCTGGAACTTCAGAAATTCGTGTAAATTCATTTAAAAATCAGTTTTAGCCCCTGGACTTAATAAAAAATTAGGAAAATATCTCATTTATGTGTAGTTAGACCCCTGGAAATTTATGAAATAGCAAATTAGACCCTGCAGTAGGGTGGATTTACCTTTTTGACCCTATATGATATTAAATTTAGAAATTTGAATATGTGACTAGGATTTAAATTTAAAAGGTAAGGCAAACACATGTGCAAATTCAAATTTAAACTCTCCTAGCACTTGGAAAACTTTAGAATGAGTTAAAAATAGATTTTAGGCTGAAATGAAATCTACCTAAGTGTTGTTCGTATTTATTAGTTCTAGAAACACATTTTTAGGCTAGGAAATAATTCTAAATACTGATAAAATAAATTTAAATTAGTTCACATCAGAGGAGAAGTTCAAAAATATATTATTTAATATTTTAGATCAGAACCTATTCTGTTTAGATGATATGTCCTACTATTTAATATTAAAACTCACTTTTAGGCATAGAAAATAAATCTAAAAAATATAGGAAAATAGGTATGCATAATTAGAAAATGATAAATGAAGTCTCCAAATCCCAAAACTTCAGTTTAGGATTTGGTAGAAGATCTGAAAACCTATTTGCAGTAGCGAATTACCTTTCATGCAAACTTGGTAGCTAAGAAGTGTATTAATTAAATATAAAGAATTTGTTCAAATTGGAAATTCATATATAGTGTGCAAACAGAAATCTGAATACAAAAGTTAGAAATCATATACATATGTTTAAAAGTGCATGTAGGCCAAAAATCAACACATGTAGAGTAACCACAACACTTAGAAATGTGAATGACTTTCATAAATATGTATGTGTGGTTTGTATGAAGTGAAAGTGTGAACTATGTCTTATGGATTGTTGTTTTCTTTTGCTATGCGTATTGGCATGAGTAGAGAACAAGTTCTCCCCTTGCAAGGCCAAGACTTTCCATTCTCAGAGCAGCAGGAAGAAGGCAAGTGTCCTTGACCACTTTGATCCTATGCTAGGATGTGTAGATAGAATTATTTGCATTGTCAATTGAAATATGAAACCCCTGCTAGGAAGTTTCCCTAGAATTGCATTATCTTGTTTCCTTGTAGCTTGGGTTGGGATTTATTTTATCATGTCATTTATTTATATGCTTATGCTTAGCCATGCTTAGAATGGGATAATTGGGATATGCGATCATCAATTTATTTACCTTACTCTTGAATGAGATATTATGAGTTATGTAGAGGTAGGGATCGAGGAAAGTTGGATGTTTTGGTTGGTGCTGGGTGCACGAGACTCGGGTTTGTGTTTAGTACTTTCCTGGATCCTAAGGACCGGTTCATGGAGCATGTAACCTGGCTTTACCGTGCCAACCACATGTTGAGATGGGGCAGCTTGGCCAATTAATTAGGTGTATCCCCGGCGTAGTATGGGTGTGTTGGATGGTGCGGGGAATAGGTGTCAGCTAGACAACCATATGAACCGCAAGGCTCAAGAGGGGTCCACTGCAGCGGGGTTGGAGCCTCTTGTATGCTGTTAGGGGTGAAACCTCAGTGGGCCCACGCTCGTCTGGAATCCCTTTGTAAAGGCCACGTAGTGATCTCCTGGCTACACACCTGGGAAGTGTGAATGTGGTTCACGGCCACTGGCATAATGGAGGTTCTTTTAGTCCACCCGGCAACGGGGGATGAAATCACTACATGTGGGTACAGTGGTGCAAACTCTGCAGAGTCAAAACTGTCATGACAGCCATGCTCACGGTCAAGAGCGGCTTGGACTTATTCATGATTAGAGGATGATGGATTGGGAAGTTGTGGATGTTAAGCGGGAAGCTTAACATTTAAGATGAGACTATGTTTACTTGATATTGATGATGGGTTGAGAGATTGGGACCATTTCACCTGTGTAGTAATGTAGGTGCTTAATAAGCTAAGGTGATAGGTATTAATTGCGTAGTGCTTTAACCATGAGTTCAACCTCTCCTTGCTCTAGCCATGCATGACATAACTTTCCCACACTTGCTGAGTACCTACGGTACTCAAACTTGCTTTTCTGTTGGTTTATATTGCTGCTCAGGTCAAGAGAATGATGTGGTGTTTAATGACCAAGACTTTGGTCCTGAGGAAGGATTCTAGGTTCACGGAGTCCGCGGGCAACGCCTGTGACGGAGCCCCCAAGATTTATATTTCGCTGCTGTTTTATTTACATGTTATGAACTTATTATCGTCCATCGAGACGTATGCTTTGTAAGACATATTTATATTCGATACCTGGCTTGTAATAAATGATGCTTCACTATTTGTCATCACATGTATGAGAAAATGATCCTGGCATACATGTGATATTCACTCGGTTGTTCTTCGGAGAAACCGGGTTTGACAATAGAGGACCTGTTCGATCAAATGAAAGGTGCCCGAATTTTCTCCAAGATTGATCTTCGGTCGGGATACTTCCAGCTGAAGAGTAAGCCCTCCGATATACCCAAGACTGCCTTTCGAACATGGTATGGTTCATATGAATATACCATTATGTCTTTTGGGTTAATGAATGCACCCGCATATTTCATGTACCTCATGAACAAGGTCTTCATGGAGTACTTCGACAAGTTCATCGTGGTTTTCATCGACGATATCATGGTGTATTCAAAAAGCGAGGAAGAACATGAAGAACACTTGATATTGACCTTGCAGAAACTGCGAGAGCATCAATTGTATGCCAAGCTCAGCAAGTGTTAATTTTCGCTAAGGTAGATATCGTTCCTAGGCCACATCATCTCCGAGAGAGGAGTATCGGTTGATCCCGGAAAAGTTGGAGATGTTCTGAAGTGGAACCAACTGCAAAATGTGAGAGATATTCGGAGTTTACTTGGGATGGCTGGATATTACCGACGTTTCATCAAGGACTTCTCCAAGATAGCGAAGCCTATGACGGAGTTACTAACAAAGGGAAAGGCGTTCCAGTGGACCCCAACGTGCCAAGAAAGCTTTGAGGAGCTCAAGAAAATGCTAACCACAGCGCCGGTTTTGGTATTGTCGGACGTGAGCAAGAGCTTTGACATATATTGTGACGCATCAAGACAAGGGCTCGGATGTGTTCTCATGCAAGAAGGACAAGTGGTAGCCTATGCGTCGAGACAACTAAAGAAACACGAGCTGAATTACCCCACACATAATTTGGAACTTGTAGCCGTGGTACATGCATTAAATATTTGGAGACATTATATCCTTGGGCACCGATGTGAGATCTATATGGATCACAAAAGCCTCAAGTACATATTCACCCAAACGGATTTGAATTTGAGGCAACGTTGATGGTTGGAACCCATTAAGGATTATGATGTTGGAATCAACTATCACCCCGGAAAGGCCAATGTAGTAGCTGATGCATTGAGCCGAAAGGGAGCATGTCACCAACTCACGGTTCGGGAGCTACCACCCGAGCTACGCAAGGAGTTTGAATTGTTACATGATGTGGACATCACTCCTGCAGATATACACAACACTCACATGGTAGACATGCAAGGTCCAATTACTAGAGCTCGAGCACGAAAATTGAATTTAGAGGTGAGCTCGTTCCTGAACAATTCTTTATATGTGAATTTTGAGAGTATGTTGTTACCTAATGGATTAATTATGATTAGGAACCATGGAGAGGACGTGGAGATACATGGAGAGGGGTTTGGAGGCGTGGAGGGCTAGAAAATACACCAACAAGAAGTTAGAGACCGAGCCCAACTCAAACTCGAGCCCAACTCGGGCCCAGGAGCAGTCCACCTTAAAATGGATGCACGGAAGTTATACGGACTCTGTTTTTGAGGTTCTACATATGCATGGAAAGCTGAGAGGATAAACTTTCCAATGGAACTGGCCCCAAGTCGAAATTCACTGGGAGTCGACGGGAAACATCGAAACAATATAAAGTTTAGAGTCTGTCAGGGTGTTGCAACACCTAGTTGGGCCATTGGGCCTTGTATCGAGTCCATGTCCATTATGTATGTGTCTTAGGGTTAGGTCACGACCCCAGCACCCCCCTGGTCGTCCTCCACCTCCTTTATACCCCCTAGCCACTGTCACAAACAGCTGAGTTTTGCTTAGTTACAATCTGTCATTGAACAGTTCGCCGATCATCGGTTGTGAGACCCCAAATTCGTGATCAATTCAGTTTTGATTGCAACTTCTCTATTCTTGCTTGTGTTCTTGATTGCGCTTGCAGGGATAAGCCTTCGTGGCGAGGTCATTCGTGTGACACGGGTGATAACCAACGGAGCAGTGGTGTAGTGATTGCGGGGTTTCGTTCGTTCGGAGCCTTGGATCATCAACGTCGAGATCTCCACCCAATCAAGTTTACCCTACCTCTCGGAAGATCGGGACTGATCCTCCTATCAATTGGTATCAGATTTCCAGGTTCACCGTGAGGTATACTTGTGTGCCCTTTAGATTTATTTTGTTTCAGTCCTATCATCCACAAAAAGCCACAAAAAAAATTTAGTTTCCCTGACCTACAACCCCCGCTCGACCTTTTGCACAATTTAGTTTCAGAGTCCGTAGTTCTGAGTTCGTGTCCTAGGTTGAGTCTGGTTGCTGGTTTAGATTTGTTTTGGTTCAGTTTTGTTTCTTCCATCCGCTGCCATCTACAAAAAACCAATCTACAAAAGAATTCCATCCACCGATTCGTTTCTGTTGCAGTTTCCACCACCACCAAAACCTGATTCGGGGTATCCTCGTTAAAACGGGCATAACTTTTCGCTCGTAACTCCGATTGAGGCGCATTTTTTTCCCCAGGAAGGTCTCGAAAAATTCCACATACGGTGTTTTAAAAAAAATTAAGAAGGCCCTCGTTTCGAACTCCGAAGTTCCAGCACCAGTTTTTCCAATCGCTCCTGAATTTGTGCCGATCTCATCTTTCATCGGTTTGAGCTAATACTTCGTGCTGTTTCTATTCTTGTGCCCCTGGTTGAGAAAAAATATCAAAAAAAAAAGAAAAGAAAAAAGATTTTGATTTCTACTAGTGCTTCAAGACAAAAACAGGAGGCTAAGCGGTGTGCTATTTCTGTGCCAGTGCTGGATACTTGCTGATATTATCCTTGTTGTTCATCATCATTCATCCTTGTCCTTGCTTGTTGCCACAACTGTTCTAATACATTCTTAGGCCAGCAACTAGGTGAAATTCTTTGGACACCTATTCAGCATTGCTATCTGTTACTAACTTGTGTGCCAGATACATATACTGCATTTGAGCCTTCCAAGCTCCACCTTCTCTCGAGCAGAACATGTAACCTTTGCAATCACACCCACTCTCTGCTTGCTTCACACCGGTCACCATTGGCCACCTGCAGTGCTGGTAAGAAACTTGTAAGAGCGGGGTAAGACGCATCTTACTGATCGATTTTCCACCCACTTCGGAGAGCGTAGTAATAGGGTTCTTCACGATCTTTTTGTCTTTGTTTCTGTTTTGTACTAACAATGACAGGAAAGAAGCCTATGGATAAGACCTCTGGTTCTACACCTCTGGATGATGATGAGTGTGTGTCCCATATGGAACTAAAGGACATGATGCGGGCAATTACCGAAGCTTTCAACAATTACCAGACCACTACAACAGCCACCTTTCAGAGGCTCCACACAAGTGTTGCTGGTCTGACCACACGGTTGGACGAGATGGAGACTCATCTTCCCCAACAAGCTACACCCTCTATCATCCTTGATGGTGATGCACATGCTCACTACGAAACAGAGGATGACTTCAATAACAATGAGGTTGATGCACAGCAGCGCCGTCGCCCTCGACGAAATCGTCAAGGTATGGGAGGTAGACCTCGTCCTCATGCTCCTGAACAAGATAATGATCCTTATGCTAAGATTAAGTTTTCTATTCCAACATTTTATTGATCTTATGATGCTGAGACTTACTTTGATTGGGAGATGACGGTAGAACAAAATTTTAGCTCTCATCTTGTTCCTGAGCGACATAGAGTTAGACAAGCCACTAGTGAGTTTAAAGATTTTGCTATAATTTGGTGGAATGAACTTGTCAATACACGTAATGCACCACAGACATGGGCTGCGTTAAAAGAAGAGATGTGCGCTAGGTTTGTTCCTCCTTCATATAGACGTGATCTTCTCAAGAAATTGCAACGCTTTGATCAGGGTGACATGACTGTCCAAGAGTACTACCAAGAGTTGCAGAAAGGTATGCTTCGTTGTGGGGTAGTTGAGGATCAGCAAGACCAAATTGTTAGGTTTTATAGGGGCTTGCGGCGTGAGATCCAGGACATAGTTGACTACAAGGAATATCATTCTATTCAACGTTTATTTCAACTTGCTATGTTAGCAGAAAAAGAAGTGCAGGGTCGCCAACAGCAGCGGCGGAACAACACCTTCACGGCACGACAATTTTCGGTGCCATCCAAAGCAGCGCCCTCCTCGAGCGTACGTGATTCTACACCACCGTCCACGGGTGTTGTACGCAGCAGCATCGCACCTTCTACATCACGGGGACAAGATAACAGAAAGTCCCAGATGCCTCCAGGTGTTGCAGCAAAGGCGGCTGCACCCAACACTTCGACAAGTCGCAGCTCCGACATCAAGTGCCACCGCTGCCAGGGACTTGGCCATATGCAACGAGATTGCCCCAGCAAACGGGCGATCATTGCCACTGCTGATGGTGGGTATGTTAGTGCTTCTGATATTGAAGATGAAAATATTATTGCAACTAACATTTCAGGTTCAGATGATGGTGCTGAGGAGGTTCGTGGTACATCTGCGACAAACAACTATAGGACTTTGATTGTGCAGCGAGCTTTGAGTGCTACGGTTCGAGAGGACGACAACCGCCAACGTCACAACCTTTTCAACATGTTTCTCGTCGTCAAGGACTGCCGTGTACATACCATCATTGATGGTGGTAGCTGCAACAATTTGGTGAATGTTGAGGTGGTCAAGAAGCTTGGCTTGACCGCACGGGAGCATCCCCACGCTTATCACATTCAATGGTTTAACAACAATGGTAAGGTTAAGGTAACACAAACAGCAAGGATACATTTTTCCATTGGTTCTAATCATGATTTTGCTGATTTTGATGTGGTACCTATGGATGCTTGTTCTCTTTTGTTGGGACGTCCTTGGGAGTTTGATACTGATGCTATTCACCATGGTCGATCTAATAAGTATACTCTCATGCATAAGGGCAAGAAAATTGTTGCTTCCTATGAGTCCCACTGAAATTGTACAATTTGAGCAGGAGAAAAAGAATAATGCTAAGCAAAAGTGTGTTTTCAATTCTGAAATTCAGCAACCTATTAAGTTGAAAAATCCTATTTTGCTTGCAACTAAATCTGATCTTGATGATTTATATGCCTCTAACGGAACTTGCTATGCTTTAGTGTGGAAACATGCTTTATATTCCATTGAGGATACATCCATTGTCTTGCCACCTGCTGTTGCTAACCTTTTGCAGGAATATATGGATGTTTTTCCATCAGAGATACCCCCTGGATTACCACCTGTTCGAGGAATTTAGCACAAGATTGATTTGGTTCCAGGGGTGAGCTTGCCAAACCGTGCTGCCTACAGAACCAACCCCGACGAGGCTAAGGAAATTCAGCGACAAGTCCAAGATCTTCTGGACCGCGGGTACATTCGTGAGAGTCTTAGTCCTTGTTCTGTTCCTGTTCTTTTGGTTCCAAAAAAAGATGGCACTTGGCGCATGTGTGTTGATTGTAGAGCCATCAATAACATTACCATTCGTTATCGCTATCCTATTCCTAGATTGGATGACATGCTTGATGAGTTGAGTGGTTCTGTTATTTTCTCCAAGATTGATTTGCGTAGTGGGTATCATCAGATTCGTATGGCTTTAGGTGATGGATGGAAAACTGCTTTTAAAACTAAATTCGGACTTTATGAATGGTTAGTCATGTCATTTGATTTAACTAATGCGCCCAGCACTTTCATGAGGTTGATGAATGAGGTTTTACGTGCTTTCATTGGTAAATTTGTGGTGGTTTACTTTGATGATATCCTTATTTACAGCAAGTCATATGATGAGCATCTTGAACATTTGCGTGCTGTTTTTAATGTCTTGCGTGATGCACGTTTATATGGTAACCTTGAGAAGTGCACCTTTTGCACCGATCGTGTGTCTTTTCTTGGGAATGTTGTTACTTCGCAGGGCATTGAGGTGGACGAGGCAAAGATTGTTGCCATCACGAGCTGGCCACTTCCGACTACGGTCACGCAGGTTCGAAGTTTTCTTGGTCTCGCAGGTTTCTACCGGCTTTTCGTGCGGGATTTCAGCACCATTGCGGCACCTCTCCACGAGTTGACAAAGCATGGAGTGCCGTTTCGATGGGGACCAGCACAACAACAAGCTTTTGATGTTCTCAAGTCGAAGCTCACACAAGCACCATTGCTGCAACTTCCTGATTTTGAGAAGACCTTCGAGCTTGAATGTGACGCGAGCGGCATTGGCATTGGAGGAGTGCTAATTCAAGGAGGTAAACCTGTTGCCTTCGTTAGTGAAAAATTGCATGGGCCTTCGCTGGATTATTCTACATATGACAAAGAACTTTATGCTTTAGTGCGTGTCTTGCAAACTTGGCAACATTACCTATGGTCTAAAGAATTTGTCATACATTCAGATCATGAGTATTTGAAGTATCTTAAAGGACAAGCTAATATGAACAAACGTCATGCTAAATGGATTGAGTTCATAGAATCATTTCCTTACATCATTAAACATAAGAAAGGGAAAGACAATGTGATTGCCGATGCTTTATCTAGACGTTATACCATACTATCCTAACTTTCTCTCATAAAATCTTTGGTTTGGAAACCATAAAGAGGTTATATGCTACTGATTTGGACTTTAAAGACGCCTTTGAAAATTGTAGAGAGGGAAGAACGTGGCAAAAATTCCTGCTGCGTGAAGGCCTTCTCTACCGTGCTAACAAGCTGTGTGTTCCAGCTAGCTCCGTTCGTCTTTTGTTGTTGCAGGAAGCGCATGGAGGTGGTTTGATGGGACATTTTGGTGTTAAAAAGACAGAGGATGTGCTGGCCGCTCACTTCTTTTGGCCACGAATGAGGCGTGACATGGAGCGCTACGTTTCACGTTGCACGACATGCAACAAAGCTAAGTCTTGACTTAACCCACATGGTCTTTATATGCCTCTTCCGGTTCCTAGTGCACCTTGGGAGGATATTTCTATTGACTTTGTTTTAGGATTGCCTAGAACAAAGAGGGGGAGGGATGGTGTCTTTGTGGTTGTTGATCGTTTCTCTAAAATGGCTCATTTTATACCCTGCCACAAGACCGATAATGCTTCACATGTTGCTGATTTGTTCTTTAATGAGTTTGTGCGTTTGCATGGTGTTCCCAATACTATTGTTTCTGATAGGGATGCTAAGTTTTTGAGTCACTTTTGGAGAACTTTATGGTATAAATTGGGAACAAAGTTGCTGTTTTCTACTACTTGTCATCCACAAACTGATGGGCAAACGGAGGTAGTTAATCGTACCTTATCTACTATGTTGCGGGCTGTTTTGAAAGACAATTTGAGGTTGTGGGAGGAGTGTTTGCCACATATTGAGTTTGCTTATAACAGGTCTATTCACTCAACAACCAAGTTAAGTCCGTTTATGGTAGTGTATGGTTTCAATCCTCGTGCTCCAATTGATTTGCTACCTTTACCACATACTGAAATTGTGAACTTAGATGCTACACAACGTTCTGAATTTATTCTTAAGTTGCACAAAACTACTAAGTTACAAATTGAAAAAAATGAATGAAAAGTATCGCATTGCTGCTAGTAAATGTAGGAAGGAGGTAAAATTGGAACCCGATGATTTGGTGTGGGTTCATTTGAGAAAAGATAGGTTCCCGGATTTGAGAAAGTCCAAACTCATGCCACGTGCTGCTGGACCTTTTAAGGTTCTTAGGAAGATAAATGCCAATGCATATAAACTTGAGTTGCCTCCCGAGTTTGGGGTTAGTCCCACATAAAACATTTCAGATTTGAAGCCATACTTGGAGAAGAAGATGAGCTTGAGTCGAGGATGACTCCAATGCAAGAGGGGGAGGATGATGTGGACATCACTCCTGCATATATACACAACACTCACATGGTAGACATACAAGGTCCAATTACTAGAGCTCGAGCACGAAAATTGAATTTAGAGGTGAGCTCGTTCCTGAACAATTCTTTATATGTGAATTTTGAGAGTATGTTGCTACCTAATGGATTAATTATGATTAGGAACCATGGAGAGGACATGGAGATACATGGAGAGGGGTTTGGAGGCGTGGAGGGCCAGAAAATACACCAACAAGAAGTTAGAGACCGAGCCCAACTCAAACTCGAGTCCAACTCAGACCCAGGAACAGTCCACCTTAAAATGGATGCACAGGAGGCATACAGACTCCGTTTTTGACGTTCTACATATGCACGGAAAGCTGAGAGGATAAACTTTCCAATGGAACTGGCCCCACGTCAAAATTCACTCGGGGTCGACGGGAAACTTCGAAACAATATAAAGTTTAGAGTCTGTCAGGGTGTTGCATCACCTAGTTGGGCCATTGGGCCTTGTATCGAGTCCAAGTCCATTATGTACGTGTCTTAGGGTTTGGTCACGACCCCAGCACCCACTGGTCGTCCTCCACCTCCTTTATACCCCCTAGCCGCCGTCACAAACAACTGGGTTTTGCTTAGTTACAATCTGTCATTGAACAGTTCGCCGATCATCGGTTGTGAGACCCCAAATTCATGATCAATTCAGTTTTGATTGCAACTTCTCTGTTCTTGCTTGTGTTCTTGATTGCGCTTGCAGGGATAAACCTTCGTGGCGAGGTCATTTGTGTGACACGAGTGATAACCAACGGAGCAGTGGTGTAGTGATTGCGGGGTTTCGTTCGTTCGGAGCCTTGGATCATCAACGTCGAGATCTCCACCCAATCAAGTTTACCCTACCTCTCCGAAGATCGGGATTCATCCTCCTATCAGTTACATCTCGGGTTCTTGAACAAGATGGAAGTGATGGAACTTCATTCTTCGCTGGAACAAGAAATAAGAGATGGCTTAGCAACGGATGAGGAAATCAAAGAGATCAAGGAAAGGATCCGACAAGGCATAGAAAAGGATTTCAAGGAAGACGAGAAGGGTACGCTTTGGTTAGGGAAAAGGATTTGTGTGCCTAACGTGAAGCACATCCGTGACACGATATTAAAAGGGGCACATGACTCACCTTATTCCATACATCCCGGCAGTACAAAGATGTACAAGGATCTGAAAACTTGTTATTAGTGGGATGGTATGAAAAGGGACATAGCTGAGTATGTTGCCTTATGCGACACATGCCAATGGGTAAAGGCGGAACTTCAAAGACCCGCTGGACTGTTGCAACCATTGAGGGTACCCGAGTGGAAGTGGGAAGACATCAGCATGGATTTCATCGTCGGATTACCACGTACTCGGTCAGGATACGACTCCATCTGGGTTATTGTGGACCGATTGACGAAAACCACCCATTTTCTTCCTGTTAGAACCACGTACCGCGTCACAGAACTAGCCGAGCTGTACATGGAGCAAAGCGTGTGCCATCATGGAGTTCCGAAGAAGATAGTTTCAGATCGGGGTACCCAATTTACCTCTAGGTTCTGGAAGAAACTGCATGAGGCTATGGATACACGACTGGATTTTAGCTCCGCTTATCACCCGCAAACCGACGGACAAACCGAGAGGACAAACCAAATTTTGGAAGACATGTTGAGAGCCTATGCCTTGAAACATGGGCGTAATTGGGATAGGAGCTTACCGTATGCTTTGTTCTCATACAATAACAGCTATCAAGCCAGCTTGAAGATGTCACCTTTCAAAGCATTGTATGGTAGACGGCGTAGAACGCCGCTGTTCTGGAATGAGACCGGAGAAAGCCAAGTGTTTGGACCTGAAGTGCTGCAAGAAGCTGAGAAGCAAGTCCAAACAATACGGGAGAACTTGAAGGCTGCTCAGTCACGACAAAAAGGTTATGCGGACAATTGGCGAAGAAAGTTGACTTTCGAAGTAGGAGACTTTGTGTACCTTAAGGTATCACCTATCCGAGGCCAACGATGTTTCAACGTCAAAGGCAAGTTACCTCGCTACATCGGGCCATTCAAGATTTTGGGCAAGCGAGGAGAGGTAGCCTATCAACTAGAGCTCCCAACGGACCTCTCCGACGTGCATGACGTGTTTCACGTATCCCAGCTCAAGATGTGCTTGAGAGTTCCGGAAGAACAAGTACCAATGGATGAACTCGAACTTCAAGAGGATCTGACCTATGTAGAGCACCCAGTCAAAATTTTGGACGTAAAGGAAAGAGTCATGAGGAACAAAGTGATCTGTTGGTGCAAGGTACAATGGAGCCATTGTAAAAGTCCCAAAACTTGTAAATAGAAAACTTGAGCTATGAATAAAGTTGAGTTTGAATACAAGAAATGGGACTTACAAAAAACTTTTGTGTTACTCATGAAAGTGTTGGTATGTGCAATAAAACTCTAAATTCAGTTTGAACTAAGAGGGTCACTTCCAAAAAGAGGAGGGCCATCTCCAAAAAGGAAAATGCAAACTGATGTTTAAAAAGTTGTATTTGCAATGACCAACTCATGGATCAGAGGGCATATTCAAACTCCCCAGGTTCAAATTGTAGAGGGGGCAAATTTGGAGCAAATTTGAAGGTGCTTTGATAGGAATATCAAAGGAACTTGTAAATTTCATCCAAATTGGAATTTAAACTCAAAACTGAGGAATAACTTATCAAATTGCCAAATGACTTTTGGATTTAAGTTCCTCAGAGCTGAAGTTTACAATGTGCCAAAATTTGGAGATATTTGTGAGAGTTTTAGGGGATAAGAAGAGGGGTGGACCCCACATGTCATAGGAATGAGCAGACTTAATCCCTAAGTCTTTCTCTCTGTTCTCACTCCACCGAGGCCTTGCCCCTGAGCGACAGCGAGCTGCTGCTCCACGCCCCCAAAGCTCCACCTCCTGCTCGTCCCCCTCGCGCTGGCGAGCTGTTCTCCCCCCCCTTCTTATCACCTCCGTCGCGTCCTGTTGCCCACAACCCCGAGGCCAATTCTGTTGTTGCCCCCCTCATGCAAAAGTTTGACAGAGGCTGCCGTCTCCACTGCTCCCTGTCTCCCGGCCAGCCCAGCGCCTCTCCGGCATGCTCAAGAGGCCAGAGGTGCGCCAGGAGGTACTGATCCTCATCCTGTCGATCCCCTGCTCTTCCCCGACGCCGGCTAGCCGGAATTTCGTTTTTGGCGCCGGCGCACGTGAAGGACCGACCTCAGCAAATTTCTGAAATTAGCTCCAATCGATTGATTGTTCGTTCTACAATTCAGACCACAGCTACTAGGGTTCCTAGCGCCCTTCCACGCTGAAGCACGAAGCAAACCGACCACCCTATGCCCCGGGCGACGAGAAATCATCGCCGGCGGCCAAAACTGCCACAGTCCACGGTGACGACTAGTTTGCAGCCATGTTCTGCACGATTTGATCTCCGTTCCATGTTCCTAGACCCATAGGGATGCTGTAGGACATCATAGCTCGCCGGGAGATGCCTTGGACACGCGGGAACGCGTCCATGTCGAGCTCCCGAGCCGCCCTGCCGGTGCCGACCCACCTACAGCCGTTTTCACGCGGGGGAAACCTTGCCCGGCAGCTGCGCCACGTTCCCAGGAGCATGTAGGGCGAAACCGGAGCTCATTTGGTGGAGAAATGAGGGAGAACGAGCCATACCAAGTTTTCAGCCGGTGTGCACCCGCGGGCTCTGGCGGGAGGTTGAAGAAGCACCTGACCGCGGGCCCCACGTGTGACTGTGCTGTTTAAAATCAAACAGAGAGTTGTTCGAACTTGTAAAATGCATAACGTTTGCTAGGAAACTCCAAATTTAGTAATTCAAATTGGGTTGGATTCAGGATGAAATGCTCTATCCAAATATGCAACCCAATTTGCATGAAAACCCATAGAAAATTCTGGAAAATGCTTTAAAGCTTTTCAGCAAAAGAATTTTAGAGGGAGTTTGGTTCATCCAAAATTGCCCAAATTTTGCCAGGATATTCTTTAGTATTTTAGGAGACCCATGTAAAAGTTTCAGCTCATTTGGAGTGGATTTTTTTAGGGTAATTCTAACTTCAAATTTCTGTATTCCAATAAATACAGAAACATTTTCAGAGAATTTTCAAAACTTGGAAATTCAGTTCTAGCCATTCCTTAGCTCCAAAAATCCTAGGAAAATTCAGGCATACTCTCTGAGCTATGTATGAAATTATAGTTCGCTTGAATTTGCATGAAAGTGCAAATTTAATCAGAATTAATTCCTTTTTGCTTAAATGCTTAAGGAATTGTTCTGGGTGATCCACTTAGTGAAATGTTCTGAATTTTGGTCCAGAGAACTTTCTTGTGACAAGGAACTCCCAAGAAAATTCCCAGCTCCATTGGAGCCCTGGATCATTAGTGTTCTGTTCACCAATTAGTTGATCTCCCCACCCAAGTGATGAACCTCACTTCTCACTTGAGGATAATGCTTAGACACACATCCAAACCACCACCCCAGTGTCAGTTTAAATTCTTAAACAAAGTTCCAGTTTCAAACTTGTCTTTAGCATTGTTAGCAAAAGTTTTATAATTGAACATGTATGCATATTCCTAACGTGTAGTGATTAAACGTGGAAAGTGAATAAGGAGGAGGTGAACTTGGCTCAAGGAACAAGAAGGGCAGGAGTGAACTTCAATACATCAGAAACTGACTTTCTCTCAACTGACTTTAGTCACCTGCAAAACCAAGGCAAGCCCCGGTTTGCATTTAAGTTGTTTTCTAAATTTTTACTTTGTTCACTACTATGGGTCTCAGTTTGTATGTGCATTAGGTCAAGGATGTTTTATACCCCACTTGCATAACCAAAAAAATGAACCCTGGGGTCGAGGGTAGAATTGTGTCATCGATGTAGAATAAGGCCATGCTAAATAGACTAGGGCATCCTGTAGAAGACGAGTAGTTGGAAACTACTCGCGAGCTATAGTTCAGAATATCATAAGTGTGGTTGGGGAAGGAAGCAAACTAAAGTTTACATTTCTAAAGATGAGACCGGGCAGAGGGGTTAGGCTGCGACAAGACGAGGTCTTGGTCGAGTAGCTCTGCCTGTGTCGGTTAAGGACCGATGCGTATGCCGTGTCCAGGAGCAAGTATTGAGTTGTGTACCGGATGCTTACTGATATATGGGAACCAGGAAACCGATGTACCAGGTTCACTGGATTGTAGAGGCATACCACATCGTCTCGTTAGACCTATGAGCCCGAGATGGCGCGACCGGTTCTACAGTCTAGTGTCCTGAGAAAGGTTGCCACATACGACGTAATGAAGGACGCCAGAGTTGGGTCTTCAGAGGTGGGCGTATGTGTCGAGTTATCCGGGTAGTGTTTGATTCGAATCACCGTCCCTCGCGGTTATTGAGTACCGCTTGCTCCCATGTTGTGACGTAGTTAATCAACTTGTGTGGAAACAGTTTGCAAAAGTATAATTGCTGCTATGATGATGTTAAGTTGCATGAAAACCATGTTTGAAGTAGACATAGAGCTAACCAAAGTTATTTTCTACCTTGGGGCAAGTAATATTGGAATGAAGCATTTCTTGTTTGATTGTGGAGTTCCAATGTTGCTGATCGCAAGGTCATTATTAATATGGCTAAAATTTGAAAGTTAAGGATGAACTCGTAGGCGAGTCTTTTCGCAATTGACAGGTTTAGGTCTTAGGTTACTTTCATCTAGAGTTTCATGTATTAGGAGAGACAGTTAAGTCTTGCTGAGCCTTTGTGCTCACTCTTGCTATATAGGTGGTTTTGCAGGTAAACCTCGACGCTATGAAGAGGGTTGTCCGGTGAGACTCGGAAACTTCCAAGTCATGTCACACTTGGAGAACCTAGCCGCTGCCTTGTTTTCGTGTTGCTAGCGAGAAGAGCCCGCGGGCTGGACCTATTCTCGGTGTTTCCTAGTTATTCAACGTGAGCTGGTTATAGACTTCCGCTGTAGCTAATTTGTGTAAATTATTTACAAAGAATAATTGTAACCTTCCGCTTTTGATTTATGCAATACTGCGTTCCTTATATGTGTGCTGTTGGGTGCCGCATAACACGGCACCACCCAATGCGATTCCTCAGGCAAGGCGGCACGACCCCGTGATCGGGATCGGGCCCCCTCAGCGTGGTATCAGAGCCGCATTGGTAATAGCGCACGGAATAAGGATCGTATTACGACAAAAACTTAGGATACGGTGAGGAAACGATATTAGGCCCACGTAAGGACTATAGTAGTATAGTTACTTAAAGTGGCATTGCTAGCTTACTTGTTATAATTCTGAAATTTTGATTATGCAACGACGCACGTACGTTCTGGTAAGAATGGTAAGGAACGCCACCGAAAGTGGTTCAATTTCGGTTAGCTCCCCTGACGAGGAATGTGGTTCAGGGAAAGGTCTCACAGCTTGGTGTGAGACGTCAATATGAACTCCTGGACTCTCCATGTTCCTGAGTTCATATGAAATGCTGATCCCTAGCGTGCGTTAGGCAAGTAAGTGGAGACCCCATCGTGTGGTCAGTAACGCGATAGTGTGTTCTTCTGGAAGTAGCCCAGGAGGACATACGCAGCGCTTGCCATCGGCGTGCCCTGCAGGGCATTAGGTGGTATCCGTTGGGTTGATAACATTCCCAACCGTGATGACCCGTTCATGACATACTCGGGTTCCCCGTCGTGTGGTGTTGAAACACGATCGCGTACCTTGAGACGTGACTTAACTCAAGGACGGCCGTATGACAATGATACGGGCGTTTGTATTTACTTTCAAATATGGAACTGCCTGTAATGAAATGACCTTTGAGTGCACCACTATTGAGTGATCTTCTGCAGGTACTAACCACGTACGTATCCCGTGTAGTACACGTGTGCGAGAGACCGTCTTAGTGCCACTGATCGTACGTATATGCCGGTGTAATCCGGTTAGGATTTTTATTTGGTGAGGCTACGTAGTACCGACATGATTCTTACGGTGCATCGACACCGTACTACACATAATAACCTCGTCCCTATGAAAAAATGATTCATGAACTAACTTTCAACTAAAAGTGGAAGTTTGAAACAAGTATTAGCTACTGAACTCTTATTTTGAGCTAAGATTCAAATGAGAGAATTACTAGGCTTCAAAGTTTTCAAAAACAGAGTGCTCTGTTTCTGGCAGAAATTCTTGCTGGACTTTGACAGAGCATAACTCTGAGTAGATTTAACCAATCAAGGTGTATGATACAGTTCTGGAAAGATTTTCAAGTGCTCTACAATTTATTTTTAGGCCTCCAGAGCAGAATCACACGTTAAGTAGGTGAAAAGTCCAGTTGAAGGCAAACTGTTCAAAACCAGAACAGTAGCAAAAACCGTTCTGGACCTTTCTGTTTTTAAGCCACAACTTCCTGTAGAAAAATCCTTAAGGAGCCCATGATACACCGTTGGAAAGATACTGAAGTTTACTACAACTTTGGTATTGAACTCAAGTCAAGAATCTGTAGTTAACTTGAGTAAAATTTGGAGTTTGTGTGTACTGGTCAGGGTAGTCCCGCTGATTAGTTTAGCATACTTAAGATTTGTTTAAACATGAATGTGGTTATGCTTTCATAAAGTTCATGACATGTTCATGTTTTACTTATCTTTGCTCACTACTGAAATAGAATTTTGATTGATTCAAAATTTTGTTTCGTGCAGTATGGTACGCGCACACTCTCAAATGGAGATTGGAGGTTCAAGTCGAGGTGGGAATGACTCGACTTCATCACAAGAGCCATCGCCAACCGGATTGGCTAAAATTATGGCAAAGATGAATGAAACTCTCTGACACGACCCCAATGGTCCTGTCGAGCCAGGATCACGCTGAGGGGTGCTGCGTTGCACAGCACCGTATAACACACGTCAAAGGTACAAAGCGGAAGCGGAAATTTTATTACATAAACAAGTTTATGAACATGTTTACATCAAAATAAGTTCAGTCTACACTTGCGGGTGTAGACTAAGCATCAAGTGCACGTTCAGCCCTCGAACGTGTCCTTGCTAGCACACACACACACTAACTCTGCGGCGTGCACGACTCCCACTCGACGGGGTTCCCCGCCTGGGGTTCCGTCTCCTCTTCGGGAGTCCCTTCCTCATAGAACCCTGCAAAAGCTTCAAACACAAGCAGTGAGCATGAAGGCTCAGCAAGTCTGACCCGTCTCACCTAAACATGGAACTTCTACATGAGGGTAATGGGTTACATGAGGTAAAAATCAGTTGCAAGGACTCGCCTAATTAGTAGAACCTTACTTTCAAGTTTTAGCAGCAGGTTGTGGAGAACCTTACGCTAAGGCACATGAGAGAGCCGCAATCAAACAAGAAACGCATTTCTCTCATGTACTTTGCCCAAAGTTGAAAAGAACTTTAGTTAGCTCTAAGCTACAGCATATCATTAACAATCAATGTCCATCTTTCAATCAGCAACATTTTAACATGTAACTAGCCTATTCTTTCTACGTCACGGTACAGTGAACAAGTGGTACTCACTGACCGCGAGGGACGGCGATTATAATCGTTTTACACCTGCAGGGTTACCCGAACAACCCGTCACGTACGCCCGTACTCGATGTTGCCTACAACAACCATCACGGACGCCGTACGCAACTACCTTTCACTCGTCAGCCAAATATTGAACCGGTCCCATCGTCCCGAGCAAGAGGTCTCTGCACGCACATCTCTGTGCCACCAGCCGATTTACACCTCGAGCTCTCAACCTACCCTCTGAACGACGGGCAATGCCTCAATACCCAGCTACCCGAGTTACATCAGTTTCCCGGTTCCCATATAGCCGGTAGGTCTTCGGTACTGTTCTAGCTTGTTCAACAGGCCCGCACACGGCTCGGTCCTCAATCGACACAAACGGAGCTACAGCACACAGGCCCCAAAGTCCTGCTGCCCTTACCCTCCGCTTGGTCTCATTTTCTTACCATGTGTTTCATGTGCTATCACTACCCGAGTCGAGTGCCTCTAGCCTATGCTCGCGAGTAGTTCCAACTACTTGACTTGTACCGAATCCTACTCTACTTAGCATTGCAGTAGCTAACGGGGTTTGCAATCCTAGACCCAACCCGTGGTTTTCTTGGCTATGCAGTTGGATTTCCAAACAAGACTCTAATGCACAGAACAAAGGAAACAAGTATGTGCTCAAAACAATAAAAATTTGTAAAAAAGTTAATGCAAACCGGGGTTTGAAGTTGTGAAGTCTATAACTTTTGCTAGACAGACCTAATGACTGTGAAACTTTTATTGTGGCAAGGTTACAACCTAAACAAAGAATTGGTCAAGTTTTATTTGCAGCAAAGCTCATTTGAGCCCTCCACAATTAATTATGTCCTTGACCTTAATTGGAACTCTTAGGGTGTTCTAAGAATTTTCATGAAGCCAACTATGACTTTTTGAAAACTAGATTTTCAGAGGGTTCTAATGGAGTTGGTCTCACTTAATTTGAAGGTTCCTAGCTAAAGTTATGAGCTAAACAATTTCGGAGAAAATTCTGAAAATGTTTCTGAACATTTTCTATTTTCTCTGCAACAGTTTCACTAATCACACCATTAGGTGGACCATATGAGCTCAAATGGATCTGAAATTTTTATGGTAGTTCAGGGGTATTTTGATGAACATCCCAGCAAAATTTCAGGATTTTCCTCCATAGGATTCTCCAGCTAAAATTCCTAACAGTTTAAATTTTGAGGAATTAATCCTGGAGAATTAAGGGTTTTCATGAAGTGAAACTTGATTTGCTGGAAAGTACTAGGAGAGCTGAATCCAGCAAAATTTGGTTCACTCAATTTGGAGCTTTCTAGCCAAATTTATGAGGATTTGAAGTTTGATGAAAATCTGAAAATTGGGGAAAAGTTTAAACTCGCGCGTGGGCCCAGGGGACATGCGTCGCACGCCTAGGCGATGGCACACCGCGGCCCACAAGGATTCTGCACGCCAGCTCACCCGATCCCGGCCGCAGTCGGATCCCGATTCAAAATATCGGCCGCTGACAGCTGGGGTCCACCCCCTTCTTCAACCTCGCGACGCCCGCGCTCCGCCGCCGAGGGGCCTCGCCGGAGAGCTCGCCGCCGGCTTTTGTACAGCTCCAAACTTCTCGATTCTGGCCGCCCCTGCCTACTTTTACTCGGGGAACAGGATTCTAGGGTCAGCTGCTCATGACAATGGCCGGAGCATGGTCGGCGACGAGCCGCCACCTCGGAATGACTTCGGTCATGTCGGCTGACTCCTCTAGCACCTCAGCTACATGGGAAATCGGTCGGCGAGCATCAGTGGACCTCAGAGAAGGTCGACATGAGCTCGAGGCAGCTCGGGGAAGGCCCGAAATAGGTCCTCATCGTGCGCCCGATGCCGCCCGTTCATTCCGCCATTGGTAGACCTCAAATTACGCCGGGTACAGGGGTTCTCCGGCCCAGAGTTGTGAAGGCAACTTGTGCGTTACCGTGTCTAGCTTGTGTGAGAGCGGTTTGAGGCCCTCTAATCCTTTCTAGAGCACGAATTAAACAGAATCGTACCCGAAGGTCGTTCTGCACACAGAAAGGGGAAAAGTGCAAATTCGCCGCCGGTGAGCAACCACTCGAGCTGTGGCTCGGGGGTGAGCAGCACTGGTCACCAGCGCGTCCAAGGGTGCCTTGGCTCGAGTGTGACAACGCCCTGGTTGGGCTGTTCACGAGAGCCCGGGGTGCGGCGGTTCCAAGTCCCGAATTTGATCTTTCGGCACAGCCGATATCAATCGGTTTCAACTGAATTCTAGCAACGGGGAGGGCGGAGGAAGGTCTCTAGTACCTTGCTGGGGCTCTGTAGTGGACGGAGGGAGCTGTGGCGGACCGGGATCCGCTCATCCAGGATCACAGAGGGTGGTGCCGCGCGATGCGACACCCGACAGCACACGTCATAAGAACATAATATATTACATGGGAAACAACTGAAACTGTACAAACAGGTACAAACTTCAGTTACAACTATTGTTTATGTTACACAGCGGAAGTCTACACTACACAACTCACGCCCGCCTATCTAGCAAAAGTTGGTTGCCCAGCCCTAGGGCAACCCACACTAGCTGCACTCCTCAGCTCAGCGCGGCGTGTACGGCTCCCACTCAGCCGTGGTCCCCGACGGAGGGTAACCCTCGCCGGTGGACTCGTACTCCGAGTCCGTGGGTGGCTCCTCACCTGAAAAACACTTAAGCAGCAACCATGAGCACAAAGGCTCAGCAAGGCTTAACCGACTCACCTAAGCATGAAACTCTACATGAGGTATACCAAGACATCGGTTAGTAACATTTCAGCAAAACGACACGCCTACAAGTTCATCCTTAGTTCATCTTTTAGCAACAAGTTAACAGTTCATGAAATCTGAAATTTAGTAAGCAGTATTTGGTGGCACACATGTAGCAATACAATTATATCAACCAGCAATATTGAATCAACATGTATCATCCATTAATCTACGTTATGACGCAGTGAACAAGCGGTACTCGTCACCGTGAGGGACGGCGAATCGACTCGATATACACCTGCAGGGAAACCCAAAGAGCACGTCACGTACGCCCACCCGTGGAGCTGCACAGCACGCTCACTCGATGTCGTACGGGACAACCTTTCACCCAACAGCCCAAACGTCGAACCGGTCGCACCGAAACGAGCAGGAGGTTCCCCACACGGAGCATCTCTCTATGCCCGTTGGCAGATTTCCACCTTGCTGCCCTCAACCTACACCTATAAATCGGTGTGCTATGCCTCGACGCCCGGAGGTTTAGGCTACATCGGTTTATCGGGGCCCATATATCCGATATGCCTTCGGTACGTTCAATACTTGTTCAGCAGGGCCGCACACGGATCGGTCCTCAATCGACACGGACAGGGCTGCGCACACAAGACTTCCTCTTGCTGCGCCCTAGCCCCTGCCTAGTCTCATTTTCATTACTATAGTGATCTCACATCACTCAACCGAACCCGTATGCCCCCAATGCCTATCTCGCGAGTAGATTCCAACTACTCGACTTGTACCGAAGTCCTATGACTCATTAAGCATAGCCTGTATACTCGAGGTCCTTGACACTACCCTCACTCTTTTAGGAACCTTTGATTATGCAAGTGGGGTTTCATTCATCCTATACCTAATGCACATACATACTACACATGACACATGTAAACAAAGTAAGACTTATAAAAGGGTTAATGCAAACCGAGGCTTGCCTTGTTGCTGCTGGTCAGGAGTTAGTTCTTCATCCGGAAGAAGGATGTCCAGCACCTCCGGGGTCTCTTCTTCAACGGCTACACGTTTATGCAATATTACATGTTAATTAATATGCATACAAGTTATTGTAAGGTTACTGTTATTATTTTTAATAACCAGCCTCTAACACCTGGAACTTTGTTTAAGAATTTAAAGATGAACTGGTGTTGGTGGTTTGGCTTGGACTTAGTCACATGGTTAAATGCTAAGTGGTTTTCCCCCCTTTCCATATTAATCCCTTAATTGGTTAAACAGGACAGGGGTGATCTAGAGCTCCAATGGAGCTGAGAATTTTTGTGTGAGTTCCTTGTCACAAGAAAACTCTCTGGACCAAACATTAGCACTTTTCATGGAGTGGTTTGCTCAGAATAATTCTCTTGCCAAATCAGCAAGGAGGAATTAATTCTGAGGTCAGACCCCTGTTCATACCCAACTTAGTGAACTACAATTTCAATTATAGCTCCTAGAGTTTGCATGAATTTTCCTAGCATTTTTGGAGTTAAGGTTTTCCCAGAATTGAATTTCCAAGTTTTGGAAATTCTCTGAAAATGTTTCTGTATTCAAATGAACACAGCACCTTCCAATTTGAATTGCTCTGACCAAATCAACTCCAAATGGTCTGAAACTTTTAAAGGGGTTTACTAACGTCCTAAAGAACATTCTGGCAAAATTTGGGGATTTTTGGATGAACCAAACTCCCTCTAAAATTCTTTTGCTGAAAAGCTTTAAAGAATTTTCCAGAATTAATTAACGGGTTTCATACAAATTGGGTTGTATATATGGACAGAGCTAGGCAAGATGAATCCAACCCAATTTGAATCACTAAATTTGGAGCTTCCTAGCAAAGGTTATGGATTTCTAAAGTTTGAGTGGAAACTGGAATTGTTTTACTATTGGAAAATAACCTGGGCCCACTCTTTAAATCGCAGCCAGTGAGAAGCGAGAACACACAGGGTTACTGGGTTTTCCTGTGCACAGCCACACGGAATCCTGGCCATATTCGATCCCGTTTCAAACTCGCCCTCACTGACTGGTGGGCCTGCCCCACCCTTCTTCTTCCTCCGAGCCCTCCTTCCCGCGCGCGCTAACCTCGCCGGACCGAGGCTGCGCCTCACCGGCCGAGTGTCTCCGGCCGTCTCCCGGCCGGAGGCTCGCCGCCTGGGGGTTTATGGGGTCGGGAAACATGTTTGTGGGCTCGGTTTAGGCGCTAGAGGATCGGAACGGTGCCGGCAGCGTGCGGCGACCTCGGGGAACAATCGGCATCGTCGCCTGGTGGTCCTAGCCTGCCAACGACTCAGCCCATCCGTTCTAGAGCACCAGTGGGTGCTAGGGAAACCCGGCAAGTAAAGACCAGCGCATGGCAACACCTCCAGAGGAGTTCTCACCGTGCGCCCGACTCCTGCCGCGCGTTTGAGCGTGGAACGACATGAAATACCCCGAACTGTGTCAGTTTTCTAGCTAGGGTTGCGAAGAGAAATTGAACGCTAGCCAGTCTAGGTCCGGTGTGCATGATTTGGTGGCCTAAGAATGAAGATTAAGGATGAATTCGATGGATTCTTACCCGGAGGTCCGAGTAGATGTGCCGGGAGAAAAACGTCAAATTGACGCTCGATGGTCCACCGTCGGGGCTGTGGCTTGGCTAGTAGCAGCGTGACTATCCGGCGCGTCTCCGAGTGGCCTAGCTCGGCTAGGAAAGCCTCGGGTTCGAGCTGCCCACGGTGAGCCCGTGCCGACTGTTCTTCTCGGTCACCGCCGATAGTCTCCGGGCTAGGTTCTGGGCAGCTAAACTCAATTGTCTTCGGCCGGAGGAGGTAGAGGGCGAGTATCTGGTGTGGTTTTTGGCTAGGGGGGGTGCTGCACGCGAGAGCTCGGCCGAATCCTCACGGGAAGTCGATCGGCGGCAGTCGGGTCGATCAGCGCGAGGCACGGGAGCAGTGATGATCTTCACGTGGCCGCGCGTGTTACCGCCGCTGCAGTCGGTCCTCCCCAGCGCGCTGGCTCGTGCGGTGTCCCTCCCTCTCGGGCGCGGGAGCAGGAGCTGGCAGCCTGTGTTCGACCGGCGTCGGGGAGAACAGGCCACGCTTGGTTTGGAGAACAGGCCCCCCACTGACTTGTGGGCCCCCCACTCCCCCTAATCTCTTTTTCCAAATTCTGCTGCAAATATCTCAGCTACTCTCCATTTAATGAGAGACTTAGCCTCCAAGTATTGGTTTGAATTTGAGTTCTCAATTTCAAACTTTGTTTGGTTAAATTTGCTTCATATTTAAACTGAAATTCAAATTCAGTTTTGAATTCTTGCAAATTTAGCTCTTGACAATATGAGCTCCAATGGAGATGAAGATTGGTGGGTTTACTCAGAAAAATGTGCTGAGTATAGATATGGAGCTAACTTTTGAATTTGGGTGATGAAAGTTGCTGCAATTTGAATTTACATTCAAATTGGCCTCTTTTTGAAATAACCCAAAAGTGCCTCAAAAAGTGTTGAATTTGCATGAGCTTTGGACTGAACCTTCCCAAGACTTTTTAAATTCTAGGGGTGAGCTCAACCTCTCCTGTTCATGTGTAGAAACCCTACTTTGTGAAAGTGAAGGCTTTCCCCTCTAATCATTCTTTTGATGGAGGTTACATGCTCTTCACAATATTTCCTAAGATTTCCACAATAAAAACTGTGGTGTTGTGAGGTGAAGAAAAAGTTTTTGCAAGTCCCTTTTCTTGGGCTTTTACATCCCTCCCCCCTTAAACGAATCTCGTCCCGAGATTATAAAAGAAGAGATAGCGATGTAATAGGGACTTACCCGTGTTGAGAAGCCATGAACTCCGGGTAATTTGAGCGAAGGAACTCCTCGCTCTCCCACGTCGCTTCTTCGGCGGTGTGGTTATTCCAGAGTATTTTGTAGAACCACAACGTTCTGCTATGCGTGGTTCGGGCTTTCTCCTAAAGAATGGACACCGGATACTCATCATATGTTAAATCCGGTTTCAACTCGCCAACGTCTTTGATAGGAACAGCAGCGGTATGCTTCAAGCATTTTCTCAGTTGCGAAACATGGAAAACATCGTGAACACCCGCCAGAGATGCCGGTAGTTCCAATCGATACGCCGCTGGTCCACACTTCTTGGTGATAGCGTAGGGTCCAATAAAACGGGGAGCGAGCTTCCCCTTCACACCGAACCGATGCACGCCCTTCATCGGAGACACGCGGAGGTACACGTGTTCACCAACGTCAAAGTGCAACAGTCTACGCCTCTTATCAGCGTAGCTCTTCTGCCGGGATTGAGCGGCTTTTAAATTGGCTTGAATTGTCCGAACGCGCTCTTCGGCGTCATTCACCACATCAACCCCGAATGTGACCCTTTCACCGGACTCGCACCAATTTAATGGGATGCGGCACTTGCGACCGTAGAGAGCTTCGTAGGGTGCCATCTTGATACTCGCCTGATAGCCGTTGTTGTACGAGAATTCCGCCAATGGTAGGTGATTATCCCAGTTCCTACCATGGTGGATGGCACATGCTCTCAACATGTCTTCCAGAACTTGATTCACCCTCTCTGTCTGGCCATCTGTTTGAGGGTGATAAGCGGAGCTCCTGATCAACTTAGTACCCAATGCAGCGTGTAGCTGCTCCCAAAAGCGAGATACAAATAATGCACCTCGATCTGAGACAATGGTCTTGGGTACCCCGTATAGGCATAGAATCTTCACTATGTATAGCTCCGCATATTCGCCGGCACTGTAACGTGTATTTACCGGAATGAAGTGAGCCGTCTTGGTTAACCGATCAATGATTACCCATATGGAATCATGCTTGTTGGCTGTTAGGGGTAATCCCACAATGAAATCCATGCTCACATCTTCCCATTTCCATGCCGGGACCTTCAGGGGTTGCAACAGCCCTGATTTCTTCATGTGATCAGCCTTCACTCGTCGGCACGTATCGCACTCGGATACGTACTTAGCTACCTCCCGCTTCATCCGTGTCCACCAAAATTTCTTTTTCAAATCTTGGTACATCTTGTTGCTGCCCGGATGAATGGAGTATTTAGACAAGTGAGCTTCGTCAAGGATTTTCTTCCTCAGTTCCATGTCCCGGGGTACGACTACGCGGTCATTGAACCACAGCGTCCCCTTATCATCTTTCTGGAAACATTTGACTTCCCCGTTGTCCATACGTCTCCGGAGATGTGCCATGCCTTTATCATTTTTCTGAGCTGCAATGATGTCCTCCCTAATAGTAGGGACGAGGGCAAGGTTGTACAGCGATCCATAAGGAACCAAGTATAAACTTGGCTCTTCCTCCTCCACCGGTGTAATGGTGAGGTGATGGACATGTGATTTCCGACTCAGTGCGTCGGCAACCACATTCGCCTTGCCGGGGTGGTAATGGATCTCAATCTCATAATCTTTGATCAGTTCTAACCACCTCCTCTGCCTCATGGTCAGCTCCTTCTGGGTGAAAATGTATTTCAAGCTCTTGTGGTCGGTGTAGAGATGCACCAAGTTCCCCAGGAGATAGTGCCTCCACATTTTCAGCGCCAACACCACGGCAGCAAGTTCAAGATCGTGTGTCGGGTAGTGCTGCTCATGGTTCCGAAGTTGGCGTGAGCCATAAGCGACCACACGTCCTTCCTGCATCAACACGCAGCCAAGCCCAATACCGGACGCATCACAATACACGTCGAAGGGCTTTGTTGTATCCGGCTGAGCTAACACCGGGGCTGTTGTGAGATGCTTCACCAATGTTCGGAACGCTCCTTCACACGCCGTGTTCCAAACATATTTCGTCCCTTTCTTCAGCAACTCTGTCATCGGCTTAGCGAGCTTGGAGAAGCTTGGAATGAATCTCCGGTAGTATCCCGCTAACCTGAGGAAGCTTCTGACTTCATGAACTGAAGTGGGAGCTTTCCATTTCAACACTTGCTCTATTTTACTTGGGTCAACCGCAATGCCTTCAGCTGAGATGATATGTCCCAAGAATGGCACTTGGCTGATCCAAAATTCGCATTTGCTGAACTTGGCGTAGAGCTTGTGGTCTCGCAATCGTTGAAGAACGATCCGCAAGTGTTCGGCATGTTCGGCTTCGGTCTTGGAGTAAACCAAGATGTCGTCGATGAACACTACCACGAACTTGTCCAGCTCCGGCATGAACACTGAGTTCATGAGATACATGAAATGGGCTGGAGCATTTGTGAGACCAAAGGACATGACGAGATATTCATATAGTCCATATCTCGTCGAGAAGGCCGTCTTCGGGATATCCTCCACCCGGATCTTGATCTGGTGATATCCAGAGCGAAGGTCCATCTTGGAGAACACACTGGCACCCACAAGTTGATCAAACAATATGTCGATGCGGGGCAGTGGGTACTTATTCTTGATGGTGACGTCGTTGAGCGGCCGGTAATCCACACACAGCCTCAGGGTCTCATCCTTCTTCTTCACGAATAGCGCCGAGCATCCCCAAGGCGAGGAACTCAGCCTAATGAAACCCTTGCTCAACAGATCATTAAGCTGTTCTTTCAGTTCAGCCAGCTCATTTGGAGCCATTTTGTATGGTCTCCGTGATATGGGCGTAGTCCCGGGTGCAAGTTCGATCTTGAACTCGACATCCCGCTCAGGTGGCATGCCCGGAAGATCATCCGGGAACACATCAGGATACTCCCGGACTACGGGGATGTCTTCTAACTTGAGAACTTCAGCATTATTAATTGCTAAAACTTCCCTGACTGGCGTGTCCAATACCATGGAATGTGGACGGTGGAATGGAGAATTTAAGTGAACCGTCCGTGTCCGAGTCTCTAGGACAGCGCCATGGTATTGTAGCCATGACATCCCTAAGATTGCATCAATCTTTTGTCCCATAAGGATTATCAAGGTGGTGGGATATAGTTTCCCACCTAAGCACAGAGGTGCCTTTGGAATCATCATATTAGCTGAAATCTTCCCTCCCGGTGAGCAGATCATATAAGTGCAGTCGGTTGGGAAGACTTGCAATTGATGTTTAACCACATAGGATGCACTTATAAAGCTGTGGGTTGCACCAGAATCAAATAATATGACGATGGCTTGATTGTTGAGAGTAAACGTACCCGCCAGCATGTTGTCTCCCTCTGGGGCGTCCTCATTGTCGAGGTTGCGAACGCCTCCAGTCCGCTGATCAACCTTCTTCGCCGGAGGTCAGCCTCGAGCACCGCCCTGGAACTGGGCTTGCCCGCTGCTCTGCTGCCTCTGGGGACAGTCCTTCGCGAAGTGGCCCGCCTGGCCACACGTGAAACAGGTGAAACGGGGCGGTCCCCCGCTGATCGGTGGACGGAAACCCGGGGCGCGTTGCGGCGGTTGAAACGCCCGGGGTACCGTCTGCTGCTGCTGCTGTCTTGGTGGTGGCATCGGTGGACGGAACGGGGGTGCTTGGAACGAACGTCCCCCGAACTGTTGAGGTCGCGCCGGTGGACGCCACTGCTGCCCGGATGGTGTCCGATACACCATACGGTACTTCTGGGGAGCGCTACTCCCACCGCTGGGTGGAGCGCTGCGCTTCCGCTGCTCAGCTGCCAACTCCCGCTGAGCATCCTCTTGCATGATCGTGGCATTGACTAAGTCGTTGAATGTGCCGCGGTTCCACTGTACGAGGTGGGTCTTCATTTCGGGGTGTAACCCCCGATAGAAGTGCTCCCTCTTCTTTTCCTCCGTGGAGATGTAGTCTGACGCATACTGCGCCAGATGGTTGAAAGCACGGGAGTAGTCGTGAGCACTCCTCCCGCCCTGCTTCAGTTCCAAAAATTCTTGGAACTTCCTCTTCATTATTCCGGGAGGGATGTGATAGGCGCGGAACGCCTCCCGGAACTCTTGCCATTCCACGGCATGGCCAGCCGGACGTGAGGCGACATAATTCGCCCACCACGCACCAGCGGCACCGTGGAGCTGCTGTGCTGCGAACAGGGTCTTCTGCCGCTCCGTACACTGGAGCAGCCCAAACTTGGACTCGATGGTCTGCAGCCAGTTGTCAGCCTCCAGTGGTTCTTCAGCTTCGGTGAACACTGGAGGGTGCGTACTCATGAAATCCGAGTACGACACATCACGGGGCTCCCGAGGCCCTATATCTTGACGTCCTCCCGCCTGGGACGTATTCTGCACGATCGTGCGGAGCAGGTCGGTCTGCTCCTCACGACCTCCCACCAATGCCGCTATCACATCCGCTAGAGTAAGCGGAGGCGGCGGTGGTGGCTGCTGCTGCGGGTTGCTGTCGTAGGCCGGTGGCTGGGAGTCATCACCTCCCTGTTGGCTAGAGCCACCAACCTCGTGCGTGGTCCTAGTACGAACCATCTGCAACCACACGATATTACACATCAGTCCCGCAACATTTTGCATGCAGTCCAATAGAAATGGGCGTAAAACATTATGACAACAAAACATGCGAAATATCTCGTAAATAGATAATGTAATAACTTTGCACAAGCTACACCATTACCAGACCAAACACAAGTTAGTTTAATCCAACTTGATGAACCCCCTCTTTAGAAGCTCACCACAACTGGGTTTGGTCTCTACGAGACATTATTATCGCGTTGTCATCACATATACCACCCTTAGGGTACAACACCCTTTCCAATGAGTTCAACTGTCATTCTTCCGTCAGAATGACCAGTTTCTACCTATTCCAAGTTTTGATCTGGTTCTGGGCATTCTCATGACTCAAGTTGAATACCAAAGTTAAAGTTAACTTCAGTATCTTTCCAACGAGTACTCATTTGCCCCCAGATCAGCTTTGGTTAAAAAGTTATGCTAATTCAAAGTCAACATAATTTCTGGAAGACTTTTAGCAGCACCTCCCTTGGAAGTGGCTGTTTTCAACCCTGATTTCCACTAAATTCTGTGCTGAAATTTCAGGAACTTTGAATTGCAAAGGTGTCACACATCTTCTACTCTTTCTAACGATGTATTATATGACAATTTTAGATTTTTCTACTGGGAGTTATCCTTGAAAAACAGAACAGTCCAGAGAATGTTTTAACACTGTCCTAATTCTGGACAGTTACATGTCTCTGGGATTAAGCCATCTTAAGGCAAGTTTCAGCTCTGGAAGTCTACAACAAAGTTGTAGAGGACTTGAATACCTTTCCAGAACTATATAGCACACCTCCCTGGGCTAAAAGACCTGTGAGTTATGCCCTGTTGAAGATCAGCAATCTTGCTGTCCAAAACAGAGCACTCTGTTTTTCATCCCTTTAGCTATCCTGGTCCACTATCCCATTCTTATACCCAACCGGAGTCTTAATTGTTGAACCTAATGATTTTAGTTCCTTGTTCTCAATATTTTCATGTATATGCCTACAATGTCTCGGTACTACGTTCCTCACAAAAGAAATTCCTAACCGGATCATACCGGCATATACGTCTCAAGTGTGGCACTAAACGGCCTCTCGCACACGTGTTCTACACGGATACATACGTGGTTAGTACCTGCAGAAGACCACACAATAATGGTGCACTCAACGGTTATTCATTTCAGGCAGTTCCATATTTGAAAGTAAATACAAACGCCCGTATCATTGTCATACGGTCGTCCTTGAGATAGGTCACGTCTCAAGGTACGTGATCATGTTTCAACACCACACGACGGGGAACCCGAGTATGTCATGAACGGGTCGTCACGGTTGGGAATGTTATCAACCCAACAGATACCACCTACTGCCCTGCAGGGCACGCCGATGGCAAGCGCTGCGTATGTCCTCCTGGGCTATTTCCAGACGAACACACTCTCGCGTTACTGACCACGCGATGGGGTCTCCACTTACTTGCCTAATGCACGCTAGGGATCAGCGTTTCATATGAACTCAGGAACATGAAGAGTTCAAGAGGTTCATATTGACGTCTCACACCAAGCTATGAGACAAATCCCTGAACCACGTTCCTCGTCAGGGAGAGCTAACCGAAATTGAACCGCTTTCGGTGGCGTTCCTTACCATACTTACCAGAGCGTAGGTGCGTCGTTACATAATTAAATTTCAGAATTATAACACGTAGGTTAGTATTTGCCACTTTAAGTAACTATGCTAATATAGTCCTTACTTGGGCAACTACCGATTCCTCACCGTAACCTAAGTTTTCCCATAATGTAGTCCTTAAGTACTGTGCTATCCCCAATGCAGCTCTGATACCAGGCTGTGGCGGACCGGGATCCGCTCATCCAGGATCATAGAGGGTGGTGTCGCGCGATGCGACACCCGACAGCACACGTCATAAGAACATAATATATTACATGGGAAACAACTGAAACTGTACAAACAGGTACAAACTTCAGTTACAACTATTGTTTATGTTACACAGCGGAAGTCTACACTACACAACTCACGCCCGCCTATCTAGCAAAAGTTGGTTGCCCATCCCTAGGGCAACCCACACTAGCTGCACTCCTCAGCTCAGCGCGGCGTGTACGGCTCCCACTCAGCCGTGGTCCCCAACGGAGGGTAACCCTCGCCGGTGGACTCGTACTCCGAGTCCGTGGGTGGCTCCTCAGCTGAAAAACACTTAAGCAGCAACCATGAGCACAAAGGCTCAGCAAGGCTTAACCGACTCACCTAAGCATGAAACTCTACATGAGGTATACCAAGACATCGGTTAGTAACATTTCAGCAAAACGACACGCCTACAAGTTCATCCTTAGTTCATCTTTTAGCAACAAGTTAACAGTTCATGAAATCTGAAATTTAGTAAGCAGTATTTGGTGGCACACATGTAGCAATACAATTATATCAACCAGCAATATTGAATCAACATGTTTCATCCATTAATCTACGTTACGACACAGTGAACAAGCGGTACTCGTCACCGCGAGGGACGGCGAATCGACTCGATATACACCTGCAGGGAAACCCAAAGAGCACGTCACGTACGCCCACCCGTGGAGCTGCACAGCACGCTCACTCGATGTCGTACGGGACAACCTTTCACCCAACAGCCCAAACGTCGAACCGGTCGCACCGAAACGAGCAGGAGGTTCCCCACACGGAGCATCTCTCTATGCCCGTTGGCAGATTTCCACCTTGCTGCCCTCAACCTACACCTATAAATTGGTGTGCTATGCCTCGACGCCCGGAGGTTTAGGCTACATCGGTTTATCGGGGCCCATATATCTGATATGCCTTCGGTACGTTCAATACTTGTTCATTAGGGCCGCACACGGATCGGTCCTCAATCGACACGGACAGGGCTGCGCACACAAGACTTCCTCTTGCTGCGCCCTAGCCCCTGCCTAGTCTCATTTTCATTACTATAGTGATCTCACATCACTCAACCGAACCCGTATGCCCCCAATGCCTATCTCGCGAGTAGATTCCAACTACTCAACTTGTACCGAAGTCCTATGACTCATTAAGCATAGCGTGTCTACTCGAGGTCCTTGACACTACCCTCACTCTTTTAGGAACCTTTGATTATGCAAGTGGGGTTTCATTCATCCTATACCTAATGCACATACATACTACACATGACACATTTAAACAAAGTAAGACTTATAAAAGGGTTAATGCAAACCGGGGCTTGTCTTGTTGCTGCTGGTCAGGAGTTAGTTCTTCGTCCGGAAGAAGGAAGTCCAGCACCTCCGGGGTCTCTTCTTCAACGGCTACACGTTTATGCAATATTACATGTTAATTAATATGCATACAAGTTATTGTAAGGTTACTGTTATTAGTTTTAATAACCAGCCTCTAACACCTGGAACTTTGTTTAAGAATTTAAAGATGAACTGGTGTTGGTGGTTTGGCTTGGACTTAGTCACATGGTTAAATGCTAAGTGGTTTTCCCCCCTTTCCATATTAATCCCTTAATTGGTTAAACAGGACAGGGGTGATCTAGAGATCCAATGGAGCTGAGAATTTTTGTGTGAGTTCCTTGTCACAAGAAAACTCTCTGGACCAAACATTAGCACTTTTCATGGAGTGGTTTGCTCAGAATAATTCTCTTGGCAAATCAGCAAGGAGGAATTAATTCTGAGATCAGACCCCTGTTCATACCCAACTTAGTGAACTACAATTTCAATTATAGCTCCTAGAGTTTGCATGAATTTTCCTAGCATTTTTGGAGTTACGGTTTGCCCAGAATTGAATTTCCAAATTTTGGAAATTCTCTGAAAATGTTTCTGTATTCAAATGAACACAGCACCTTCCAATTTGAATTGCTCTGACCAAATCAACTCCAAATGGTCTGAAACTTTTACAGGGGTTTACTAACGTCCTAAAGAACATTCTGGCAAAATTTGGGGATTTTTGGATGAACCAAACTCCCTCTAAAATTCTTTTGTGAAAAGCTTTAAAGAATTTTCCAGAATTAATTAATGGGTTTCATACAAATTGGGTTGTATATCTGGACAGAGCTAGGCAAGATGAATCCAACCCAATTTGAATCACTGAATTTGGAGCTTCCTAGCAAAGGTTATGGATTTCTAAAGTTTGAGTGGAAACTGGAATTGTTTTACTATTGGAAAATAACCTGGGCCCACTCTTTAAATCGCAGCCATTGAGAAGCGAGAACACACAGGGTTACTCGGTTTTCCTGTGCACAGCCACACGGAATCCTGGCCATATTCGATCCCATTTTAAACTCGCCCTCACTGACTGGTGGGCCTGCCCCACCCTTCTTCTTCCTCCGAGCCCACCTTCCCCCGCGCGCGCTAACCTCGCCGGACCGAGGCGGCGCCTCACCGGCCGAGTGTCTCCGGCCGTCTCCCGGCCGGAGGCTCGCCGCCTGGGGGTTTATGGGGGTCGGGAAACATGTTTGTGGGCTCGGTTTAGGCGCTAGAGGATCGGAACGGTGCCGGCAGCGTGCGGCGGCCTCGGGGAACAATCGGCATCGTCGCCCGGTGGTCCTAGCCTGCCAACGACTCAGCCCATCCGTTCTAGAGCACCAGTGGGTGCTAGGGAAACCCGGCAAGTAAAGACCAGCGCATGGCAACACCTCCAGAGGAGTTCTCACCGTGCGCCCGACTCCTGCCGCGCGTTTGAGCGTGGAACGACATGAAATACCCCGAACTGTGTCAGTTTTCTAGCTAGGGTTGCGAAGAGAAATTGAACGCTAGCCAGTCTAGGTCCGGTGACACGATTTGGTGGCCTAAGAACGAAGATTAAGGATGAATTCGATGGATTCTTAACCGGAGGTCCCAGTGGATGTGCCGGGAGAAAAACGTCAAATTGACGCTCGATGGTCCACCGTCGGGGCTGTGGCTTGGCTAGTAGCAGCGTGACTATCCGGCGCGTCTCCGAGTGGCCTAGCTCGGCTAGGAAAGCCTCGGGTTCGAGATGCCCACGGTGAGCCCGTGCCGACTGTTCTTCTCGGTCACCGCCGATAGTCTCCGGGCTAGGTTCTGGGCAGCTAAACTCGATTGTCTTCGGCCGGAGGAGGTAGAGGGCGAGTAGCTGGTGTGGTTTTTGGCTAGGGGGGTGCTGCACGCGAGAGCTCGGCCGAATCCTCACGGGAAGTCGATCGGCGGCAGTCGGGTCGGTCAGCGCGAGGCACGGGAGCAGTGATGATCTTCACGTGGCCGCGCGTGTTACCGCCGCTGCAGTCGGTCCTCCCCAGCGCGCTGGCTCGTGCGGTGTCCCTCCCTCTCGGGCGCGGGAGCAGGAGCTGGCAGCCTGTGTTCGACCGGCGTCGGGGAGAACAGGCCACGCTTGGTTTGGAGAACAGGCCCCCCACTGACTTGTGGGCCCCCCTCTCCCCCTAATCTCTTTTTCCAAATTCTGCTGCAAATATCTCAGCTACTCTCCATTTAATGAGATACTTAGCCTCCAAGTATTGGTTTGAATTTGAGTTCTCAATTTCAAACTTTGTTTGGTTAAATTTGCTTCATATTTAAACTGAAATTCAAATTCAGTTTTGAATTCTTGCAAATTTAGCTCTTGACAATATGAGCTCCAATGGAGATGAAAATTGGTGGGTTTACTCAGAAAAATGTGCTGAGTATAGATATGGAGCTAACTTTTGAATTTGGGTGATGAAAGTTGCTGCAATTTGAATTTACATTCAAATTGGCCTCTTTTTGAAATAACCCAAAAGTGCCTCAAAAAGTGTTGAATTTGCATGAGCTTTGGACTGAACCTTCCCAAGACTTTTTAAATTCTAGGGGTGAGCTCAACCTCTCCTGTTCATGTGTAGAAACCCTACTTTGTGAAAGTGAAGGCTCTCCCATGTCGCTTCGTCCATGGAGTGATTACTCCATAGAACCTTGTAGAACCACAACGTACGGTTGCGTGTGGTTCGGGCCTTTTCATCAATAATCTGCACCGGTTCCTCCCGATAGGTGAGATCCGGTTGCAGTTCTTCAATGTCTTCCAGCTGAACGGTAGTTGATAGCTTGAGACACTTCCTCAGCTGGGAAATATGAAAGACGTTGTGCACACCGGAAAGTGCTTCTGGTAATTTCAACCGGTATGCCACTAATACACATCTTTCGGTAATCTGGAATGGACCGATGAATCGGGGTGCCAACTTTCCTCTCACCCCAAATCTGTTTACGCCCTTCATTGGAGATACCCGTAGATATACGTGCTCTCCAACTTCGAATTGTAATGGGCGCCTTCTCCGGTCCGCATACTGTTTCTGTCGGGATTGAGCGGCTTTTAGGTTTGCTTGAATCAGTCGAACCTTTTCTTCCGCGTTGTTGACAAGGTCAATCCCGAAGGTAACCCTTTCGCCAGACTCACACCAGTTCAATGGTGTGCGGCATTTTCTTCCGTATAGCGCCTCGTAGGGCGCCATCTTGATGCTGGCTTGGTACCCATTGTTGTACGAGAACTCGGCTAACGGCAAGTGATCATCCCAATTTTTGCCGTGGTTGATAGCGCAAGCTCGTAGCATGTCTTCTAAGATTTGATTTACCCGCTCCGTTTGCCCATCCGTCTGCGGGTGGTAGGCTGAATTACGAATTAGCTTCGTCCCCAAGGCAGCGTGTAGCTGCTCCCAAAAACGGGACACAAATAAAGTGCCCCGATCCGATATGATAGTATGGGGTACGCCGTATAAGCATAGGATCCGTGAGATGTACAGTTCAGCGTACTTCTTGGCGTTGTAGTTGGTGTTGACCGGGATGAAATGGGCAACTTTGGTGAGCCGATCGACGATCACCCACACAGAATCATGTTTCTGAAAGGTGGTGGGTAAACCGACGATGAAATCCATGCTCACGTACTCCCACTTCCAGGCAGGAACGCCCAGTGGTTGTAGCAGTCCCGGTTTCCGCATGTGGTCTGCCTTCACCCTTCGACATGTATCACACTCGGACACGTATTTTGCAGTCTCTCGCTTCATCCGTGTCCACCAAAACTTGCTTCTGAGTTCTTGATACATCTTGTTGCTGCCTGGGTGAATAGAGAGCTTTGATAAGTGAGCCTCATCAAAGATCTTCTTCCGTAGTTCCGGGTTACGGGGTACGACGATCCGGTCCTTGAACCATAGGACGCCGTCTCCGTCTTTCCGGAAACATTTCAGCTCCCCACTATCTACACGTCTCCGCAAATGTGACATGCCATTGTCATTCTTCTGGGCTGCCGCTACCTCTTCACGGATGGTGGGGATCAAAGCTAGGTTGTAGAGAGCTCCGTATGGAATCACACGTAGTGGTGGTTCGCTGTAAAGGTCCCAAAATTATGAATACAAAGAAACACTTGTTTGCAAAGTTTTGTTTCATGTGTATGAAATTTGGGACTTGTTAAAACTTTTTCCCACATGTGATAACACACATGAGGGCTTTCTTCACACAAGTCAAATGTTCATTTGAGGACTTGGAACCCTAGAGAGGTCTAAAACAAGGAGGGGAAGTTCCCATATGTGTGAGAAAGCAAAAATCAGATTTGGAACATTTTGTTCAAACAAAAATTCAAATGAGAAAAACACAATGGAATTCAAAACTGTTGTGCTAAAAATCTCATTTGCAACAGCCAAAATAAAAATCAGATTTCATATTTGAATTCCTTGAGTCCAAATTAGGGGGTGTGCAAAGTTTCATGATTTATGGAAATAGTTGCAACCCATTTTTGCAAAATGGACTTTAAAAGACAAAGAATTCAAATACCTATTTGAATTTGGATGAAACTTGCCCAATTATCCAAATGCATACCAGATTTGAATTCCCACAATTCAATTCACTCAACACTCAAACTTGGGAGATATTTGGAGAGGGGATAAGGAGGACTGATCAGTGGGTCCCATATGTCATTGGGAGCACTGAAATTGCAAAAGATGTCCACAGTCTCTGTTTTGCTTACTTCCCACGTGAAGCAGTCGGCAGAGCCGACAGCGGCGCTCACCGCCTCGGGCGACCGCCTCCCCGCGGGAACCGCCTCACCCAGGGCTTTATTAACCCCTGTCGGGCTCCTTCTCCCTCTCATCGCCGAAGCCCCGAACCCTCGGCCTGTTCTTCCTCCTCGCGCAAGAAAAATCAACCGAGCGCTGCCGCTGAGCTCTCGGTCGATCGACCACCACCTAGCGCTTGTGCCAGCCACAGCTGAGCAGCAAAACTGCACCGCAGAACACCCCACAGCATCCCCGAGCCATCACCGAGCGGATTCACGCTCTCTGCACCGAGAACATCGAGCTTCCGCGGCGGCCGAACACCCCGGCGGCAACGTGCTCCCGTGGACAGCTCCACAGAGCGGCTTTCACGACCAAGAAAGCGGTCCCTGGGACGCGCAAGGTCTCCGTGCAGCTTCCACCCGAAGCACCGAGTCTGTCTCAGCCTCTCAACAACGAATTTCAAAGATCTTCTCCGGCCGGTAAAAACTGACCCGCGGGTATGAATCGATGAAATTCTCGGGTTATATTCATTTAGAGCTCTGCAAATTTCGCACATAGAATCTAGACTGGTGTAGCAACTTTTATTCTTCACAAAACGTCGCATGAAACCCATGGTAGACGGCTTGTTTCAGGCTTTTCCATCGGCTACCACAATAAGGGGCATCGGGTGCACGATGAAACCTAGGTTGGAGCCGTTTCCTAGCCCATATGCGGCCATGCCGAGCAGGGCAAACCTCCACTAGTGCTGTAGAACCTTTCCAGGGGACTTCTGGCGGGCTAGAGCATCGGGGCAACGTTGCCGGACTCCCTCAGAGCCGCTGCACCGGTGCGGGGTGGTTTAGGAACCTCGCCGGTCTGGGGAAGTCCCACCATCGTGTTCCTCGGGTTAAAATAGGTCCTGGCGGCAAGTGACAGCTCGGGAGTTGGTCGGAGCGACGAAAACCGGCGAACTCCGGCGAGCCCGGCGGCGCAGAAGCGCGGGGGCGGGAGGTAGACGAAGGTGCTACCGGCCCCACGCGTCAGTCGCACGGATACAGTGGACCGGATACTCTGTGGCGCAGGATCGGCTGTGACAGCGCGGGAAACAATTCTGTAGCCCGTGTGGCGCGCTCCCGGCAGCAGACACGTGTCCCTGGTCCCACAGTCAGGTTTAAACTTTTCCCCGGATTTATTCAAATCCCAGATTTTTTCCCAAACTTTGGAAGAGCATAACTTTTGCTAGGAACCTCCAAATTTAGTGATTCAAATTGGGTTAGATTCAGATTGACAAACTCTATCCAAATATGCAACCCAATTTGTATGAAAGTCTTTATTTAATTCTGGAAAATTCTTTAAAGCTTTTCAGTAAAAGAATTTTAGAGGGAGTTTGGGTTATCCAAAAATCCTCAAATTTTGCCAGAATATTCTTTAGGGTGTTATTAGACGCCTGTAAAAGTTTCAGCTCATTTGGAGTTGAATTAATCAGGGTAATTCAGATTGTAAGTTCCTGTGTTCAAATGAATACAGAAACATTTTCAGAGAATTTCCAAAACTTGTAAATTCAGTTCTGGGAAATTCTTAGCTCCAAAAATCCTAGGAAAATTCATGTAGACTCCATAAACTATAATTGAAATTGTGGTTCACTGAGTTTGACATGAACATGGATGTTACCTCAGAATTAATTCATCTTTGACTAAACACTTAGAGAATTATTCTGAATAAACCATTCCATGAAATGTGCTAAATTTTGGTCCAGAGAACTTTCTTGTGACAAGGAACTCACATGAAAATTCTCAGCTCCATTAGAGCTCTGGATCACCACTGTCATGTGTGACCTCTTAAGGTAATCAACACTTAAGTGGGAAGAAGCACTCGACACTTGATCTTAGTGTTTAAGTCCAACCCAAACCACTAGCACCAGTGTCATTTTAAATTCTTAAACAAAGTTCCAGTTTTAAATGGTCATTAGATCTTATGAGCAAAATCTTCTCAATTAAATACATATGCATGATCATAACGTGTAGTATATACGTGAAGAAGGTGAGGAGGACTTGAAGTGAAGATCAAGGAGGGAGGAGAACAAGTGATCAAGCTCCAAGTGATCGTCACTAACTGATTGTAACAGTAGTCACCTGCAAAACAGGCAAGCCCCGGTTTGCACTTGAACCATTTTATAAAACATTTTCATTTGTAGAGATCATAGCTTTGCATCGTTGATTGCATTACGTCTAGATGATATTGCAAACTCCACTTGCATGACCAGAAACACCTATGAGAGAAAGGGTAGAATAGCAACTCCTCGAGGGAATTTGGCTACGCTAATGTTAGTAGGAAAGGTCCGGTAGAAGACGAGTAGTTGGAATCTACTCGCGAGTTTAGGGCTGGTTTACTGGGAACGGGTCCGAATTAGAAAGAATGATGAAAGTTCACACTTAAGAAATGGAGACCGGGCAGGGAGGTTTAGATGCAGCAGGTTGCAGGCCGTGCGTGCATAGCCCTGCCTGTGTCGGTTAAGACCCGTCCGTGCTTGGCCCTGTTGGACAAGTTTGAGTTGTGTACCGGGCACATACTGGCTATATGGGACCCAGGAAACCGATGTACCTTGGGAGATCCATAGTGGAACTTTTCCAACTGCCTTAGGCTTTCGGCGTCAGGGTAGCAGGAGGTAACTCGCTCAAGAACATACCACAGCGGGTATGCACCTTGAGGGAACTTGCGTACTCGGGGCAGTTGGACTGCGTCCAATGTGGAAGATCTTGGGAAAGGTGGCCGCGTACAACGTCAGTCGAGGTTGCTGCCGGCAACTCGGAGTACGGGTGTACGTGTCGTGTAGTCCGGGCGTGTACTGATTCGAATCACCGTCGCTCGCGGTTATATGAGCATACTTGCCCACTGCTTCTTGACGTAGTAACAACTGAAATTATTCTTTTGAACTTGATGAGGGTGTGCTATAACTTGTATTGCAATCATGATTGAATTAGAGATAGGCTCATTAAAGTTTACTTTCACTTTGTGCAAGGAGCATCGCAACGAAGCGTTTCTTGTTTGATTGTGGAGCTGCGATGCTTTTCGGCTCAAAGTCTGCACAATGAGGCTTAAAATCTGAAAGTTAAGGATCAACTTTAGGCGAGTCCTTTATGCAAATCTAGCCGACCCAATTGCAACCGTCTGGCATGTAGAGTTTCTTGCTTAGGAGAGACGGGTCAGACTTGCTGAGCCTATGTGCTCACGCTTGCTATATAAGTGGTTTTGCAGGTTAACAACGATGCTGGAAAGAAGGTTGTCCGGTGAGACTCGGGAACTCCCGAGTCAGGTAACACACGGAGAACCGAGCCGCTGCTGCTTGTCTTCGTGTTGCTAGCGAGAGGAGTCCGCGGGCTGGACTTCATCTCGGGTGCTCTTAGTTATTCGACGTGAGTTGACAAAGACTTCCGCTGTAGTTACTTGATGTAAAGTATTTACAAAGAAAAACTTTTAAGCTTCCGCTATTGTTTTATGTAATACATTGTTCCTCATAGGTGTGCTGTTGGGTGCCGCATAACACGGCACCACCCAATGCGATTCCCGGGCGAGTGGCCTGTCTCGGTTGAGCGGGTCGCGTCAGCGTGGTATCAGAGCTGAGCCCTGACTCAGTCGGTACCGCGCCTGTCTCAGCTGGTATCAGAGCCGCATTGGTAATAGCACACGGAATAAGGAAGGTATTACGACAAAAATTTAGGTTACGGTGAGGATACGGTACTAGGCCCACATAAGGATTACTATTAGCTAAATATAAAGGTGGCAACCTAACTTATTTGTTATGTCGGAAAATCGTGCATCTCGGGACGATTTATGTCTTGGGGGGTGCACGTAAGCGCTGTCCACCAGTGCGCACAAGCTGAAGGGTGGAGCCCCACGGGTGGCAGGTAACCCGATCCGCTTTAGTATCCTCTACGACTCCTCATGTCGTTTGGGGTACTCGAGCAACGTCTATCCCAGGCGTGCGTGGTGCAATTTGGGAAACCCCGTCACGTGGTTAGTAACGTGAACACGTAGCTCAAGGCGTGTTTGGCTTGAGAACACCTGTGCGAGTGATGACGGACGGGTGTAAGAAATGTATGGATACCGGGTTCGGTGTGCAGCCGGACCTGATGATTGAGTGTGACTTATGCAGGATTAACCACGAAACCGTAGCACGAATAGAACACGTTTGCGAGTGATCGTTTTAGTGCCACCTAAGATACGTTATACCGGTATAATCCGGTTAGGATTTTCTTTTGGTGAGGCTACGTAGTACCGACATGCTTCTTACGGTGCATCGACGCCGTACTAAACATAATAACCCCTTTCCTTCGAAGAAATGACACATGAACTAACTTTCAAATAAAAATGGAAGTTTGAAACAAATATTAGTTACTGAACTCTTATTTTGAGCTAAGATTCAAATGAGAGGAAGATTAGACTTCAAAGATTTCAAAAACAGAGTGCTCTGTTTTCGGCAGGAATTTGTGCTGGACTTCAACAGAGCATAACTCTGAGTAGCTTGACCCAATTAAGGTGTAAGATATAGCTATGGAAAGATTTTCAAGTGATCTACAACTTCTTTGTAGACCTCCAGAGCTAAATCACATGCTAAATGGGTAGAAAGTTCAGAGTAGAGTAAACTGTCCAGAACCAGGACAGTAACAAAACCTCTCTGGACCTTTCTGTTTTTAAGCCATAACTTTCTGTATATAAACCCTTAAGAAGCCTATTATACACCAAAGGAAAGATTATGAATGTGCAACATTGTTGTAGTTCAAAGTTTGTTCAGGTTCTATTGTATTTACATATACAACTGTGATAAAATCAGCCATGTACAAAGGAGGTGCTGGCAAATTTTATTCAGGAATTCTGTCAATTTTGGAAAAATCATAACCTTTAATCCGGAGATGATCTGGGGGCATATGAGTACTCGTTGGAAAGATACTGAAGTTAACTTTAACTTTGGTATTCAACTTGAGTTATGAAGATGCTCTTGACTAGATCCAAATCTGGAGATAGTGCATAAAGGTCTGTTCTGTACAGATAGGCTGAATAGCTATGCCTACTAAGGAGTTTTGTAAACATGAATTTTGTTACTGCTTCCATAAAGTTTTGACATAATCATGTTTCCATTAGTCTCACATACTGCTGAGTTCTTGCTTAACTCATCTCAACTACATTTTGCAGTATGGTTCGTAATCGCTCTAGGAGTAGGGCCGGAAGTTCTCGTCGAGGTGGTAATGCTTCTATCCCACCATCGGAATCACCCTCCACGGGATGGATGGATCTTATGACTCGAGTCGTTGAGTCTAACCAAGAGAACGCTAGGCTAATCCAAGAAGCAACACAAGAACACACACGCTTACTCCAAGCTTTGGTACAGCAAGTCGTACTCCAGAACACGCAACAAGTCGTTCCACCTCGGAACGCTTATCTGGACTTCTTGGCGACTCAACCGCCTATCTTTACTGAAGCCACCGAACCTGTCGAAGCAGATCAATGGCTTCGTGTCATGGAGTCAAAATTTGGAGTATTCCAGTGTGATGATTACCAGAAGACAAAGTTTGCCGCTCAACAACTCCATGGAGCCGCCGGAAACTGGTGGGTGGCTTATGTTGCCACCATTCCGGAGGGCCATCAAGTAACATGGAGAGAGTTTTGTGAAGCCTTTCGTACTCGTTACATACCACTAGGTATTGTCAAGGCAAAGCGGGAGGAATTTTTGGGCTTGAAGCAAGGGGACCTGAGTGTCCTCGAGTATGTCAGAAGATTTAATCTTTTGGCCCAATATGCTCCCGAGTATGTGGCGAAAGAAGAGGCACGGTGTGACCTATTTTTCCATGGCCTGAGTGCCATATTACGGGAGAAGCTGGCCGTACATAATAACGGCAGTTACACCGACATGGTCAATGCGGCTTTCATTCAAGAGAAGCCGACACTTGAGTGGCAAGCAGAGAAGAGAAAGATGAGTAAGATCGAGCAGGCTAGCACGAGTTATGTGCCTCAGAAGTACCGTTTGGTGTATCAAACGCCACCCGGTGAAAGACGGAGGCCACCTGTACGATCAACTCCTCAGAGATTGATTGCGGGTCAAGTTTTACAACTTGCACCACCTCCACAGCCGCAGCATCAGACGGTGGTTTGTGCTCCATCGCTGCAGCCATATGTACCTAGCAGTCCACCGCAAGTCAACGAAGAACCGGAGAGGCATCCGTGTCTTACTTGTGGGCGTAAGGGCCATTATGCTAGGCAATGTCTGGAGGGAATTCAAGGCTACGGGTCATCATATTTACAACAATACGACCCGTACCTTAATCTGCAGATAGGAGGGCAGATAAGGGGCAACATTCACTATACTGTGATTGATGATGTTCCGGAAGGAGAAGCCGCTTTAGCAGGGATATTTTCTCTGAATCAGCTACCGGTTTTAGTTCTCTTTGATTCCGGTGCCACACACAACTTCATTAGCCAATCTTTTGTGGCTCAACATCAGCTCCAAACCGTTTATACAAAGAGGCAATACCTCATATCTTCGCCCGGGGGCAGCAGTACCGCAAGCGAGGTGGTCTCCCGAGCACCTCTTTGTTTGGGGGGTAAAATATACCCTACGACTCTCATTATCCTTGAGGGTCTGAAGATCGACATCATTTTGGGGATGTCGTGGTTGAATTATCACCACGCGGTTCTTAACATCAGCTCCAGGACCGTTGAGCTCAACTCCCCACAGCACGGTCTTCATGTATTAATTCTGGGCGCCAGACGGCAGCAGATTGCAACAGTGAACCATGCGGAAGCTGTCAAGATAGAGGACATTCCGGTGGTACGTGAGTATCCTGATGTATTTCCCGAGGATTTACCGGGCATGCCGCCCGAACGAGACGTTGAGTTCAAGATTGAACTTATACCGGGAACGACACCGATATCACGAAGGCCGTACAAGATGGCACCCAATGAACCGGCAGAATTGAAGACACAGCTGAATGACCTAATGAGCAAGGGCTTTATACGACCAAGTTCATCACCTTGGGGTTGTTCAGCGTTGTTTGTCAAGAAGAAGGACGAAACACTATGGCTTTGTGTTGATTATCGTCCTTTGAACGCCGTTACCATCAAGAACAAGTATCCACTACCTCGCATTGATATGCTCTTCGATCAATTAGTGGGTGCGAAGGTATTTTCGAAGATGGATCTTCGGTCCGGATATCATCAGATTAAAATCCGGGCAGAAGATATTCCGAAGACGGCATTTTCAACGAGATACGGGCTGTATGAGTATCTCGTAATGTCTTTTGGTTTGACCAATGCCCCGGCACACTTTATGTACCTGATGAATTCAGTGTTCATGCCGGAGTTGGATAAATTCGTCGTTGTCTTCATCGACGATATCTTGGTGTACTCCAAGTCAGAGGAAGAACATGCTGAACATCTGCATATTGTGCTACAAAGATTGCGAGATCATCAGCTCTATGCAAAATTCAGCAAGTGTGAATTCTGGATTAATCAAGTACCTTTTCTCGGGCACATTATTTCAGCGGAGGGTATCGCTGTAGATCCGAGTAAGATTATCCAAGTGCAGAAATGGGAGTCACCAAAGTCAGTACATGAAATCCGAAGCTTCCTCGGTTTAGCGGGTTACTACCGGAGGTTTATTCCGAGTTTTTCCAAGATTGCTAAGCCGATGACGGAATTGTTAAAGAAGAACACCAGATTTGTGTGGGGTGCTGCGTGTGAACAAGCTTTCAAGACCTTAGTGAAGCATCTCACAACAGCCCCAGTTCTTGCTCAGCCAGATACAACGAAGCCATTCGATGTTTATTGCGATGCATCTGGCATCGGTCTTGGCTGCGTGCTGATGCAAGAAAGACGAGTGGTCGCTTATGGATCTCGTCAACTCAGAACTCACGAGCAGCATTATCCAACTCATGATCTTGAGTTAGCTGCCGTGGTCCTTGCTTTGAAGATGTGGAGGCATTACTTGCTCGGAAATCTTGTACACCTCTACACCGACCACAAGAGCTTGAAGTACATCTTCACTCAGAAAGAATTGAACATGAGGCAACGAAGATGGCTAGAGCTCATTAAAGACTATGAACTGGAGATTCATTATCATCCAGGAAAGGCGAATGTGGTCGCCGATGCGCTCAGTCGTAAGGCGCATATCCATCACTTAAGTATCGCTGAAATGGATGATGACGAACCAAGCCTCCGTGTCATCCCGTATGGAGCTCTATATAATCTTGCTCTCATTCCTACTATCCGAGAGGAGATCATGGAAGCTCAACGAAAAGACAAGGGTATGTCTCACATACGGCGGAGGATAGACAACGGAGGAATGAAGTGCTTCCGGAAGGACGATGAAGGTACTTTGTGGTTCAACGACCGGATTGTAGTACCCCGGGATATGGGACTACGGAAGAAAATTTTGGATGAAGCTCATTTGTCCAAGTTTTCCATTCATCCGGGCAGTAATAAAATGTACCAAGACCTCCGGAAGAAGTTTTGGTGGACACACATGAAACGTGAAGTTGCAAAGTACGTTTCAGAGTGTGATACGTGTCGAAGAGTCAAGGCCGACCATATGAAGAAGTCAGGCCTGTTGCAGCCATTGCAAGTACCGGCATGGAAGTGGGAAGACATGAGTATGGATTTCATCGTCGGGTTGCCGATGACCTCCCACAACCATGATTCGATTTGGGTAATCGTGGACCGATTAACCAAATCAGCACATTTCATCCCTGTGCATACTAGGTACAACGCAAAGCAGTATGCAGAGCTGTACATAGCACGGATCTTGTGCTTACATGGAGTTCCCCGCACCATTGTGTCAGATAGAGGATCGCTATTCGTAGCCCGTTTCTGGGAGCAGCTACATGCATCCTTGGGGACAAAGTTGATTAGAAGCTCTGCATATCACCCTCAAACCGATGGGCAAACTGAGAGGGTGAATCAAATACTAGAGGATATGCTAAGAGCATGTGCCATCCACCACGGTAAGAGCTGGGACGATCACTTACCGTTGGCGGAGTTCTCATACAACAACGGATATCAGACGAGCATTAAGATGGCACCATATGAAGCTCTATACGGCCGGAAGTGCCGTACACCATTGAATTGGTGCGAATCCGGTGAACGAGTGACGTTCGGGGTTGATCTTGTCAATGAAGCCGAAGAGAGAGTTCGGATAATACAAGAGAACCTCAAAGCTGCCCAATCTCGTCAAAAGAGCTACGCGGACCAGAGACGTCGACCGCTGCATTTCGAAGTCGGAGAGCACGTGTATCTTCGTGTGTCTCCGATGAAGGGGATTCATCGGCTCGGTGTCAAGGGGAAACTTGCTCCCCGATTCATCGGTCCATTTACTATCACGGAGAAGTGCGGAACTGTAGCCTACCGGCTGGAACTACCGGCAAGCCTTGCCAGTATTCATGACATATTTCACGTGTCCCAGCTGCGGAAATGTCTCAAGTTTACAGCTGCCATCCGCACCGAAGACATTGACGAGTTGAAGCCGGATCTCACCTATGTCGAGCAACCTGTGCAGATTATCGATGAAAGGACCCGGACCACTAGAAACCGGACTTTAAAATTTTACAAAGTCCTGTGGAGTAATCATACCCCGGAAGAGGCGACGTGGGAAACCGAAGATTACATCCACAAGAATTATCCGGAGCTTTTGTCATAAACCTTGTAATTACCTCCCACCTCGTCTTCCTTTGAATCTCGGGACGAGATTCCTTTTTAGGGGGGAGGAATGTAAAGGTCCCAAAATTATGAATACAAAGAAACACTTGTTTGCAAAGTTTTGTTTCATGTGTATGAAATTTGGGACTTGTTAAAACTTTTTCCCACATGTGATAACACACATGAGGGCTTTCTTCACACAAGTCAAATGTTCATTTGAGGACTTGGAACCCTAGAGAGGTCTAAAACAAGGAGGGGAAGTTCCCATATGTGTGAGAAAGCAAAAATCAGATTTGGAACATTTTGTTCAAACAAAAATTCAAATGAGAAAAACACAATGGAATTCAAAACTGTTGTGCTAAAAATCTCATTTGCAACAGCCAAAATAAAAATCAGATTTCATATTTGAATTCCTTGAGTCCAAATTAGGGGGTGTGCAAAGTTTCATGATTTATGGAAATAGTTGCAACCCATTTTTGCAAAATGGACTTTAAAAGACAAAGAATTCAAATACCTATTTGAATTTGGATGAAACTTGCCCAATTATCCAAATGCATACCAGATTTGAATTCCCACAATTCAATTCACTCAACACTCAAACTTGGGAGATATTTGGAGAGGGGATAAGGAGGACTGATCAGTGGGTCCCATATGTCATTGGGAGCACTGAAATTGCAAAAGATGTCCACAGTCTCTGTTTTGCTTACTTCCCACGTGAAGCAGTCGGCAGAGCCGACAGCGGCGCTCACCGCCTCGGGCGACCGCCTCCCCGCGGGAACCGCCTCACCCAGGGCTTTATTAACCCCTGTCGGGCTCCTTCTCCCTCTCATCGCCGAAGCCCCGAACCCTCGGCCTGTTCTTCCTCCTCGCGCAAGAAAAATCAACCGAGCGCTGCCGCTGAGCTCTCGGTCGATCGACCACCACCTAGCGCTTGTGCCAGCCACAGCTGAGCAGCAAAACTGCACCGCAGAACACCCCACAGCATCCCCGAGCCATCACCGAGCGGATTCACGCTCTCTGCACCGAGAACATCGAGCTTCCGCGGCGGCCGAACACCCCGGCGGCAACGTGCTCCCGTGGACAGCTCCACAGAGCGGCTTTCACGACCAAGAAAGCGGTCCCTGGGACGCGCAAGGTCTCCGTGCAGCTTCCACCCGAAGCACCGAGTCTGTCTCAGCCTCTCAACAACGAATTTCAAAGATCTTCTCCGGCCGGTAAAAACTGACCCGCGGGTATGAATCGATGAAATTCTCGGGTTATATTCATTTAGAGCTCTGCAAATTTCGCACATAGAATCTAGACTGGTGTAGCAACTTTTATTCTTCACAAAACGTCGCATGAAACCCATGGTAGACGGCTTGTTTCAGGCTTTTCCATCGGCTACCACAATAAGGGGCATCGGGTGCACGATGAAACCTAGGTTGGAGCCGTTTCCGAGCCCATATGTGGCCATGCCGAGCAGGGCAAACCTCCACTAGTGCTGTAGAACCTTTCCAGGGGACTTCTGGCGGGCTAGAGCATCGGGGCAACGTTGCCGGACTCCCTCAGAGCCGCTGCACCGGTGCGGGGTGGTTTAGGAACCTCGCCGGTCTGGGGAAGTCCCACCATCGTGTTCCTCGGGTTAAAATAGGTCCTGGCGGCAAGTGACAGCTCGGGAGTTGGTCGGAGCGACGAAAACCGGCGAACTCCGGCGAGCCCGGCGGCGCAGAAGCGCGGGGGCGGGAGGTAGACGAAGGTGCTACCGGCCCCACGCGTCAGTCGCACGGATACAGTGGACCGGATACTCTGTGGCGCGGGATCGGCTGTGACAGCGCGGGAAACAATTCTGTAGCCCGTGTGGCGCGCTCCCGGCAGCAGACACGTGTCCCTGGTCCCACAGTCAGGTTTAAACTTTTCCCCGGATTTATTCAAATCCCAGATTTTTCCCCAAACTTTGGAAGAGCATAACTTTTGCTAGGAACCTCCAAATTTAGTGATTCAAATTGGGTTAGATTCAGATTGACAAACTCTATCCAAATATGCAACCCAATTTGTATGAAAGTCTTTATTTAATTCTGGAAAATTCTTTAAAGCTTTTCAGTAAAAGAATTTTAGAGGGAGTTTGGGTTATCCAAAAATCCTCAAATTTTGCCAGAATATTCTTTAGGGTGTTATTAGACTCCTGTAAAAGTTTCAGCTCATTTGGAGTTGAATTAATCAGGGTAATTCAGATTGTAAGTTCCTGTGTTCAAATGAATACAGAAACATTTTCAGAGAATTTCCAAAACTTGTAAATTCAGTTCTGGGAAATTCTTAGCTCCAAAAATCCTAGGAAAATTCATGTAGACTCCATAAACTATAATTGAAATTGTGGTTCACTGAGTTTGACATGAACATGGATGTTACCTCAGAATTAATTCATCTTTGACTAAACACTTAGAGAATTATTCTGAATAAACCATTCCATGAAATGTGCTAAATTTTGGTCCAGAGAACTTTCTTGTGACAAGGAACTCACATGAAAATTCTCAGCTCCATTAGAGCTCTGGATCACCACTGTCATGTGTGACCTCTTAAGGTGATCAACACTTAAGTGGGAAGAAGCACTCGACACTTGATCTTAGTGTTTAAGTCCAACCCAAACCACTAGCAACAGTGTCATTTTAAATTCTTAAACAAAGTTCCAGTTTTAAATGGTCATTAGATCTTATGAGCAAAATCTTTTCAATTAAATACATATGCATGATCATAACGTGTAGTATATACGTGAAGAAGGTGAGGAGGACTTGAAGTGAAGATCAAGGAGGGAGGAGAACAAGTGATCAAGCTCCAAGTGATCGTCACTAACTGATTGTAACAGTAGTCACCTGCAAAACAGGCAAGCCCCGGTTTGCACTTGAACCATTTTATAAAACATTTTCATTTGTAGAGATCATAGCTTTGCATCGTTGATTGCATTACGTCTAAATGATATTGCAAACTCCACTTGCATGACCAGAAACACCTATGAGAGAAAGGGTAGAATAGCAACTCCTCGAGGGAATTTGGCTACGCTAATGTTAGTAGGAAAGGTCCGGTAGAAGACGAGTAGTTGGAATCTACTCGCGAGTTTAGGGCTGGTTTACTCGGAACGGGTCCGAATTAGAAAGAATGATGAAAGTTCACACTTAAGAAATGGAGACCGGGCAGGGAGGTTTAGATGCAGCAGGTTGCAGGCCGTGCGTGCATAGCCCTGCCTGTGTCGGTTAAGACCCGTCCGTGCTTGGCCCTGTTGGACAAGTTTGAGTTGTGTACCGGGCACATACTGGCTATATGGGACCCAGGAAACCGATGTACCTTGGGAGATCCATAGTGGAACTTTTCCAACTGCCTTAAGCTTTCGGCGTCAGGGTAGCAGGAGGTAACTCGCTCAAGAACATACCACAGCGGGTATGCACCTTGAGGGAACTTGCGTACTCGGGGCAGTTGGACTGCGTCCAATGTGGAAGATCTTGGGAAAGGTGGCCGCGTACAACGTCAGTCGAGGTTGCTGCCGGCAACTCGGAGTACGGGTGTACGTGTCGTGTAGTCCGGGCGTGTACTGATTCGAATCACCGTCGCTCGCGGTTATATGAGCATACTTGCCCACTGCGTCTTGACGTAGTAACAACTGAAATTATTCTTTTGAACTTGATGAGGGTGTGCTATAACTTGTATTGCAATCATGATTGAATTAGAGATAGGCTCATTAAAGTTTACTTTCACTTTGTGCAAGGAGCATCGCAACGAAGCGTTTCTTGTTTGATTGTGGAGCTGCGATGCTTTTCGGCTCAAAGTCTGCACAATGAGGCTTAAAATCTGAAAGTTAAGGATCAACTTTAGGCGAGTCCTTTATGCAAATCTAGCCGACCCAATTGCAACCGTCTGGCATGTAGAGTTTCTTGCTTAGGAGAGACGGGTCAGACTTGCTGAGCCTATGTGCTCACGCTTGCTATATAAGTGGTTTTGCAGGTTAACAACGATGCTGGAAAGAAGGTTGTCCGGTGAGACTCGGGAACTCCCGAGTCAGGTAACACACGGAGAACCGAGCCGCTGCTGCTTGTCTTCGTGTTGCTAGCGAGAGGAGTCCGCGGGCTGGACTTCATCTCGGGTGCTCTTAGTTATTCGACGTGAGTTGACAAAGACTTCCGCTGTAGTTACTTGATGTAAAGTATTTACAAAGAAAAACTTTTAAGCTTCCGCTATTGTTTTATGTAATACATTGTTCCTCATAGGTGTGCTGTTGGGTGCCGCATAACACGGCACCACCCAATGCGATTCCCGGGCGAGTGGCCTGTCTCGGTTGAGCGGGTCGCGTCAGCGTGGTATCAGAGCTGAGCCCTGACTCAGTCGGTACCGCGCCCGTCTCATTCGCTCTCTTCCAACGGTGTGATGGACAGATTGTTGACGTGTGACTTGCGGCTCAGCGCATCTGCCACAATGTTTGCCTTGCCCGGATGATAATGGATCTCTATCTCGTAGTCCTTTATCAGTTCTAACCATCTTTGTTGCCTCATGTTCAGCTCCTTCTGAGTGAATATGTACTTGAGGCTTTTGTGGTCGGTATATAAATGTACGAGGTTACCGAGTAGGTAGTGCCTCCACATTTTTAGTGCAAGTACCACGGCAGCGAGCTCCAAGTCGTGAGTTGGATAATTCTGCTCATGGTTCCTAAGCTGCCGTGATCCATACGCGACCACTCTTCGGTCTTGCATCAGCACACATCCGAGCCCAATGCCGGATGCATCGCAGTACACATCGAACGGTTTTGTCGTGTCTGGCTGCGCCAAAACCGGTGCTGATGTCAGGTGCTTGACTAAAGCCTTGAATGCTGCTTCACATGCTGGACTCCAAACATATTTGGTAGCCTTCTTCAGCAGCTCTGTCATTGGCTTGGCAATCTTCGAGAAGTTCGGAATGAACCTCCGATAATATCCCGCGAGTCCGAGGAAACTCCGTACCTCGTGAACAGTTCTCGGGGATTTCCAATTCAGCACTTGAGTGATCTTGCTCGGGTCCACAGCGATACCCTCCGCTGAGATGATATGCCCGAGGAAAGGCACTTGCGATATCCAAAACTCGCATTTGCTGAATTTTGCTATAACTTATGGTCCCGCAGCCGTTGCAAGACTATACGCAAATGTTTCTTGTGATCTTCCTCTGACTTGGAATATACCAGGATGTCGTCGATGAAGACCACGACAAACTTGTCCAGCTCCGGCATGAATACCGAGTTCATTAAGTACATGAAGTGAGCTGGAGCATTGGTGAGGCCGAAGGACATGCCCAGGTACTCATAAAGTCCATACCTTGTCGGGAAAGCTGTCTTTGGAATGTCCTCCGCCCTTATCTTAATCTGATGGTACCCGGATCTTAAATCCATCTTGGAAAAGATCTTTGCTTCGACCAACTGATCAAACAACATGTCGATCCGTGGCAACGGGTACTTGTTCTTGATGGTTACGGCATTTAATGGACGGTAGTCCACGCAAAGCCGCAACGTCTAATCCTTCTTCTTGACAAATAATGCCGAACAGCCCCATGGCGAGGAGCTCGGCCTAATAAAACCCTTCTCCAGAAGGTCCGTGAGCTGAGTCTTCAGTTCAGCCAACTCCTTGGGCGCCATCTTGTACGGCCTTCGGGATATTGGCATGGTTCCAGGTGCAAGTTCAATCATGAACTCCACCTCTCTATCCGGTGGCATTCCCGGTAAATCATCCGGGAATACATCAGGGAACTCTCTGACCACTGGAATGTCTTCCAATCTGATAGTTGTGGACTGATAGGCACTTGAAAGTTTTATTTCTGGACTGTCCAGAAATAATGAGTGAGAACCGTGCACCTCTGAGTTTAAGTGCACGACTCGAAGGACGGTGTCTAAAACAGCGCCGTGGCGGGTTAACCACGACATCCCTAGGATGACATCGACCTTCTGTCCCTATAAGATAATGAGAGACGTGGGGTACACTCTACCCGCTAAGCATAATGGTGCTTTGGAGACCATTACGCTTGTTGAAATCTTCCCCCCCGGTGAACAAATTAAATATGGACTATTGGTGGGTAGTATTGGCAAACTGTGTTTAGCAATGAAAGCTTGGCTAATAAAATTATGCGTGGGGCCTGAATCAAACAGTACTATAGCGGGATGCTGGTGGAGTTGGAACATACCCGCAAGGATTGGCTCGCCCTCCGGAACGTCCTCAATGGCAAGTTGGTGGACAGTGCCGGGCCTAGGGTTTGCCCGCCGTGCATTAGTAGGGTTCCGGGATTGATTCCTCCCCGGAAACTGTGGTGCCACTCCGCCGCCTTGCCTCTCCGGGCAACTGCTTGCGAAGTGTCCTGGACGACCACACTTGTAACATGTGGCTGCTGCTGGTGGAGTACTCGGTGGACGAAAGCCCAGCATGTGTTGCTGAGGTGCAAACGCACGCGGCATCGCCTGTTGCTGCTGTTGTGGTTGCGGTGGTGCTGGCAGTGCCGGCCGGAATGCCGGTGAAGAGTACGGCCGACTGCGGAACGGCATCGGTCGCTGTGGTGGTTGCCAGCGTGGACCTGATGGTGGGCGATTCACCATCCGAAACTTCTGAGAAGGACCGCCTCCTTCTCCACTGCTCTGCGGCGCGCTTCGCTTTCTCTCCGCCGCCGCTAACTCCTTGCCGGAGTCCTCCTGAACAATCGCAGCATCAATGATGTCGTTGAGGCTGCCGCGATTGAACATCGCCAATTTGTCCTTCAGGAGCGGGTTAAGCCCCTGGTAAAAGTGGTCTCGCCGCTTCTCGTTGGTATCAGCATGATACGACGCATATAGCGCGAGATCGTTAAACGCCCTGGAGTATTCCAGCGCGTTCCGGCTCCCTTGTTGCAGGTGTAAGAACTCCTGCGTCTTCCTCTTCATCAGACCTGGCGGTATATGATAGGCCCTGAAGGCCGTCCGGAACTCCGTCCAGGTCATCACTCGGTCGGTGGGTTGTGAAGCACAGAAGTTGGCCCACCACGCGCTCGCGGATCCTTGGAGCTGCTGGACCGCGAACTGAGTCTTGCGCTGCTCGCTGATTTGGAGCAGCCCGAACTACATCTCTATGGCGCGGAGCCAGTTGTCCGCGTCAAGTGGTTCATCCGCCCTTGAGAATACAGGGGGATGAGTCGCCAGGAAGTCAGAGTAGGAGCTCTGTTGGCGCTCCTCACGATCTTGACGTCTCTCTGGGCGAGACGTATTGGCGATGAGAGTCTGCAGCAACTCTGTGTGCTGCTGATGCGAGCCCGCCATTGCCGCGACGATGTCGGCCAATGTAACCGTTGGCAGTGGCGGTGGCGGTGTTTGCTGTTGCTGCTGCTGTCCCGAGGAGTCCTCGGGAGGTGGCTGGGAGGTCTCTCCCCCTTGACTGGTACCCCCAACGTCAAGGTTGGCATGAGTACGCGTCATTCTGAAATTCAAAACAGCAGCAATTAGCACATGTCTTACTTAAAATTCCATAAGCAACAGTAGGTATGGAAGTGACACATGATTAATTTGCACAACATTCACATATATTGATAAAGCATAAACTTTATACAAGATACATTATTCTCGGGTCTCCGAGAAGTCGTGCTCATGTCGTCACTACCTATACATACGCTACTGTCTACACGACATGTCACTGAGTACAAAAGTTGGGTTACGCTACCCTGGCTGCCCTACTTGGCAACCGTAACCCCCTACTCGGAGTAGAACTCGACCTCCTGTGGGTCGTCCTCCTCCGGTACCTCTGCTGGTGGCTCTGGATATACCACCTCTTCTCCCATTCCGGGTTCTCCCATTGCTGGAAGACCCAAGACCACGGGTACGCCTAACACCGGAGGTACGAGGTCCTGCAATGCATGCACCTCGTCCATAGCCTGGTTGTAGTCCTCTTCCCAGTCTTGTCCTTCCTCGATAGCGTCGTCCCGCTCTTGAGCAAGGTCCTCATTGTGCTGGGTTAGGGTCTGCACCAGCTCTTGCAACGCCGCGATGTCAACACGGCTCTTCTTCTTTGCCTTCTTCAGACGACGCAACTGATTGTGTTGTTCATTCAGTCGCTTGATCGTCGGAAGGAGCACATTGCGGAGTGCGCTGTGAGCACTCTCGAAATGATCTCCACGGCTTGTGCTCTCCTTGAGCTTGGTGGCGAGATGCTCCGTATGAACAGCTTGGCTGTCCATCACAGCGTTTCCCGCCCTCATTTGGAGGCTGAGATTTGCCTCCGCGGGGTTGTACCTTGGGCAACTCGGGTCTGTTGCCTCCAGGTACCTCTCTTCCCACACATGCTGAGCTCGTCCCTCCACCGGAACGAGTGCGTATGGAGTGCCCTCCATAGCCTGCACGTGTAGTTGGCAGAAACGTGACATAGTGTCACGAGCTGCCACTTGCCACATCCCTTCCGGTTGTCTTCCTCTCACCGTGACGGTGAATGGCACCCAACCGGGTGGCGTAGGTCCTGCAGGAACCTCGACATGGATCGTCCACGTCTTGTTCCCCCCTTCGCCATCTTCTTTGGCGAAGTACTGCGGCATCTGATTGTACCCGAAATATTGGAGCATTTGCCACAATGCTTTCGGGTAGCCGCTACGGTCAGAACAGTGGGAAACTACCCACCCGTTCTCCAACTGTTTATCTGCTGCCATCTGTAAAAATATATTTGAGAAATGTCAAATATTTATTTAAACAGTAAACCATTGAGTTATAACATAAGACATGTCATTGAACCCATAAAACTTGGAAACATAGTTCAAATTTTAAACAAATTTGACTGCTGATCTGCTGTTCCCATGACAGCCCTGACCAGTTTCCATTTCAACCTGATTTAGGCCATGTTAAAGGCAAAACTAATTCTGGAGCTCAACATCAAAGTTGAAGCTAACTTCAATAGCTTTCCAGCCAGTATTTGCTTGGCCTAAGATCTGTCCTGGTTCAAAGGTTATGAGATGTCAAAGTTAACAGAATTTCTGGAAACAATTGGACAGCACCTCCCTGCCTTAGGTACTGATTTGATCCAAGTATCCCAGTTACTTCTGTTCCTAATCTGACAAAACTTTCTGTTACAAAGTTGTAACCCATCTCATACGCTTTCCAGAACTACCTCATTTTCTATTTTTGGATTTTCATGCAGGAAGTTATGCTTAATTTACAGAGAGTCTACAGAGAGTCTTTACTCTGTCCTGTTTTCTGGACAGTTTCAACTCTACTGCATTTTTCGAGTGGTTAAGGGATGAAACACTTCTGGAACTCAACAGAAAAGTTGTAAAGATCTTCCAAATCTTTCCAGAAATGTATCATATGACCCCAACCTCGAAAGAACTCAACCTCTAACCTCTGATTAACTTCAGCCTTAATTCAGCTGAAAACAGAGTGCTCGGTCCTTAACAACCTATAGGTTGAAAACTTGTTAACTTCGAATATCTTGTTCAAGGGAAGGAGTTACATCAAGTTTTACTACTATGGATCAAAACTTTCAAGTTTTTAAATGAATTTGTTCATTTAGTTGGGTGTGACGTCGATGCGTCACCAGATTATGTCGGTACTACGTCCTCACAAGGAAAACCTATACCGGACTTAGCCGGCTTCGTTAGTTCAGTGGCACTACCCGTCACTCGCACACGGGTGCTACACTTCTACCGTTTCGTGGTCAGGCTACCTGCAGAAACTCAAACAATCATCAGACTCGGCTGCACACCGAGCCCGGAATCCATACAGTTAGTACACCCGGCCGTCATCACTCGCCCGGATGTTCTCAAGCCAGACACGCCTTGAGTTACGTGTTCATGTTTCAGACCACGTGACGGGGTCTCCCAAGTTGCACCACGCACGCCAGGGACAGACGTTGCTCGAATACCCCAAACGACATGAAGAGTCATAGAGGATATCAAAGCGGGTCGGGTTACCTGCCACCCGTGGGGCTCCACCCTTCAGCTTGTGCGCACTGGTGGACAGCGCTTACGTGCACCCCCCAAGACATGAATGTCCCGAGATGCACGATTTTCCGACATAACAAATAGGTTAATATGCCACTTTCTATATGCTAATAACATCCTTATACGGGCTACTAACTCGTTCCTCACTGGATTTTTGAAAAAGAAGACCTTTGTACTGTGTTAAACCTCAAGCGAGCTCTGATACCACGCTGACATGACCCCAATGGTCCTGTCGAGCCAGGATCACGTTGAGGGGTGCTGCGTTGCACAGCACCGTAAAACACACGTCAAAGGTACAAAGCGGAAGCGGAAATTTTATTACATAAACAAGTTTATGAACATGTTTACATCAAAATAAGTTCAGTCTACACTAGCGGGCGTAGACTAAGCATCAAGTGCACGTTCAGCCCTCGAACGTGTCCTTGCTAGCACACACACACACTAACTCTGCGGCGTGCACGACTCCCACTCGACGGGGTTCCCCGCCTGGGGTTCCGTCTCCTCTTCGGGAGTCCCTTCCTCATAGAACCCTGCAAAAGCTACAAACACAAGCAGTGAGCACGAAGGCTCAGCAAGTCTGACCCGTCTCACCTAAACATGGAACTTCTACATGAGGGTAATGGGTTACATGAGGTAAAAATCAGTTGCAAGGACTCGCCTAATTAGTAGAACCTTACTTTCAAGTTTTAGCAGCAGGTTGTGGAGAACCTTACGCTAAGGCACATGAGAGAGCCGCAATCAAACAAGAAACGCATTTCTCTCATGTACTTTGCCCAAAGTTGAAAAGAACTTTAGTTAGCTCTAAGCTACAGCATATCATTAACAATCAATGTACATCTTTCAATCAGCAACATTTTAACATGTAACTAGCCTATTCTTTCTACGTCACGGTACAGTGAACAAATGGTACTCACTGACCGCGAGGGACGGCGATTATAATCGTTTTACACCTGCAGGGTTACCCGAACAACCCGTCACATACGCCCGTACTCGATGTTGCCTACAACAACCATCACGGACGCCGTACGCAACTACCTTTCACTCGTCAGCCAAATATTGAACCGGTCCCATCGTCCCGAGCAAGAGGTCTCTGCACGCGCATCTCCGTGCCGCCAGCCGATTTACACCTCGAGCTCTCAACCTACCCTCTGAACGACGGGCAATGCCTCAATACCCAGCTACCCGAGTTACATCAGTTTCCCGGTTCCCATATAGCCGGTAGGTCTTCGGTACTGTTCTAGCTTGTTCAACAGGCCCGCACACGGCTCGGTCCTCAATCGACACAAACGGAGCTACAGCACACAGGCCGCAAAGTCCTGCTGCCCTTACCCTCCGCTTGGTCTCATTTTCTTACCATGTGTTTCATGTGCTATCACTACCCGAGTCGAGTGCCTCTAGCCTATGCTCGTGAGTAGTTCCAACTACTCGACTTGTACCGAATCCTACTCTACCTTAGCATTGCAGTAGCTAACGGGGTTTGCAATCCTAAACCCAACCCGTGGTTTTCTTGGCTATGCAGTTGGATTTCCAAACAAGACTCTAATGCACAGAACAAAGGAAACAAGTATGTGCTCAAAACAATAAAAATTTGTAAAAAGGTTAATGCAAACCGGGGCTTGCCTTGCTGCTCTTGGTCGTAGGCTAGCTGTTCCTCCGGAGTAACAAAGTCTAGGACTTCGGGTTCCTCCTCGACCTTAGCGACTACATGATAGAAACAATACATGTATTAATTTAATGCAATTGTATTAGGTTTGAAGTTGTGAAGTCTATAACTTTTGCTAGACAGACCTAATGACTGTGAAACTTTTATTGTGGCTTGGTTACAACCTAAACAAAGAATTGGTCAAGTTTTATTTGCAGCAAAGCTCATTTGAGCCCTCCACAATTAATTATGTCCTTGACCTTAATTGGAACTCTTAGGGTGTTCTAGGAATTTTCATGAAGCCAACTATGACTTTCTGAAAACTAGATTTTCAGAGGGTTCTAATGGAGTTGGTCTCACTTAATTTGAAGGTTCCTAGCTAAAGTTATGAGCTAAACAATTTCGGAGAAAATTCTGAAAATGTTTCTGAACATTTTCTATTTTCTCTGGAACAGTTTCACTAATCACACCATTAGGTGGATCAGATGAGCTCAAATGGACCTGAAATTGTTATGGTAGTTCAGGGGTATTTTGATGAACATCCCAGCAAAATTCTAGGATTTTCCTCCAAAGGATTCTCCAGTTAAAATTCCTAACATTTTAAATTTGAGGAATTAATCCTGGAGAATTAAGGGTTTTCATGAAGTGAAACTTGATTTGCTGGAAAGTACTCGGAGAGCTGAATCCAGCAAAATTTGGTTCACTCAATTTGGAGCTTTCTAGCCAAAGTTATGAGGATTTGAAGTTTGATGAAAATCTGAAAATCGGGGAAAAGTTTAAACTCGCGCGTGGGCCTAGGGGACACGCGTCGCACGCCTAGGCGATGGCACACCGCGGCCCACAAGGATTCTGCGCGCCAGCTCACCCAATCCTGGCCGCAGTCGGATCCCGATTCAAAATATCGGCCGCTGACAGCTGGGGTCCACCCCCTTCTTCAACCTCGCGACGCCCGCGCTCCGCCGCCGAGGGGCCTCGCCGGAGAGCTCGCCGCCGGCTTTTGTACAGCTCCAAACTTCTCGATTCTGGCCGCCCCTGCCTACTTTTACTCAGGGAACAGGATTCTAGGGTCAGCTTCTCATGACAATGGCCGGAGCATGGTCGGCGACGAGCTGCCACCTCGGAATGACTTCGGCCATGTCGGCTGACTCCTCTAGCACCTCAGCTACTTGGGAAATCGGTCGGGGAGCATCAGTGGACCTCAGAGAAGGTCGACATGAGCTCGAGGCAGCTCGGGGAAGGCCCGAAATAGGTCCTCATCGTGCGCCCGATGCCGCCCGTTCATTCCGCCATTGGTAGACCTCAAATTATGCCGGGTACAGGGGTTCTCCGGCCCAGAGTTGTGAAGGCAACTTGTGCGTTACCGTGTCTAGCTTGTGTGAGAGCGGTTTGAGGCCCTCTAATCCTTTCTAGAGCACGAATTAAACAGAATCGTACCCGAAGGTCATTCTGCACACAGAAAGGGGAAAAGTGGAAATTCGCCGCCGGTGAGCAACCACTCGAGCTGTGGCTCGGGGGTGAGCAGCACCGGTCACCAGCGCGTCCAAGGGTGCCTTGGCTCGGGCGTGACAACGCCCTGGTTGGGCTGTTCACGAGAGCCCGGGGTTCGGCGGTTCCAAGTCCCGAATTTGATCTTTCGGCACAGCCGATATCAATCGGTTTCAACTGAATTCTAGCAACGGGGAGGGCGGAGGAAGGTCTCTAGTACCTTGCTGGGGCTCCGGAGTGGACGGAGGGAGCTGCGATCGGCGTTCTCCGATCGATTCCGAGCTGCGGAAAACTGTCGGCCGGCGCTGAGTTCTTGCGGGGAAGAACGGCGGTGCCTCGGCCGGGGAGGGGGGCAGGCGCCTTAAGAAGGCTCTGCACCGCCTTGCGCACGCGCGTGGGCATGCAGCTGCTGGCGCGGCGGCTGCCCTCGGTGGCGATCACCGCTGCGGCTCGGCGACCCGAGTGAAAAAGTCTCAGTCGGTTTGATCTGAGCAGTGGCTGACATGTGGGTCCCACTTCCAGTTTTAACCTCTGAAATTTACTCCTAATCACTGTTGTAAACAGTGAACCCCATACTACCCTTGGCAATTCAAATTATTCACCCATGAGCCATTTGAATTGATCAAAGTTCAAATGAGGTTTGGTTTGAACGAATTTCAGCACAAGTTCAGATTGAAATTCAAATAAAGTTTGAATTTCTCCCACTTAGCTCATGTCAAGATCAACTCCAAATGGAGTGAAAATTGGTGTGTGAGCTCACAAAAATGTGCTGAGTAAGAATATGCCTCCCACTTTTAAATTCATGGGATAAAAACAGTTTGAATTTGAATATGGTTTCAAACTGCCCTCTTCCTAAATATACCCAAAATGACCTCAAAAAGGGTTTTGAATTTGGGTGAAACTTGGCATGGACATCCTTAGTAAAGTGTAGGAGTTTTCATATGTCCAGCCCATCTATATCACATGTGGAAAATACCACTTTTGCAATGTGTGAGTTTGTTCTCTAATGAGCATGTTGATAATTGTTACTTGCTCTTCATTTGTGTTCATCATCCTTCCTCAAATGAGTTGTGTGGTGTGGTGATGAACACTGCAAATGTGTGTCAAAAACTGAGGCCCTTACACTCTCCAATCTCTAGTTCAGCAAGGCATAGATCGAGAAGCTCAACGTCACATGCCAACCCAGAGCACGTATCTGGATTTCTTGGCGACACAACCGCCGGTATTCTCTGAGGCGGCTGACCACTGTGAAGCAATTCACTGGTTACGTGTCATTGAGTCCAAGCTTGGGTTGATCCGGTGTGATGAATTCTCGAAGACTCTATATGCCGCTCAACAGCTTCACGGCTTTGCTGGAGCATGGTGGGCAGAGTACCTTGCTGTTCAACCAGCAGGACATCGTGTCACATGGGCGGAGTTCCAGGCTGCATTTCGTGCTCGTTTCATCCCTGCGGGCATAATGCAAACCAGTCTGGATGAGTTCTGAAGTCTGAAGCAAGGGGACATGAGTGTTATTGAGTATGCGAAGGAATTCAAAGCTTAGCTCAATATGTCCCTGACTATATGAAATCACCATCCATGAGGGGTTATCATTTTTATCGAGGGCTGACTGCTAGGCTGCGATGTGAATTGGCTCAAGTTAGCCAAGCGAATTTTGATGAGTTCGTGAGCTGTGCTATTGCTCAAGAATATTATTCCAACCTTTACCTCAAAGAAAAGAGGGAGAGGGACTCATCACAAGATGAAGACAATCGTCTACCTCAGAAGTATCAGTTGGTAATCCGTTCACCTTCCGGTCGAGAGATTCCACAAGAGGTGCAATCATTCTGGGAGTGTGACGACTCATCTACTCCACAGAGGTCTTATTCACCTCTACCGCAGCAGCAACTTATTTCTTATGCACCTCAGTATCCACAAGGTGCACTAGAATATTATTACCCTCAAGAGGCTGAAAATGAACAAGGTGACTTCTCAGCTGAACCAAGTGCTATCCCACTTTATATTGACAATGAGCTCAACGTCAATGAAGCGACTGAACCAAGCAGCAACGCTATGTCTGCGGGTCCAGTTTCAAAAAGTGATCTTGGACAGCCAAGAAAAGCTATGGAAAAAGTGGGGACGGTTAATTATGTGTCAGTCGATGATCTGCCAAAGGGAGGACCTGTTCTGGCTGGCAGGTTCACCTTAAATGACAAGCCGGTTGTCATTTTATTCGACTCTGGTGCAACACATAACTTCATTAGCCGGGCAACGGTAATCCGGGATCAGATCTCCACAACTGTCACAAAAGGTTCTTACCTTATTCATTCGCCAGGTGGAGACATCTCAACTAATGAAGTCGTCTCTCGAGCACCACTTTGCCTGGGTGGAAAAATTTATCCTACCACCCTCATCATTCTTGAAGACCAAGGAATCAATGCCATATTGGGAATATCATGGTTGACCTTCCATAAGGCTGTTCTGGACATCGAGAACAGGAGTGTTCACTTGGACTCTCCACTTCACGGACGTCAAACATTGTATCTCGGCGAAGCGGTTTCCAAAGACCCGGAAGTATGTAATGCCGAGGTGTGCAAGTTAGAAGACATTCCGGTGTCCGTGAATATCCGGACGTGTTTCCCGAAGATCTTCCAGGCTTACCACCTGAGCGCGAGGTGGAATTCAAAATAGAGTTGATACCGGGAACCACGCCGATCTCTCGGAGACCCTACAAAATGGCTCCAAGTGAGTTAGCAGAATTGAAGGAGCAACTCAAGGATCTGATGGACAAGGGGTTTATTCGTCCAAGTTCATCACCATGGGGTTGCTCAGCTTTGTTTGTGAAGAAGAAGGATGAGACGCTGAGGCTATGCGTCGACTATCGTCCTTTAAATGCTGTGACCATAAAGAACAAGTATCCACTACCAAGAATTGATATCCTCTTCGATCAACTAGTGGGTGCTAAAGTCTTCTCCAAGATGGACTTAAGGTCGTGATATCATCAAATCAAGATTCGAGCGGAAGATGTCCCGAAAACAGCATTCTCGACAAGATATGGACTCTATGAATATCTTGTCATGTCATTTGGGTTGACCAATGCTCCGGCTCACTTTATGTACCTTATGAACTCGGTGTTCATGCCGGAGCTAGATCAGTTCGTCGTGGTATTCATCGACGACATTTTGGTCTATTCCAAATCTGAAGAGGAACACGCTAAACATTTGCATATTGTGCTCTAACGACTGCGAGATCACAAGCTCTATGCAAAGTTTAGTAAATGTGAATTCTGGATCAACCAAGTTCCATTTCTTGGGCACATTATTTCAGCAGAAGGCATTGCTGTTTATCCAAGCAAGATTGAACAAGTGCTGAAGTGGAAGTCTCCAACATCAGTCCATGAAGTTCGTAGCTTCTTGGGTTTGGCGGAATATTATCGGAGGTTCATCCCGAGCTTCTCAAAAATCTCCAAACCTATGACGGAGCTACTGAAGAAAGGCATCAAGTATGATTGGAGCAAGCCATGTGAGGAACCTTTTCAAGCGTTGGTGAAACACCTCACAACAGCCCCGGTTCTAGCTCAACCGGATACAACCAAGCCTTTTGATGTTTATTGTGATGCATCCGGCGTCGGGCTTGGTTGTGTACTCATGCAAGGAGGACGTGTGGTCGCATATGGATCACGGCAATTACGGAATCATGAGCAACATTATCCAACTCATGATCTCGAACTGGCTGCCGTGGTGTTAACTTTGAAGATGTGGAGGCATTACCTATTGGGAAATCTGGTTCATCTTTACACCGACCACAAAAGTTTGAAATACATATTCACTCAGAAAGAGTTGAATATGCGACAACGGCTATGGTTGGAGCTGATCAAGGACTATGAGATTGAAATTCATTATCATCCAGGCAAGGCAAATGTGGTTGCCGATGCACTCAGCCGGAAATCTCATATCCATAACCTAACCATCACGCCGATAGAAGAGGAAGAACCAAGTCTCTACTTGGTTCCATATGGGGCCCTACATAACCTAGCTCTCATACCCACAATAAGAGAGGAGGTCATGGAAGCTCAAAACAGAGACAAGGGCATGGCTCATATCAAAAGGAGGTTGAAGAACGGGGAGGTGAAATGTTTCCGGTTGGATGATGAAGATACCTTATGGTTTAGGGACCGGATAGTTGTACCCCGTGATATGAGGCTGCGGAAGACAATTTTGGATGAGGCTCACTTATCCAAATTTTCTATTCATCCTGGCAGCAATAAAATGTACCAAGACCTCTGAAAGAAATTTTGGTGGACGCGTATGAAACGTGAAGTCGCAAAATACGTTTCAGAATGTGATACGTGTCGAAGAGTTAAGGCCGACCATGTGAAGAAGTCGGGCCTGCTGCAACCGCTACAAATACCGGCATGGAAGTGGGAAGACTTGAGTATGGATTTCATCGTTGGGTTGCCGATGACCTCCCACCACCATGATTCGATTTGGGTAATCGTTGACCGATTAACCAAATCGGCACGTTTCATTCCGGTGCATACCAACTACAGCGCCAAGCAGTATGCGGAGTTGTACATAGCACGAATCTTATGCTTGTATGGAGTTCCCCGTACCATTGTCTCCGACAGAGGATCGCTGTTCGTATCCCGTTTCTGGGAACAGCTACACACATCCTTGGGAACTAAATTGATTCGATGCTCCGCGTATCACCCTCAAACCGATGGGCAAACGGAGAGGGTGAATCAAATCCTTGAAGATATGCTAAGGGCGTGTGCCATCCACCACGGTAAGAGCTGGGATGATCACTTACCGTTGGCGGAGTTTTCGTATAACAACGGTTATCAAACAAGCATAAAAATGGCACCTTATGAAGCTCTCTACGGCCGGAAGTGCCGCACACCCTTGAACTGGTGTGAAGCCGGCGAGAGAGTTATTTACGGGATTGATCTCGTAAATGAAGCGGAAGAGCGAGTAAGGCTTATTCAAGCAAATCTGAAAGCCGCTCAGTCCAGACAAAAGAGCTATGCGGATAAGAGACGTCGTCCTCTGGATTTCCATGTTGGGGACCACGTATACCTCCGCGTATCTCCCATGAAGGGCATTCACCGATTCGGAGTGAAAGGGAAATTAGTTCCGCGTTTCATCGGTCCCTTCGTCATCATTGAAAGGTGTGGACCCGTGGCATACCGTTTGGAACTACCGGTAGCCTTAGCCGGAGTTCATAACGTCTTTCACATATCTCAGTTGTGGAAGTGCTTGAAAGTTCCAACGGAGTTTCTCACGGGAGACATAGAAAATTTAAAGCCGGACCTCACGCATGTTGAGCGACCAACCCGGATAATTGATGAAAAGACTCGCGAAACCAGGAATCGGACGCTGCGATTTTTCAAGGTGCTATGGGAAAATCACACGTCCAACGAAGCTACATGGGAAAGCGAGGAGTATTTGCAGCGCAATCATCCGGAGTTGTTAGAGGCTTATATGTAGTAGTTGTCCTCTCCACCTGGTCCTTAATCATGAATCTCGGGACGAGATTCTTTTTAAGGGGGAGGAATGTAAAAGTCCCAAAACTTGTAAATAGAAAACTTGAGCTATGAATAAAGTTGAGTTTGAATACAAGAAATGGGACTTACAAAAAACTTTTGTGTTACTCAAAGTGTTGGCATGTGCAATAAAACTCTAAATTCAGTTTGAACTAAGAGGGTCACTTCCAAAAAGAGGAGGGCCATCTCCAAAAAGGAAAATGCAAACTGATGTTTAAAAAGTTGTATTTGCAATGACCAACTCATGGATCAGAGGGCATATTCAAACTCCCCAGGTTCAAATAGTAGAGGGGGCAAATTTGGAGCAAATTTGGAGGTGCTTTGATAGGAATATCAAAGGAACTTGTAAATTTCATCCAAATTGGAATTTAAACTCAAAACTGAGGAATAACTTATCAAATTGCCAAATGACTTTTGGATTTAAGTTCCTCAGAGCTGAAGTTTACAATGTGCCAAAATTTGGAGATATTTGTGAGAGTTTTAGGGGATAAGAAGAGGGGTGGACCCCACATGTCATAGGAATGAGCAGACCTAATCCCTAAGTCTTTCTCTCTGTTCTCACTCCACCGAGGCCTTGCCCCTGAGCGACAGCGAGCTGCTGCTCCACGCCCTAAAGCTCCACCTCCTGCTCGTCCCCCTCATGCTGGCGAGCTGTTCCCCCCCTTCTTATCACCTCCGTCGCGTCCTGTTGCCCACAACCCCGAGGCCAATTCTGTTGTTGCTCCCCTCGTGCAAAAGTTTGACAGAGGCTGCCATCTCCACTGCTCCCTGTCTCCCGGCCAGCCCAGCGCCTCTCCGGCGTGCTCAAGAGGCCAGAGGTGCGCCAGGAGGTACTGATCCTCATCCTGTCGATCCCCTGCTCTTCCCCGACGCCGGCGCCGGAATTTTGTTTTTGGCGCCGGCGCACGTGAAGGACCGACCTCAGCAAATTTCTGAAATTAGCTCCAATCGATTGATTGTTCGTTCTACAATTCAGACCACAGCTACTAGGGTTCCTAGCACCCTTCCACACCGAAGCACGAAGCAAACCGACCACCCTATGCCCCGGGCGACGAGAAATCGTCGCCGGCGGCCAAAACTGCCACAGTCCACGGTGACGACTAGTTTGCAGCCATGTTCTGCACGATTTGATCTCCGTTCCATGTTCATAGACCCATAGGGATGCTGTAGGACATCGTAGCTCGCCGGGAGATGCCTTGGACACGCGAGAACGCGTCCATGTCGAGCTCCCGAGCCGCTCCGCCGTTGCCGACCCACCTACAGCCGTTTTCACGCGGGGGAAACCTTGCCCGGCAGCTGCGCCACGTTCCCAGGAGCATGTAGGGCGAAACCGGAGATCATTTGGTGGAGAAATGAGGGAGAACAAGCCATGCCAAGTTTTCAGCCGGTGTGCACCCGCGGGCTCTGGCGGGAGGTTGAAGAAGCACCTGACCCGTGGCCCCACGTGTGACTGTGCTGTTTAAAATCAAACAGAGAGTTGTTCGAACTTGTAAAATGCATAACTTTTGCTAGGAAGCCCCAAATTTAGTAATTCAAATTGGGTTGGATTCAGGATGAAATGCTCTATCTAAATATGCAACCCAATTTGCATGAAAACCCATAGAAAATTCTGGAAAATGCTTTAAAGCTTTTCAGAAAAAAGAATTTTAGAGGGAGTTTGGTTCATCCAAAATTGCCCAAATTTTGCCAGGATATTCTTTAGGATTTTAGGAGACCCCTGTAAAAGTTTCAGCTCATTTTGAGTGGATTTAGTTAGGGTAATTCTAACTTCAAATTTCTGTATTCCAATAAATACAGAAACATTTTCAGAGAATTTCCAAAACATGGAAATTCAGTTCTAGCCATTCCTTAGCTCCAAAAATCCTAGGAAAATTCAGGCATACTCTCTGAGCTATGTATGAAATTATAGTTTGCTTGAATTTGCATGAAAGTGCAAATTTAATCAGAATTAATTCCTTTTTGCTTAAATTCTTAAGGAATTGTTCTGGGTGATCCACTTAGTGAAATGTTCTGAATTTTGGTCCAGAGAACTTTCTTGTGACAAGGAACTCCCAAGAAAATTCCCAGCTCCATTGGAGCCCTGGATCGTTAGTGTTCTGTTCAACCATTAGTTGATCTCCCCACCCAAGTGATGAACCTCACTTCTCACTTGAGGATAATGCTTAGACACACATCCAAACCACCACCCCAGTGTCATTTTAAATTCTTAAACAAAGTTCCAGTTTCAAACTTGTCTTTATCATTGTTAGCAAAAGTTTTATAATTGAACATGTATGCATATTCCTAACGTGTAGTGATTAAACGTGGAAAGTGAAGAAGGAGGAGGTGAACTTGGATCAAGGAACAAGAAGGGCAGGAGTGAACTTCAATACATCAGAAACTGACTTTCTCTCAACTGACTTTAGTCACCTGCAAAACCAAGGCAAGCCCCGGTTTGCATTTAAGTTGTTTTCTAAATTTTTACTTTGTTCACTACTATGGGTCTCAGTTTGTATGTGCATTAGGTCAAGGATGTTTTATACCCCACTTGCATAACCAAAAAAAAATGAACCCTGAGGTCGAGGGTAGAATTGTGTCATCGATGTAGAATAAGACCATGCTAAATAGACTAGGGCATCCTGTAGAAGACGAGTAGTTGGAAACTACTCGCGAGCTATAGTTCAGAATATCATAAGTGTTGTTGGGGAAGGAAGCAAACTAAAGTTTACCTTTCTAAAGATGAGACCGGGCAGAGGGGTTAGGCTGCGACAAGACGAGGTCTTGGTCGAGTAGCTCTGCCTGTGTCGGTTAAGGACCGATGCGTATGCCGCGTCCAGGAGCAAGTATTGAGTTGTGTACCGGATGCTTACTGATATATGGGAACCAAGAAACCGATGTACCAGGTTCACTGGATTGTAGAGGCATACCACATCGTCTCGTTAGACCTATGAGCCCGAGACGGCGCGACCGGTTCTACAGTCTAGTGTCCTGAGAAAGGTTGCCACATACGACGTAATGAAGGACGCCAGAGTTGGGTCTTCAGAGGCGGGCGTATGTGTCGAGTTATCCGGGTAGTGTTTGATTCGAATCACCGTCCCTCGCGGTTATTGAGTACCGCTTGCTCCCATGTTGTGACGTAGTTAATCAACTTGTGTGGAAACAGTTTGCAAAAGTATAATTGCTGCTATGATGATGTTAAGTTGCATGAAAACCATGTTTGAAGTAGAGATAGAGCTAACCAAAGTTATTTTCTACCTTGGGGCAAGTAATATTGGAATGAAGCGTTTCTTGTTTGATTGTGGAGTTCCAATGTTGCTGATCGCAAGGTCATTATTAATATGGCTAAAATTTGAAAGTTAAGGATGAACTCGTAGGCGAGTCTTTTCGCAATTGACAGGTTTAGGTCTTAGGTTACTTTCATCTAGAGTTTCATGTCTTAGGAGAGACGGTTAAGTCTTGCTGAGCCTTTGTGCTCACTCTTGCTATATAGGTGGTTTTGCAGGTAAACCTCGACGCTATAAAGAGGGTTGTCCGGTGAGACTCGGAAACTTCCAAGTCATGTCACACTTGGAGAACCTAGCCGCTGCCTTGTTTTCGTGTTGCTAGCGAGAAGAGTCCGCGGGCTGGACCTATTCTCGGTGTTTCCTAGTTATTCAACATGAGCCGGTTATGGACTTCCGCTGTAGCTAATTTGTGTAAATTATTTACAAAGAATAATTGTAACCTTCCGCTTTTGATTTATGTAATACTGTGTTCCTTATATGTGTGCTGTTGGGTGCCGCATAACACGGCACCACCCAATGCGATTCCTCGGGCAAGGCGGCACGACCCCGTGATCGGGATCGGGCCCCCTCAGCCATCACACGGAAGCCGAAGTTACGTGGGAACGTGAGGGAGACATCAAGGCAGAATTCCTTCATCTATTGTCCACTCTAACGAATCTCAAGATCGAGATTCAGTTTAAGGGGGGTAGGTTTGTAACACCCTCAATTTTGTATCCATGCATGCATACATAATTCATATAAAGAAAACATTTTAAAAGAAGTAGAAACGGAGAAAGAATCAGAAAGATAGCCGAAAAGAGCCAATTCGAGTTCGACGAGGAGCGCTGTAGACACTTCTCGTGGCCCGCTAGCCACGTGGTGCCTTTGGAGCTCATTCCCGCGGAGGGGGATGAGGTCCGGCACTACTGGCTAAGTGGCAGGCTCGGTGCTCGCCTCTGCGGAAGGGGCAAGGTCCGGCCCGCAGGACACGTGTTGTCCCCGGACCTAGCCTCTGCGGGGGAAGAGAGGCCCAACCCCGCGGGACACGTGTTGCTACCGGAGCTAGTCTCTGCGGAGAAACGAGGCCCAGCTCCGCTGGACACGTGTCGCTCTCGGAGCTCACCCCCGCGGAGAGAGTGAGGTCCCGTCCCGATGGACACGTGTCACCCTCGGGGCTCGCCTCCGAGAGGTCCGACACAGCTGGACCCGTGTCATCCTCGGAGCTCACCTCCGGGAGGTCCGACACTGTTGGACACGTGTCGACCTTGGAGCTCGCCTCTGAGGGAGAAGGGAGGTCCGACACTAAGGGACACGTGTCGACCTCGGAGCTCGTCTCTAAGGAGAAAGGAAGTCCGACGCTGCTGAACACGTGGCACTTTCGGAGCTCGCCTCTAAGGAGAGGGGTGGTTCGGAATTGACACGTAGCGCCCCCAGAGATCGTCTTTGTAGAGAGGGGAGGCCCGACCCGCCAGACACGTGGCGCATGCGGAGCTCGCCTCTGAGGGAGACGGGAGGTCCCGCCCGCCAAGACACGTGGCGCACGCGGAGCCCGCCTCTGAGGAGAGGGGAAGTCCCGCCTGCCTGAACACGGCACAACAAGATCCCGCCTCCACGGAAATGGGAGGCCTGACACGACCCCACTGGTCCTGTCGAGCCAGGATCACGCTGAGGGGTGCTGCGTTGCACAACACCGTATAACACACGTCAAAGGTACAAAGCGGAAGCGGAAGCTTTATTACATAAACAAGTTTATTAACATGTTTACATCAAAATAAGTTTAGTCCACACTCGCGGGCGTAGACTAAGCATCAAGTGCACGTTCAGCCCTCGAACGTGTCCTTGCTAGCACACACGCACACTAACTCTGCGGCGTGCACGACTCCCACTCGACGGGGTTCCCCTCCTGGGGTTCCGTCTCCTCTTCGGGAGTCCCTTCCTCATAGAACCCTGCAAAAGCTTCAAACACAAGCAGTGAGCACGAAGGCTCAGCAAGTCTGACCCGTCTCACCTAAACATGAAACTTCTACATGAGGGTGATGGGTTGCATGAGGTAAAAATCATTTGCAAGGACTCGCCTAATTAGTAGAACCTTACTTTCAAGTTTTAGCAGCAGGTTGTGGAGAACTTTACGCTAAGGCACATGAGAGAGCCGCAATCAAACAAGAAACGCATTTCTCTCATGTACTTTGCCCAAAGTTGAAAAGAACTTTAGTTAGCACTAAGCTACAACATATCATTAACAATCAATATCCAACTTTCAATCAGCAACATTTTAACATGTAACTAGCCTGTTCTTTCTACGTCACGGTACAGTGAACAAGTGGTACTCACTGACCGCGAGGGACGGCGATTATAATCGATTTACACCTGCAGGGTTACCCGAACAACCCGTCACGTACGCCCGTACTCGATGTTGCCTACAACAACCATCACGGACGCCGTACGCGACTACCTTTCACCCGTTAGCCAAATATTGAACCGGTCCCATCGTCCCGAGCAAGAGGTCCCTGCACGCGCATCTCTGTGCCGCCAGCTGATTTACACCTCGAGCTCTCAACCTACCCTCTGAACGACGGGCAATGCCTCAATACCCAGCTACCCGAGTTACATCAGTTTCCCGGTTCCCATATAGCCGGTAGGTCTTCGGTACTGTTCTAGCTTGTTCAACAGGCCCGCACACGGCTCGGTCCTCAATCGACACAAGCGGAGCTACAGCACACAGGCCCCAAAGTCCTGCTGCCCTTACTCTCCGCTCGGTCTCATTTTCTTGCCATGTGTATCATGTGCTATCTCTACCCGAGCAATGTGCCTCTAGCCTATTCTCGCGAGTAGTTCCAACTACTCGACTTGTACCGAATCCTACTCTATCCTAGCAATGCAGTGGCTAACGGGGTTTGCAATCCTAAACCCCAACCCATGGTTTTCTTGGCTATGCAGTGGGGTTTCCAAACAAGACTCTGATGCACAACATAAAGAAAACAAGTATGTGCTCAAAACAATAAAAATTTATAAAATGGTTAATGCAAACCGGGGCTTGCCTTGCTGCTCTTGGTCGTAGGCTAGCTGTTCCTCCGGAGTAACGAAGTCTAGGACTTCGGGTTCCTCCTCGACCTTAGCGACTACATGATAAGAACAATGTATGTATTGATTAAATGCTTTTGTATTAACTTTGAAGTTGTGAAGTCTATAACCTTTACTAGATAGACCTAATGACTGTGAAACTTTTACTGTGGCTTGGTTACAACCTAAACAGAGACTTGGTCAAGTTTTAGTTGCAGCAAAGCTCATTTGAGCCCTCCACAAATAATTATGTCCTTGACCTTAATTAAAGGCTTTTAGGGTGTTCTAGGTATTTTCATGAAACAAACTATGACTTTCTGAAAACTAGATTTTCAGAGGGTTCTAATGGAATTGGTCTCACTTAATTTGGAAGTCTCTAACTAAAGATATGAGCTAAACAATTTCAGAGAAAATTCTGAAAATGTTTCTGAACATTTTCTATTTTCTCTGGAACAGTTTTACTAATCACACCATTAGGTGGACTAAATGAGCTCAAATGGATCTGAAATTTTTATGGTAGTTCAAGGATATTTTGGTGAACATCTCAGCAAAATTTCAGGATTTTCCTCCAAATGATTCTCCAGTTAAAATTCCTAACAGTTTAAACTTTAAGGAATTAATTCTGGAGAATTAAGGAATCTCATGAAGTGACCCTTGATTTTCTGGAAAGTACTCAAAGAGCTGAATCCAGCAAAATTTGGTTCACTCAATTTGGAGCTTTCTAGCCAAAGTTATAAGGATTTGAAGTTTGAAGGAAATCTGAAAATCGGGGAAAAGTTTAAACTCGCGCGTGGGCCCAGGAGACACGCGTCGCACGCCGAAGCGACAGCACACCGCGGCCCACAAGGCTTTTGCGCGCCAGCACACCCGATCCCGGCCGCAGCCGGATCCCGATTCAAAATATCGGCCGCTGACAGCTGGGGTCCACCCCCTTCTTCAACCTCGCGACACCCGCGCTCCGCCGCCGAGGGACCTCGCCGGAGAGCTCGCCGCCGGCTGCTGTACAGCTTCAAACTTCTTGATTCTGGCCGCCCCTGCCTACTTTTACTTGGGGAACATGATCCGAGGGTCAGCTGCTCATGACAACGGCCGGAGCATGGTCGGCGACGAGCCGCCATATCGGAACGACTTCGGCCATGTCGGCTGATGCTCCTAGTGCCTCAGCTACTTGGGAAACCGGTCGGGGAGCATCAGTGGACCTCAGAGAAGGTCGACATGAACTCGGGGCAGCTCGGGGAAGGCCCGAAATAGGTCCTCACCGTGCGCCCGATACCCCCCCGTGCGTTCCGCCATTAGTAGACCTTGAATTACGCCGGGCACAGAAGTTCTCCGGCCCAGAGTTGTGAAGGCAACTTGTGCGTCACCGTGTCTAGTTCGTGTGGGAGTGGCCTGAGGCCCTCTAATCCTTTCTAGAGCACGAATTAAACAGAATCGTACCCGAGGGTCGTTCTGCACACAGAAAGGGGAAAAGTGGAAATTCGCCGCCGGTGAGCAACCACTCGAGCTGTGGCTCGGGGATGAGCAGCACCGGTCACCTGCGCGTCCAAGGGTGCCTTGGCTCGGGCGTGACAACGCCCAGGTTGGGCTGTCCACGAGAGCCCGAGGTGCGGCGGTTTCCAGTTCCGAGTTTGATCTTTCGGCACAGCCGATATCACTCGGTTTCAATCGACTTCTAGCAATGGGGAGGATGGAGGATGGTCGCTAGTACCTGGCTGGGACCCTGGAGTGGAAAGAGGAAGCTGCGATCAGCTCGATCCAGCAGGAACTCGAGCGCCGGTGATGGCAGTGGAGAAATGGATCGTGCACGTCGGCAGCTCGGGGAAATGGTGACTGAGGCACGCCGGGGAGGGAATAAATAGCTCGGCGGTCTGGTCTCCGGCTTGGGGCACGCAGCAGGAGCTGGCGCCGGCTGCCCCCTTCGGTGGCGCGCGCGCACAACAGCCGGGAACCGACTGAACTGTGGTTCAGTCGGTTTGCTTTGAGGCTGAGGCTGACATGTGGGTCCCACTCCTCTTTTAACCTCTGAAATTTATTCCTAACAGCTGTGGTAAACAGTGAACCCTATTCTACCCTTGGCAACTCAAATTATTCACCCAAGAGCCATTTGAATTGATCAAAGTCCAAATGAGGTTTGGTTTGAATGAATTTCAGCACAAGTGCAGTTTGAAATTCAAATAAAGTTTGAATTTCTCCCCCTTAGCTCATGTCAAGATCAACTCCAAATGGAGTGAAAATTGGTGTGTGAGCTCACAAAAATGTGCTGAGCAAGAATATGCCTTCCACTTTTAAATTCAGTGGGTGAAAACAGTTTGAATTTGAATATGTTTTCAAACTGCCCCTTTCCTATCTACACCCAAGATGACCTCAAAAATGTTTTGAATTTGGGTGAAACTTGGCATGGACATCCTTGGCAAAGTGTAGGAGTTTTCATATGTCCAGCCCATCTATATCACATGTGGGAAGTACCACTTTTGTAATGTGTGAGTTTGTTCCCTAATGAGCATGTTGATAATTGTTACTTGCTCTTTATTTGTGTTCATCATTTTTCCTCAAATGAGGTGTGTGGTGTGGTGATGAACACTGCAAATGAGTGTCAAAAACTGAGGCCCTTACATTCCTCCCCCCTTAAAAGAATCTCGTCCCGAGATTATAATGTGAAATGAGAGAGAGGACGGTGGAAATTTTACCGAATATGCGACGTGAGAAAGTCGGGGTAGTTAGTGCGAAGGAATTCTTCGCTCTCCCATGTCGCTTCATCCATGGAGTGATTACTCCACAGAACCTTGTAGAACCACAACGTACGGTTGCGTGTGGTTCGGGCCTTTTCATCAATAATCTGCACCGGTTCCTCCCGATAGGTGAGATCCGGTTGCAGTTCTTCAATGTCTTCCAGCTGAACGGTAGTTGATAGCTTGAGACACTTCCTCAGCTGGGAAATGTGAAAGACGTCGTGCACACCGGAAAGTGCTTCTGGTAATCTTAGCCGGTATGCCACCGATCCACATCTTTCGGTAATCTGGAATGGACCGATGAATCGGGGTGCTAACTTTCCTCTCACCCCAAATCTGTTTACGCCCTTCATTGGAGACACTCGTAGATATACGTGGTCTCCAGCTTCGAATTGTAACGGACGCCTTCTCCGGTCCGCATACTGTTTCTGTCGGGATTGAGCGGCTTTTAGGTTCGCTTGAATTAATCGAACCTTTTCTTCCGCGTTGTTGACAAGATCAATCCCGAAGGTAACCCTCTCGCCAGATTCACACCAGTTCAGTGGTGTGCGGCATTTCCTGCCGTATAGCGCCTCGTAGGGCGCCATCTTGATGCTGGCTTGGTACCCATTGTTGTACGAGAACTCGGCTAATGGCAAGTGATCATCCCAATTCTTGCCGTGGTCGATAGCGCAAGCTCGTAGCATGTCTTCTAGGATTTGATTTACCCGCTCCGTTTGCCCATCCGTCTGCGGGTGGTAGGCTGAACTACGGATCAGCTTCGTCCCCAGGGCAGCGTGTAGCTGCTCCCAAAAACGGGACACAAATAAAGTGCCCCGGTCCGATACGATGGTACGGGGTACGCCGTATAAGCATAGGATCCGTGAGATGTACAGTTCAGCGTACTTCTTGGCGTTATAGTTGGTGTTGACCGGGATGAAATGGGCAACTTTGGTGAGCCGATCGACGATCACCCACACAGAATCATGTTTCTGTAAGGTGGTGGGTAAACCGACGACGAAATCCATGCTCACGTCCTCCCACTTCCAGGCAGGAATGCCCAGTGGTCGCAGCAGTCCCGGTTTCCGCATGTGGTCTGCCTTCACCCGTCGACATGTATCACACTCGGACACGTATTTTGCCGTCTCTCGCTTCATCCGTGTCCACCAAAACTTGCTTCTGAGTTCTTGATACATCTTGTTGCTGCCGGGGTGAATAGAAAACTTAGATAAGTGAGCTTCATCAAAGATTCTCTTCCTTAACTCCGGGTTTCGGGGTACGACGATCCGGTCCTTGAACCATAGACGCCGTCTCCGTCCTTCCGGAAACATTTCAACTCCCCACTGTCTACACGACATGTCACCGATTACAAAAGTTGGGTTACGCTACCCTAGCTGCCCTACTTGGCAACCGTAACCCCCTACTCGGAGTAGAACTCGACCTCCTGTGGGTCGTCCTCCTCCGGTACCTCTGCTGGTGGCTCGGGGTCTACCACCTCTTCTCCCATTCCAGGTTCTCCCATGGCTGGAAGACCCAAGACTACCGGTACGCCCAATACCGGGGGCACGAGGTCCTGCAATGCATGCACCTCGTCCATAGCCTGGTTGTAGTCCTCTTCCCAGCCTTGTCCTTCCTCGATGGCGTCGTCCCGCTCTTGAGCAAGGTCCTCGTTCTGCTGGGTTAGGGTCTGCACCAGCTCTTGCAATGCCGCGATGTCAACACGGCCCTTCTTCTTTACCTTCTTCAGACGACGCAACTGATTGTGTTGTTCATTCAGTCGCTTGATCGTCGGAAGGAGCACATTGCGGAGTGCACTGTGAGCACTCTCAAAATGATCTCCACGGCTTGTGCTCTCCTTGAGCTTGGTGGCGAGATGCTCCGTATGAACAGCTTGGTTGTCCATCACAGCGTTTCCCGCCCTCATTTGGAGGCTGAGATTTGCCTCCGCGGGGTTGTACCTTGGGCAACTCGGGTTTGTTGCCTCTAGGTACCTCTCTTCCCACACATGCTGAGCTCGTCCCTCCACCGGAACGAGTGCGTATGGAGTTCCCTCCATAGCCTGCACGTGTAGTTGGCAGAAACGTGACATAGTGTCACGGGCTGCCACTTGCCACATCCCTTCCGGTTGTCTTCCTCTCACCGTGACGGTGAATGGCACCCAACCGGGTGGCGTAGGCCCTGCAGGAACCTCGACATGGATCGTCCACGTCTTGTTCCCCTCTTCGCCTTCTTCCTTGGCGAAGTATTGCGGCATCTGGTTGTACCCGAAATATTGGAGCATTAGCCACAATGCTCCCGGGTAGCCGCTACGGTCAGAGCAGTGGGAAACTACCCACCCGTTCTCCAACCGTTTATCTGCTGCCATCTGTAAAAATATATTTGAGAAATGTCAAATATTTATTTAAACAGTAGACCATTGAGTTATAACATAAGATATGTCATTGAACCCTTAACACTTGGAAACATAGTTCAAATTTTTAAACAAATTTGACTGCTGATCTGCTGTTCCCATGACAGCCCTGACCAGTTTCCATATTAATCTGATTTAGGCCAGGTTAAAAGCAAAACCAGTCCTGGAGCTCAACATCAAAGTTAAAGTTAACTTCAATAGCTTTCCAGAAAGTATTTGGTTGGCCTAAGATCTGCTCTGGTTCAACAGTTATGAGATGTCAAAGTTAACAGAATTTCTGGAAACAATTGGACAGCACCTCCCTGCCTTAGGTACTGATTTGATCCAAGAATCCCAGTTAATTCTGTTCCTAATCTGACAAAACTTTCTGTTACAAAGTTGTAACCCATCTCATAATCTTTCCAGAACTACCTCATTTTCTATTTTTGGATTTTTATGCAGGAAGTTATGCTTAAGTTACAGAGAGTTTACAGAGAGTCTTTGCTCTGTCCTGTTTTCTGGACAGTTTCAACTCTACTGCATTTATCGAGTGGTTAAGGGACGAAACACCTCTGGAACTCAACAGAAAAGTTGTAAAGCTCCTCCAAAGCTTTCCAGAGATGTATCATACGACATCAACCTCGAAAGAACTCAACCTCTAACCTCTGATTACTTCAGCCTTGATTTAGCTGAAAACAGAGTGCTCTGTCCTTAACATCCTATAAGTTGAAAACTTATTAGCTTTGAATATCCTGTTCAAGGGAAGGAGTTACATCAAGTTTTACTACTTTGGATCAAAACCTTCAAGTTTTTAAATGAAGTTGTTCATTTAGTTGGGTGTGACGTCGATGCGTCACCAGATCATGTCGGTACTACGTCCTCACAAAGAAAAACCTATACCGGACTTAGCCGGCTTCGTTAGTTTAGTGGCACTACTCGTCACTCGCACACGGATGCTACACGTCTACCGTTTCGTGGTAAGGCTACCTGCAGAAATTCAACCAATCATCAGACTCGGCTGCACACCGAGCCCGGAATCCATACAGTTGGTACATCCGGCCGTCATCACTCGCCCGGATGTTCTCAAGCCAAACACGCCCTGAGTTACGTGTTCACGTTTCAGACCACGTGACGGGGTCTCCCATGTTGCACCACGCACGCCAGGGACAGACGTTGCTCGAATACCCCAAACGACATGAAGAGTCGTAGAGGATATCAAAGCAGGTCGGGTTACCTGCCACCCGTGGGGCTCCACCCTTCAGCTTGTGCGCACTGGTGGACAGCGCTTACGTGCACCCCCCAAGACATGAACGTCCCGAGATGCACGATTTTCCGACATAACAAATAAGTTAATAAGCCACTTTCTATATACTAATAACATCCTTATACGGGCTACTAACTCGTTCCTCACTGGATTTTTGAAAAAGAAGACCTTTGTACTGTGTTAAACCTCAAGCGAGCTCTGATACCACGCTGACACGACCCCACTGGTCCTGTCGAGCCAGGATCACGCTGAGGGGTGCTGCGTTGCACAACACCGTATAACACACGTCAAAGGTACAAAGCGGAAGCGGAAGCTTTATTACATAAACAAGTTTATTAACATGTTTACATCAAAATAAGTTTAGTCCACACTCGCGGGCGTAGACTAAGCATCAAGTGCACGTTCAGCCCTCGAACGTGTCCTTGCTAGCACACACGCACACTAACTCTGCGGCGTGCACGACTCCCACTCGACGGGGTTCCCCTCCTGGGGTTCCGTCTCCTCTTCGGGAGTCCCTTCCTCATAGAACCCTGCAAAAGCTTCAAACACAAGCAGTGAGCACGAAGGCTCAGCAAGTCTGACCCGTCTCACCTAAACATGAAACTTCTACATGAGGGTGATGGGTTGCATGAGGTAAAAATCATTTGCAAGGACTCGCCTAATTAGTAGAACCTTACTTTCAAGTTTTAGCAGCAGGTTGTGGAGAACTTTACGCTAAGGCACATGAGAGAGCCGCAATCAAACAAGAAACGCATTTCTCTCATGTACTTTGCCCAAAGTTGAAAAGAACTTTAGTTAGCACTAAGCTACAACATATCATTAACAATCAATATCCAACTTTCAATCAGCAACATTTTAACATGTAACTAGCCTGTTCTTTCTACGTCACGGTACAGTGAACAAGTGGTACTCACTGACCGCGAGGGACGGCGATTATAATCGATTTACACCTGCAGGGTTACCCGAACAACCCGTCACGTACGCCCGTACTCGATGTTGCCTACAACAACCATCACGGACGCCGTACGCGACTACCTTTCACCCGTTAGCCAAATATTGAACCGGTCCCATCGTCCCGAGCAAGAGGTCCCTGCACGCGCATCTCTGTGCCGCCAGCTGATTTACACCTCGAGCTCTCAACCTACCCTCTGAACGACGGGCAATGCCTCAATACCCAGCTACCCGAGTTACATCAGTTTCCCGGTTCCCATATAGCCGGTAGGTCTTCGGTACTGTTCTAGCTTGTTCAACAGGCCCGCACACGGCTCGGTCCTCAATCGACACAAGCGGAGCTACAGCACACAGGCCCCAAAGTCCTGCTGCCCTTACTCTCCGCTCGGTCTCATTTTCTTGCCATGTGTATCATGTGCTATCTCTACCCGAGCAATGTGCCTCTAGCCTATTCTCGCGAGTAGTTCCAACTACTCGACTTGTACCGAATCCTACTCTATCCTAGCAATGCAGTGGCTAACGGGGTTTGCAATCCTAAACCCCAACCCATGGTTTTCTTGGCTATGCAGTGGGGTTTCCAAACAAGACTCTGATGCACAACATAAAGAAAACAAGTATGTGCTCAAAACAATAAAAATTTATAAAATGGTTAATGCAAACCGGGGCTTGCCTTGCTGCTCTTGGTCGTAGGCTAGCTGTTCCTCCGGAGTAACGAAGTCTAGGACTTCGGGTTCCTCCTCGACCTTAGCGACTACATGATAAGAACAATGTATGTATTGATTAAATGCTTTTGTATTAACTTTGAAGTTGTGAAGTCTATAACCTTTACTAGATAGACCTAATGACTGTGAAACTTTTACTGTGGCTTGGTTACAACCTAAACAGAGACTTGGTCAAGTTTTAGTTGCAGCAAAGCTCATTTGAGCCCTCCACAAATAATTATGTCCTTGACCTTAATTAAAGGCTTTTAGGGTGTTCTAGGTATTTTCATGAAACAAACTATGACTTTCTGAAAACTAGATTTTCAGAGGGTTCTAATGGAATTGGTCTCACTTAATTTGGAAGTCTCTAACTAAAGATATGAGCTAAACAATTTCAGAGAAAATTCTGAAAATGTTTCTGAACATTTTCTATTTTCTCTGGAACAGTTTTACTAATCACACCATTAGGTGGACTAAATGAGCTCAAATGGATCTGAAATTTTTATGGTAGTTCAAGGATATTTTGGTGAACATCTCAGCAAAATTTCAGGATTTTCCTCCAAATGATTCTCCAGTTAAAATTCCTAACAGTTTAAACTTTAAGGAATTAATTCTGGAGAATTAAGGAATCTCATGAAGTGACCCTTGATTTTCTGGAAAGTACTCAAAGAGCTGAATCCAGCAAAATTTGGTTCACTCAATTTGGAGCTTTCTAGCCAAAGTTATAAGGATTTGAAGTTTGAAGGAAATCTGAAAATCGGGGAAAAGTTTAAACTCGCGCGTGGGCCCAGGAGACACGCGTCGCACGCCGAAGCGACAGCACACCGCGGCCCACAAGGCTTTTGCGCGCCAGCACACCCGATCCCGGCCGCAGCCGGATCCCGATTCAAAATATCGGCCGCTGACAGCTGGGGTCCACCCCCTTCTTCAACCTCGCGACACCCGCGCTCCGCCGCCGAGGGACCTCGCCGGAGAGCTCGCCGCCGGCTGCTGTACAGCTTCAAACTTCTTGATTCTGGCCGCCCCTGCCTACTTTTACTTGGGGAACATGATCCGAGGGTCAGCTGCTCATGACAACGGCCGGAGCATGGTCGGCGACGAGCCGCCATATCGGAACGACTTCGGCCATGTCGGCTGATGCTCCTAGTGCCTCAGCTACTTGGGAAACCGGTCGGGGAGCATCAGTGGACCTCAGAGAAGGTCGACATGAACTCGGGGCAGCTCGGGGAAGGCCCGAAATAGGTCCTCACCGTGCGCCCGATACCCCCCCGTGCGTTCCGCCATTAGTAGACCTTGAATTACGCCGGGCACAGAAGTTCTCCGGCCCAGAGTTGTGAAGGCAACTTGTGCGTCACCGTGTCTAGTTCGTGTGGGAGTGGCCTGAGGCCCTCTAATCCTTTCTAGAGCACGAATTAAACAGAATCGTACCCGAGGGTCGTTCTGCACACAGAAAGGGGAAAAGTGGAAATTCGCCGCCGGTGAGCAACCACTCGAGCTGTGGCTCGGGGATGAGCAGCACCGGTCACCTGCGCGTCCAAGGGTGCCTTGGCTCGGGCGTGACAACGCCCAGGTTGGGCTGTCCACGAGAGCCCGAGGTGCGGCGGTTTCCAGTTCCGAGTTTGATCTTTCGGCACAGCCGATATCACTCGGTTTCAATCGACTTCTAGCAATGGGGAGGATGGAGGATGGTCGCTAGTACCTGGCTGGGACCCTGGAGTGGAAAGAGGAAGCTGCGATCAGCTCGATCCAGCAGGAACTCGAGCGCCGGTGATGGCAGTGGAGAAATGGATCGTGCACGTCGGCAGCTCGGGGAAATGGTGACTGAGGCACGCCGGGGAGGGAATAAATAGCTCGGCGGTCTGGTCTCCGGCTTGGGGCACGCAGCAGGAGCTGGCGCCGGCTGCCCCCTTCGGTGGCGCGCGCGCACAACAGCCGGGAACCGACTGAACTGTGGTTCAGTCGGTTTGCTTTGAGGCTGAGGCTGACATGTGGGTCCCACTCCTCTTTTAACCTCTGAAATTTATTCCTAACAGCTGTGGTAAACAGTGAACCCTATTCTACCCTTGGCAACTCAAATTATTCACCCAAGAGCCATTTGAATTGATCAAAGTCCAAATGAGGTTTGGTTTGAATGAATTTCAGCACAAGTGCAGTTTGAAATTCAAATAAAGTTTGAATTTCTCCCCCTTAGCTCATGTCAAGATCAACTCCAAATGGAGTGAAAATTGGTGTGTGAGCTCACAAAAATGTGCTGAGCAAGAATATGCCTTCCACTTTTAAATTCAGTGGGTGAAAACAGTTTGAATTTGAATATGTTTTCAAACTGCCCCTTTCCTATCTACACCCAAGATGACCTCAAAAATGTTTTGAATTTGGGTGAAACTTGGCATGGACATCCTTGGCAAAGTGTAGGAGTTTTCATATGTCCAGCCCATCTATATCACATGTGGGAAGTACCACTTTTGTAATGTGTGAGTTTGTTCCCTAATGAGCATGTTGATAATTGTTACTTGCTCTTTATTTGTGTTCATCATTTTTCCTCAAATGAGGTGTGTGGTGTGGTGATGAACACTGCAAATGAGTGTCAAAAACTGAGGCCCTTACAAGGCCAGGCCCCCGCTGGACACGTGGAGCCTTCGGAGCTCATCCCTGTGGAAGGACGAGACCCTTAAGCGGTTTTCCCCTGTACGCGAGTACCCGGTACTGAGGAAACTGACAAGAATTCTTCCACGCTGTTGCCACAACAAATCAATTGAAGATAAGTTGTTAAGATCCAAAACAAATTGAATGGGACTCTTATTTGAAATCCAATCAAAGTAGGACTCTTCTTTTTCCAGTTATAAATAGAACCCGAAACACCCCCTTGGCCGTAACACCTTTTCAAGTCGACAACTTAGAGGCCCTAGCCCCCAACTCGCCGAGTTAACCCCTTCGCCGGAGTTCATCCACCATAGAGACCGCCGACGAGCCCTGACACGCTCGCCATCGCCGGAAGAGAGCCGACGATCTGTCTTGCTAGGTGGAAAGGCCCCGACACCAAGGAGAGGTGAGGTAGGTCTTCGTTACCACCTTACGACATCATCGCGGTTTTCTTCGCATATGTTTCTTCGATCCCTTCGAACAGAAGCTTTTTCGTGAACAGATCACGTGTTGATCGGTTTGATCTAGATCTTGATACAAGATCATCACCATGTCCACATTTGATCCTTACACTTCTAATTCATCGTAAAACCCCATGCAAGCCTATTAAAAAATGCATGAACACGTACAAACTAAACTGCACCTTATGATCAGCATGCATCTACACCATTGCATCTTGAGTAAAGTTTGTGCATGATGATTGATTGCTGTGAATCTTGTATGTGTGTGATCGTGAGTAGAAGGACAAGCTCAGGGAGCTATCTACGAAGGACCACAGCACCAAGACTTTGAGATCCGTGAGCAACAGAAGCCACAAGAACAAGGCAAGTGCCCCTTGACCATATTGATCCCATATTTTGGAACTGTTTTGTTTTGCGAAAACGTGTGTATGCTTGAGTCAACTTGATGGGAAACCCTTTCATAGGAGTTTACTAGTTTTGTTAACCACCCTTGTCGCCAGGAAAGTTGATGAGTCGGGTATGGTCGTTTTTGCTTTCGCTTCCCTGAGGCCACGGGATATGGGAAGCGAGATAGAATGTGTCTAGCTACTGCACTCATATGAACAATGGTAATAAGAACTTGACGATGATAATGAACATGAATCGTGGGAGATCTAGGAAAGCTTGGTTCGTGGATGTGGTAGAATGAGATGGTGGTTTACTTGCCGTAGATCTAAGGACCGGTTCATGCCAGCACATGCCAGGAATACAGTGCCACCACGAGGCCAAATATGGGTGCGGCTTAGCTGACTAATTAGGTAAGTTGCTAGATTGTTACGGACCGTGGAAGGTGCGGGAAATGGGAGTTGAGAGAGGACTTCCCTGGGAACTACATGGCACAAGAGGGGGCCCGTAGGTGCGAGAATGGTGATTCTAGCCTGCTGGTGAAACCTTAGTGAGTCCATACATCTAGAAGCCCCTTTGTAAAGGCTATTTTGTGATCTCTTGGCCATACACCGATGGTTGTGTACTGGTATAATGGAGGTTCTTTAGTCGCCGACAGGTGACGAAATCACAAACTTGTGGGTAAAGTGGTGCAAACTCTTAAGAGTGTAAAACTATCATGATAGCCGTGCTTACGGTCACAAGCGCCTGGCCAACTCACATGATTAGATGGGATGGTTATTGGGATGTTATTCGTATGGTTATTAGTATGGTTATGGTTTTGGTCTTTGGTATTGATTTCGGGACTGTTGAGTCTTGAACATGAGATGGTTTTGGAGATATGAACATGAGATGGTTTTGGAGATATGAATATGAGATGGTTATGGATATGAACCTGAGATGGTTATCATGAGCATGAGTTGAATGTTGAGAAAGATTTATGGTTGGTTGAGACATGAAAAGTGGTGAATTATGACGGAGGTATGTTGATGTTTTATTTGGATATATGTTGCGATTAAATTCACTTAAGGATAGCTGCTGTTTGTATCATGTTTGTGAAATAAACTTTGCTTTCTGCAATGAGCCTTTTTGTTCCTACCTTGCTGTAAGCTACATGTCATATTTCTTCCGCACTTGTTGAGTACGACATGTACTCATCCTTGCATTATCATACAATCATTAGCAACAGGAGAGGAGTACTTTAAAGACCATGTGGAGTATTAGGCGTGTTATCTACCGTCAACTTGCCTGTGGGGATGGAGTTGAAGATGGAGCCGCTGCCGTGCTTGGTTTAATTCCACTATCGTTTAGAGACTTCCACTGCTAGAATAAGTTAGTGACTTCTGCTGCAAGATACGTTAGAGATTGATGTAATAAAGTGCCTAAACACTTGTTATTCGTGATTATATTCTGAATTCAGTTCGTGGATTACATGTGAATGTGTGATGAACATGCTGGGCACACATATGCATCAGCTGGGTTCCGTTTTCACGGGACCGGGCGTCACAAGAAGCGGCGGGATCATTTTTACCAGGGGCTTAACCCGCCCCTGAAGGACAAGCTGGTGATGTTCAATCGTGGCAGCCTCAACGATGTTATTGATGCTGCGATTGTTCAGGAGGACTCCGGCAAGAAGTTAGCGGCGGCGGAGAGGAAGCGAAGCGCGCCGCAAAGCAGCGGAGAAGGAGGTGGTCCTTCTCAAAAATATCAGATGGTGAATCGCCCACCATTGGGTCCACGCTGGCAGCCACCACAAAGGCCGATGCCATTCCGCAGCCGGCCATATTTCCCACCGGCATTCAGGCCGGCACTGCCAGTACCACCTCCGCAGAAACAACAGCAACAGAGGACGATGCCACGTGCGTATGCACCTCAGCAGCGCATGCCGGGCTTTCATCCACCAAGCACAGGTCAAGCAGCAGCCTCATGCTACAAATGTGACCGTCCAGGACACTCCGCCAACAATTGTCCTGAGAGGCAAGGCGGCGGAGTTGCACCGCAGCTTCCGGGGAGGAATCAGCCCTGGAATCCCACTAATGTGCGGCGGGCAAACCCTAGGGCCGGCACCTTCCATTAACTTGCCATAGAGGACGTGCCGGAGGGAGAGCCGATCCTTGCGGGTATGTTCCAACTCCACCAGCATCCCGCCATAATATTATTTGATTCAGGCGCCACGCACAATTTTATTAGCCAAGCTTTCATTGCTAAACAAATCTTGCAAATACTACCCACCGAAAGTCCATATTTGATTTGTTCGCCGGGTGGGAAGATTTCAGCAAGCATGATAGTTTCCAAAGTACCATTATGCTTAGCGGGTAGAGTGTACCCTACGTCTTTCATAATTTAAAGGGACAGAAGATCGATGCCATCTTAGGGATGTTGTAGTTAACCCGCCACGGCGCTGTTTTAGACACCGTCCTCCAGGTCGTGCATCTACATCCAGAAATGCACGTCACATTCATTATTTCTGGATAGTCCAGAAATAAAACTTCCAAGTGTAAATCAGTCCACAACCATCAGATTGGAAGACATTCCAGTAGTCCGTGAGTTCCTTGACGTGTTCCCGGATGATTTACCAGGGATGCCGCCCGACCGAGAGGTGGAATTCAAGATTGAACTTGCACCGGGAACCATGCCAATATCCCGAAGGCCTTACAAAATGGCGCCCAAGGAATTGGCTGAACTGAACACGCAGTTAACGGACCTGCTGGAAAAGGGTTTTATTAGGCCGAGCTCCTTGCCATGGGGCTGTTAGGCATTATTCGTGAAGAAGAAAGACGAGACGTTGCGGCTTTTTGTGGACAATCGTCCATTAAACGCCTTAACCATCAAGAACAAGTACCTGTTGCCACGGATCGACATGTTGTTTGATCAGCTGGTCGAAGCAAAGATCTTTTCCAAGATGGACTTAAGATCCGGGTACCACCAGATTAAAATACGGGCTGAGGATATTCCGAAGATGGCTTTCTCGACAAGGTACGGACTGTATGAGTACCTGGTCATGTCCTTCAGTCTCACCAACGCTCCAGCCCATTTTATGTACTTGATGAACTCGGTATTCATGCCGGAGCTGGACAAGTTTGTTGTGGTCTTCATCGATGACATATTGGTATATTCCAAGTCGGAGGAATACGAAGCATCTGCGTATAGTCTTGCAACGGCTGTGGGATCACAAGCTATACGTGAAATTCAGCAAGTGCGAATTCTTGATATCGCAAGTGCCTTTTCTCTGGCATATCATATCAGCGGAGGGCATCACTGTAGACCCGAGTAAGATCACACAAGTGCTGAACTGGAAGTCCCTGAGAACTGTTCACGAGGTACGTAGTTTCCTTGGACTCGCGGGATATCATCGGAGGTTCATTCAGAACTTCTCAAAGATTGCCAAGCCTATGACAGAGTTGCTAAAGAAGGCTACAAAATATGTTTGGAGTCCAGCATGTGAAGCAGCATTCAAGGCATTAGTGAAGCACCTAACATCAGCACCGGTTTTGGCGCAGCCAGACACAACAAAACCATTCGATGTGTACTGCAATGCATCCGGCATTGGGCTCAGTTGTGTGCTGATGCAAGACCGAAGGGTGGTCTCCTATGGATCACGGCAGCTCAAAAACCATGAGCAGAATTATCCAACTCACGACTTGGAGCTCGCTGCCGTGGTGCTCGCACTTAAAATGTGGAGGCACTACCTACTCAGTAACCTCGTGCATTTATATACCGACCACAAAAGCCTCAAGTACATAGTCACTCGGAAAGAGCTGAACATGAGGCAGCGGAGATGGTTAGAGATAATAAAGGATTACGAAATAGAGATCCATTATCACCCCGGCAAGGCAAACGTAGTGGCGGATGCGCTGAGTCGCAAGTCACACGTCAACAATCTGACCATCACACCGTTGGAAGAGATCGAACCACCATTACATGTGATTCAGCATGGAGCTCTCTAAAACTTAGCGTTGATCCCCACCATCCGTGAAGAGATAGCGGCAGCTCAGAAACATGACAAGGGCATGTCACATTTGCGGAGACGTATATACAGTGGGGAGCTGAAATGTTTCTGGGAAGACGGAGACGGCGTCCTATGGTTCAAGGAACGGATCGTCGTACCCCGTAACCCGGAGGTACGGAAGAAAATCTTTGATGAGGCTCACTTGTCAAAGTTTTCTATTCACCCCGACAGCAACAAAATGTATCAAGAACTCAGAAGCAAATTTTGGTGGACACGGATGAAGCGGAAGATCGCAAAGTACGTGTCCGAGTGTGATACATGTCGAAGGGTGAAGGAAGACCACATGAGGAAATCGGGACTGCTACAACCACTTGGCGTTCCTGCCTGGAAATGGGAGGATGTGAGCATGGACTTCATCGTCGGTTTACCCACCACTTTTCAGAAGCATGATTCTGTGTGGGTGATCATCGACCGGCTCACCAAAGTTGCCCATTTCATCCCGGTCAACACAAACTACAACGCCAAGAAGTATGTTGAATTGTACATGTCACGGATCCTATGCTTGTACGGCGTACCCCGCACCATCATATCGGACCGGGGCATTTTATTTATGTCCTGTTTTTCGGAGAAGCTACACGCTGCGTTAGGGACGAAGCTGATCCGTAGTTCAGCATACCACCCGCAGACGGATGGGCAAACCGAGCGGGTAAACCAAATTTTAGAAGATATGCTACGAGCTTGTGCTATCAACCACGGTAAGAATTGGGAGGATCACTTGCCGTTGGCCGTGTTCTCGTACAACAATGGGTACCAAGCCAGCATCAAGATGGCGCCTTACGAGGCACTATATGGGAGAAAATGCCGCACACCACTGAATTGATGTGAGTCTGGCGAAAGGGTCTCCTTTGGGATTGATCTTGTCAACAACGCGGATGAAAAGGTTCGGCTGATTCAAGCGAACCTAAATGCCGCCCAATTTCGACATAAACAGTATGCGGACCGGAGAAGACGCCCATTACAGTTCGAAGTCGGGGATCACGTATATCTACGTGTGTCTCTAATGAAGGGCGTGAACAGATTCAGGGTGAGAGGAAAGTTAGCACCCCGATTCATCGGTCCATTTTAGATTACAGAAAGATGTGGATCAGTAGCATACCGGCTAAATTTACCAGAAACACTCTCCGATGTGCACAACGTCTTTCACATCTCCCAGCTGAGGAAGTGTCTCAAGTTATCAACCACCATTCAGCTGGAGGATATAGAAGAACTGAAACCGGATCTCACGTATCGGGAGGAACCGGTTCAGATCCTTGATGAAAAGTGTCACACCCGGTTTTTCCGAAGAACAACCAAGTGAATATCACATGTATGCCAGGATCATTTTCTCATACATGCGATGACAAATAGTGAAGCATCATTTATTACAAGCCAGGTGTCGAATATAAGTAAGTCTTACATAGTAAATGTCTCGATGGACAATAATAAGTTCATCACAAGTAAATAAACTAGCAGCGGAATATTATTCTTTTTGGGCTCCATCACAGGCGTTGCCCGGGGTCTTCATGAACCTAAAAGCCTTCCTCGGGTCCAAAATCTTGGTCATTATACACCACCTCATTATCTTGTCCTGAGCAGCAATATAAACCAACAAATATGCAAGTTTGAGTACCAATGGTACTCAGCAAGTGTGGGAAAATTATATCATGCAGGGCTAGAACAAGGAGAGGTTAAACTCATGGTTAAAGCACTACGCAATTAATACCTATCACCTTAGCTTATTAAGCACCTACATTACTACACAGGTGAAATGGTCTCAATCTCCCATCCCATCATCATAATCCAATAACCATAACATCATTTCCAATGTTAAGCTCCCCGCTTAACTTCCAAAACCTTCAATCCTCTAATCATGAATAAGTCCAGGCCGCTCTTAACCGTGAGCACGGCTGTCAAGACAGTTTTGACTCTGCAGAGTTTGTACCACTGTACCCACACGTAGTGATTTCATCCCCCGTTGCCGGGTGGACTAAAAGAACCTCCATTATGCCAGTGGCTACGATCCACATTCACACTTCCCAGGTGTGCAGCCAGGAGATCACTACGAAGCCTTTACAAAGGGATTCCCGACGAGCGTGGGCCCACTGAGGTTTCACCCCTAACAGCATACAAGAGGCTCCAACCCCGCTGCAGTGGCCCCCTCTTGAGCCTTGCGGTTCATACGGTAGTCCAGCTGACACCTACTCCCCGCACCATCCAACACACCCATACTACGCCGGGGATACACCTAATTAATTGGCCAAGCTGCCCCATCTCAGCATGTGGTTGGCACTGTAAAGCCGGGTTACATGCTCCATGAACCGGTCCTTAGGATCCAGGCAAGTACTAAACACAAACCCAAGTCTCGTGCACCCAGCACACAACCAAAAACATCCAACTTGCCTTGATCCCTACCTCTACATAACTCACAATAGCTCATTCAAGAGTATGGTAAAATAAACTGATGATCTCATATCCCAAATATCCCATTCTAAGCATGGCTAAGCATATGCATGTAAATAAATGACATGACAAAATAAATCCCAACCCAAGCTACAAGGAAACAAGGTAATGCAATTCTAGGGAAACTTCCTAGCATGGGTTTCATATTTCATTTGACAATGCAAATAATCTCTATCTACACATTCTAGCATAGGATCAAAGTGGTCAAGGACACTTGCCTCCCTCTTGCTGCTCTTGAAATGGGTAGTCCTGATCTTGGAAAGGAATAACTTGCTCTTGAACAGGTTCTACTTCATACCATCACACATAGCAAAAGAAAAACAACAATCATAAGACATAGTTCACACTTCTTACTTCATACAAACCACACATTCACATTTATGAAAGTTCTTTACCATTATATGTGTTGTGGATACTCTATGTGTGTTGATTTGTGGCTTGCATACACTTTTATTTATATGTGTATGATTCCTACTTTGGTGTTCATATTTATACTTATATACTATATATATATATGTGTATATATGTGTGTGTTTCAGTTTTAAATAAATTCCTTATATTAATCTACCAAGTATGTATGAAAAGTATTTTTCTTCTCCATATGTGCCTTCATAATTTCTATCAACCCTAAACTGAACTCTTTGGATTTTAAAAACTCCATTTATCATTTACTAGTTGCTATAATTTCAGATTTATATTCCTATGCATAATTGTGTATTTTATTATGAAATTAGTAATACACATCATCTAAACAGTATAGGTTCTGGTCCTAAATAATTTAATAACATATTTTGACCTTGGCCTCTGATGTAAACTATTTCATAATTATTTTCCCTATTTTTCTACAACTATTCTTTACTTAAAAATGTGTCCCCAAACTAATAAATGTGAATAATATATGAAACAGATTCATATCAGCCCAAAAACATACTTTTATCTCACTCCAAAGTTTTCTAAGTACTGAGAAAGTTTTTAATTAATTTTGACAATTATGTTTATCCCATTTTTAATTTTTAAACACTAGTTACATATTCTATTTTCTAAATTAAATACTAAACAGAGCTAAAATAATGAATTCTCCCCATTACAGGATCTATAATATTATTTTCATAATTTCCAGGGGTCTAGCTACACTTATCAGAGGTGTTTTTCCTAATTTCTATTAAGTCCAGGGGCTAAAACTGATTTTTAAATGAATTTACATGATTTTCTGGAGTTCCAGGGGCTAGATCTGAAGTTTCCGGGGCTAGCTCTTATTTCCCAAGAACCCCAGGGGGTAGCACGTAAGAATTCCAGTCTTTATAATGCGGGGTTGACGTGGACCGTCCGATTTTAAACCGACGGCTGAGATTATAACATCGAACCGGTACGCGGGGTTTTAAAGTCTACCGTGTGATTTAAAATAAACGACGCACAAGCGGCCACGTCGCTCTGATCGAACGCGGGCGGCGCTGCCGGCGGCGCACGGCGGCGGGAAGCGGCGATCTCGCCGGAAAGTTTCGGATCCTCGAGAATTCTGCCTAAAACTGTGATCTCATGGCATAGATCGGTAGAGGGGAGGTCAGGGATCTCACCTCGGGGGTTTCCTCGAGCTCGGGGGTCCTGGAAAGTGATCGGCGGCGAGGTCCGAGGCAGAACCACGGCGAAGCTCGTCGGCGCTGGATTTACACCGTAAGTCTTCGGGTTTTCTACCCTGCAAAGTTCCCCGGAGGCGGTGGATCAAGACCAGCGAGTTAGATCAGAGTTTCCGAGCTTAGATCGGCCAGAATTCACCGGCGAAGTCTCGGTGCTCACCGGAGTGAAAATCGGTGATCGCGTGAGAAAAACTGATCGGATCGGGGGTTTTTATAGCCGGGGGAGGGCGGTGGGTCTGTTGTGATCGAGTTGGAGTCCTCTGGGACCAGAATTCGGCTGCGGGACGGGCTTTCCCGGTCGGTTGCGATTTCGCGCGCTCGGGAGAAAAGTCCGGGGTCGCGGGGGCTCGGGGTTAGGGATGACAGGTGGGTCCCACCCGTCGGTGAGGGGCAGCGCGGCGCGCGCGGGGGCGGGCTGGGCGGAAGTAGCTGGGCCGGCTGGCGGGTTTCGGCCCACTGGCCAGTTTTTTCCCGTTTTCTCTTTTTCTTTTTCCATTTCTTTTCTGTTTTGAGTATAATTTGAATTCCAGTTTGAATTTGAATTTTTGCAAAACATGCAACACGTCCAAAAATTTTTAAATTCCCCTCTGAACATGGTTTAGAGTTTTGAATCAAAATTTGGGGTGTTACAGCTCTTCCCCCCTTAAAAGAAATCTCGTCCTCGAGATTGGTGTTTCTAAGAAAACAATTCCGGAAATTGTGCCTTTAGTTCATCTTCCCGTTCCCAGGTGGCTTCCTCTTCCGAGTGATGCTTCCACTGCACTTTGCACATCCGGATTCTTTTATTTCTGGTGAGGCGTTCCATTGTCTCCAAAATCTTGTAGGGTTGCTCGGTATAAGACAAATCTTCAGCTACATCCACTTCATTCATGGGTAACATCTCTTCAGGCGTCCTCAGGCATTTCTTGAGTTGTGACACATGGAATACATCGTGCACGTCCGATAGATGAACCGGTAACTCTAGTTGGTACGTCACTTCGCCTTTTCTTTCCAAAACTTGAAAGGGTCCGATGTATCAAGGTGACAACTTCCCTTTCACCTTGAACCGACGAAGTCCTCTGATAGGGGACACCTTGAGATAAACATAGTCTCCCACGTTGAAAACGAGCTCTCTTCTTCGTACATCAGCATAACTCTTCTGGCGTGTTTGTGCTATCCTCAAGTTGTTGCGAATCTCCCTCACCTTTGCCTCGGCTTCTTGTAGCACTTCTGGACCAAACACTTTACTTTCTCCTGTTTGGTTCCAAAATAGGGGAGTTCTGCACTTCCTTCCATACAAAGCTTCAAACGGTGACATCTTCATACTAGCTTGATAGCTGTTGTTATAGGAAAACTCCGCATACGGTAAGTTCTTGTCCCAACTTCTATTGTTTTTGAGTGCACATGCCCTTAACATATCTTCAAGGATCTGATTGGTTCTCTCCGTCTGCCCGTCAGTTTGGGGATGATAGGCAGAGCTGAAGTTCAGATGGGTTCCCATGGTTTCATGCAACTTCTGCCAAAACCTCGAGGTGAACTGTGTCCCTCGGTCCGACACTATCTTCTTTGGCACTCCATGGTAACACACAATCCTTGACATGTACAATTCTGCCAATTTGGATCCGCTGTAGCTTTCTTTCACAGGGATGAAATGAGCTACCTTGGTTAGCCTATCAATAATGACCCATATTGAATCATACCCGGATTGGGTCCTAGGCAATCCCACGACAAAATCCATGCTGATTTCTTCCCACTTCCATTCAGGCACTTTGAGTGGTTGCAGCAATCCCGCGGGTCGTTGATGTTCTGCTTTCACCAACTGACATGTGTCACATAGGACAACATGTTCCGCGACATCTCGCTTCATGCCATACCACCAATACCTGCTCTTGAGGTCCTGGTACATCTTCGTACTCCCAGGATGAATGGAATAGTCGGAATCGTGAGCCTCCTTCAAAATTAATTCACGGATCTCCTTTACTTCTGGCACACAGATCCTTTTCCCGTGCCACACCGTTCCTTGTTCATCCTCTCTAAAACCAGGAGCTTTACTTTCCTTGATGAGCTGTCTGATCTCTTGTATCTTCTCATCATTCTTTTGACCCTCGCGTATGTCTTGCTCGAGTGTGGAGTCCACTTCCATGGCGATGGCTTCACCACTATTTACTAGACATAGATTGAGCCTTATAACCTCGTCCTTCAATTCTGCGGGCATGTCCTTCAAGCTCAACCTATTGACCTGCACTTTCCGACTCAAAGCATCGGCCACGACGTTTGCTTTCCCGGGATGATAGTTGATGCCCACATCAAAGTCATTGATTAGCTCTAACCATCTCCTTTGTCTGAGGTTGAGATCTGGCTGTGTGAATATGTACTTCAAACTCTTATGATTCGTATATATCTCTGTCCTCTTCCCCATCAAATAGTGCCGCCAAATTTTCAACGCGTGTACCACTGCAGCTAGTTCTAGGTCATGTGTAGGATAGTTCTTCTCGTGCTTCCGAAGCTGCCGGGATGCATATGCCACGACATGTCCTTCTTGCATGAGAACACATCCCAACCCATTTCCAGAGGCATCGCAGTACACTGTGAAATTCTTCTGCATATCTGGCATAACCAACACTGGGGCTGTTGTCAATCTCTTCTTTAACTCCTGAAAGCTCGTATCGCACTGGGGCGTCCAGGTGAATGTGATCCCCTTCTCCAACAGTTTGGTGAGAGGTCTTGAGATCTTGGTGAATCCCTCAATAAACCGTCGATAGTATCCAGCCAATCCCAAAAAGCTTTGAACTTCCCCGACATTTTCAGGGGTTTTCCACTTCTGGATATCTTCGATTTTGGCGGGATCTACGGAGATTCCTCCCTCCGAGATTATATGTCCTAAAAAGGGAACTCTCTTCAGTCAAAACTCACACTTGCTCAACTTGGCATATAGTTGGTGTTCTCTCAGCCTCTGTAACACCAACCTTAGATGTTTCTCATGTTCTTCTTCATCTTTGGAGAAGACGAGAATATCATCTATGAAAACCACCACAAATTTGTCCAGATATTCCATGAATACCTTGTTCATGAGGTACATGAAATATGCCGGGGTATTGGTTAGCCCGAAAGGCATGACAGTGTATTCATACAGTCCGTACCGAGATACGAAAGCTGTCTTGGGAATATTAGATTGCCTTATCTTGAGTTGGTGGTATCCCGACCTGAGATCAATTTTCGAGAACACGCAAGCTCCCCTCAACTGATCAAACAAGTCTTCAATGCGGGGTAATGGGTACTTGTTCTTGATGGTCACCTCATTCAAGGCACGGTAATCCACGCATAACCTTTGAGTTCCATCTTTCTTAGGCACAAATATCACTGGAGCTCCCCATGGTGAGGAACTAGGGCGAACATACCCCTTTTCCGTCAATTCTCTCAAATGATCCTTGAGCTCTTCTAGCTGCTTGGAGTCCATTCGATAAGGTCTCTTGTATATCGGGGCTGTTCCCGGTACTAGCTCAATCGTGAATTCCACGTCACTTCGGGAGGCATACCTGGCAACTCCTCCGGAAAAACATCTGGATATTCCCTGATAGTCCTGATTTCCTCAACTTTCACCTCCACTTGATTTAATTTAATGTCCCTCCTAGGCTCGTGTATCGTTATGAACTTTACTCTTGTGCCACTAGGGTGAGTTAGTTCCACCGTTCTAGTCGAACAATGGATGATTCCTTTATGTTTGGTCAACCAATCCATACCCAAAATAATATCTATCCCTTGTGAATCTATCACTATGAGGTTAGCCGTAAATACTACCCCATTAATGTCTAGGTTCACTTTGGGACACACTTGTCTTGTCCTTATTTCTCCTCCTGGAGAGTTTACGGCTAGCATATGGTTCATTTGTGTGGTTGCTAGGTCATGCTTCTTAACAAACCCTTGAGCAATGAACGAGTGGGTAGCACCAGAATCAAACAGCAGAGTTGCAAGGTGTAAATTGGCAGGAAACTTACCAACTACCACGTCGGGTGCCTCTTGTGCTTCCTCCATAGTGACGTGGTTCACCCGTCCTCTCATTATATTCTGCTGTTGTGGCGGCGCAGGCTTCTTCTTTGGGCATTTATGGGCGTAGTGCCCCACTTCACCACAGCTGAAACATTGCACCCCAATCTTAGATGCCTGGCCCTTGTTGTCTTGGGGTTGGTTTGGGGGTCCTTGCACTGCTGGTCGAGGTGGATATGCGGGGCGAGGCTGCTGCACAAACTGACGTTGCGGCTGTGCTGGTGCTGCGGGAGGCCTGTAGTTTGGGTTGTACCCTCTTGGTGCTGAATAGGGTTCCGCAGCACGGCTCGTCTGCCCCGTAGGTTGCTGCATCAAACGTGGGCGGGTGTTGCTCACTGAGGCTTGATGTGACCACCCAGCCTTCCTCTTATTCTCATTTTCCAGGGCCTTTAGCTTTCTTTCCACCACAAATGCTCTGTCCACCATCTTTTGAAAGCTCTCATACTCATTTGAGGACATTGCACACTGCATTTCTGCGGTAAGCCCTTCCACGAAACAATCTTGTTTCTGCTCGTCAGTCTCTATGTCCCGTGGGGCATAACGGGATAGTTGAGTGAATTTAGTGAGGTATTCCCTCACCGTCATGTTTCCCTGCTGCAGTCCCAAAACCTCTTTCCTCTTGTTTTTGAGTTCACCTCTTGGGATGTAATGGTTGCGGAAGCTACGCTTGAACTCTTCCCAAGTGATGCTCTCAGGGTCATGATGGGCGGCCACGTAGGCGGTCCACCAATCAGCAGCAGGTCCATGCAATTGATGAGAGGCAAACAGCACCCTCTCATACCCTTGGCACTGTATGATCCTCATCTTACTTTCAATGGTCTTCAGCCAATCATCTGCCTCCAGAGGTTCAGCAGCACTTGCAAACTTTGGAGGTTGAGTCCCTAGAAACTCACTCAACCTTGGTTGGCGTGGTGCAGCTTGTGGAGGTGGAACTTGATGCAAGTTGGCCACCACTTGAGTCAAGTTCTGGATGAGCTGATTTTGATTCTCCAGCATTTGGTGGAGAGGGTCAACTTCTTCACGGCGACCACCCCGGTCCTGGCCTCCAGAAAGATGAGGGTTGCATGCCTCATCATTGTTGTTGGCGGGGTTGGCAGCACGTCCTTTTCCTCTTCCGGCCATCTGGCAGAATCAACCAATGTTAATTTGAAAGCATTTAGTATCGTCTTACTATTTTCACTTGTTTGTACTTTGAAGTGTTGAAGCTTTGTTAAAATTTTACGAGGGTTTATATCTCACACTAAACAAATGCACTATTATTTCCTGTGGGTTTACACACCAAAGCAAAACAATCTGAAGACGAGGCTGTGGACAATTGCTCATGGCTTCCACAACTCACGTCACACACCAAGCATTATCACACCATTAACTACGTAACGACTCGACTACTCGACCTCTTGCTAGTTAGGGGAAAGACTCTACACTACTCGTCCTCTTGAGCTGGCTCCTCGGGATCTTCCTCCTCATTTCGGCTACCTTCTGACTCTGCTTTGGGTGGGGAGGCTGCTGGTGGAGAAGTGCGACGACGCCTGATTGCTCGGCGATCCGGGGAGTCAGGGGTCCATGGATCACTCACGGTGACACACAGTTCATTCCCATCTCCTCTTTCTCTCGCCTTTAAGCAAGCTCGCAGCAATGCCTCCGTTTCCTTCAGGGTGTCTCGGACATCCTGAAGCTCTTGTTGGCACTCCTGCAGTCGAGTGCTGAGCATAGCAGCATCCTCCAAGAACAAGTCCATGTGCTCATGGGATGTCCCTTGCTGCACCGGTGGGTACTTGTACTCCGTGGTACCACTCTCACGTTGGAGGACATACATGTACTCAGTTTTGTCCAAGTGGCGACGATAGATGTGACTCTGGCAGGTGATGGCCTCCCAGGTGACATCTCTCTCCGCGTCAACTTGTGTTGCTTGACAAGCTGGAGAGTGGTGAATCTTAAGCAGCTGATTCTCGTGTATAATCCTCATCTCCGAACTCCATTCTTCCCTCTTCTCACGGATGGTCCTGGCGGAGTTATAGTGGATGATGAGCTTGCCCGTATTGCCGGCGGCTTCGAGCATACGTCGAAGACGGCGCAACAAATCTCCTACTGCCAATCCGTAGGAAAGGTACGTCACTGGACGACTCTCCTCTCTTTCAGCAAGGGCAACTACGGGAACTCTCCCTCCCGTGGACTTACGAGCGGTGCGAATCATGCGAACCATCTAAAACAAAAGAATTTAAAATTAGATTAGATAAAATCTCAAACAAAAATCCTATTTTGAATGAAAGTTGGGGTAAGATGAAGAAAATAACTCTTTAAATAACACTCTTCAACCCACACCTTGGAAAATAGTTTTTAAGAAAATAGGGCCCTTAAATACGTCCATTTCTACCTAGGTCCACGTTCCTACGGGCAACCTTGGCTCTGATACCACCTCTGTCACACCCGGTTTTTCCGAAGAACAACCAAGTGAATATCACATGTATGCCAGGATCATTTTCTCATACATGCGATGACAAATACTGAAGCATCATTTATTACAAGCCAGGTGTCGAATATAAGTAAGTCTTACATAGTAAATGTCTCGATGGACAATAATAAGTTCATCACAAGTAAATAAACTAGCAGCGGAATATTATTCTTTTTGGGCTCCATCACAGGCGTTGCCCGGGGTCTTCATGAACCTAAAAGCCTTCCTCGGGTCCAAAATCTTGGTCATTATACACCACCTCATTATCTTGTCCTGAGCAGCAATATAAACCAACAAATATGCAAGGTTGAGTACCAATGGTACTCAGCAAGTGTGGGAAAATTATATCATGCAGGGCTAGAACAAGGAGAGGTTAAACTCATGGTTAAAGCACTACGCAATTAATACCTATCACCTTAGCTTATTAAGCACCTACATTACTACACAGGTGAAATGGTCTCAATCTCCCATCCCATCATCATAATCCAATAACCATAACATCATTTCCAATGTTAAGCTCCCCGCTTAACTTCCAAAACCTTCAATCCTCTAATCATGAATAAGTCCAGGCCGCTCTTAACCGTGAGCACGGCTGTCAAGACAGTTTTGACTCTGCAGAGTTTGTACCACTGTACCCACACGTAGTGATTTCATCCCCCGTTGCCGGGTGGACTAAAAGAACCTCCATTATGCCAGTGGCTACGATCCACATTCACACTTCCCAGGTGTGCAGCCAGGAGATCACTACGAAGCCTTTACAAAGGGATTCCCGACGAGCGTGGGCCCACTGAGGTTTCACCCCTAACAGCATACAAGAGGCTCCAACCCCGCTGCAGTGGCCCCCTCTTGAGCCTTGCGGTTCATACGGTAGTCCAGCTGACACCTACTCCCCGCACCATCCAACACACCCATACTACGCCGGGGATACACCTAATTAATTGGCCAAGCTGCCCCATCTCAGCATGTGGTTGGCACTGTAAAGCCGGGTTACATGCTCCATGAACCGGTCCTTAGGATCCAGGCAAGTACTAAACACAAACCCAAGTCTCGTGCACCCAGCACACAACCAAAAACATCCAACTTGCCTTGATCCCTACCTCTACATAACTCACAATAGCTCATTCAAGAGTATGGTAAAATAAATTGATGATCTCATATCCCAAATATCCCATTCTAAGCATGGCTAAGCATATGCATGTAAATAAATGACATGACAAAATAAATCCCAACCCAAGCTACAAGGAAACAAGGTAATGCAATTCTAGGGAAACTTCCTAGCATGGGTTTCATATTTCATTTGACAATGCAAATAATCTCTATCTACACATTCTAGCATAGGATCAAAGTGGTCAAGGACACTTGCCTCCCTCTTGCTGCTCTTGAAATGGGTAGTCCTGATCTTGGAAAGGAATAACTTGCTCTTGAACAGGTTCTACTTCATACCATCACACATAGCAAAAGAAAAACAACAATCATAAGACATAGTTCACACTTCTTACTTCATACAAACCACACATTCACATTTATGAAAGTTCTTTACCATTATATGTGTTGTGGATACTCTATGTGTGTTGATTTGTGGCTTGCATACACTTTTATTTATATGTGTATGATTCCTACTTTGGTGTTCATATTTATACTTATATACTATATATATATATATATATATATATATGTATATATGTGTGTGTTTCAGTTTTAAATAAATTCCTTATATTAATCTACCAAGTATGTATGAAAAGTATTTTTCTTCTCCATATGTGCCTTCATAATTTCTATCAACCCTAAACTGAACTCTTTGGATTTTAAAAACTCCATTTATCATTTACTAGTTGCTATAATTTCAGATTTATATTCCTATGCATAATTGTGTATTTTATTATGAAATTAGTAATACACATCATCTAAACAGTATAGGTTCTGGTCCTAAATAATTTAATAACATATTTTGACCTTGGCCTCTGATGTAAACTATTTCATAATTATTTTCCCTATTTTTCTACAACTATTCTTTACTTAAAAATGTGTCCCCAAACTAATAAATGTGAATAATATATGAAACAGATTCATATCAGCCCAAAAACATACTTTTATCTCACTCCAAAGTTTTCTAAGTACTGAGAAAGTTTTTAATTAATTTTGACAATTATGTTTATCCCATTTTTAATTTTTAAACACTAGTTACATATTCTATTTTCTAAATTAAATACTAAACAGAGCTAAAATAATGAATTCTCCCCATTACAGGATCTATAATATTATTTTCATAATTTCCAGGGGTCTAGCTACACTTATCAGAGGTGTTTTTCCTAATTTCTATTAAGTCCAGGGGCTAAAACTGATTTTTAAATGAATTTATATGATTTTCTGGAGTTCCAGGGGCTAGATCTGAAGTTTCCGGGGCTAGCTCTTATTTCCCGAGAACCCCAGGGGGTAGCACATAAGAATTCCAGTCTTTATAATGCGGGGTTGACGTGGACCGTCCGATTTTAAACCGACGGCTGAGATTATAACATCGAACCGGTACGCGGGGTTTTAAAGTCTACCGTGCGATTTAAAATAAACGGCGCACAAGCGGCCACGTCGCTCTGATCGAACGCGGGTGGCGCTGCCGGCGGCGCACGGCGGCGGGAAGCGGCGATCTCGCCGGAAAGTTTCGGATCCTCGAGAATTCTGCCTAAAACTGTGATCTCATGGCATAGATCGGTAGAGGGGAGGTCAGGTATCTCACCTCGGGGGTTTTCTCGAGCTCGGGGGTCCTGGAAAGTGCTCGGCGGCGAGGTCCGAGGCAGAACCACGGCGAAGCTCGTCGGCGCTGGATTTACACCGTAAGTCTTCGGGTTTTCTGCACCTGCAAAGTTCCCCGGAGGCGGTGGATCAAGACCAGCGAGTTAGATCAGAGTTTCTGAGCTTAGATCGGCCAGAATTCACCGGCGAAGTCTCGGTGCTCACCGGAGTGAAAATCGGCGATCGCGTGAGAAAAACTGATCGGATCGGGGGTTTTTATAGCCGGGGGAGGGCGGTGGGTCTGTTGTGATCGAGTTGGAGTCCTCTGGGACCAGAATTCGGCTGCGGGACGGGCTTTCCCGGTCGGTTGCGATTTCGCGCGCTCGGAAGAAAAGTCCGGGGTCGCGGGGGCTCGGGGTTAGGGATGACAGGTGGGTCCCACCCGTCGGTGAAGGGCAGCGCGGCGCGCGCGGGGGCGGGCTGGCGCGGAAGTAGCTGGGCCGGCTGGCGGGTTTCGGCCCACTGGCCAGTTTTTTCCCGTTTTCTCTTTTTCTTTTTCCATTTCTTTTCTGTTTTGAGTATAATTTGAATTCCAGTTTGAATTTGAATTTTTGCAAAACATGCAACACGTCCAAAAAATTTTAAATTCCCCTCTGAACATGGTTTAGAGTTTTGAATCAAAATTTGGGGTGTTACAAAAAGGCTTGAACCATACGCAACCGTACGTTGTGGTTCTACAATATTCTATGGAGTAATCACTCGTAGATGAAGCGACATGGGAGAGCGAAGGATTTCTTCGCGCTAACTGCCCCGACTTTTTCACGTCGCATATACGGTAATCCTCCACCGTCCTCTCTCTTATTTTCACCTTATAATCTCGCGACGAGATTCTTTTAAAGGGGGAGGAATGTAAGGGCCTAAGTTTTTGGCACATATCCAAAGTGTTCATCACCACACACACACTTTATTTGAAGAAACTTTGTGAACACATTTGAAGAGAAAGTAAACACCATCAACATGGTCATTAGGGAATAAACTCACAAAACGCAAAAGTGGCATTTCCCACATGCATCTTATAGGGGCTGGGCATATGAAAAACTCCTACACCTTGCTAAGAATGCTAATGCCAAATTTCACCCAAATCCAAAACCTTTTTGAGGTCTTTTTGGGTAAAACAAGAAAGAGGGTAGTTTGAACTCAAATTCAAATTCAAACTACTTCCATTCCATGAATTCAAAAGTCTGACTTTGTATTCATCATGTTTTTATGGTAGACTTGTTAAGTGTAACAAATGACTTATCGCGTGCTTTTCAAAGAAAAGATCAAGATATTGTTGAAGTAACAAGTTTAATTATGGATGTAAAATATTGATTGCAGAATATGAGAGACAATGGATGGGAGACATTGTTCCAACAAGTGGAGTCCTTTTGTGACAAGAATCAGATTGAAGTGCCAAAAAATGGATAAAGAAGTGAATGCAAAAGGGACATATTTACGTAAAAGGAAAAAAGTAACAAACATGCATTTCTGCAATGTTGATATTTTCATTGCTTCCATAGATTCCATTTTGATAGAGATGAATCATTGCTTTAATAAAGTCAGTTCAAAATTATTACCATGCATGGCTTATCTAAATACAAGGAACAATTTCTGTAATCTTGACGTGCATAAGCTTCTGACACTTGCTCACATTTATGCTGAAGATTGCACAATAGTTTATTGTTTGGTGTTGAGAAATCAAATTTAAAGCTTCATTCTCAACATTAGGAGAAGTGAAGAATTTCTTGGATGCAAAGATCATCAATGGTTGCAGAAAAAATGGTTGGCACTGAAAAGAATAGATCTTTTCCATTGTTCTATCGACTCATTGAGCTAATTTTGATACTCCCAGTAGCAATAACATCGGTTGCGAGGGTATTTCCTGCTATGAATCTTATAAAGACAGATTTGCGCAATAGAGTGGGAGATGAATGGCTCAATAACTTGATGATATGCTACACTGAGAAGGAGATATTTAGAAGAATTACTTATGAGAAAATCATAAAAGGGTTTGAAGACATGAAAGAACGTCGTATGTTAATGCCAAAAAATGATTTAATGATATGCAATTATTCTCTATTTTTAAATTAATTTGTAATAATGTGTAAGGGCCTAAGTTTTGGCACATATTCAAAGTGTTCATCACCACACACACACTTCGTTTGAAGAAACTTTGTGAACACATTTGAAGAGCAAGTAAACACCATCAACATGGTCATTAGGGAATAAAATCACAAAATGCAAAATGGCATTTCCACATGCATCTTATAGGGGCTGCGCATATGAAAAACTCCTACACCTTGCTAAGAATGCTAATGCCAAATTTCACCCAAATCCAAAACCTTTTTGAGGTCTTTTTGGATATAACTAGAAAGAGGGTAGTTTGAACTCAAATTCAAATTCAAACTACTTCCATTTCATGAATTCAATAGTGGGAGGCATATTCTTACTCAGCACATTTTCGTGAGCTCACACACCAATTTTCACTCCATTTAGAGTTAATCTTGACATGAGCTAAGTTTAGTAAATTCAAACTCAATTTAAATTTCAAACTGCATATGTGCTGAAATTATATTCAAACACTCCACAATTTAAATTCTATCCAATCCAAATGGGCATTTGGTAGATAATTCAAATTCAAAAGGGTATTGGGGGGATTACTGTTTGTAGCAGTGGGAGGAAGTTAATTTTGGAGGTTAAAACCGGGGTGGGACCCACATGTCAGCTTCACAAATCAAAGAACCGACTGAAGCACCGAGTACTTGGGTCTCGGGCTCCCGCCGCGGCCACCACCGCGCCAGGCCGTTGGCGCCAGCAGCTGCTTCCTCCACGCACCGCTGGAGCCTCCGTTCAGCGTGGATATTATGTCCCGAGCAGCTCAAGCCGTGTTACCCTTCTGTTCTCGCGCGATCACTCGCACTCAGTGCCGCTCGCTAGATAAACGCCGCCACCTCCATTTCCGATCGCTCAAGCTAGCCGAGCCTCGGTTGCTCAAGCAGTCTACACCAAAGAACATCGCCATCTTGTGCTCTACCGAGCTGTCACAGTACTCCGGGGTTTTTCCTGCGGGGTTGGGCGGCAATTTGAGGATTTCCACCGAGCTCTCACGAGTACCGGCGGAGCTTCACTTCGGGTCGCCGTCGACAGAGCGCCACAGCCGTCGTCGTTGCCCGCTTGCTACACAAGAAAGGTGCGCTATACTTCCTAGGTCGTGTAGCTGCAAGCCTTGTAGCAAATGATCAATCATAGGATGAGAATTTCCAAATATACTGAGAGCTAGTTCATATGAGCCGAGCTCACCTCCGATTGAAATTTGGACTCCACACAATCTTGTTGGTCAAGCCAGTTGGCCAGTAGGTTCTATACGTGCTAGCACACACGCTCGAGTAAGAAGCAAGGAAAACCGATGAGATTGGCCGTGATATGGCCGTTTTCCTCGCCGCCATTGCAAAGTATCTCGGCTCACCGTCGAGGGTATGGTTGCCAGCGTTTCTAGCTTCCACGAGGCCTTGGTTCATGTTCCTCTTGCTCCATTGATGCTCTACGAGCAATTTCCGATCGATTTGATGCACGGTGGTGCGAAACCAACCTCGCTGAAACCCTAGCGGGTGCTGTCGCTGGTGCGCGCAGGTTTCCGGCCATCTCCGGTGGCCGGCGAGCCCACAGCTGAGTTTAGGAGGTCGGAAAAGGGGAAGGCGGCGAGTTTCGGGCCGGGAGGTGGCCGGGAACTCGGTTCCGGCGAGTCTTGCCGGAGACCACCGCCGCCGGGTGTTTGGCGCGAGGAGGAAGACGAAGCACTGTGTGTGGGACCCGTTGGCAGAAGTTTAAACTTTTCTTTGATTTTCAGTTTTAGTTCAAACTTCAAACCCACATAACTTTGGCTAGAAAACTCCAAATCGAGTGAACCAAATTTTGTTGGATTCAAATCTCTGAGTACTTTCCAACAAATCAAGTTTCACTTCATGAAAACTCACAGTTATCCAGAATTAATTCTTCAAAATTTAAATTGGTTAGAATTTTAACTGGAGAACCCTTTGGAGGAAAATTATGAAATTCTGCTATGATTTTCACCAAACTATCCTTGAGTTATAATAAAAATTTCAGATCCATTTGAGCTCATTTGGTCCACCTAATGGTGTGATTAATCAAACTGTTCCAGAGAAAATAGAAAATGTCCAGAAACATTTTTCAGAATTTCTGTGAAATTGTTTAGCTCATATATTCAGCTAAGAACCTTCAAATTAAGTAAGACCAACTCTTATTAGAACCCTCCAAAAATCTAGTTTTCAGAAAGTCATGGATTGCTCCATGAAAATCCCTAGAACACCCTGAGAGTTCCAATTGAGGTCAAGTACATAATTATTTGTGGAGAGCTCAAATGAGCTTTGCTGTAAATAAAACTTGGCCAAGTCTCTGTTTAGGTTGTAACCAAACCACAGTAAAAATTTCAGAGTCATTGGGTCTGTCTATTGAGACTTATAGCCTTCACAAGTTTAACTTCAATTTAAGTGCATTTAAATTGATACATATACATGTTTATCTCATGTAGTCGCTAAGGTTGAGGAGGAACCCTAAGTCTTAGACTTCGCCACTTCGGAAGAACAGCTAGCCTACGACCAAGAGCGGCAAGGCAAGCTCTGGTATGCATTAACCCGTTTTAAATTTTTTTACTGTTTTGAAAACTTACTTTAAGCACCCACTTACTTCTTCAATTAGAGTTTTGTCTGAAACCTAATTGCATAGCCAAGAAAACCCTGGGTTGGGATTAGGTTTGAAAACCCTGTTAGCTACTATAATGCTACGATAGTGTAGGATTCGGTACAAGTCGAGTAGCTGGAACTGCTCGCGAGAATAGGCTAGAGGCACATCGCTCGGGTAAAGATAGCAAATGAAACGCATGGCAATAAAAATGAGACTGAGCGGAGAGTAAGGGCAGCAGGACTTTGGGGCCTGGGTGCCATAGCTCTGCTTGTGTCGATTGAGGACCGAGTCGTGTGTGGGCCTATTGAACAAGCTAGAACAGTACCGAAGACCTACCGGCTATATGAGAACTAGGAAACCGATGTAACTCGGGTAGCTGGGTATTGAGGCATTGCTTGTCGTTCAGAGGGTAGGTCGAGAGCTCGAGGTTTAAATCGGCTGGCGGCACTATGGATGCGCGCGCAGATACCTCTTGCTCGGGACCATAGGACAAGTTCAATATTTGGCTGACGAGTGAAAGGTAGTTGCGTACGACGTCCGTGATGGTTGTATTAGGCAACATCGAGTACGGGCGTACATGACGGGTTATTCGGGTAACCCTACATGTGTAAATCGATTATAATCGCCGTCCCTCGCGATTGGTGAGTACTACTTGTTCACTGTACTGTGACGTAGAAAGAACAGGCTAGATCCATGTTAAAAGTTTGCTGATTTGAATGTTGGACTTTGCTTGTTAAATGTCTTGTTGTAGCTTAGAGCTAATTAAAGTTCTTTTCAACTTTGGGCAAAGTACATGAGAGAAATGTGTTTCTTGTTTGATTGCGACTCTCTAATGTGCCTTAGCGTAAGGTTCTCCACAACCTGCTGCTAAAATTTGAAAGTAAGGTTCAAATAATTAGGTGAGTCCTTTGCAAATTATTTACCTCATGTACCCTATACCCTTCATGTAGAAGTTTCATGTATAGGAGAGACGGGTCAGTCTTGCTGAGCCATCGTGCTCACTGCTTGTGTTTGAAGCATTTGCAGGGGTTTATGAGGAAGGGACTCCCGAGGAGGAGACGGAACTTCAGGAGTGGAACCCCGTCGAGTGGGAGTCGTGCACGCCGCCGCATTAGTGTGTGTGCATGCTAGCGGGGACACGTTCACGGGCTGAACGTGAACTCGATGCGTAGTCTACGCCCGTGAGTGTAGACTGAACTTATTTTATTGTAAAAATATTCATAAACTGGTTTATGTAATAAAAATTTGCTTCCGCTTTGTATCTTTAATGTGCGTTATCCGGTGCTGTGCAACGCAACACCCCTCAGCATGATCCTGGCTCGACGAGGCCGTGGGGCCCTCGCATAATGTCACATATAGTGATATCTATAACTATTTTATTATTTTTTCAGATTGTTACTCATGATGATTAATGGACCGTCAACATATATGTATGTTATACTTTATCTTTATGTATCAAATAATTTTGAATATTTAGATTTTTAAATTTACGTATCACAACATTTAAACATATGTTTACTAGATTATGTGGTTCAGTCCCACGATTTGCCACTTGGAATAGACAAGTCTTCCTAGTATGTTGTAGATGCTTCACTCAACATTGTATCCTGATAGCAAAGTCATTAGAAACCGGATGATGGCACCTCCTTACTTTTCTTTTAAAATTAATTATGTACGTATGTAAAAATAAAAAGGTCACCAGAAAAAACAAGCCATAGTGCCACAGTTACACTGTGCAAGTGCTACGAGTTACAAGCATCTTCGGTCTGGAATATCACAACCAAATTACTAAAATCATAGTTCATCAAGTTTATTCTGCATATATATAAGAATTATTTTTAAGCCAAAATACTAACTAGTACTAGCAGAAGGTGATGAGAATCTGCCTGCAAAGATGCTTCTTCCAATATGGACACAGCATACGGTTTTGAGATATATATATGCATACATACAAACATGTACCAATATTCTACTAACTACGTACGTATCAAGTTACACATAAGAATTAAAATAGAAAAAACATCAAAGATGCCCTTCTTGTCCGCAACGTAACTAGACAAAATCAGACATGCCACCCTGCTTCATAAGACTGGCATTATTGACTCATTACTAACGTCGTCACACTCTACACACAACACACAAAAACAACAGATCGTCGAGGGATGGCAGCAGAAGCAATGGCGTTGGAAGGCGTCACCCACCGGACGCTGGACGTGAACGGCATCAAGATCCACGTCGCTGACGCTGAGGCCGGAGACGGCTCCGCAGGCACAGTCCTCTTCCTGCACGGCTTCCTGGAGCTCTGGTGGTCGTGGCACCACCAGCTGCGGTCCCTCTCCGCGCGGGGCTACCGCTGCCTGGCCCCCGACCTCCGCGGCTACGGCGACTCCTCCGCGCCGCCTTCCCCGTCCTCCGACACCGCCTTCCACCTCATCGGCGATGTGATTGGCGTGCTGGACACGCTCTCCCTACCGCGGGTGTTCGTGGTCGGCCAGGGCTGGGGCGCCCTCCTGGCGTGGCACCTCAGCATGTTCAGGCCGAGTTCGCGCGGATGAACAACAGCTTCATCTTCAGGAGGCTCCTCACCACCCGCGACACCGGCGCTATCTCGCTGTCACCGGAGTGGTGGGGCTCGCCAGACCAGGACATCCCGCTGCCTACGTGGATATCAGAGGAGTACGTCAACGGTCTCGCCGCCAAGTTCGACGAGACGGGCTTCGCCGGCGCCATGAACTTCTACCGCTGCCTCGACCTGTAGGAACTCTACCATTTCAGAATCCCATCAATAAGCACTCTTAATGGGTCCCATCAATGTAATCTTCCAGTACATGGTGTGTTTGCAGGAACTGGGAACTGATGGCGCCGTGGACGACAGTGAAGGTGACCGTGCCGACCAAGTACATCGCAGGGGAGGAAGCGATGTCATACAACTACACGAGGGTGCAGGAGTACATACACAAGGGCGGGTTCAAGGGCGACGTGCCAGGGCTAGATGAGGTGGCGGTGATCACCGGCGCCGCGCATTACGTCCACCTCGAGAAGGCGGAGGAAGTCACTGAGCACATCTACAACTTCATACAAAAGTTCTAGAAGTTGATGGTGTCAATATTCTATTGTGACCTCTACTACTTAATAAGTAGTAGAGGTAATGAATTCGATCATCTGTTACAATGATATTTAGCATATCCATGCCCACGTACAGCAAACACAGGCACTGCAGAACTAACATCTGGTTTCGTAGCTCACATATTCTTTATTAAGCTCCCCCAACAGCTTTGCACCTCTCGTAGAATAGTTTTTCATTTTCTAGGCAGCTCCAAAACATGGACAATATATTAGCAGAAGCACCGTTGCTAGCAAGTTCCAGAATGCATTGTGTATGGTAGGCGGAAGTCTAGCGGTGTTGACACTAAAATATGGAGCATGATTATAACTAAGAAAATTTTCCTGGTTTCTGGAAAATAGTTTATTACGAGTAACCTTCCTTGCTTTGTACATACTAGTTTGTGACAGCAACGAGTTTTTGCTTGCATCAAACTTTAATTTGCAATCTTAATTAACACGCTGTAGGGATCCTTTTAAGGTAAAATTAATTTGGTGTAAAAGTATAGTAACATCTTTACTGCTTCAAATATGAATTACATGTTTAATCACCAACAATTATATATGTTGCTTATTTCCTTTATATCATGCCAGGGCGTAACTTTTGTGATGTCTTCATGAGCAGCATGCAGCTTTTTTGGCAATGTTTGATGGATTGACTTACAATATTTGCCTAGGGTCAAATTTGACTTGCTGCATTTCATTTTGTTGGCTATGCATATTTTGTGTCATTTGAACATGCTATCGGAAACGTGAACAAACTCAGAGTAAGGGAATTGACACCCTCATTATTCTTGGGGCCTTGATCTAATAGAACGTAGGAATGGGTGTGTCTTTAATTGTGGCTGTAGCCCCTAGCATCCAGGAAGTCCAGCGACATTTCAAAGAGGAAGCCCATCTATGATGTCTTCCTAGAATAAGAGGCCTTCAGGAACTAGGGCTAGGTCATATTGATGGTCTATGTAAACATTCCAGACCGAGACTCTTTTTTCCGTAAAGGTGTTTTATTTGGTCTCAAACCTTAAGAGTAAGGTGGGGTGGTTGCTCTTGTAGGGTTGTACTATTCTCCTTTTCCTCTCTTGATCGTGTTATTTTCCTATATCATTATGTTAGTGTAGCCGTCATATTTTCTAAGACATTGGATCTAAAATAAATCATTTTAGGACACATGTCAACTGAACTTCGAATTATGATCCTACCAAGTCGGCAAAGGCTGGCATAATTATTTTATCCAATAATCAGAAGAATCTGGTCTTTGATGGAGTTGAAGAAGTATTAATGTAAATAACAGTAGTTAATGATTTTAACTTATTTTACTTCTTTTTAAGTGTTCTAATTCTGGAAAGATTTATTAAGGAAATTCCTCCGCCATTGGTAATTTGTGGCATAATTCGCTCTACCCTCGGCTAATCTCATCTAAACAAGCTACGCAAGCAAGCTGGCATATGTTTTGTGGGAGCGACTAAAATATAAACAACTCTGTGGTGCAATCATATAAAAATCTATCCTAGAGAACACAATATTCATCCTAAGGTCACTGCATTTTTATACTTCATCCCTCTCACCTCCACACGTTATTTTTTAAATATAAATTAGGTGAGAGGATTTAAGTGTAAAAATGCAGTGACCATAGGATTTAGATTGTGTGGGACAGCTATTTGCATCCTAGTCATTCCCATGTTCTGTTTACCATATTGCAAGTGCCAGCATCTCAACGATGGTGTATGTTCGTGTGTACACATAGCAAGTAGTTTGGTGATTTGCACAATGGTGGTCGTCAATATTTTTGATCGATTTTTTTAGATTTTTTGCACAATGCAGTAGAGCTCATTAGAGGCTTCTCCATTTTAATTAACATTGGTCAGCTCAAATTCAATTAACCAGAAAAACACCTGTCGGATGAGAAAGAGGCAAAGAACTCACACGGTATACCCGATCTTGTTGAAATTTTGGCCCAAGTACCCATGCAGTAAATAACAATAATTCCAAATAAATCTCAAAGGCCCATTTATGCAAGAGAGGACGGTGCTAGTGATTTAGTACCACATGGGAAGTTTGAGGGAAGCAACTCCTACATATAAGTGAGGTTGTTCTTCCATTCACTAAGTGAGAGGTAACGAGAGAGGAGAGGGGTGGCCCACACGCACTCCTCCTCCTCCTCCTCGCTCGCCACACCACGCCACGCCACGCCACGCGCGTGTTCGTGTGAATTTGAGGCTCGAGCCGGACCGACAATCTCTTCGTTTCAGGCAGTTTTGAAAAACGCATGTGGTAATACTTTTAGAGCCGCCTGAGATGAAGCTTGTTGTAGTAGTAGGATCCGCACGTTGAAGATAAATCAGATCCGCAACCGAATCAATCTCTAACAGGGACTCTATATATGGCAGAGGAGACCACCCCCCCAAACAAATCGCTCCCACGTTCCAGTTTCTTGCGCCGCCACCGTATACTCCATCTCGAGCGTCGACGTGCACCGATGATCGGGAGAGCAGGTCTCCGGGAACGCTCGTCCTTGCGATCCTACACCGGGAGAGGGCAAATAAGGTTTTTGGGAAGCGCTCTGCACGACTGCTCGCGTTCTTCATCACGGGTCACCTACCGCTGAGATCGGGCGCTGCTGCCCAGCGTCGCCACGAACGCTCGCACCGACCGACTATCGTAGAGGGAAAAAGAACGTCAACATTGTGACATCTAGCAATGCCGATGAGTACAGTTATTCCCTTATTGTTCTTTCTGTTATTCAAACACCATTCTAGTGGTTTGATACGGGTGCTAATGTCCATGTATGTTCTGACATGTCTATGTTTACTTCTTACCAGTTCGTCCGAGATTCCTCTGTCCTATAGAATGGGTCACATGCTTTTGTTCGTGGTGTTGGCATGGTCGATATGAAGTTCACTTCGGGAAACATTGTCTAGCAGAGGAACTGTGGCACCCAGTTCCGAAAATAGAACCAAGTAAATGCATATGTGTGCCCAGGATATTCATCACACATACACATGTAATCCACAAACTGAATTCAGAATATAACCATGAATAAATAGTGTTTAAGTACTTTATTACAATGACTCAATGTCTCACTCATGAATCTCTAACTTATTCTTGCAGAGGAAGTCTCTAATCGACAGTGGAAATAACTAAACAGCAGGCTCCAGTCTTCAACTCCACAGGCATGTTGACGGTAGTTCGCACGCCTAGTACTCCACATGGTCCTCGAAGTACTCATCCTGTAGCTGATGTTTATGTGGTAATGCAAGGGTGAGTACATGTCGTACTCAGCAAGTGCGGGAAAAGTATGACATGTAGCTTACAACAAGGTATGGAATAAAAAGGCTCATTGCAGCAAGCAAATTTTTATTTCAGAAACATGGTAAAAATAGCAACTATTTCTAGGTGAATTTATCCCATCATAATCAAATAATTCAGCAATATTCTCTTATCATAATTCATACAGCACCAAGACTTCGAGACGCTTGAACAACAAGAACAATGAGAGCAAGGCAAGTGCCCCTTGACCATATTGATCCTATGTTTCGAAACTGTTTTGTTTGCAAAAACTCGTATGCTTGAGTCAACTTGATGGGACACCCTTTTATAGGAGTTTACTAGTTTTGTTAACCATCCTTATCGCCAGGAAAGTTGATGAGTCTTGTATGGCCGCTTTTTCCTTTTTGCTTCACTTAATTTACGGGATACGGGAAGCTGAATTAAAACATGGTTAGCTACTGCACTCATATGAATAATGATGATGAGAACTTGATGATGTTAATGGGCATGGAATCAGGGAGATCTAGGCAAGCTTGGTTCGTGGATGTTGCTGAATGAGATGGTGGTACTTGCCATAGATCTAAGGACCAGTTCATGCAAGAATATGCCAGGAAAACAGTGCCACCACAAGGCCAAGTATGGGTGCGGCTTAGCTGATTAATTAGGTGTGTTGCTAGCTTATTATGGACCATGGATGGCGCGGGGAATGGGAGTCGAGAGGGACTGCCCTGGGATCTGCATGGCACAAGAGGAGGCTCGTGGGTGGGAGAATGGTGATTCGAGCCTGCCGGTGAAACCTCAGTGAGTCCATACATCTAGTAGCCCCTTTGTAAAGGCTATTTTGTGATCTCTTGGCCATACACCGACAGTTGTGTACTGGTATAATGGAGGTTCTACAGTCGCCGACGGGTGACAAAATCACGAACTTGTGGGTAAAGTGGTGCCACCTCTGCAGAGTGTAAAACTATCATGATAGTCGTGCTTCTGGTCACAAACACCTGGCCAACTTCCATGATTAGGGGGAAAACATGGGATGGTTATTCGATATGGTTATGGTATGGTCATTGGGATTGGTTTTGGGACTGTTTTGAGTCATGACAATGAGTTTGGTTTTGGCTATATGAATATGAGATGGTTATGAATATTTATGAACATGGGATGAACTTAAGAAAGATTAATGGCTGGATGAGACTTGATAAATGATGAATTATGATGAGAGAATGTTGCTGAATTATTTGATTATAATGGGATAAATTTCACCTAGAAATAGTTTCTGTTTTTACCATGTTTATAAAATAAAAATTTGCTTGTTGCAATGAGCCTTTTTATTCCATACCTTGTTGTAAGCTACATGTCATACTTTTCCCGCACTTGCTGAGTACGACATGTACTCACCCTTGCATTGCCACATAAACATCAGCTACAGGAGATGAGTACTTCGAGGACCATGTGGAGTACTAGGCGTGCGAACTACCGTCAACATGCCTGTGGAGTTGAAGACTGGAGCCTGCTGTTTAGTTATTTCCATTGTCGATTAGAGACTTTCGATGCAAGAATAAGTTAGAGATTCATGAATGAGACATTGAGTCATCGCAATAAAGTATTTAAACACTATTTATTCATGGTTGTATTCTGAATTCAGTTTGTGGATTACAGGTATATGTGTGATGAACATCCTGGGCAGACATATGCATTCACTTGGTTCTATTTTTGGAACCGGGTGTCACAGTTCCTCTGCTGGACTATGGCGTCCGGTCTCGTAAAACACGAAACCCAGCTAATGCATATGTGTGCCCAGGATGTTCGTCACACATACACATGTAATCCACAAACTGAATTGAGAATATAACCACGAATAATAGGGTTAAGTACTTTATTACATCCATCTCTAACATGTTCTTGGAGCGGAAGTCTCTAACTTACTCTAGCAGCGGAAGTCTTATTCTAGCAGAGGAAGTCTCTAACGATAGCGGAAGCAAACTAAGCACGGCAGCGGCTCCATCTTCAACTCCATCCCCACAGGCAAGTTGACGGTAGATCGCACGCCTAATACTCCACATGGTCTTCAAAGTACTCCTCTCCTGTTGCTAATGATTGTATGATAATGCAAGGGTGAGTACATGTCGTACTCAGCAAGTGTAGACAAGTATGACATGTAGCTTACAACAAGGTAGAAACAAAAAGGCTCATTGTAGAAAGCAAAGTTTATTTCACAACCATGATAAAAACAACAACTATCTTTAAGTGAATTTCATCCCAACATATATCCAATTAAAACATCAACATACCTCCATCATAATTCACCATTTTTCATGTCTCAACCGACCATAAATCTTCCTCAACTTTCATCTCATGCTCATGATATCCATAACCATCTCATATTCATACCCCCGAAAACCATCTTATGTTCAAGACTCAACAGTCCCGAACCCATTCTCATTACCGAGATTCAACAGTCCCGAAACCAATACCAAAGACCAAATCATAACCATACCAACGACCATCCCGATACAACCCAATAACCATCCCATCTAATCATGTGAGTTGGCCAGACGCTTGTGACCGTAAGCATGACTATCATGATAGTTTTACACTCTGCAGAGGTGGCACCACTTTACCCACAAGTTTGTGATTTCTTTACCCGTCAGCGACTGCAGAACCTCCATTATACCAGTACACAGCCGTCGGTGTATGGCCAAGAGATCACAAAATAGCCTTTACAAAGGGGTTACTAGATGTATGGACTCACTAAGGTTTCACCAGCAGGCTCAAATCACCATTCTCCCACCTACAGGCCCCCTCTTGTATCATGCAGTTCCCAGAGCAGCCCTCTCTCGACTCCCATTCCCCGCGCTTTCCATGGTCCATAACAATCTAGCAACTAACCTAATTAGTCAGCTAAGCCGCACCCATATTTGACCTTGTGGTGGCACTGTTTTTCCTGGCATGGCTGGCATGAACCGGTCCTTCGATCTACGGCAAGTAAACCACCATCTCATTCTACCACATACACGAACCAAGCTTGCCTAGATCTACCCCGATTCATGTTCATTGTCATCATCAAGTTCTTATCATCATTGTTCATATGAGCGCAGTAGCTAGACACATTCTATCTCACTTCCCATATCCCGTGGACTCAGCGAAGCAAAAGCAAAAACGACCATACCCGACTCATCAACTTTCCCGGCGACAAGGGTGGTTAACAAAACTAGTAAACTCCTATAAAAAGGTTTCCCATCAAGTTGACTCAAGTACACACACGTTTCGCAAACAAAATAGTTCCAAAAACATGGGATCAATATGGTCAAGGGGCACTTGCCTTGTTCCTGTGGTCTTTGTTGCTCAGGTGTCTCGAATTCTTGGTGTTGTAGTCCTTTGTAGATAGCTCCCTGAGCTCGTCCTTCTAATCACGATCACGCACATACAAGATTCACAGCAGTCAATTATCATGCACGAACTTTACTTAAGACGCAATGGTGTAGGTGCATGCTGATCCTACGGTGCAGTTTAGTTTGTGCGTGTTCTTACATGTATGAATGTCTTTGCATGGGGTTTTACGGTGAACAAGGTGTAGGGATCTAATGTGGACGTGGTGATGATCTTGTCTCAAGATCTAGATCAAACAGATCAACACGTGATCTGTCCACACGAAAAGACTTCTGTTCAAAGGGATCGAACAAATAGATGCGAAGAAAACCGCAATGATATCGTAAGGTGGTAACAAAGACCTACCTCACTTCTCCTTGGTGTCGGGGCCTTCCTCCTAGTCAAGAAAGATCGTTGGCTCTCTTCTGGCGACGGCGAGCGTGTCGGGGCTCATCGGCGATCTCAACGGTGGCTGAACTCCGGCGAAGGGGGTTAACTCAGCGAGTTGGGGCTAGGGCCTATAGGTTGTCGACTTGAGAAGGTGTTACGGCCAAGGGGTGTTTCGGGTTCTATTTATAACCAGAAAAAGAAGAGTCCTACTCCGATTGGATTTCAAATATGAGTTCTATTTGATTTGTTTTTGGATCTTAGCGACTTATCTTCAATTTGATCTGGGTGTAGCATTCGACGTGGAAGAATTCATGTCAGTTTCCTTAGTACCGGGTACAGGCGTACAGGGGAAAACCTCTTAAGGATCTCGTCCTTCCGCAGGGATAAGCTCTGGATGCTCCACGTGTCCAGCGGGGGTCTGGCCTCCCTTTTCCGCAGAGGCGAGTTCCGGTTGCGCCATGCGTTTGGCGGGTGGGACCTCCCTCTCCCTCAGAGGCGAGCTCTAGTTGCGCCGCTTGTCAGGTGGGCAGGACCTCCCTATCCTCAGAGGTGAGCTCCACGTGCGCCACGTGTCTGTGTCGGACCTCCCCTCGCTTCGGAGGTGGGCTCCAAGAGTACCACGTGTTCAGCAGCGCCGGACTTCCTTTCTCCTCAGGGACAAGCTCTGAGGTTGACATGTGTCCCTTAGTGTCGGACCTCCCTTCTCCTCGGAGGTGTGCTCCGAGGACGACACGTCTCTAATAGCGTCGGACCTTTCTTCTCCTTGGAGACGAGCTCCGAGGTAGACACGTGTCCAACAGTGTCGGACCTCCCGGAGGTGAGCTCCGAGGGTGACCCGTGTCCCGCAGTGTCTTCTCCTCGGAGGTGAACTCCGAGAGCGACAAGTGTCTAGCGGAACCGGACCTCACTCCCTCCGTGGGGTGAGCTCCGCGAGTGACACGTGTCCCACGGGGTTGGCCTCGCTTTCCCGCAGAGGCTAGCTCCGGGGACAACACGTGTCCTACGGGCCGGACCTCGCCCCTTCCTCATAGGCGAGCTCCTAGCCTGCCACGTGGCCGGTGGTACCGGACCTCACCCCTTTCACAGGGATGAGCTCCGAACTGTAGTTGGCTCTTTTCGGCTATCTTTCTGATTATTTCTCCGTTTCTACTTCTTTTAAAATGTTCCTCTATATGAATTATGCATGCGTGCGTGAATATGAAATTGAGTGTGTTACAAACCTACCCCCCTTAAACTGAATCTCGCCCTCGAGATTCGATAGAGTGGAGAATAGATGAGGGAATTCTGCCTTGATGTCCTCCTCGCGCTCCATGTAGCTTCGGCTTCCGTGTGATGGCTCCATTGTACCTTGCACCATCGGATCACTTTGTTCCTCGTGACCCTTTCCTTCATGTCCAAAATTTTGACAGGGTGCTCTACATAGGTCAGATCCTCTTGAAGCTCAAGGTCAACCATTGGTACTTGTTCTTCTGGAACTCTCAAGCACTTCTTGAGCTGGGATACGTGAAACACGTCATGCACGTCGGAGAGGTGCGTTGGGAGCTCTAGTTGATAGGCTACCTCTCCTCGCTTGCCCAAATCTTGAATGGCCTGATGTAGCGAGGTGCTAACTTGCCTTTGACGTTGAAACGTCGTTGGCCTCGGATAGGCGATACCTTAAGGTACACGAAGTCTCCTAATTCGAAAGTCAACTTTCTTCGCCTATTGTCCACATAACCTTTTTGTCGTGACTGAGCAGCATTCAAGTTCTCCCGTATGGTTTGGACTTGCTTCTCAGCCTCTTGTAGTACTTCGGGTCCAAACACTTGGTTCTCTCTGGTCTCGTTCCAGAACAACAGTTTTCTACACCGTCTACCGTACAATGCTTCGAAAAGTGACATCTTCAAACTGGCTTGATACCTGTTATTGTATGAGAACTCGGCATACGACAAGCTCCTATCCCAACTACGCCCATGTTTCAAGGCGCAGGCTCTCAACATGTCCTCCAAAATTTGGTTTGTCCTCTCATTTTGCCTGTCAGTTTGCGGGTGATAAGCGGAGCTGAAATTTAACCATGTACCATGGCTTCATGCAGCTTCCTCCAGAACCTAGAGGTAAACTGGGTACTCCGATCTGAGACTATCCTCTTCGGAACTCCATGACGGCACATGATTTGCTCCATGTACAGCTCGGCTAGATCTGCCATGCGGTACGTGATTCTAACAGGAAGAAAATGGGCGGTTTTCGTCAATCGGTCCACAATAACCCAGATGGAGTCGTAACCCGACCGAGTACGTGGTAATCCCATGATGAAGTCCATGCTGATGTCTTCCCACTTCCACTCGGGTACTTTCAATGGTTGCAACAGTCTAGCGGGTCTTTGATGTTCGATCTTCACCCGTTGGCATGTGTCGCATAAGGCAACATACTCAGCTATGTCCCTTTTCATACCATCCCACCAATAACAGGTTTTCAGGTCCTTGTACATCTTTGTACTGCCGGGATGTATGGAATAAGGTGAGTCATGTGCCTCCTTTAATATCGTGTCGCGGATGTGCTTCACGTTAGGCACACAAATCCTTTTTCCTAGCCAAAGCGTACCTTTCTCGTCTTCCTTGATGTCCTTTTCTATGCCTTGTCGGTTTCTTTCCTTGATCTCATTGATTTCCTCATCCGTTACTTGGCCATCTATAATCTTTTGTTCCAACAAAGAATGGAGTTTCATCACTTCCATCTCGTTCAAAAACCCGAGATGTAACCGTTCGAACTCCTTGCGTAGCTCAGGTGGTAGCTACCGAACAGTGAGTTGGTGACATGCTCCCTTTCGGCTCAATGCATCAGCTATTACATTGGCCTTCCCGGGGTGATAGTTGATTCCAACATCATAATCCTTGATGAGTTCCAACCATCGACGTTGCCTCAAATTCAAATCCATTTGGGTGAATATGTACTTGAGGCTTTTATGATCCGTATACATCTCACATCGGTGGCCAAGGATATAATGTCTCCAAATCTTCAAGGCATGTACCACGGCTGCGAGTTCCAAGTCATGTGTGGGGTAATTCAGCTTGTGTTTCTTTAGTTGTCTTGACGCATAGGCTACCACTTGTCCTTCTTGCATGAGCACACATCCAAGCCCTTGTCTTGATGCGTCACAATATATGTCGAAGCTCTTTCTCACATCCAGTAATACCAAAACCAGCGCTGTGGTTAGCCTTTTCTTGAGCTCCTCAAAGCTTTCTTGGCAGACTGGTGTCTATTGTAATGCTTTTCCCTTCATTAGTAACTCCGTCATAGGCTTTGCAATTTTGGAGAACTCCTTGATGAATCGTCGGTAGTATCCAGCCATTCCAAGAAAACTCCGAATATCCCTTACGTTTTGTGGTTGGTTCCACTTCAGAACATCTCCCACTTTTCCGGGATCAACCAATACTCCTCTCTCGAAGATGATGTGGTCTAGAAACAAAATCTCCTTTAGCCAAAATTGACACTTGCTGAGCTTGGCATACAATTGATGCTATCGCAGTTTCTGCAATGTCAATCTCAAATGTTCTTCATGCTCCTCCTCACTTTTTGAATCCACCATAGATATCATCGATGAAAACCACGACGAACATGTCCAAATACTCCATGAAGACCTTGTTCATGAGGTACATGAAGTATGCGGGTGCATTCGTTAACCCAAAAGACATAACGGTATATTCATACGAACCATGCCGTGTTCGAAAGGCAGTCTTGGGTATATCGGAGGGCTTAATCTTCAGCTGGAAGTATCCCGACTGAAGATCAATCTTGGAGAAAACCCGGGCTCCTTTCATTTGGTCAAACAGGTCCTCTATACGTGGCAGCGAGTATTTATTCTTGATCGTCACGTCATTGAGAGACCTATAATCCACACACATCCTTTGGGTCCCATCCTTCTTGTCTATGAAGAGCACGGGGGCTCCCCATGGTGACGAGCTTGGGCGTATAAAACCCTTTTCTAGCTGCTCCTGAATTTGCTTCTTGAGCTCCACTAGTTCATTATCGGGCATCCTATATGGCCTCTTTGCTATAGGTGCTGTTCCAGGTACCAAATCAATGGCAAACTCAATGTCCCGGTCAGGTGGCATACCTGGAAGTTCTTCCGGGAACACGTCCGAAAATTCTTGAACCACCGGAATGCTTTCCAATGTTGTTCCTTCGACGTGGTTCAACGTTGCCTTCTCGGTTACCGGTTGGGATGACTTGAACTCAATACGAGTACCGTGCTCGTTTGTCAACTGCACGCTTCTCTCAGCACATTAGATTACTCCGTTGTGCTTGCTTAACCAATCCATTCCGAGTATTATGTCAAGCCCTTGGGAATTCAATACAATAAGGTTGGCAAGGAAGTCTACCCCCTTATTTAAAGGTTTACTTTCGAACATACTATATTAGTCCTCATCTATCCACCGGGAGAATTAACCAACATAGTATATTTCATGTGTGATATGGGTAGATTATACTTGGCAACATACTTGGATGATATGAATGAATGTGATGCTCCGGAATCAAATAAAATGGTGGCTGGGTTGGAGTTGGCAAGGAACATACCAATCACGACGTCCTCAGCCTGTTGTGCTTCCTCAGCAGAGACATGATTCACATTGCCACGAGCATAGTTCTGCTGCCCACAGTTGCCTTGATTAGCTCCTCCGTTCGGCCGTGGGTTCTGCTTGGGCACTTTGCTTGGCTGTCCGAGGCCTTTCCTCGGGCACTGACTTGCGAAGTGTCCCGTCTCTCCACATGCAAAGCATGCCTTGTTGCCCAAGACAGCAGGGACGTTGGGACGAGGGTGGTTTTGAACATAAGCGCCCATGTTTGGACGAGGCGCTGGAGGCAAGGGCACACGAGGTGCTTGCATAACAGGACGTTGCTGTGGTGGTTGGTTAGGGCGAAAAGTAGAGATGGACGAGCCATACTATGGTGCAGCTGGTGGCATGTACCGGGGGCGTACATTGCTCCCTTGTGGCTGGTATGGCATCTTTCTCTTGCCCTCTTGCTCGATCTCCCGGATCTTGCTCTCAACCACTATAGCTTTGTCAACAAGTTTCTGGAAGTTTGCATAGTCATTGTTGAGAAGCTGAACTTGGATCTCATTGTTCAACCCTCTCATGAACAAGTATTGCTTCCGTTGATCTTAGTTGACATCCTCGGGGGCATACCTTGACAGCTGCGTGAACTTGTTGAGGTACTCATTCACGCTCTTCTTGTCTTGGCGGAGATCTTCGTGCTCTTGCCTTTTAAGCATCATGACTCCAGCAGGGATGTAATGAGACCGGAAACTCTACTTGAACCCAGTCCAAGTGATAGTCTCCGGGTCGACATAAGCATTGCAAAGAGCGTCCCACCAGTCAGCAGCTGCTCCCATAAGTTGGTGCGATGCAAAGAGAACTCTCCCCCGATCATTGCATTATGGAAAGCTTCTTCTCCATGGATTTCAGCCAGTCATCAGCCTCCATGGGGTCGTTAGCTTGTGAAAAAGTGGGCGGTCGAGTCCTCATGAACTCTCCTAGTCCGTTGTGAGCCTGCGGTGGTGGCGGTGGTGGTGGTGGTGGTGCAGGAACGGGGTAAGGATTGTTGTTGTTGGCTTTCAGCTGACCCAACGTTTGGATCATAGTTTGGATGAGTTGGTTCTGCATAGTCGTTAACCTTACAAGGTTGTGTGCACCAGCCCCAAGTTTAACATTCTCAGTAACTTCAACGTGGTCATCCTCTTGCGGTTCCTGGTTGCCACGGACGTTCCTCCTTTGACGGCCGGCGTGTTCTCTCACTATCTGTGAGAGAGAGTTGGGTAGAATAGAGGTTAGAAGTTTTAGATTGATCCCCCCAACTATATGCATCAAGGTGGATGGACCAAATATATTAGCCTATATGAGGATGTGAATACATGCTGAAGCATCTCACGTCTCTCTATTATGTGTGGATATGGACAACGCTGAAGTGTCCTACAACTCACACTAAGCACTCAAACACAAGCAATCATCACAAAAGTTCAACACACCACTCCTACTTAAGCTTCCATGGGTTAAACGTTCCTATGTGTTTTTAGGGTGATTGTTCTACCTAGACTTGCATCCTACGGTCAAGGTGGTTCTGATGCCAATCTATGCATTCTACCTAAGCTTGAGTCCTACGGTCATCGTGGCTCTGATGCCACTCTGTGACTAGGCCTGCGTCCTACGGTCAACGTGGTAGCTCTGATACAAATCTATGGCGCCCGGTCTCGTAAAACACGAAACCTAGCTAATGCATATGTGTGCCCAGGATGTTCATCACACATACACATGTAATCCACAAACTGAATTCAGAATATAACCACGAATATTAGGGTTAAGTACTTTATTACATCTATCTCTAACATGTTCTTGCAGCAGAAGTCTCTAACTTATTCTAGCAGTGAAAGTCTTATTCTAGCAGCGAAAGTCTCTAACAATAGCGGAAGCAAAGTAAGCACGGCAGCGGCTCCATCTTCAACTCCATCCCCACAGGCAAGTTGACGGTAGATCGCACACCTAATATTCCACATGGTCTTCAAAGTACTCCTCTTCTGTTGCTAATGATTGTATGATAATGCAAGGGTGAGTACATGTCGTACTCAGCAAGTGCGGAAAAGTATGACATGTAGCTTACAACAAGGTAGGAACAAAAAGGCTCATTGCAGAAAGCAAAGTTTATTTCACAACCACGATAAAAACAACTATCTTTAAGTGAATTTAATCCCAACATATATCCAATTAAAACATCAACATACCTCCATCATAATTCACCATTTTTCATGTCTCAACCGACCATAAATCTTTCTCGACATTCATCTCATGCTCATGATATCCATAACCATCTCATATTCTCCATAACCATCTCATATTCATACCTATGAAAACCATCTTATGTTCAAGACTCAACAGTCCCGAATACATTCTCATTACCAAGACTCAACAGTCCCGAATCCAATACCGAAGACCAAGTCATAACCATACCAAAGACCATCCCGATACCATCCCAATAACCATCCCATCTAATCATGTGAGTTGGCCATGCGCTTGTGACCGTAAGCACGACTATCATGATAGTTTTACACTCTGCAGAGGTGGCACCACTTTACCCACAAGTTTGTAATTTCGTCACCCGTCTGCAACTGTAAGAACCTCTATTATACCAGTACACAACCGTTGGTGTATGGCCAAGAGATCACAAAATAGCCTTTACAAAGGGGTTACTAGATGTATGGACTCACTAAGGTTTCACCAGCAGGCTCGAATCTCCATTCTCCCACCTACGGGCCCCCTCTTGTGCCATGCAGTTCCCAGGGCAGTCCTCTCTCTACTCCCATTCCCCACGCCTTCCACAGTCCATAACAATCTAGCAACTTACCTAATTAGTCAGCTAAGCCGCACCCATATCTGGCCTTGTGGTGGCACTGTTTTTCCTGGCATGGCTGGCATGAACCGGTCCTTAGATCTACGGCAAGTAAATCACCATCTCATTCTACCAAATCCACGAACCAAGCTTGCCTAGATCTTCCCCGATTCATGTTCATTATCATCATCAAGTTCTTATTATCATTGTTCATATGAGCGCAGTAGCTAGACACATTCTATCTCGCTTCCCATATCCTGTGGACTCAGCGAAGCAAAAGCAAAAACGACGATACCCGACTTATCAACTTTCCCAGTGATAAGGGTGGTTAATAAAACTAGTAAACTCCTATCAAAAGGTTTCCCATCAAGTTGACTCAAGTACACACATGTTTTCGCAAACAAAACAGTTCCAAAAACATGGGATCAATATGGTCAAGGGGCACTTGCCTTGTTCCTGTGGCTTTTGTTGCTCAGGTGTCTCGAATTCTTGGTGCAGTAGTCCTTCGTAGATAGCTCTCTGAGCTTGTCCTTCTAATCACGATCACGCACATACAAGATTCACAACAATCAATTATCATGCACAAACTTTACTTAAGATGCAATGGTGTAGGTGCATGTTGATCCTACGGTGCAGTTTAGTTTGTACGTGTTCTTACATGTTTTAATGGCTTTGCATGGGGTTTTACGGTGAACAAGGTGTAGGAATCTAATGTGGACGTGGTGATGATCTTGTCTCAAGATCTAGATCAAACCGATCAACACGTGATCTATCCACACGAAAAGGCTTCTGTTCGAAGGGATCAAAGAAATAGATGCGAAGAAAACCGTGATGATATCGTAAGGTGGTAACGAAGACCTACCTCATTTCTCCTTGGTGTCGGGGCCTTCCTGCTAGTCAAGACAGATCGTCGGCTCTCTTCCGGCGACGATGATCATGTCGGGGCTCGTCGGCGGTCTCAACGGTGGCTGAACTCCGGCGAAGGGGGTTAACTCGGCGAGTTGGGGCTAGGGCCTTTAAGTTGTCGACTTGAGAAGGTGTTACGACCAAGGGGTGTTCCGGGTTCTATTTATAACCGGAAAATGAAGAGTCCTACTCCTATTGGATTTCAAAGAAGAGTCCTATTTGATTTGTTTTTGGATCTTAACGACTTATCTTCAATTTGATTTGGGTGTAGCATTCAACGTGGAAGAATTCGTGTCGGTTTCCTTAGTACCGGGTACTCGCGTATAGGGGAAAACCGCTTAAGGATCTCGTCCTTCCGCATGGATAAGCTCCGTAGGCTCCACATGTCCAGCGGGGGCCTGACCTCCCTTTTCCGTAGAGGCGAGCTCCAGTTGCGCCACACGTCTGGCGGGCGGGACCTCCCTCTCCCTCAGAGGCGAGCTCTGGTTGCACCGCGTGTCAGGCAGGTGGGACCTCCCTCTCCTCAGAGGTGAGCTCCGCGTGCGCCACGTGTCTGTGCCGGACCTCCCCTCTCTTCGGAGGTGGGCCCCAAGAGTGCTACATGTCCAGCAGCATCGGACTTCTTTTCTCCTCAGGGACAAGCTCCGAGGTTGACACGTGTCCCTTAGTGTCGGACCTCCCTTCTCCTCGGAGGTGTGCTCCGAGGATGACACGTGTCCAATAGCGTCGGACCTTTCTTCTCCTCGGAGACGAGCTCCGAGGTTGACATGTGTCCAACAGTGTCGGACCTCCCGGAGGTGAGCTCCGAGGGTGACACGTGTCCCGCAGTGTCTTCTCCTCGGAGGTGAGCTCTGAGAGCGACACGTGTCTAGCGGAACCGGACCTCACTCCCTCTGCGGGGTGAGCTCCGCGAGGGACACGTGTCCCGCGGGGTTGGCCTCGCTTTCTCACAGAGGCTAGCTCCGGGGACAACACGTGTCCTGCGGGCCGGACCTCGCCCCTTCCGCAGAGGCGAGCTCCTAGCCTGCCACGTGGCCAGTGGTGCCGGACCTCACCCCTTCCGCAGGGATGAGCTCCGAAGGCGCCACGTGGCCAGCGGGCTGCGGGAAGTGTCTATCGCGCTCCTTTGCGAACTGGAGTTGGCTCTTTTCGGCTATCTTTCTGATTCTTTCTCCGTTTCTACTTCTTTTAAACGGTTTCTCTATATGAATTATGCACGAATGCATGAATATGAAATTGAGGGTGTTACATGGACAATGTTTCCCGAAGTGAACTTCAAATCGATCGTGCCAACACCACGAACAAATGCATGTGACCCATTCTATAGGACAGAGGAATCCCGGACGAACTGGTAAGAAGTAAACATAGACATGTCAGAATATACATAGACATTAGCACCAGTATCAAACCACTAGGATGGTGTTTGAATAATAGAAAGAACAATAAAGGAATTACCGTACCCATCCACATTGCTAGATGTCACAATGTTGACGTTCTTTTTCCCTCTATGATCTGCTTTGTCAGGGCAGTTCTTGGAAAAATGCCCGTGCTCACCATAGGTATAGCAACCCTCATTGGCTTTGTTTGACTTCTTCTTGAAAGCAATAGTTTTGTTCGGCTTGAACTGAGACTTGTTGTCCCCTTTATTGGCATTGGGTTTCTGCACCATATTTGCATTGGTGCTGAATTAACCCTCACCTCTTTTTTCAGTAGAGTCCTTAGCCCGAGCCTTCTCCTCAACATCAAGAGATGCTATCAGGTTTTCAACTGATACTTTATGTCTCTTGTGTTTTAATTGGCAAAGTTCCTCCACGAGGGGGGCAACTTTGCAATAATGCAACCAACCACAAATTTGTCAGGCAAAGAACACTTAAGAAGAACGAGCGCTCTCGTGATGCACTGTATCTTATGAGTCCGTTTGACTACAGGACGGGTGTTAACCATCTTGTAGTCATAGAAGATCTCCATGATATATAGTTCACCGCCTGCATCGGCTACACCATACTTAGCGTTTAGTACATCCTACAGCTCTTTCCTATCCGCGACTGGTAATTAAACATCTGAGAGCTTGTTGTAAAGAATTCTTAAGATACATCCTCTCAGGACAACATTGGCTTCCTCAAACTTTGTCTATTCTTCAACAGTCAAAGGACCTTGAGATCTGCCCTCGGTTACAAACAAGATCTTAAGCGATTGAAGCCAGAGAGTGGTCTTACCTTGCCACCTATTGAAGTGCATACCAGAGAATTTGTCCGGTCTCAGTGCATCGGCCAAAGTCATCATGTTTAAAACAGGAAATTGCCTAAATAAGGTTTTTGGATTGTTAGAAGAAATAGGCAATTTACTGAATAATTCCGGAAAACACAACTTCAAACAACGAGAAACACCAGCAAACGAAAAGTTGGATTAGGCGTACCGATTTGAAACTGGACGAATCACTGCAAATGCATATCTGACGATAGTCGGTCGGTGCAGACGTTCGTGACGACGCTGGGCAGCAGCTCCCGATCTCAGCGGTAGGCAACCCATGATGAAGAACGCGAGCAGTCGTGCAGAGCGCTTACCAAAAACCTTATTCGCCTTCTCCCGGTGTAGGACCGCAAGGGCGAGCGGTCCCGGAGACCTGCTCTCCCAATCGTCGGTGCACGCCGACGCTCGGAATGGAGTAGACAATGGCGGCGCAAGAAACTGGAACGTGGGAGCGGTTTGTTTTGGGGGTGGTCTCCTCTGCAATATATAGAGTCCCTGTTAGAGATTGATTCGGTTGTGAATCTGATTTATCTTCAACGTGTGAATCCTACTACTACAACAAGCTTCATCTCAAGCGGCTCTAAAAGTATTATCACATGCGGTTTTCAAAACCGCCTGAAACGAAGAGCCTGTCGGTCTGGTTTGTTGCGTCTCTAACTGACTCGGCCCGAGCCTCGAATTCACATGAACACGCGTGTGGCGTGGCGTGGCGAGCGAGGAGGAGCGCGCGTGGGCCATCCCTCTCCTCTCTTGTTACATCTCACTTAGTGACTGGAAGAACAACCTCACTTATATGTAGGAGTTGCTTTCCTCAAACTTCCCATGTGATACTAAACCACTAGCACCATCCTCTCTAATGGGCCTTTGAGATTTATTTGGAATTATTGTTATTTACTGCACGGGCCTTGAGCCAAAATTTCAAAATGATCGGGTATACCGTGTGAGTTCTTTGCCCCTTTCTCATCCAACCGGTGCTTTTTTGATTAATTGAAATTTTAGCTGACCAATGTTAATTAAAATAGAGAAGCCTCTAGTGAGCTCTACTGCATTGTGCAAAAAATCTAAAAAATCAATAAAAAATATTGACGACCACCATTGTGCAAATCACCAAACTACTTGCTATGTGTACACACGAACATACACCATCCTTGAGATGTTGGCACTTGCAATATGGTAAACAGAACATGGGAATCACTTACTTGCTATGTGTACACACGAACATACACCATCCTTGAGATGTTGGCACTTGCAATATGGTAAACAGAACATGGGAATCACTAGGATGCAAATAGCTGTTCCACACAATCTAAATCATATAGTCACTGTATTTTTACACTTAAATCCCCTCACCTAATCTATATTAAAAAAATAACGTGTGGAGGCGAGAGGGATGAAGTATAAAAATGCAGTGACCTTAGGATGAATATTGTGTTCCCTAGGATAGATTTTTATATGATTGCACCACAGAGTTGCTTGTATTTTAGTCGATCCCATAAAACATATGCCAGCTTGCTTGCGTAGCTTGTTTAGATGAGATTAGCCGAGGGCAGAGCGAATTATGCCACAAATTACCAATGGCGGAGGAATTTCCTTAATAAATCTTTCCAGAATTAGAACACTTAAAAAGAAGTAAAATAAGTTAAAATCATTAACTACCGTTATTTACATTAATACTTCTTCAACTCCATCAAAGACCAGATTCTTCTGATTATTGGATGAAATAATTATGCCAGCCTTTGCCGACTTGGTAGGATCATAATTCGAAGTTCAGTTGACATGTGTCCTAAAATGATTTATTTTAGATCCAATGTCTTAGAAAATATGACGGCTACACTAACATAATGATATAGGAAAATAACACGATCAAGAGAGAAAAAGGAGAATAGTACAACCCTACAAGAGCAACCACCCCACCTCACTCTTGAGGTTTGAGATCAAAATAAAACACCTTTACAAAAAAAAAGTGTCGCAGTCTGGAATGTTTACATAGACCATCAATATGATCTAGCCCTAGTTCCTGAAGGCCTCTTATTCTGGGAAGACATCATAGATGGGCTTCCTCTTTGAAATGTCGCTGGACTTCCTGGATGCTAGGGGCCACAGCCACAATTAAAGACACACCCATTCCTACGTTCTATTAGATCAAGGCCCCAAGAATAATGAGGGTGTCAATCCCTTCCTATGAGTTTGTTCACGTTTCAGATAGCATGTTCAAATGACACAAAATATGCATAGGCAACAAAATGAAATGCAGCAAGTCAAATTTGACCCTAGGCGAATATTGAAAGTCAATCCATCAAACATTGCCAAATAAGCTGCATGCTGCTCATGAAGACATCACAAAAGTTTACGGCCTGGCATGATATAAAGGAAATAAACAACATATATAATTGTTGGTGATTAAACATGTAATTCATATTCGAAGCAGTAAAGATGTTACTGTACTTTTACACCAAATTAATTTTACCTTAAAAGGCTCCCTACAGCGTGTTAACTAAGACTGCAAATTAAAGTTTGATGCAAGCAAAAACTCGTTACTGTCACAAATTAGTATGTACAAAGCAAGGAAGGTTACTCGCAATAAACTATTTTCCGGAAACCAGGACAATTTTCTTAGTTATAATTATGCTCCATATTTTAGTGTCAACACCGCTAGACTTCCGCCTACCATACACAATGCATTCTGGAACTTGCTAGCAACGGTGCTTCTGCGAATATATTGTCCATGTTTTGGAGCTGCCTAGAAAATGAAAAACTATTCTACGAGAGGTGCAAAGCTGTTGGGGGAGCTTAATAAAAGATATGTGAGCTACGAAACCAGATGTGAGTTCTGCAGTGCCTGTGTTTGCTGTACGTGGGCATGGGTATGCTAAATATCATTGTAACAGATGATCGAATTCATTACCTCTACTAATTAATAAGTACTAGAGGTCACAATAGATTATTGACACCATCAACTTCTAGAACTTTTGTATGAAGTTGTAAATGTGCTCAGTGACTTCCTCCGCCTTCTCGAGGTGGACGTAATGCGCGGCGCCGGTGATCACCGCCACCTCATCTAGCCCTGGCACGTCGCCCTTGAACCCGCCCTTGTGTATGTACTCCTGCACCCCCGTGTAGTTGTACGACATCGCTTCCTCCCCTGCGATGTACTTGGTCGGCACGGTCACCTTCACTGCCGTCCACGGCGCCATCAGTTCCCAGTTCCTGCAAACACACCATGTACTCGAAGATTACATTGATGGGACCCATTAAGAGTGCTTATTGATGGGATTCTGAAATGGTAGAGTTCCTACAGGTCGAGGCAGCGGTAGAAGTTCATGGCGCCGGCGAAGCCCGTCTCGTCGAACTTGGCGGCGAGACCGTTGACGTACTCCTCTGAGATCCACGTAGGCAGCGGGATGTCCTGGTCTGGCGAGCCCCACCACTCCGGTGACAGCGAGATAGCGCCGGTGTCGCGGGTGGTGAGGAGCCTCCTGAAGATGAAGCTGTTGTTCATCCGCGCGAACTCGGCCTCTAGGGCGCCGGGCTCTTGCAGCCGGAGCAGGTAGTATCCGCCGCCGTAGAGCCGCCGGAACGCCTCGAGCGGCCGCACGGCAGGGTTGCGCGGCATGAACGCGACGCTCATGGTGATGAGCGCGCGCACCCGGTCGGCCCGAAACGTGCTGAGGTGCCACGCCAGGAGGGCGCCCCAGCCCTGGCCGACCACGAACACCCGCGGTAGGGAGAGCGCGTCCAGCACGCCAATCACATCGCCGATGAGGTGGAAGGCGGTGTAGGAGGACGGGGAGGGCGGCGCGGAGGAATCGCCGTAGCCGCGGAGGTCGGGGGCCAGGCAGCGGTAGCCCCGTGCGAAGAGGGACCGCAGCTGGTGGTGCCACGACCACCAGAGCTCCAGGAAGCCGTGCAGGAAGAGGACTGTGCCTGCGGAGCCGTCTCCGGCCTCAGCGTCAGCGACGTGGATCTTGATGCCGTTCACGTCCAGCGTCCGGTGGGTGACGCCTTCCAACGCCATTGCTTCTGCTGCCATCCCTCGACGATCTGTTGTTATTGTGTGTTGTGTGTAGAGTGTGACGACGTTAGTAATGAGTCAATAATGCCAGTCTTATGAAGCAGGGTGGCATGTGCTGATTTTGTCTAGTTACGTTGCGGACAAGAAGGGCATCTTTGATGTTTTTTCTATTTTAATTCTTATGTAACTTGATACGTACGTAGTTTTGTAGAATATTGGTACATGTTTGTATGTATGCATATGTATCTCAAAACCGTATGCTGTGTCCATATTGGAAGAAGCATCTTTGCAGGCAGATTCTCATCACCTTCTGCTAGTACTAGTTAGTATTTTGGCTTAAAAATAATTCTTATATATATGCAGAATAAACTTGATGAACTATGATTTTAGTAATTTGGTTGCGATATTCCAGATCGAAGATGCTTGTAACTCGTAGCACTTGCACAGTGTAACTGTGGCACTATGGCTTGTTTTTTCTGGTGACCTTTTTATTTTTACATATGTACATAATTAATTTTAAAAGAAAAGTAAGGAGGTGCCATCATCTGGTTTCTAATGACTTTGCTATCAAGATACAATGTTGAGTGAAGCATCTACAACATACTAGGAAGACTTGTCTATTCCGAGTGGCAAATCGTAGGGATGAACCACATAATCTAGTAAACATATATTTAAATGTTGTGATACGTAAATTTAAAAATCTAAATATTCAAAATTATTTGATACATAAAGATAAAGTGTAACATACATATATGTCGACGGTCCATTAATCATCATGAGTAACAATCTGAAAAAATAATAAAATAGTTATAGATATCACTATATGTGACATTATTACAAATTAATTAAAAAATACAGAATAATTGCATATCATTAAATCATTTTTTGGCATTAACATACGACGTTCTTTCATGTCTTCAAACTCTTTTATGATTTTCTCATAAGTAATTCTTCTAAATATCTCCTTCTCATTGTAGCATATCATCAAGTTATTGAGCCATTCATCTCCCACTCTATTGCGCAAATCTGTCTTTATAAGATTCATAGCAGAAAATACTCTCGCAACCGATGTTATTGCTACTGGGAGTATCAAAATTAGCTCAATGTGTCGATAGAACAATGGAAAAGATCTATTCTTTTCAGTCCCAACCATTTTTTTCTGCAACCATTGAAGATCTTTTCATCCAAGAAATTCTTCACTTCTCCTAATGTTGAGAATGAAGCTTTGAATTTGATTTCTCAACACCAAACAATAAACTATTGTGCAATCTTCAGCATAAATGTGAGCAAGTATCAGAAGCTTATGCACGTCAAGATTACAAAAATTGTTCCTTGGATTTAGAGCAGCCATGCATGCTAATAATTTTGAACTGACTTTATTAAAGTGATGATTCATCTCTATCAAAATGGAATCTATGGAAGCAATGAAAATATCAACATTGCAGAAATGCATGTTTGTTACTTTTTTCCTTTTACGTAAATATGTCCCTTTTGCATTCACTTTATCCATTTTTTGGCACTTCAATCTGGTTCTTGTCACAAAAGGACTCCACTTGTTGGAACAATGTCTCCCATCCATTGTCTCTCATATCCTGCAATCGATATTTTACATCCATAATTAAACTTGTTACTTCAATAATATCTTGATCTTTTCTTTGAAAAGCACGTGATAAGTCATTTTTTACACTTAACAAGTCTACCATAAAAACAGGATGAATACAAAATCAGACTTTTGCATCTTAAAAGAATCTTTCTTAACAATCTCAAACACCTCCAAGATGGCTTCCCACATTCGAAAATACAAAGCAATGGTTTAAGATGTGAACCCCATCTAGTATCTCCAGTCCTAGCTAGGCTACTTTCCTGGTTCAATCCTTTTCTAGTGCTAATCTCCCTATTCTCCACCTTTTCTAATAGCACATCATGATGTTTTGCAAGTAAAACATCCTTTCTCATACATGATGCACCCATGGGGTTAACTATCAAAAAACATAACTGAAGAAATCTACAATGACTGGACTACATGTTGCAACTGTGACAACCACTAACTACAGTTGATGGGCAAAACAATACACATAGAAAGCATAAGGATTTTCATCCCAAATAATTTTTGCACACCATTAAATTCACCTCTCATGCTTGAAGCTCCGTCATAACCCTGCCCTCGAATCCTAGAGATATTTAACTTATGAGAAGAGAGTATGCTAACCAAAGCTTCTTTCAGCGCACTAATTTCTAGAAATTTGTCCATTTGGATCAGCACACAACAATAACTATCAGACTATATGTAATGCTAGGAAGATGAAGTACTGAGATTGTCAAAGCAAATTATGAAGAATGCTAAGAACATCTGAAATCAGGAAATGACCTTTTTTTTCGAATAAAGAACACCCAACTCGCTTGCGTCTTAGATCTGTTGCCGGCTCGCCGCTTCTGCTCGCTTGCCCCATCGGCCTGTTGCCACTCCCGCACGACAGCCCACCCACACCCGCTTGCCACTGCGGTGCGCCCGGTCCTCGCTGCCAAAGTGCCATCGCACATGCTTCGTTCGTGGACCGCCCGTGTCTCGCCACCCGCCCGGCCGCCCGCGCCCTGTCGCAGTGTCTCCCACCAGCCACTGCTCCTGCTCGAACGCGTCCAGGAGCAGTCAGGATTCAAGAGATTAGGTCACAGAGAGATGGATGCCACAACCTGTAAAAGAATAGAAAAAAGTCTAGCGCTTCCACACCCACGTGTGCGGCTCGCTCACACTCACGCCACTGCACGCGCTCGGCGTCATGCGCCGTCCGGCTACGATCCCTGCCAACTGCACTGTTTACTCCTATCTAAACACGGGTGTTCTTTCTTTCTTCCCCAACCACCGTTGGACACCATTCCAACAAAAATTCTGCCCCTCCTTTCTTTTCTAACACCCCCTCCGCATTCACTTGATTGTAGGCAGGCTAGACATCAAGAAATCTCCTGAGGATCCACGACCCAATCGCCTCCCCGACAAAAATCGCCATCAATCACTGCTGCTCACCGCTGAATGACCGTTTCTGGCCATTTCCCTTCCCGCGCAACACCTTGGTAAGATTCCCCTTGATCCCCTCTCCGTTTTCCCCATTTTCCGTCAAATTTGTGCCACCGGAGCGCCATTTCGGCCAACTCTGGCGAGCTCTATCCATGGCGTCACCACCTCCTTCATTACCGGCCGCCACAAACCTCGTCGGACACGGGTCAACCGTTCATCCACAAAGCAACGGCCTAGATTAGAAGACACATACCTTTTCGATTATTTTAAATCAGCACCGTACAAATGAAATCCTATGGCTCAGATTTGATCTAACAAACCCTTCATTTATTTAAATCCGCACCATCCATTTAAAATCCTACGTTCCATATATAATCTCTTGATACCCCTTCTTTTGATCTAATCAAAGCAATCCAAATAATAAATCCAACGGTTAAAATTAAATGACATCATACCCCTTCGTGTTTTCGCAGTTAGACCTCTAAGATTTTTAACAGAATTAGATATATGCCATGTATTTTTCAAAATGGACCCTGGATTATAGTAATTATGAAATGTACTTAATATTAACCAGAAAGCCCCTATAGTAGTCAATAATTACAAAAGCCCAAGAATAATCTGTTTTCACATTTTAAACATTATAAAAATATTCTGTAATCATAAATCAAAATCTGTTTTAGGTTAAAACTATATTCTAAAAATAATAATAAATCTGAAGTTACATTAAAAACAATATGTACTTTAGAAATAGTTATAAAAAACATTTTAAAAGCATAGTTTAATCTTAAATTGTATTAAAAGCAATATATATCCATATATACTCCAGAAATTAATATAAAAATTATATAAGGTTACAAATAAATGTTTTATCATAATAAACATAAAATTAATAAATATATATCATACTATTAGTAACATTAGGCCAAAATAATAAATGGAATACAAAATGAATAAATGTAGAACTTTACATAGGAATTATAAATACTAAACAAGTTTACCTTTTTTGTTGAGGATTTGTTATGATCTCCTACTTTGTGTTGTTTCTTATTGATTGTTATTTGTATTGTGTCTGTGTATGTATACGTGGATATAACCAGCCCCAGAGTCAGTTACCAAAAGTTTTCAACGTTATTGAGCAGCAAGATGAAGCCAAGTGTCCCTGACCAAATTGCTCCTTCTTTGGGATATTAATTAGAATTAATTGCATATTGTCGTGAATTGTGAAACCCAATGTTAGGATGTTTTTCCTATTTTTCCATGAATTTTCCTTGTAACCATGGTGGGAGTATTATTAGTATATGAATGATTACTCTTTTATGCTTAGCCATGCTTAGAGTTTGGGAAACTTGGGATAAGAAATACATCTTTGATTATTGAATATTTAATGGAACAATGATGACATGTTGTAGAGTTAGGAATCTAGACAAGCTGGATGAATTTGGTTGGTGCTGTGTGCACAAGATTTTGGGTTTGTGATTACTATTTGTCTGGATTCTAAGGACCGGTTCATAGAGCATTTAACCTAGCTTTACAGTGCCACCACAAGAAGAGATGGGGCAGCTCGGCCAAGTAATTAGGTGAATTTCCAATTTAGTACGGGTGTTTGGAAGGTGCGGGGAATGGGAGTCAGCGGGACTACCCTGGGAAGCACAAGGCTCAAGAGAGGGACACTGCAGTGGAGGTTGTAGACTCCTGGATGCTGTTAGGGGTGAAACCTCAGTTTGCTCATATTAGACGGAAATCCATTTGTAAAGGCCTCGTAGTGATCTCCTGGCTGTACACCCAAGGTAGTGTGCAATATGGTTGGCTACCACGGGCATCATGGAGGTTACTTTAGTCCACCTGGAAATAGGGGATGAAATCACTACTTGTGGACAAAGAGGCGCAAACTCTGCAGAGTTGGAAAGCTGTCATGACAGCCGTGCTCACAGTCAAGAGCGGCTCGGTCTTCTTCATGATTAGTGGTTTATGATATGAAATGGTTTGGAATGTTGGGTGGGTAACCTAACATTGATGATTTGTTTATGAGGATGGCTAAATTCAATTTCGAGCAATTTAGGTTGCTAATTTAAGCTAAGGTGTAGGGATAAATGCATTGTGCTTAACCTTGATGTGAGCCTTCCCTTGACAATGGCCTTCATGTCATTTACTTTCCACACTTGCTGAGTACCTTAGGTACTCACACTTGCTTTTGGTTGGATTTTAATTTGCTGCTCAGGCTATCGTGATGGCGTGGACTACAATGAAGATGACTTTGACCCGGAAGGCAATTACTAGGCTAGCGGGACCCCCAGGAAACGCCTGTGATGGAGGTCCAATAGATTATCCCGCTGTTATGTTATTAATGAACCTATTACTTTGATTTAGTCTTTAAAGAAATTCATGTAATACTTTACATTCACATTGAACTTGGAATGTAATATATGGTATTTCATATCTTGTTGACACATGTATGAGCGAATTATCCTGGCATACATGTGTAAATTCACTTGATTTGTCCTCATGAAAATCAGTTGTGATCAAGGTTGCCTGTAGGACGCAAGACTGGTTAGAAATGGATGTACTAAACATTTTACAAGTTTCACAAAAAGTATTTTACAAAAAATTGTTTACTTGTTAATATTTTTACTCTTCTTCTTATTGTCTAGCTTCGTCTAGCTTCAAAAAATTGTTTTCTTTTATTTTCTAACTTTGTTATTTTTCAACTCAAATGATAAAAAATTTGAGGATTAACGTATGAAAACAACTCAAAAAGAGAAAAGACTATTGAAGAAATTTATTTACCACTCGCTTAGGTTCCATTTTGATCAGTGAGTGAAACCCATGTCTTGGGCATTTCGAGTTAGAGAAAATGTTGTTTGATGTTTTGCAATCTAGTGTTTTTAAGGGGACAGTTTCTCCTAGTTCAGCACTCTTTTTAAGCACAATTGGATAATCAGTATGATAGGTCAACGCCACAATATCAACGCAAGACGGAAAAAAATCTCTATAGAAGGCTCTCACACATGAAGACACAAGACCACTCATTAACTGGAAGCAAGCTCGGAGGCACTAAAAATTTGTCACGAGGCTACGATGTTTTATGCTTGCTTTTGTATAGTTTGTATACTAAGTTATTGAGCCTATACTTCCTTGGCCATATCAAAACCGTTGCTTGATACCTAACTAGCATCATAAGCTCAAATGGTTTGTTCTTAACCGTTTTTGTCATAATCCTCCGAATATTGATTACACCTTTTTCTTGCACATCATAATGAAACCTTCTTTGCTCAACCAAACTTTCGAAACCCAAAACCTTCCAATTCTCGAAGCGAGATTCCATTTAAGGGGAGTAGTTTGTCACAAACCATATTTTTTTTTGAAAAACCTTGCCACTTCCACACCCACACATGCGGCTCGCTCACACCCAAGCCCCTGCGCGCACTCGGCGTCATGCGCCCCGCGTTGGCAACCGCTGTCTGGCTACGATCCGTACCAACTGCACTTTTTCTTCTCTTTCTTTCTTCCTCATTTTTCTTCCCCAACCACCGATGGACTGTAAAAGTCCCAAAAATGTGTATGAATAAAAACTATGGTTTGAGTTCATATGTGTGGCAATGATAGGAAAAAAAAAAGGGACTTGCTAAAACTTTTCTTCATGCAAAGTAATACATGGATGAACATCCAACATGAGGTTCACCTTTTTACTTAAAAGGGTTGGACCAATAAGGAGTTAAATACCTCTTTGCATGGGAGTTTAAAATTCAGATTTGAAAATTCAAAGTTCACACATATGGTGACCCAAAAACTTTGAATTAACATGCAGCCATATAGTTGAGTTTTTAGGGAAAAGGTTATCACCAACTTTTCAATTTTAGGGTGGGCTCAAAAAGAAGTTAAAGAGGAGAATTTGCAAACTTAAACCAAATTCAGATTTAGTCTTGCAAATTCAAACTGAATTTGAAGAATTCAAATTCTAGCTCACCTTTTTAAATTTTAGCATTCTGGGGATTAAAAAGATCAGCTTGAATAGATATTTGGGAGGTACATGTTGAGTGGGACCCACATGTCATAGAGCTGAAAGAGGAGACTTACTCACTAAGTTTTGCTCTCAGTGGGAAATTTTACCGAACAGCTCGCGAGCGCCACCGAGCAGCTTGCAACGCCAGCTCCTGCTGCCGGTCTCCACGCGTTGGCGCCCCAGGGTGGGTTCTCACCGCTTCAGCAACGTTATCTCCCCCTCCTCGGACCAAGCCAACAGCAGTTGCTCCTCTCCTCACGATCAGCAGGGCGCTGTTTTTTCTTCACCGGCGCTGCTCCATTGCCCCTGTCTCCCGGCCAGTCCAGCGCCTCTCCGGCAGGCTCAAGAAGTCACAGAGGTGCGCCAGGAGGTACTGATCATCATCCCGTCGTCCTCTTGCCCTCCCCCGACGCCGGCTCGCCGGAATTCCAGTTTTGGCACCAGTGCACGTGTAGAACAGCATGTGTGTAATTCGGGAAATTCTCCCAAACCGATTGATCACACCTCCCACAATTCAAACCACAGCAACTAGATGCCCTAGCGCCCTCCCACGCCGAAAACCAAGGGAAACCGACCCTCCTGTGCCCCGGGCGACGAGAAATCGTCGCCGGCGGCCAAAACTGCCATGGTCCACGGTGAGGACTAGGTTGCAGCCACTTTCTGCATGATCTGATCCACGTTCCGTGTTCCTAGAACCATAGGGATGCTGTAGGACATCATAGCTCGCCGGGAGATGCCTTGGACACGCGGGAACGCGTCCATGTCGAGCTCCCGAGCCGCCCCACCGGTGCCGACCCACCTGCAGCCATTTTCATGCGGGAAAACCTTGCCCGGCAGCTGCGCCACGTTCCCAGGAGCATGTAGGGCGAAACCGGAGCTCATTTGGTGGAGAAATGAGGGAGAACGAGCCATGCCAAGTTTCTGCTGGTGTGCACCGCGGGCTCTGGCGGGAGGTTGAAGAAGCATCTGACCCGTGGGCCCCACGCGCGACTGTGCTGTTTAAAATCAAACAGAGAGTTGTGCAAACTTGTAAAATGCATAACTTGGTGTAGGAAGCTCCAAAAATAGTGAGATAAATTTTGTTGGATTCCTTAAAGGGAGTACTATCCAGAGGTACAACCCAATTTGTATGAAACGAATTATTTAATTCTGGAAAATTCTTGGAAGGTTTTCTGAAAAAGAATTATAGAGGGAGTTTGGTTTATCCAAAAATACCCAAATTTTGCCAGAATATTCTTTAGCATATTGTTGACCTCATAGCAAATTTTCAGCTCATTTGAAGATCATTTGAGTAGGGATTTGCTAAAAACAATCTGCTGTGTTCATAAGAGTCCAGAAACATTTTCAGAAAATGTTTCCCACTTCAAAAATCTGTTCTGAGCAATCCATAGCTCCAAAAATCATAGGAAAATTTAGGCAAGCTCTATGGGACATACTTGGAATTGTAGTTCACTTAGTTGGGCATGAAAATGCACATTACTACAGAATTAATTCTATTGAGTACAAATGCTTAAAGAATTGTTCTGGGAGAACTACCCAAGTAAAAGGGCTGAATTTTGGACCAGATGACTCTCATGTGATCAAAAACTCACATGTAAATTATCAGCCCAATATAAGTCCTGGAACTCCCTGTTCTTATTCTCCATACTTATGTATAAGGGAAAAATACATAAGGGGTATGGTGAGAATTATGGAGGACACAAGTTGACTCCACATTAGCTGCAAGTTGGCAAGCTAAATCCTTAGGTAGTATAAAACCTGCTGTAAAAGTTTTGAGGCCATTGGAGTTCTTGTTCTTCAGTTGCACTCAAATCCTTTCAGTTTGTCTATTATGTTCATTAGAGAAAAGGGTTAGTGTATAGCTAAGGGCCTTAAGGTCAAATTAGTTTAATTCTGTTCTTTGCACGACAGAGGCAAACCAAGCCATGCTTGGCTTTTCCACACAACCTCTGTTCTTAAGAAAGTAATTCTATAACTTCTTTCCATTACATTCCATGAAACATATGCATATGCATTTCAATAGGAACCACAACGAAGGGGACTCAAAGGAGTGATTCATCAAAGTGGATCAAGCTCCGGAGAGTCAAGGGTGGATCTGCAAGGACACTAACTGTTATATACAACTACCCTGCAAAACAGGCAAGCTCCGGTTTGCATTTAACAGCTGTTAAGTTTTTATTTTGTATTCACCTTTGGTTAAGATTTGAACTGTGCATTAGGTCTAGTGTTTGATACTCCTCTTGCCTAACCAAATGACCCATTGAGTATTGGGTAGGTGTCTTTCACCGCGTAGAACTGCCATGCTTAAGTACGGTTCGGTAGAAGTCGAGTGGTGAGATGCTACTCGCAGATTTAGGAACAACAGGGGCATACGGGATTGGTTCGTAATTGAATTAGCAAGTTAAAGTTGAGACCGGAAGGTTGTAGGAGCAGCAGGACATAGGGGCCTGGGTGCTGTAGACCTGTCCGTGTCGGTCAAGGACCGATCCGTATGCGGCCCTGTTGAACAAGTTTGAGTTGTGTACCGGACTCATGCTGGCTATATGGGACCCAGTAAACCGATGTACCTCGGGAAGCTGTCGTTGGGACTTTTCGGGTCGCCTCAGGCGGACGGCCGGTGTGCAGTATGTGGGGAATATTCTCATGACATCTCACGTCGGAAGGTGCACCATGAGAGTAGCTACTGTGCGGGGCGACTTGATCGATTCAGCGGGGGTGAAACGGGGGAAAGGCTGCCACGTACGACGTCAGTGATGGTTGTTGTAGGCAACGTCGAGTACGGGCGTACGTGTCGTGTAGTCCGGGTGTTATTGATTCGAATCACCGTCGCTCGCGGAATGGACCGAGCATACTTGTTCTCACAGTCGTGACGTAGTAAGGACTTGCATGAGAAAGGAACTAATCATATTGATGTGAAGTATTATTCTACCTTGTATTAGAGCTTGATGAATAGGCTAGTGCAAACTCGATTCTTTTATGCCATGAGCAATTTACATCGGGGGAAAGCGTTTCTTGTTTGATTGTGGACTCCCGATGTGGCGTGCCCAGGGTTACTTAAAATGCTGCAATTAATACTTGAAAGTAAGGATTCACTTTTAGGCGAGTTAATTATGCTTATGCCATCCTATGTTAGGTTCATAACCTCACTTAGAGTTTCATGTTTAGGGTGACGGTTAAGTCTTGCTGAGCGTTATGCTCACGGATGCTATCCGAGTTGTTTTGCAGGTAATTGACTCGCTGATTATGAGAAGGGGTGCCGATGAGACTCGGGAACCTCCGAGTGCTTACTCTAAGAGCATCCTCGCCGCTGCAGATTGTCTTTGTGTTGCTAGTAAGAAACGTCCGCGGGCTGGACCGTTTCTTTGTTGCTAGTTTAGATATGAGTCGTGAGAGTGATAGTCTTCCGCTGTAGTTTACTCTGATATACTTATTTGTAAAAATATTCTTGTACGCTTCCGCAAACTATTTATGTAATATGATGTATGTTCATCGACCCGTGTGCTGTTGGGTGCCGCATAACACGGCACCACCCGACGAGGTCCCGTGGGGCCGTCTCAGCGTGGTATCAGAGCTGCGTTGGGAGCAGGGCACGGATTGAGCATCATATTATGTCAAAAACTTAGGATACGGTGAGATAACGGTACTAGGCCCACATAAGGACTACTATTATTAGCATATAATGAAGGTGGCAAGCTAACTTATTTGTTATGTCGGAAAAATCGTGCATCTCGGGACGGTTTATGTCTTGGGGGGTGCACGTATGCGCTGTCCACCAGTGCGCACAAGCTGAAGGGTGGAGCCCCACGGGTGGCAGGTAACCCGACCCGCTCTAGTATCCTCTCCGACTCTTCATGTCGTTTGGGGTATTCGAGCAACGTCTTCCCTGGCGTGCGTGGTGCAATTTGGGAGACCCCGTCACGTGGTCAGTAACGTGAACACGTAGCTCAAGGCGTGTTTGGCTTGAGAACACCTGGGCGAGTGATGACGGCCGGGTGTACCAACTGTTATGGATACCGGGTTCGGTGTGCAGCCGAACCTGATGATTGAGTGTGTTTTATGTAGGTACTAACCACGAAAACCTTAGTACGTGTAGAACACGTTTGCGAGTGATCGTTTTAGTGCCACCTAATGATACGTATATGCCGGTGTAATCCGGTTAGGTTTTTCTTTGGTGAGGCAACGTAGTACCGTCATATGTCTTACGGTGCATCGTCACCGTACTACACTGGATAGTATTCTTACCTATGAAGAAATCATTCATGACTAACTTTCAAACTAAAAATGGATGTGATAAAGCACATATTAGTTACTGAACTCTTCATTTGAACTAAGTTTCAAAGAAGAGAATTACTAGGCTTCTTTTGATCTCAAAAACAGAGTGCTCTGTTCTGGCAGAAGTTTTGCCGAACTTTAACAGAGCGTAACTCTGATTAGTTTGACCCAATGGAGGTGTTTGATACGGTTCTGGAAAGTTTATTAAGTGCTCTACAACTTTTCTGTATAACTCCAGAGCCAAATCCGACACCCACTTGGTTGAACGTCCAGATGAATGCAAACTGTTCAGAAAACAGAGCAGCTGCAGACTTCTCTGGATGTTGCTGTAAATTAGCCGTCACAGTCTGTAGAAAAATTTCTAAGGGTCATATGATACACCGTTAGAAAGGTTAGGAAATTTGCAACGATTTTGTAGTTCATAGTTTGTTCAGAATTGTACTTCATTTGTATGTAAAACTGTGATGAAAACAGCCACATACAAAGGAGGTGCTGGCAAATTTTAGCCAGAAATTCTTTCAACTTTGAACAATCCTAACTTCTGTTCCAGAAATGATCTAGGGGCATGTGAGTACTCGTTGAAAATATACTGAAGTTAACTTTAACTTTGGTATTCAACTTGAGTTATGAAAATGCTGGTAACTGGATCCAAATCTGGATTAAGTACAGAAAGGTCGGTTCTGTACAGCAAATGGGGATTGTTTTTGTTGGCTTTGGAAAGATATGTAAACATGAAGTATTGTTATGCTTTCATAAAGTTTTAGCATGTTCATGTTTTACATACTTTCACATACTGCTAGATCAAATTGTGACTCCCCTCAAAATTATGCTTTTGCAGTATGGTGCGTACTCATTCTCCGAGTAGGACTGAAGGTTCTCATCGAGACGGTGATGACTCGACTCCACCAGGGGCACGGCCATCAACGGTATGGGCGGATATCATGGCTCAGATGGTCGAGTCAAGTCAAGAGAACACAAGACTACTCCAAGCCTTGGTACAACAGGGCTTACTCCAGCGTGCACAATCGGACGTTCCACCTCGGAACGCCTACTTGGATTTCTTGGCGACACAACCGCCAATCTTCACGGAAGCCCATGAACCAGTGGAAGCTGATCAGTGGCTTCGAGTTATGGAGTCCAAGTTTGGAGTGTTTGAGTGCGACGAGTACCAGAAGACATCATTTGCAGCTCAACAGCTCCATGGAGCCGCCGGAAATTGGTGGTTTGCGTATCTCGCCACCGTTCCGGAAGGCCATCAAGTGGAATGGACGGAATTTCGTGAAGCATTCCGTGCTCGTCACATTCCTATGGGTTTTATCAAGGCCCAACAGCAAGAATTCAGAAACTTGAAGCAGGGGGACATGAGTGTCCTCGATTATGTCAGACGATTCAATCTTCTAGCACAATACGCTCCTGCTTATGCGACGAGCGAAGCTGCAATGTGTGACTACTTTTTCTATGGCTTGAGTGCCATACTAAAAGAGAAGTTAGCTTTGTTCAATCAAGGCAGTTACACCAAGTTGATCAGTGCTGCTCTGCTGCAAGAACAAGCGACACTTGAGTGTCAAGCAGAGAAGAGGGACCGGGAGGATGTGCAAGAAGACACACCAATCGTTCCTCGTAAATACCGTGTGGTGTATCACGCACCATCCGAGGAGATATGGCAAGCACCAGGGAGATCAACTCCGTACAGATTTCCTGCTCAAGAATCTTATCTTGAAGCAGCGCCATTTCCGCAGCAACGAATGATACCTGTTGCATCATTGCTGCAGCCAAGTGCCTCAACTTCTCAACCACCAGTCAACGAAGAACCGGGGAAACCTCCGTGTTCTTATTGCCACCGTTTTGGGCATTTTAGGCAGGAATGCCGGGAGAAGTTGGTAAACACCAGACAGCCATCATCATCAGGTGGTATGCCGCCACCTGCTCCAGTCAACATAACAGCATTGCAATCCGGGAGTGTGCAACATCTTGCGATTGAGGATGTCCCGGAGGGAGCACCGGTGTTAGCGGGCATGTTTACTCTCAAGGACGTGCCCGTATTGGTACTTTTTGATTCAGGTGCAACCCACAATTTTATCAGCAAAACATGCGTGGATCAGCACCAATTATCCACCAATACTCCCACAACGAATTTTCTCATACGTTCACCGGGAGGAAATATCTCTGCCAATCAGATTGTGTCCCGAGCAGCTTTGTGTTTGGGCGGAAAAATATACCCAACAGCCCTGATTATGTTGGATAGGCAGAAGATAGACATTATATTGGGGATGTCTTGGTTAAATCGTCACGGTGCCGTTCTCAATATCGGTAACCGGACTATCCAGATTGACTCGCCGATTCACGGACAGCACACGCTGTTTTTAGACAGCGAAGATCCAGATAGGGTAGAGGCCTACCACACGGAAGCGCTGAAGATTGAAGATATTCCGGTGGTACGTGATTATCCCGACGTATTTCCCGATGACTTACCGGGCATGCCGCCCGAACGGGACGTCGAGTTCAAAATTGAACTGGCACCGGGAACGACGCCTATTTCACGAAGGCCTTACAAGATGGCACCTAACGAGCTAGCGGAGTTGAAAGAGCAACTGAATGAACTCATGAGCAAGGGTTTCATACGACCAAGTTCTTCACCTTGGGGTTGCTCAGCGCTGTTCGTTAAGAAGAAGGACGAAACACTACGGCTATGTGTTGATTATCGTCCTCTCAATGCTGTCACGATCAAGAACAAGTATCCTTTGCCCCGCATTGACATTCTGTTTGATCAACTTGTGGGTGCAAAGGTATTTTCGAAGATGGATCTTCGGTCGGGCTATCATCAAATCAAGATCCGACCGGAGGACATACCGAAGACAGCTTTCTCGACGAGATACGGACTCTACGAGTACCTCGTCATGTCATTTGGGCTAACCAACGCTCCGGCACACTTTATGTATTTGATGAATTCTGTGTTCATGCCGGAACTAGACAAGTTCGTCGTGGTATTCATCGACGACATATTGGTTTACTCCAAATCTGAAGAAGAGCATGCTGAACATCTGCGCATTGTGCTACAACGGTTGCGGGAGCACCAATTATATGCCAAGTTCAGCAAGTGCGAATTTTGGATTGATCAAGTGCCTTTCCTAGGCCATATCATTTCAGCAGAGGGCATTGCCGTGGATCCCAGCAAAATTGAACAAGTGCTGAAGTGGGAATCTCCCAAATCTATCCACGAGGTCCGAAGTTTCCTAGGTTTAGCGGGTTATTATCGGAGGTTTATTCCGAGCTTCTCAAAGATTGCTAAACCAATGACGGAGCTGCTGAAGAAGGGTACTAAATACCTGTGGAATGCAGCCTGTGAAGCCGCATTCAAAACTTTGGTGAAACATCTCACAACGGCTCCAGTTCTTGCTCAGCCGGACACGACGAAGCCATTTGATGTATACTGCGATGCATCCGGCATCGGTCTCGGCTGCGTTCTGATGCAAGAAGGGCGTGTAGTCGCCTATGGGTCTCGTCAACTGCGAAACCACGAGCAGCATTATCCAACTCACGATCTTGAGCTTGCTGCAGTGGTGTTGGCATTGAAGATGTGGAGGCATTACCTACTGGGTAATCTTGTTCACCTCTACACCGACCATAAGAGCCTGAAGTACATCTTCACGCAGAAGGAGCTGAATATGAGACAACGGAGATGGTTGGAGCTTATAAAAGATTATGAAATTGAGATCCACTATCACCCGGGAAAAGCAAACGTGGTTGCCGACGCGCTTAGTCGGAAAGCCCACGTTCACAACTTAGCGGTTGCTGAGTTGGAAGATGAAGAACCCAGCCTCCGTGTCATTCCGTATGGCGCGCTTTATAATCTCGCGCTCATTCCAACAATCCGTGAAGAGATTGTTGAGGTTCAAAGAAGAGACAGAGGTATGTCACACATACGGAGAAGACTCGACAACGGAGAGATGAAATGCTTCCGGAAGGATGGGAACGGTACGATATGGTTTAAAGACCGTATAGTGGTACCGCGTAATATGAAACTCCGGAAGAAGATCTTGGATGAAGCCCACCTGTCTAAGTTTTCCATTCATCCTGGAAGTAACAAGATGTACCAAGATTTGAAACAGAAATTTTGGTGGACGAGGATGAAGAGGGAGATTGCTAAATACGTATCCGAGTGTGATACGTGTAGACGGGTCAAGGCTGATCATATGCGGAAAGCCGGACCGCTACAACCTTTGAAGATACCGGCATGGAAATGGGAGGATGTGAGTATGGACTTCATCGTCGGATTACCGCTCACATCCAAGAAGCATGACTCGATATGGGTGATCGTCGACCGGTTGACAAAGTCGGCTCATTTCATACCGGTGAACACTCATTATCGAGCAAGGCAATATGCGGAGTTATTCATCTCCAGAATTATATGTTCACATGGTGTCCCGAAGACCATCATCTCAGATCGAGGTGCGTTGTTCGTTGCTCGGTTTTGGGAGCAGCTGCATGCCTCGTTGGGCACCAAGCTAATTAGAAGCTCCACATATCACCCTCAAACCGATGGACAAACTGAGAGGGTGAATCAAGTGCTCGAGGACATGTTGAGAGCATGTGCCATCCACCACGGTAGGAATTGGGACGATCACCTACCGCTGGCGGAGTTTTCATACAACAACGGTTATCAAGCGAGTATTAGAATGGCACCGTATGAAGCTCTCTATGGCCGGAAGTGTCGCACACCACTGAATTGGTGCGAGTCCGGCGAAAGAGTTCTGTTTGGGATTGATCTTGTCAACGAAGCCGAAGACCGAGTTCGGTTGATACAAGAGAACTTAAAGGCTGCCCAATCCCGACAGAAGAGCTACGCCGATCAAAGGCGTAGGCCGTTACATTTTGACGTCGGAGAGCACGTATATCTTCGTGTATCTCCGATGAAGGGAATTCACCGGTTCGGTGTAAAGGGGAAACTCGCTCCCCGTTTTATTGGTCCTTTTGCTATCACGGAGAAGTGCGGACCCGTAGCCTACCGGCTGGAGTTACCAGCAAGTCTAGCGGGTATTCATGATGTATTTCATGTATCACAGCTGCGGAAGTGCCTCAAATTCACCGCTGCTGTTCGCACTGAGGACATCGATGAATTGAAACCGGACTTGACCTACACCGAGCGACCGGTCCAGATTTTGGATGAAAAGACCCGGGTAACCCGGAACCGGACGACCGATTTTTCAAGGTACTGTGGAGTAATCACATCGCGGAAGAGGCGACGTGGGAAAGTGAAGATTATCTCCGCACCAACTACCCGGAACTTTTATCTTTGTACAGTTTGTAATTACCTCTCCCGTCGCGTTCCTCTTTTGTAATCTCGGGACGAGATTCTTTTAAGGGGGGAGGAATGTAAAAGTCCCAAAAATGTGTATGAATAAAAACTATGGTTTGAGTTCATATGTGTGGCAATGATAGGAAAAAAAAAAGGGACTTGCTAAAACTTTTCTTCATGCAAAGTAATACATGGATGAACATCCAACATGAGGTTCACCTTTTTACTTAAAAGGGTTGGACCAATAAGGAGTTAAATACCTCTTTGCATGGGAGTTTAAAATTCAGATTTGAAAATTCAAAGTTCACACATATGGTGACCCAAAAACTTTGAATTAACATGCAGCCATATAGTTGAGTTTTTAGGGAAAAGGTTATCACCAACTTTTCAATTTTAGGGTGGGCTCAAAAAGAAGTTAAAGAGGAGAATTTGCAAACTTAAACCAAATTCAGATTTAGTCTTGCAAATTCAAACTGAATTTGAAGAATTCAAATTCTAGCTCACCTTTTTAAATTTTAGCATTCTGGGGATTAAAAAGATCAGCTTGAATAGATATTTGGGAGGTACATGTTGAGTGGGACCCACATGTCATAGAGCTGAAAGAGGAGACTTACTCACTAAGTTTTGCTCTCAGTGGGAAATTTTACCGAACAGCTCGCGAGCGCCACCGAGCAGCTTGCAACGCCAGCTCCTGCTGCCGGTCTCCACGCGTTGGCGCCCCAGGGTGGGTTCTCACCGCTTCAGCAACGTTATCTCCCCCTCCTCGGACCAAGCCAACAGCAGTTGCTCCTCTCCTCACGATCAGCAGGGCGCTGTTTTTTCTTCACCGGCGCTGCTCCATTGCCCCTGTCTCCCGGCCAGTCCAGCGCCTCTCCGGCAGGCTCAAGAAGTCACAGAGGTGCGCCAGGAGGTACTGATCATCATCCCGTCGTCCTCTTGCCCTCCCCCGACGCCGGCTCGCCGGAATTCCAGTTTTGGCACCAGTGCACGTGTAGAACAGCATGTGTGTAATTCGGGAAATTCTCCCAAACCGATTGATCACACCTCCCACAATTCAAACCACAGCAACTAGATGCCCTAGCGCCCTCCCACGCCGAAAACCAAGGGAAACCGACCCTCCTGTGCCCCGGGCGACGAGAAATCGTCGCCGGCGGCCAAAACTGCCATGGTCCACGGTGAGGACTAGGTTGCAGCCACTTTCTGCATGATCTGATCCACGTTCCGTGTTCCTAGAACCATAGGGATGCTGTAGGACATCATAGCTCGCCGGGAGATGCCTTGGACACGCGGGAACGCGTCCATGTCGAGCTCCCGAGCCGCCCCACCGGTGCCGACCCACCTGCAGCCATTTTCATGCGGGAAAACCTTGCCCGGCAGCTGCGCCACGTTCCCAGGAGCATGTAGGGCGAAACCGGAGCTCATTTGGTGGAGAAATGAGGGAGAACGAGCCATGCCAAGTTTCTGCTGGTGTGCACCGCGGGCTCTGGCGGGAGGTTGAAGAAGCATCTGACCCGTGGGCCCCACGCGCGACTGTGCTGTTTAAAATCAAACAGAGAGTTGTGCAAACTTGTAAAATGCATAACTTGGTGTAGGAAGCTCCAAAAATAGTGAGATAAATTTTGTTGGATTCCTTAAAGGGAGTACTATCCAGAGGTACAACCCAATTTGTATGAAACGAATTATTTAATTCTGGAAAATTCTTGGAAGGTTTTCTGAAAAAGAATTATAGAGGGAGTTTGGTTTATCCAAAAATACCCAAATTTTGCCAGAATATTCTTTAGCATATTGTTGACCTCATAGCAAATTTTCAGCTCATTTGAAGATCATTTGAGTAGGGATTTGCTAAAAACAATCTGCTGTGTTCATAAGAGTCCAGAAACATTTTCAGAAAATGTTTCCCACTTCAAAAATCTGTTCTGAGCAATCCATAGCTCCAAAAATCATAGGAAAATTTAGGCAAGCTCTATGGGACATACTTGGAATTGTAGTTCACTTAGTTGGGCATGAAAATGCACATTACTACAGAATTAATTCTATTGAGTACAAATGCTTAAAGAATTGTTCTGGGAGAACTACCCAAGTAAAAGGGCTGAATTTTGGACCAGATGACTCTCATGTGATCAAAAACTCACATGTAAATTATCAGCCCAATATAAGTCCTGGAACTCCCTGTTCTTATTCTCCATACTTATGTATAAGGGAAAAATACATAAGGGGTATGGTGAGAATTATGGAGGACACAAGTTGACTCCACATTAGCTGCAAGTTGGCAAGCTAAATCCTTAGGTAGTATAAAACCTGCTGTAAAAGTTTTGAGGCCATTGGAGTTCTTGTTCTTCAGTTGCACTCAAATCCTTTCAGTTTGTCTATTATGTTCATTAGAGAAAAGGGTTAGTATATAGCTAAGGGCCTTAAGGTCAAATTAGTTTAATTCTGTTCTTTGCACGACAGAGGCAAACCAAGCCATGCTTGGCTTTTCCACACAACCTCTGTTCTTAAGAAAGTAATTCTATAACTTCTTTCCATTACATTCCATGAAACATATGCATATGCATTTCAATAGGAACCACAACGAAGGGGACTCAAAGGAGTGATTCATCAAAGTGGATCAAGCTCCGGAGAGTCAAGGGTGGATCTGCAAGGACACTAACTGTTATATACAACTACCCTGCAAAACAGGCAAGCTCCGGTTTGCATTTAACAGCTGTTAAGTTTTTATTTTGTATTCACCTTTGGTTAAGATTTGAACTGTGCATTAGGTCTAGTGTTTGATACTCCTCTTGCCTAACCAAATGACCCATTGAGTATTGGGTAGGTGTCTTTCACCGCGTAGAACTGCCATGCTTAAGTACGGTTCGGTAGAAGTCGAGTGGTGAGATGCTACTCGCAGATTTAGGAACAACAGGGGCATACGGGATTGGTTCGTAATTGAATTAGCAAGTTAAAGTTGAGACCGGAAGGTTGTAGGAGCAGCAGGACATAGGGGCCTGGGTGCTGTAGACCTGTCCGTGTCGGTCAAGGACCGATCCGTATGCGGCCCTGTTGAACAAGTTTGAGTTGTGTACCGGACTCATGCTGGCTATATGGGACCCAGTAAACCGATGTACCTCGGGAAGCTGTCGTTGGGACTTTTCGGGTCGCCTCAGGCGGACGGCCGGTGTGCAGTATGTGGGGAATATTCTCATGACATCTCACGTCGGAAGGTGCACCATGAGAGTAGCTACTGTGCGGGGCGACTTGATCGATTCAGCGGGGGTGAAACGGGGGAAAGGCTGCCACGTACGACGTCAGTGATGGTTGTTGTAGGCAACGTCGAGTACGGGCGTACGTGTCGTGTAGTCCGGGTGTTATTGATTCGAATCACCGTCGCTCGCGGAATGGACCGAGCATACTTGTTCTCACAGTCGTGACGTAGTAAGGACTTGCATGAGAAAGGAACTAATCATATTGATGTGAAGTATTATTCTACCTTGTATTAGAGCTTGATGAATAGGCTAGTGCAAACTCGATTCTTTTATGCCATGAGCAATTTACATCGGGGGAAAGCGTTTCTTGTTTGATTGTGGACTCCCGATGTGGCGTGCCCAGGGTTACTTAAAATGCTGCAATTAATACTTGAAAGTAAGGATTCACTTTTAGGCGAGTTAATTATGCTTATGCCATCCTATGTTAGGTTCATAACCTCACTTAGAGTTTCATGTTTAGGGTGACGGTTAAGTCTTGCTGAGCGTTATGCTCACGGATGCTATCCGAGTTGTTTTGCAGGTAATTGACTCGCTGATTATGAGAAGGGGTGCCGATGAGACTCGGGAACCTCCGAGTGCTTACTCTAAGAGCATCCTCGCCGCTGCAGATTGTCTTTGTGTTGCTAGTAAGAAACGTCCGCGGGCTGGACCGTTTCTTTGTTGCTAGTTTAGATATGAGTCGTGAGAGTGATAGTCTTCCGCTGTAGTTTACTCTGATATACTTATTTGTAAAAATATTCTTGTACGCTTCCGCAAACTATTTATGTAATATGATGTATGTTCATCGACCCGTGTGCTGTTGGGTGCCGCATAACACGGCACCACCCGACGAGGTCCCGTGGGGCCGTCTCATGGACACCATTCCCACAAAACTCTGCCCCTCCTTTCTTTTCTAATACCCCCTCCGCCTTCAATTGATCGTAGGGAGGCTAGACATCAAGAAATCTCCGAGGATCCGCGACCCAATCGTCCTCCCGAAGAAAATCACCGTCAATCAAGGCGCCTCATCGCCGAACATCGGTCTCTGGCCATTTCCCTGGCCGCGCAACGCCTTGGTAAGATTCCTCTCGATCCCCTCTCCGTTTTCCCCACTTTCCGTCGAGTTTGTGTCACCACAGCGCTTTTTCGGCCAAGCTTCGGCCATGGCGCCGCCACCTCCTTCACTACCGGCCACCACAAACCTCCCCGGACACGTCTCAGCTGTTCATCCACAAAGCAAAGGCCATGATTAGAAGACACATCCCTTTTTGATTATTTTAAATCAGCACCATACAGATAAAATCCTATGGCCCAGATTTGATCTAACAAACCCTTCATTTATTTAAATCACACCACCCATTTAACATCCTACGGTCCATATTTAATCTCTTGATACCCCTTTTTTTTTGATCTAATCAGAGCAATCCAAATAAAATCCAACGGTTGAAATCAAATGACATCATACCAACTTCATGTTTTCACAGTTAGACCCCTAAGGTTTTTAACAGAATTAGATATATGCCATGTATTTTCAAAATGGACCCTGGACTTTACAGTAATTATGAATTGTACTTAATATTGACAAAAAAGCCCTTATAGTAGTAAATAATTACAAAAGCCCTAGAATAATCTGTTTTCACATCTGTAACATTATACAAAAATTCTGTAATCATTAATAAAAATCTGTTTTAGGTTAAATTTTATTCTAAGTATACTAATAAATCTGAAATTACATAAAAACAATATATACTTTACAAATAGTTATAAAAATATTTAAAAGCTTAATTAAATCTGAAATTGTATTAAAGGCAATATATATCCATATATATACCCCAGAAATTAATACAAAATTTATATAAGGTTACAAATAAATGTTTTATCATAATAAACACAAAATAGATATATATATATATATATCATATTATTAGTAACTTTAGGCCAAAGTAATAAATGGAATACGAATTGAATAAATGTATAACTTTACATAGGAATTATAAATACTAAACAAGTTTACCTTTTTGGTTGATTATTTGTTATGATTGCCTACATTGTGTTGTTTCTTATTGATTGTTATATGTATTGTGTATGTGTATGTATACGTGGATATAACAAGCCCCAGAGTCAGTTACCAACTTTCAAGAGCAAGTTTTGAATGTAGCCTAGATGGGGGGGGGGGGGGGTGAATAGGCTTTTTGAATTCCTGCAGCACTTAATGAAACGTGTTAAATTCCATATAGTGGACTTGTTCGGTGTGAGCGCGGACTAGTCCGGGGTTAGTCTAGAAAATTGACAAAGTTAATTGTTCTTGATCTTTTCGTTGTTTAGTTTCAGCGCAAGATAGTAAACAATGATAGTGATTCAACTACGTATATATGAACTCAAATTAACAAGTAGATCACAAAAGCAAATTGGATTTTGGATATGAATAGTGTGATGCCCTAATTTGCAAGTATAATGAACAATCAAGTGAGAGTAGGACAAACACAAGAATTTATCCCGAGGTTCAATCCCAACCAGGGATCTAGACCTTGTTGAGGAGCCCACAAAGGGTCGGGTCTTTTCCAACCCTTTCCTCTCCAAGTTACCACTAAGGCCAACTTGGTTCTTCACTATCACAATGGGTAACTACAATGTTCTTGCGGCTTTCTCACAAGTTGAGGGCTCCCACAATGTTACAAACGAGCTGAGAAAAAATTCACATGAAAGATTACACAAATGATATCAAGAGTGTGTGCGAGATCAAACCAAGAGCTCAATGGAGATGAAATCTTCTCTCTTCTTTCCCAATCTCCCAAACCCAAGAATTCGGTCTTTAGGGCTTTAGAATGTGTGGATAGGAGTGTTTTTGATCTCTCGGAGGCTGTGGAGGTGCTAGGGTTCGTCAGCCGTGATAAATGATTCGGGGGTCTCCTTTTTATAGGGGTCCCGATATGTTTCCGTTGTGATCTGAGGAGTCCGGACTAGTCCGTTGTCAACACCGGACTAGTCTGGTGTTTCTTTTTTAAATTGTGTCACGCTGCTAGTTGGATTTAAATGAGTTAAACTCTTATCATACGGATTAGTCCGTATGTCCGATGTCACACATAGAGGGCTGTCTGTTTGAATACGGACTAGTCTGTGGTGCAGGACTAGTCCAGTGTGATATCGGATGACACGACCCCACGGTCTTGTCAGGCCAGGATCATGCTGAGGGGTGCTGCGTTGCACAGCACCGGATAACACACGTCAAAGGTACAAAGCGGAAGCGAAATTTTATTACATAAACTAGTTATGAACATGTTTACATCAAAATAAGTTCAGTCTACACTCACGGGCGTAGACTAAGCATCAAGTGGACATTCAGCCCTTGAACGTGTCCTTGCTAGCACACACGCACACTAACTCTGCGGCGTGCACGACTCCCACTCGACGGGATTCCCCTCCTGGGGTTCCGTCTCCTCTTCGGGAGTCCCTTCCTCATAGAACCCTGCAAAAGCTTCAAACACAAGCAGTGAGCACGAAGGCTCAGCAAGTCTGACCCGTCTCACCTAAACATGGAACTTCTACATGAGGGGTAATGGGTTACATGAGGTAAAAATCATTTGCAAGGACTCGCCTAATTAGTAGAACCTTATTTTCAGGTTTTAGCAGCAGGTTGTGGAGAACCTTACGCTAAGGCACATGAGAGAGCCGCAATCAAACAAGAAACGCATTTCTCTCATGTACTTTGCCCAAAGTTGAAAAGAACTTTAGTGAGCTCTAAACTACAACAAACCATTAACAAGCAAAGTCCATCTTTCAATCAGCAACATTTTAACATGTAACTAGCCTGTTCTTTCTACGTCACGGTACAGTGAACAAGTGGTACACCTGCAGGGTTACCCGAACAACCCGTCACGTACGCCCGTACTCGATGTTGCCTACAACAACCATCACGGACGCCGTATGCAACCACCTTTCGCCCGTTAGCCAAATATTGAACCGGTCCCATCGTCCTGAGCAAGAGGTCTCTGCACGCGCATCTCCGTGCCGCCAGCTGATTTACACCTCGAGCTCTCAACCTACCCTCTGAACGACGGGCAATGCCTCAATACCCAGCTACCCGAGTTACATCAGTTTCCCGGTTCCCATATAGCCGGTAGGTCTTCGGTACTGTTCTAGCTTGTTCAACAGGCCCGCACACGGCTCGGTCCTCAATCGACACAAGCGGAGCTACAGCACACAGGCCCCAAATTCCTGCTGCCCTTACCCTCCGCTTGGTCTCATTTTCTTGCCATGTGTTTCATGTGCTATCACTACCCGAGTCGAGTGCTTCTAGCCTATGCTCGCGAGTAGTTCCAACTACTCGACTTGTACCGAATCCTACTCTACCTTAGCATTGCAGTAGCTAACGGGGTTTGCAATCCTAAACCCAACCCATGGTTTTCTTGGCTATGCAGTTGGATTTCCAAACAAGACTCTAATGCAAAGGAATAAAGTAATCAAGTATGTGCTCAAAACAATAAAAACTTGTAAAAGGTTAATGTAAACCGGAGCTTGCCTTGCTGCTCTTGGTCGTAGGCTAGCTGTTCCTCCGGAGTAACAAAGTCTAGGACTTCGGGTTCCTCCTCGACCTTAGCGACTACATGATAGAAGCAATACATGTATTAATTTAAATGCAGTGGTATTCACTTTTAATCTTGTGAAGTCTATAACTCTTACTAGACAAGCCTAATGACTGTGAAACTTTTACTGTGGCTTGGTTACAACCTAAATAGAAACTTGGTCAAGTTTTAGTTGCAGTCAAGCTCATTTGAGCCCTCCACAATTAATTATTGTCGAAGTGTTCGGTCGACACTTCCCCCGGGCCTGCACTGGGCAGCCCGCGGAGGTTCTTTTTTCGGTGGGGCTAGTCCCTTGCGGAGAGCTTGCGCGGATGGACGAGTTAGTAAGAGCTTGATACGGTGAGTTTTACGTGGTTCAGGCCGCCGGAGCGTAAAACCCTATGTCCACGGCGAGCTATGGAGCTCGCTGTATTGCTTGCTGCTCAGAACCGGAGTCCTGAGCTTGGGGGTGAGTTACAGCTTGGGTGTGAATGGCTAGCGTATGAGTTGCAGAGGTGCGAACCCTTGCTATCGTCGCCTACCCGAGCCTTTTATAGTCCAAGACTCGGGTGGCTTAAAAGGGGGCCCGGGACCCGACAGGTGGTCCCGGGGAGATTGTCTATCATCTACCGTATCTGCAGTTATGCCGGTAGTTGTCTCTGGCGAAGGCTTCCGAGTCTTCGTCTTGCAGCCCTGCCCATGCCGCATGCTAGTCGTAGCGGATGATGACGGCGGGGGCAGTATGGGATGTCTTGTCGCTGCGTTTATTGGCTGGCAGGCTCTGACACCGCGCGCCAATCTGTGATGCGACTGGGCACAACGGCACCTTGACAGAGGCGTGCTCCGTGTCTCCGCGTCTTGGGAAGACGCGGGCCTTGAATACCTTGTACGGGCAAGGTATGGGGTGTCCTTACACCCGCTGCCTATCGCTCGGGGGCAGGCAGCGCCGTTCTGCTGGCCACGTGGCGGGCCCGAAGCCCTTCTCAGAGGAGAGGAGGCTCCGGCCCCGCGGGGCACGTGGAGCCTTCGGACCTCTCCCCGCAGAGGGGGAGGTTCGGCTTCTGTCGCCACGTGGCGGGCCCGGAGCTCTTCTCTGAGGAGAGGGAGGTCCGGCCCCGCCAGATACGTGGCACCTTCGGACCTCTTTCCCGCGGAGGGGGAGGTCCGGCCTCTGTATGCCACGTGGCGGGCCCGGAGCTCTCCTCTGAGGAGAGGGAGGTCCGGCCCCGCCAGACGCGTGGCGCCTTCGGAGCTCTCCCTGCGGAGAAGGGCGAGTTCCTTAGACATTTTCCCTTGTGCGGGGAGGTACCCCATATTGCAGGTACCGACAGTGGCCCCCGGGCCCATCTCGGGGGAGATAGTGAGCCCGAGATGGGACCTCCATCTCTTCTGATCCGCGCACTTTCTCTAAGTCCCGCATTGACCGCTGCCGGAGCACGAACGGTCGCAGGATCGTGGGAGCGTGCGCCCACTTGATGGTTGCTTTTACTGCGGCGGTTCCCAAGACTGCCACTTCTGCATGTTGCGGCGCATTCTTTGGGAACCGCCGAAGTGCCTAGCCGACTCATCTTCTCAGGAGACTGACTCCTTGGCCCACCGCTTCAGTTGGGCGGCTTGGGTCCACCTATCATCGGCGCTCGGTCTAGGAGCCGAAGCGGTTGCCGATGTGGTGTATTCGAAGAGTTCCGAATCGCCTGGAATTGCACCTGGGATGGTTTTTAGAGGGGATCTTACCCGCATTGCGGCTTCCCTTTGCACCTCCCAGCGTTTCTTCTTGGACTCTTGTGCTTTTGCCCTCTTGCCCTTGAGTCCTCCCTCGCCATGGCCTCCAACCCGCTGTGGCGGACCGGAATCCGCTCATCCAGGATTGCAGAGGGTGGTGCCGCGCGATGCGACACCCGACAGCACACGTCATAAGAACACATTATATTACAAGGGAAAACAAACTGAATGTACAAAGTAGTACACTTCTCAGTTACAAACTAGGGTCTTTCGTTACACAGCGGAAGTTTCTTTTGTACAACTCACGCCCGCCTATCTAGCAAAAGTCGGTTGCCCAGCCCTAGGGCAACCCACACTAGCTGCACATCTCAGCTCAGCGCGGCGTGTACGGCTCCCACTCAGCCGTGGTCCCCGACGGAGGGTAACCCTCGCCGGTGGACTCGTACTCCGAGTCCGTGGGTGGCTCCTCACCTGAAAAACACTTAAGCAGCAACCGTGAGCACGAAGGCTCAGCAAGGCTTAACCGACTCACCTAAGCATGAAACTCTACATGAGGTGTACCATGACATAGGATAGCCATGTTGCAGCAAATGGACACGCCTACAAGTTCATCCTTAGTTCATCTTTTAGCAACAAGTTAATGGTTCATAAAGCTCAAATTTAGTGGGCGATATTTGGTGGCACACACGTAACAATACAATTATATCATGACAGCAATATTGAATCATAACATGTCTTTCATTAATCTACGTTACGACGCAGTGAACAAGCGGTACTCGTCACCGCGAGGGACGGCGAATCGACTCGATATACACCTGCAGGGAAATCCAAAGAGCATGTCACGTACGCCCATCCGTGGAGCTGCACAGCACGCTCACTCGATGTCGTACGGGAAAACCTTTCACCCAACAGCCCAAACGTCGAACCGGTCGCACCGAAACGAGCAGGAGGTTCCCCACACGGAGCATCTCTCTAAGCCCGTTGGCAGATTTCCACCTTGCTGCCCTCAGCCTACACCTATAAATCGGTGCGTTATGCCTCGACGCCCGGAGGTTTAGGCTACATCAGTTTATCAGGGCCCATATATCCGATATGCCTTCGGTACGTTCAATACTTGTTCAGCAGGGCCGCACACGGATCGGTCCTCAATCGACACGGGCAGGGCTGCGCACACAAGACTCTCTCTTGCTGCGCCCTAGCCCCTGCCTAGTCTCATTTTCATTACTACAGTGATCTCACGTCACTCAACCGAACCCGTGTGTCCCAAGCCTATCTCGCGAGTAGATTCCAACTACTCGACTTGTACCGAAGTCCTATGAACCATTAAGCATAGCCTGTCTACTCGAGGTCTTAGACACTACCCTCACTCTTTTAGGAGCCTTTGGTTATGCAAGTGGGGTTCCATTCATCCTACACCTAATGCACATACATACTTCATATGACTCATGTAAACAAAGTAAAATTTATAAAAAGGTTAATGCAAACCGGGGCTTGCCTTGTTGCTGCTGGTCAAGGGTTAGTTCCTCTTCTGGAAGGAGGAAATCCAGCACTTCCGGAGTCTCTTCTACAATGGCTACACGTTGAATACAATACTATATGTAAATTTAAATGCGAAGTGTAAACTTGAATACTCATTTACTAATAACTCTAGTTAGCCCTAATTAAGATTTGAGAAAATCTGAAAAATGTTTCTGTACATTTTTCTATTTTCTCAGGGCAGTTCTCTTAATCACCCGATTAGGGTAATTAAATGAACTTGGATGAGTCTGAAAATTTTACTGGTATTCAGTGATTTTCCAATGAACCTTTCAGCCAAACTTCAGAATTTTTCATAAAGTAGTTCTCCAGATAAAATTCCAACAGTTTAAACTTTAGGGATTTAATTCTGGAAAACTATTCACTTTCATGAGCTGAATTTGGTATTGCTGGAAAGTGCTCAGAGAGCTAAATCCAACCAAATTTGGTTCACTCGATTTGGAGCTTTCTAGCCAAAGTTATGAGGATTTGAAGTTTGGAAGAATCCTGAAAATCGGGGGAAAAGTTTAAACTCTCGGGCCCGCGGGGACACGTGTCGAGCGCGGAGGTGTCCGGCATACCCGGGATACCACACGTGTCGAGCGCGGAGGCCGCTGACACGTGGGCCAGCCGGCTTCGTCTTCCTCCCGCCGTTCTCTCGCACCTGCGCCGCCGACCTCGCCGGAGCAGACTCGGGGCTCGCTGGCTCGCCGCTGCCGGACCTCCCATGGTCTGAAAATCGCCGCCAGGGGGGTTGTCGACGTCGAGGAACACGTCGGTGGTGACAGGTCGGTCTGGGGTGACCGGAAGTAGCTCGGCGACGTGCCGCGGCCTCGGTTGAGGTTCGACACCGTCGACCGTGGTTTCTAAACCCGCCAAAACCTCAAACAAACGGCCCTACAGCATCAGTGTAGCTCTAGGAAGCTCGACAAGGTGTCAAAAGGGTTCAGGGATGGCGGCAAGTCGGTCGGCACCGTGTGACTGATCGTGCCCGCCATGACCGCTCTCGATCGAGCTCGAAATTCGTCACTCCTAGACAGTTTCACGCTACGGATGCAGAAAAGAACTTGATCGCTGGCTAGCCCAGCGTCTATGTGCAAGATTTGATGACCTCCGAAAGATCATAGAGCGAGAATTTAAAGAAACCATACCGGAAGTTCGGTTTACGGTCGCCGGAGCAAAAACTGGAAATTCTCTGCGGATTCTTCACGGTTGGCTTCCAAACTTGGAGGAGAGTAGCACGGTGGTCGCGCTCTCCTGTTTCCTCTCTCGCTGGACCGTGAAAACGCCTGTGGAACGCTGTCCACGGGTGCCTGACTCTCGGCTGAGGTTGAGTCGCCGCTGTGGCGATCGCTCTCGGGCAAAGGAGGTCAGAGCTCGAGGTTTCTGGCGTTGGAGAGGTGGAGTGCGAGCTCAGGTGGCTGTCTAGCAGCTCAGGGACGAAGGAGGAGATGGTTTTGCTGGTTTTCCCGATTGAGCAGAGAGCTGCGGCGAGAAACAATGCCGCTGCTCGGGTTTGCCTGCGAGAAGATAAAGCCGGCCGACTCCTGCCCGGCTGAGGCGGTGCCGGTCGCGTGGGGACGCGAGTCAGCCGCCCTGGGCGCCAGCGCGCGGAGAGGGAAGCAGCTGGTGGCGCCGGTAGCTGCTCGGTGGCACAGCCGACAGCTGCTCGGTGGAATTTCTCACCGCGACTCTGACTTTGGGTGCAAGTTTCTCCTTCTCCCCTCTATGACATGTGGGTCCCACCCGGGGTTTTAACCTCTGGAATTTACTCCTAATCACTGTTGTAAACAGTGAGCCCCATAATACCCCTGGTGATTCAAACTATTCACCCCTGAGCCATTTGAATTGGATAGAATTCAAATTGGGTTCGGCTTGGGTGAATTTCAGCACAAGTTTAGTTTTGAATTCAAATAAAGTTTGAATTCGTCCCACTTAGCTCATGTCAAGATCAACTCCAAATGGAGTGAAAATTGGTGTGTGAGCTCACAAAAATGTGCTGAATAAGAATATGAAGCTAACTTTTTAATTTGGGTGATAAAAGTTGCTGCAATTTGAATTTACATTCAAATTGGCCTCTTTTTCAAACAACCCAAAAAGTGCCTCAAAAAGTGTTGGATTTCTATGAAACTTGGACTGAACCTTCCCAAGACTTTTTAAGTTCTAGGGGTGAGCTCAACCTCTCATGTTCCTATGTCCAAACCCCACTTTGTGAAAACAAAGACTTTCCCCTCTAATCACTCTTTTGACGAAGGTTACTTGCTCTTCACAATATTTCCTAAGATATCCACAACGAAAACTGTGGTGTTGTTAGGTGAAGAAAAGTTTTTGCAAGTCCCCTTTTTTTTGGGCTTTTACACCCGCCACCAGAGAAGAAGCGCGTTCGATCTCCTCCAGCGGCGGCGTCTGTGCCAAGTTGGGAATCTGGGTGCCTGGCACTCCTTCCGGTGGCGACTCAAAGAGGCCCCTGGCTGATGCGTTGAGGGGAGCTTCTGGGGCGTCCCCTGCTCCGCCAGTTCAAGCGACTGCGGAGCGGCCGTCAGTGACGGCAGCGGGCTCTGGGAGTCCTACCCCGGCTCGGAAGTCGGGGTTCAGAGCCCGCTGGAGTGTCAGCGCTTCCCGGCCATCCCCGACTAGCGGGGAGTCTGTGCCGTTGCGCTCGGAACCCGGGACAACTGCCACGGCCCCCAAGCCGGTGTGAGCTTCTCTTGTTCCGGTGTGCCCGGACTCCGCGGCGGCGTCATCTCTTCCTGCCGAGACGGCCGCCGCGGCCCCCAAGCCAGCGCAGGTCGACCCTGCACCAGGCGGCCCGGCCTTTATTCCAGCGCCGCCTTCCCCGGCTCGCCCCTCTCCACAGGTCAAGAAGCCAGAAGCTAAAGAGGGCCCGGCAGGTCCGGCTGCCAGAGCCCCGGTGCCAGCTCCTCCTGACCGGCGTCTCGTCTTGGTTGCTGGTGCATCGACTCGTCTTGAGGACGAGGTGATGGAGGAGGTCGGGGGAACTGCCCCGGCCTCTGTTGCTCCATTGCCCCTGGCAGATGCCTTCACGCTTGCCGAGACGAGCGTCCGGCAGGTCTTGGCTGCACTAGGTCGCGAGCGGGAGGAGTATACAGTTGAACGGGATCGCCTCCTCACCTGGGGGAACCTTTTGCGGGAGCGGACCACAAAGGTCAAGAGCGAGCTCGACTCCAGGCAGGAGTTGCTCGACTTCAGGGAAGTGCTCCTCGACCGGCTGAAGCGGGCTGTCAACCGTATGGACGCCGAATCGCGGCGGATCAATAGGGAGGCCCTGGAGGCACACGCCCGGGCCGAGGAGAGCCTCTCTGCCGCTGAGGAGATACGGCAGCGGATGGAGCGCCGTAAACTCGCCGTTGAGGAACGGGAGCGTTCCACGGCAGCCGAGGTGGAGAGGGTCGCCGCGCAGCTGGCGGCGGGCGAGGATGACCTTCGAGCTCGGATCGAGGAGCTAGAGATTCTGAAGGCAGACCTCGACCTGAGGGAGGAACAGGTCTCCCGCGAACGCCGGGCGGTCTTGGAACGGGAGTTGGCCGCCGACTTCAAGGCTTCTGAGTTGGAGCGGCTCGCCAAAACTCTCCACCTTCAGGAGAGCTCCCTGGCGGCCAAGGAGAAGGAATTCTCCGAAAGAAACCTAGAGGCCCTGCAGGCAGCCCGCCGCGAGGTGGAGGAGCTCTCGGCCTTGCGGTCCTCTGAGGCTCTTGCAGTCTCGAGCTTCGTGGATTGAGCGGGGTCCGCCCTGATCCCTCTTGGCTTCAGTCCAGTGAGGGCCGCGGCTCCTGCGTTGAAGGTGGCGGAGGTGATCCCCGCGCTGAAGTCGATCAGCGCCAAGCTGGACAGGCTAGACTCGATGGTCGCCAGCAAGCTTGAGGCCGAGGGACGCGTCCTAGCCTTAGAGGTCGCTTCACAAGTGCTGGCATGCTTCAAGAGCCGCGACCCCTCTTTCTCGCTAGAACCAGCGAGAGAGGGCCCAGCCATGGAGCGGGAGGAAGCTGCCAGGGCTGAAGTCGAGGATGTGGCCGCCCTTGTAGCCGCAAGGTTCCGGCGGGAGCCGGGAGGTCCTTAGGACTTGTTTCTCCCTTTTTATCGAGTCTGTAGTCCAGATCATGGAGCCTCGCATAGTTTGACTCTTTTAGACATTTGTGTCTGTGATGCTTTTTCTCTCCTTCTTGGCTTTGCCTGACTGAGTCCTTAGCTCCGCAAGGTACTCAGAGGCCTTCTCCAATCTCGGAGCTCTGCACAGACACCTTCCCCAGGCCCTAACCGTGTTAGGGCCCACCGGGGGTCTCCGGATCTCGCCCTATGGGGAGCTCCAAATCTGCCTGCCACGTGGCGGGTCCGGAGCCCCTCCTTAGGAGGCGGGAGCTCCGGCCCTGCTGGACACGTAGGGCTTTCGGAGCCCTCCCACCGGGGGGGGGGGGGGGAGGTCCGGTTTCCGCCTACCACGTGGCGAGCCCGGAGCCCCCCTCAGGGGAGGCGAGAGCTCCGGGCCTGCTGGACACGTGGGGCCCTCGGGCCTCGCCCCTGCTGAAGGGGCGGGACCTGGTCCTTCCAGTCCGAGGCCGGAGTAGTTGATAGCTCCTTTCCCCCCGCTTCATGCAGTCCCCGTTGCCGTAACCTAGAGGTCCTGCACACAGGCAGAGGAAACGTAATTCTCCTCGGGGGGTCCTCCCCTCCCGTCTCCTAGTCTTATTCATCTTACGACCCTGATCCGTTATACGGGGCTTGGGCAATTCTGTGCTCGAGGCGCCGGAGCTCCGGCTCCCTCTGAGGTCCGGGTACGGTCGTCCGATCCCTAGTACCGGGCCATGCGCTGGGGAAGCAGAGTGCACGTGCTTTGGGTTCATGACCAGGCAAAGCGGTTGTACTCCCCTGTACATCCGGAGGGCAGGATGCGCATGCTTTGGGCTCATGGCCTGCTAAGCTGGATACGCACCCTGGACCCCCCATGCACAACGCAGGCCTTTCCTGGAGGTGACCAACTGGCACCGCAACACCTGACTGGGGGAGGCCCGAGAGACTCACTCGGCCATCGGCAGGTGCCTCAAGCGCGGCCGCCCTCGGTAGGATAGCGAATGCTGACTATGGATGAGCGCGGGAGAGGGGGAGCTAGATGTACGATGAACATACATAGATAGTGCGATCATAAAAATTAATGCATAATTTAAATGAGCGCATGAAAGAGAGCTAAGTAGAACAGGTTTCTGTGTTCATGCCCATAGGTGGAATTCTGGCTGTACATGGGGGCAATATTCCGCCTCGTCTACAAGGGAAGCAAGACTCTACGCGCTTAGGGTCGGAACCAGGCTAAACTGGACGTAGTCCTGTACCGTCCCTTGAGACTTAGCTGCCCCAAGCTCTGTTCCTAAATTCTATGGGATTCATTACAGAAGGGAATGACCCTGTTCTACTGATGCTCGGGGAGTAGGACTTACAGTGTTGCTCCATGCCAAGGATTTTGGGAACGGGTCCCACACTCGGTTGAAAGGCATGTGTACCTGGGGCGGCAGCTTTCATGATTCGGAAGGGACCTTCCCTGCTGGGGGAGAGTTTATGGGTCCTTCTCGGGAAAGAGCATGCCGCGACACCAGGTTGCCCTTCTGCAGGTCCCTGGCGCGTTCGGTTCTTTGGCAGTAGTGCTTAGAGCATCAGCCGAGACCTTGCGTTGTGGGGTGTTACCTGCAGCCGAGTCTCGTCGACGAGGTTGTTATCTTCACGCTGGATCAGGTCCTGCGCGGCTTCTCCTGGGGGCCCCCGGGGAGTTCTCCCCTTCTGGCTAAGGCCTTCAAGGGGTAGGTGGACCCGGGCTCGTCTTAGATGACCTAAGGCGTCTTCCCTTTCTGGCAAGGCCTTCAAGGGGTCGACAGACCTTGGGCGGCCCCCGGGAGGTATGTCCGAGGCACGGAGGCGTGCTCTCGGGTGAGGCTGGCCCGACCTCGCACCATTGTGGTCGGTACTAGGGCTGCTGCGACTACATGGGGCTTCTCCAAGGTTGACGCCGCAGCAGTGCAGCCTCCTCTGACCCGGACGGCAGCCGCAGCCGGCTACCGCCGTGGCCCGTCACCGTCGGAGCTGGAGTCCTCACCGTTATGCACTGTCTTTATGACACGCTGAGGCTCCTGAAATCCCACCTGATGGGCGGCGGTGACTGGGACATCGACCTTCTGCTTGCCATCCCTCTGAGGGTAGGGCGGTGCTTCAGCCCTCTGCTGACTTCCTTTGCGGAAGCGCTCTGCGAGCCTCTGGATATCCCAGCACTCGGCAGCAGTATGGTTGCCGGCGCCATGCACGGGGCATAGCCCGCCCTGGTCACTATCTGGGGCTGTTGACTGCCGCTGCCTTTTGTTGGGGCGTGGCCACCGTGCTCCACTAGTCGTCGCTGCTGCGGCGACGGGAGCCGCGAACGATGACTTCATCTTGCCACTCCCCCGGTTCTTGGCCTTCTTGCCACCCCCATAGGCAGCAGCGCCGGACCCGGGCTGTCCTCCTGACTCGGAGGTTGACAGAGAGTGCCAGTTCCGCCCTTCAGCTGCTCTGGCGCATTTGTCCGCTAGGCTGAAGAGCTCAGAGACGTCGCGGACCTCTCTGGTCGCAAGCTTCTCAAGCATTTTCTCGTCCGGGACACCCTGTCGGAACGCCACCACCACAGAAGCACTTTGAATATGCGGGATGGTGTTGCGTACCTGGGAGAACCGCTGGATGAAAGAGCGCAGCGACTCCCCAGGCTGTTGCTTGACGGCGTGGAGGTCAAGCTCCGTGCCGGGACGGGTGTAGGAGCTGCCGAAGTTGGCGACGAACTGCCGGCAGAGCTCTCCCCAGGAGGTTATGGACCCCTGGGGGAGATTCATGAGCCAAGACCGAGCTGGGCCGGTCAAGGCGACGGGGAAGTAGTTGGCCATGACAGCCTCATCCCCTCCTGCGGCAAGTACGGCGGTGGAGTAGATCTGGAGGAACTCTGCCGGGTTGACGCTACCGTCGTACTTCTCGGGCAGGTGTGGCCGAAACTTGCGCGGCCACCTCGCGAAGCAAAGGTGGGGTGCCAGGTCCGCACATCCTGCTCCTGCTGCCGCAGGTATTGGTGCTGTGAACGCTTGGTTCGCACTTGGCACCGTGTACCCCGGTATGGGCAAGGCTGTACCATAGACCGGGGGCACTGCTTGCGGCGCATATGGTTGTGGCATATGCTGCGCGGCGTATGCCTGAGGCAGGACTCGCGTGGTGAAGACCTGCCCTCCAGGTTGTGTCGAGGCCGACGTCATGCTGTCGCCAGCCTCATGGTTGCGACGCCTTTCTCGACGTCGCTCGAGGTACACCCGGGCATCCTGGCCCAAGTGGCACCGTTCCAGTTCCCTTCTCAGGTCTGTCGACGGGAGCCTGGAGGAGCTGGAATCCGCCGTTTGCCTGTCAACCGTGGGCGTGCGCGTCAGCGACACAGCCGGTTGACCGGGGCGTCGCCCTCGCCGAAACCGAGGGTTCGCGGCGGCGACGACGAGGCGGTCCACCTCGCGGACCCATTGTTGGGTCGGAGAATGGGGCTCATCCCCAGCAGGTGGGTTGCGCAGCAGTGCTCTTGCTGCAGCTAGCGCAACCCCATGGTGTACGCTCAGCGCTGCAGAAGATCTCACACTGGTTGGAGCCTGCATTGCCGGAGTCGGCGTTGCCGGAGTCAGCTGCTGGCTACCAGCTTGTGCCGACACACTCCGTCCTGAGTGCGTCGACATGTACTCCCCACTGGTCACGGTTCGCCGTGAACGCGGAGGGGGAGAGTTTGCCGCTGAGGGAAGCTTGGTCATCTTCGTCGGCGGAAACTCGTCGCGCAAGGGGAAAAGCCCCCTACCTGGTGCGCCAAATGTCGAAGTGTTCGGTCGACACTTCCCCCGGGCCTGCACTGGGCAGCCCGCGGAGGTTCTTTTTTCGGTGGGGCTACTCCCTTGTGGAGAGCTTGCGCGGATGGACGAGTTAGTAAGAGCTTGACACGGTGAGTTTTACGTGGTTCAGGCCGCCGGAGCGTAAAACCCTACGTCCACGGCGAGCTATGGAGCTTGCTGTATTGCTTGCTGCTCAGGGCCGGAGTCCTGAGCTTGTGGGTGAGTTACAGCTTGGGTGTGAATGGCTAGCGTATGAGTTGCAGAGTGCGAACCCCTGCTATCGAGGGCAAATTGTGGCTATTGTGGGTGAGTTCCAGCCCCCATACGGCAAATGGCCACGAGGGCGGGATCATGTGTACCGCCTGAGCCGGTGTATGGATCTGCTTGGCGTGGAACTGGCACGCCTTGCAGCTCTCGACCAGCTTGACGGCATCCTGGAGTGCTGTCGGCCAGTAGAAGCCATGCCGGAAGGCTTTACCGACAAGCGTGCGTGAGGAAGAGTGACTTCCACATTCGCCTCCATGGATCTCAGCGAGCAAGTCGCAGCCTTCCCCCTGGGTTATGTACCGCAATAGGATGTGGCTGGCGCCACGCCGGTAGAGATCCCCCTCTACCAGCGCGTATCTCTTAGCCATACGCACAATCCGTTCAGCGGTTGCATGTTCATCAGTGAGGATATTGTCCTTCAAGTAGTCCCGGATCTCCGTGATCCATGCATCGGGTCTGACTTGAGCTTCTGGATCTTGAGCGCTGGGTTGCACGGAGTCCCCAGTGACGCTTACGATCCTTGGCGGCATCCATGGCTGTAGGGCCGCCGGGACCGCCAGCTTCGAGGTGCTGGTCAAGCCCCCTTCGCCCGGCTCGGTGGGCCGGGCTGTAGGCCGCAGCAACGTCCTCTCGAAAACTCCTTCGGGCGCAGGGGCTCCGGTGGAAGCCTTCGTTGAAAGGTCGTCAGCTGCGGCATTGCCAGCGCGCGGTACGTGGTGCAGGTCCAAGGCGAGGAATTCTTTCTCCAATATCTGCACGTGAAGCAGATACACAGCTAGCTGTGGGTCATTGCAGGAGCATTCGCCCTTGACTTGGTTGATGACCAGCTGGGAGTCGCCCTGTGCCAACAACTGGCGAGCGCCTAAAGACAGGGCTGTCTGCAGGCCAAAGATGAGTGCTTCATACTCCGCCATGTTGTTGGTTGCCTTGAAATTGAGACGCACTATGTACCCAAACTGTTCCCCCGATGGCATGAGGAGCAGTACGCCGTTACCGGCCCCCTGCTTTCGCGAGGAGCCGTCGAAGAAAAGTGTCCAGTGGGGTTCGGTGAAGACCGGAGCTTGGTGCTCTGGTTCACCGCTTTCATGGCCCCCTGGATCAGCCTTCTTTGGTGTCCACTCTGCCACAAAGTCAGCCAGTGCTTGGCTCTTGACCGCATGGCGTGGGAGGAAGTCCAGCTCAAACTCCGCCAGCTCCGCCGCCCATTTAGCAACATTGCCAGTCGCATGGGGACTGTGAAGAATTGTCTTCAGCGGATACGAGGTGACTACCGAGACCCGGTGGGCCTCGAAGTAATGGCGGAGCTTCCTGGAGGCCACGAGCACCGCATACAGCAGCTTGTGGACTTCTAGGTACCTTGTCTTGGCGTCATGAAGTACTTCGCTGATGTAGTAGACGGGCCTCTGGATGGTTCGAACCCTCTCTCTTAGGCTTGGGAGGTCCTCATCCATTGGCCCTGGCCCGCTGGAGGTGAGTGGACCCACGGGGGACTCCGGGAGCTGGGACCTGGAGGCCCTTAAGCTATCTTGATTATCCGGGAGCTCCGGGGGGTCTTGAGGGACCTCCGGGAGGTCCCATTTGGCCCCGGGGGGTCCCGCAGGGCCCCCGGGGGTTTATCTCGGGGGTCCGGAAGACCGCCCTGGACCTCCGGGAGGCCGACCTGGACCTCCGGGTGGTTGCCTTGGAGGTCCGGGAGACCGCCTTGGTCCTGCAGGGCTTCCTGGTGTCTGCCTTCTGCTACCGGAGCAGGTTGTGAAGATGAGGGGTCTGGCCGCTCTGCGACGAGGACCATACTCACCACTTCAGTTGTCGCCGTGATGTAGAGCAGCAGGTGCTCTCCGGGCTCAGGGGCTACCATGATAGGTAGGGTCGTCAGGAGTCACTTCAACTCCTGGAATGCTTCTTCTGCTTCGTCAGTCCAGGCAAAAGGGCCTGACTTGCGCAGGAGCTTAAAGAAAGGGAGTGCCCGCTCTGCTAGCCTCGGTATAAACCGACTCAGCGCGGCTAGACATCCCGTGAGTTTCTGGACATCCTTGACGCGGGCAGGGGGCCGCATCAAGTCGATGGCCTTGATCTTCTCCGGGTTGGCCTCAATCCCTCGGTGCGAGACCAGGAATCCTAAGAGCTTCCCAGAGGACACACCGTACACACACTTATCGGGGTTCAGCTTGGTGCGCGTAGAGCGCAACTTGTCAAAGACTAAGGCTATGTTATCTAACAAAGATGAACCCTGCTTGACCTTGACAACTATGTCGTCGACATACACCTCAACTAGGTCTCTTATTAACTCCCCAAAGGTTTTGTGCATTGCTCGCACAAAGGTGGGGAGTGCATTCTTTAGGCCGTAAGGCATAGACACATAGCAATAAAGGCCGTCTACTGTGATGAAGGAGGTGTACTCCTCGTCTTCCCTAGACATGGGGATCTGATGGAATCCCGAGTAGGCGTCTAGGAAGCACAGTATATCACAGCCTGACATTGAATCTACTATTTGATCTATTCTAGGGAGAGGGAATGGATCTTTGGGACATGCCTTATTGAGACTGGTGTAGTCGATGCACATCCGGAGCTTCCCGCCGGCCTTCGGGACAACGACGGGGTTCGCCAACCATCGGGGGTGGTGGACCTCCCGTATGAAGCCAGCGTCCAGCAGCTTCTTGACTTCTTCATGAATGAAGTTTTGCCGCTCGATGGACTGCTTGCGGGGCTTCTGTTGAACCGGCCGGGCGTCGGGGAAGACTTTCAAGTGGTGCTCGATCACCTCCCTGTGGATCCCCTGCATCTGCGACGGCTGCCATGCAAACACGTCGACGTTGTGCCGGAGGAAGGTGACGAGTGCGCCTTCCTATTTTCCATCCAGGCCCCCGGCTACCCGCGTGGTCTGGGTGGCTTCGGCGCCGACTTGGACGACCTTTAAGGGGACGCCGCCCTAGTCGAGAGGTTGCACCCAGGGTGCTATAGTGGAAGCACGGTGGCGTGCGCTCGGGCGGAGCTGGTCCGGCTCTGTACCGCCGGGGGCTGATGCCCCAGCTGTTGTGAGCGCTTGGAGTTTCTCTAAGGCCGACACTGCAGCAGTGCGGTCTCCACGAATCCTGAGGACGCCCGTCGGTGTTGGCATCTTCAGGACGAGGTAGCCGTAGTGGGCTACTGCCATGAACCGGTAAAGGGCTGGCCTGCCGATTATGGCGTTGAAGGGGAGGTCTATCTCCGCTACGTCGAACAGAATGTACTCTGTCCGATAGCTGTCCGGAGCCCCGAAGGTCACCGGGAGGCTAATGTTGCCGTAGGGAATGGCATGTCCCGGCCCTACCCCTGAGAACGGGCTCGACGGGGTGAGCTTGGCCATCGGGATCTGCAGCTTCTGGAAAGCTGCACGGCTGATGAGGTTCAGCCCAGCTCCACCATCTACCAAAACGTGGTACATTCTCACGTTGGCGATGGTAGGAGCTACCAAGAGCGGTAGTTGGCTGGCCCCAGCCATGTTCCTGGGACAGTCGGTGGCGTCAAAGCTGATGGGGGTCCCCATCCACTTAAGGTGCAGTGCAGCACTTGGGAGTGGCGCCACCGATGCTACCGCTCGGCGCAGAGTCTTGACTGCGCTTCGGGACGAGGGGTCGGCGGACCCGCCGTATATGACGTAGAGCTTCTTTCGATGCTCATCATCGCTGGAGCTGGAGTCCTCTTGATTGCGTGCCGCCTTCACGGCGCGCTGAGGCTCCTGGATCTCCTCTGGGTGGTCGATGCTGTCTGGGACGTCCACCCTCTGTTCGCCTTCCTTTGGACGGAAGGGTGGGGCATCAGCCCGCTGCCGCTTCCCCTTGCGGAAGCGTTCTGCGAGCTTTCGGATCTCCCGGCACTTGGCAGTAGTGTGGCGACAGCTGCCGTGCACGGGACACATATTGTCTTGATCACCTTCTGGGATTGGTGGTCTTCGCTGCTTCTTGTCGGGGCGCGGCCCCCGAGCCCCACTGAGCGTCGCTGCAGTGACGACTGGGGCTGCGGTCGGTGATTCTATCTTGCTTCTGCCTCGGTTCTTGGCCTTCCTGCTGCCTCCACAGGGAGTAGGACCAGATCCGGGCAGTCCTCCTGACTCGGAGGACGGCAGCGAGTGCCAGTTCCGTCCTTCGGCTGCTCTGGCGCACTTGTCTGCCAAACTGAAGAGCTCTGAGGCGTCGCGGACCTCCCTGGTCGCGAGCTTCTCGAGCATCTTCTTGTCCCGGACGCCTTGCCGGAACGCCACCACCACAGAAGCATTTTGAATGTGTGGGATGGTGTTCCGTACCTGGGAGAACCGCTGGATGAAAAAACGCAGCGACTCCCCAGGTTGCTGCTGGATGGCGTGGAGGTCGAGCTCCGTGCCAGGCCGGGTGTAGGAACTGCTGAAGTTGGCTATGAACTGTCGGCAAAGCTCTCCCCAGGAGGTAACGGAACCCTGGGGGAGGTTCATGAGCAAAGACCGGGCTGGACCGGTCAAGGCGACAGGGAAGTAATTGGCCATGACGGCTTCATTCCCTCCTGCGGCAAGTACGGCGGTGGAGTAGATCTGGAGGAACTCCGCCGGGTTGACGCTGCCGTCGTACTTCTCGGGCAGGTGCGGCCGAAACTTGTGCGGCCACTTCGTGAAGCGAAGGTGGGGCGCGAGGTCCGCACACCCTGCTTCTGTCGCCGCAGGTTCTGGTGCCGCGAACGCTAGGTTCGCACTGGGCACAGTGTACTCCGGTACGGGCAAGGCTGCACCATAGGCCGGGGGCGCCATCTGCAGGACATATGACTGTGGCATATTCTGCACGGCGCAGGTCTGGGGCGGAGATCGCGTGGCGAAGGTATGCTCTTCAGGCTGGGTCGAGGCCGACGTCATGCTGTCGTCAGCCTCTTGGTAGCGATGCCTTTCTCGGCATTGCTCGAGGTATACCCGGGCATCTTGACCCAAGCGACACCGCTCCAGCTCTGTCCTCAGATCCATCGATTGGTGGCTGGCAGAGCTGGAGTCTGCCGTCTGTTCGTCATCCATTGGCGTGCGCATCAGCGACACGGCCGGTTGGCCAGAGTGTCGTCTCCGCCGAAGTCGAGGGTTTGCGGCGGCTATGACAAGACGGTCTACCTCGCGAATCCACCGCTGGGTCGCTGCCTGAGGCACGTTCCCAGCGGGCGGATTGTGTAGTAGCGCTGTTGCTGCAGCTAGCGCACCCCCACCTGGTACGCCCAGCGCTACTGAATACTTGACGCTGGTTGGAGCCTGCATTGCCGGGGTCGGCGCTGCCAGAGCCGGTTGCTGGCTCCCAGCTTGTACCGACACACTCCGTCCCGAGTGTGTTGACTTGTACTCCCCCCTGGTCGCGGTTCGCCACGGAGGCGGGGGAGGTGAGCTTGCCTCTGAAGGGAGCTTGGTCATCTTCGTCGGTGAAAACTCGTCGCACAAGGGGAAAAGTCCCCCTTCCTGGCGCGCCAAATGTCGAATTGTTCGGTCGACACTTCCCCCGGGCCTGCACTGGGCAGCCCGCGGAGGTTCTTTTTTCGGTGGGGCTAGTCCCTTGCGGAGAGCTTGCGCGGATGGACGGGTTAGTAAGAGCTTGACGTGGTGAGTTTTACGTGGTTCAGGCCGCCGGAGCGTAAAACCCTACGTCCACAGCGAGCTATGGAGCTTGCTGTATTGCTTGCTGCTCAGGGCCGGAGTCCTGAGCTTGTGGGTGAGTTACAGCTTGGGAGTGAATGGCTAGCGTATGAGTTGCAGAGTGCGAACCCCTGCTATCGTCGCCTACCCGAGCCTTTTATAGTCCAAGACTCGGGCGGCTTACAAGGGGGTCCGGGACCCGACAGGTGGTCCCGGGAAGATTATCTATCATCTACCGTATCTGCAGTTATGCCGGTAGTTGTCTCTGGTCGAAGGCTTCTGAGTCTTCGTCTTGCCGCCCTGCCCATGCCGCATGCTAGTCGTAGTGGTTGATGACGGTGCAGGCGGCATGGGATGTCTTGTCGCGGTGTTTATTGGCTGGCAGGTTCTGACACCGCGCGCCAGTCTGTGATGCGACTGGGCGCAACGGCACCTGACAGAGGCGTGCTCCGCGTCTCCGCGTCTTGGGAAGACGCGGGCCTTGAATACCTTGTACGGGCAAGGTATGGGGCGTCTTTACGCCCGCTGCCTATCTCTCGGGGGCAGGCAGCGCCGTTCTTCTGGCCACGTGGCAGGCCCGGAGCCCTTCTCAGGGAGAGGAGGCTCCGGCCCACGGGGCACGTGGGGCCTCCGGACCTCTCCCCACGGAGGGGGAGGTCCGGCTTCTGTCGGCCATGTGGCGGGCCCGGAGCTCTTCTCTGAGGAGGGGGAGGTCCGGCCCAGCCGGACGCGTGGCGCCTTCGGACCTCTCTCCCGCGGAGGGGGAGGTCCGGCTTCTGTATGCCACGTGGCGGGCCCGGAGCTCTCCTCTGAGGAGAGGGAGGTCCGGCCCCGCCGGACGCGTGGCGCCTTCGGAGCTCTCCCTGCGGAGAAGGGCGAGTTCCTTAGGCATTTTCCCCTGTGCGCGGGGGTACCCCTATCGGTACCCGCGATATGGGGTACCCCCGCGCACAGGGGAAAATGCCTAAGGGTCTCGCCCTTCTGCGCAGGGAAAGCTCCGAAGGCACCACGTGTCCAGTGGGGCCGGACCTCCCTCCCCTCAGAGGAGAGCTCCGGGCTCGCCACGTGGCCTACAGCAGCCAGACCTCCCCCCTCCGTGGGGAGAGCTCCGAAGGTGCCACATGTCCCGCGGGGCCGGACCTCCCCCTCCTTAGAGGAGAGCTCCGGACCTGCCACGTGGCCGACAGAAGCCGGACCTCCCCCCTCCGCGGGGGAGAGGTCCGAAGGCAGCGGGCGTAAAGACGCCCCATACCTTGCCCGTACAAGGTATTCAAGGCCCGCGCCTTCCCAAGACGCGGAGACACGGAGCACACCTCTGTCAGGTGCCGTTGCGCCCAGTCGCATCACAGACTGGCGCGCGGTGTCAGGGCCTGCCAGCCAATAAACACAGGGACAAGACATCCCATGCCGCCCCCGCCGTCATCAACCGCTACGACTAGCATGCGGCATGGGCAGGGCTGCAAGACGAAGACTCAGAAGCCTTCGCCAGAGACAACTACCGGCATGACTGCAGATACGGTAGATGTTAGACAATCTTCCCGGGACCACCTGTCGGGTCCCGGCCCCCCTTGTAAGCTGCCCGAGCCTTGGACTATAAAAGGCTCGGGTAGGCGTCGATAGCAAGGGTTCGCACTTTGCAACTAATACGCTAGCCATACACTCTAAAGCTGTAACTCACCCCCAAGCTCAGGTCTCCGGCCCTGAGCAGCAAGCAATACAGCGAGCTCCATAGCTCGCCGTGGACGTAGGGTTTTACGCTCCGGCGGCCTGAACCACGTAAAACTCGCCGTGTCAAGCTCTTACTAACTCGCCCATCTGCGCAAGCTCTCCGCTAGAGACTAGCCCCACCGAAAAAAGAACCTCCGCGGGCTGCCCAGTGCAGGCCCGGGGGAAGTGTCGACTGAACACTTCGACATTTGGCGCGCCAGGTAGGGGGGCTTTTCCCCTTGCGCGACGAGTTTCCGCCGACGAAGGTGACCAAGCTTCCTTCAGCGGCAAACTCTCCCCCCCTGCGTCCGCAGCAAACTGTGACCAGGGGAGAGTACATGATGACACACTCAGGACGGAGTGTGTCAGGGCAAGCTGGGAGCCAGCAACCGGCTCTGGCAGCGCCGACCCCGGCAATGCAGGCTCCAACCAGCGTCAGGCCTTTAGTAGCGCCGGGCGTACCCGGTGGGGGTGCGCTAGCAGCAAGGGCGCTACTGCACAATCCTCCTGCTGGGGACGCGCCTCAGGAAGCAACCCAGCAGTGGATTCGCGAGGTAGACCGTCTCGTCGTCGCCGTCGCAAACCCTCGACTTCGGCGGGGACGACACTCCGGCCAACCAGCTGTGTCGCTGACGCGCACGCCAATGGTTGACGGGCAGACGGCGGGTTCCAGCTCCACCAAACTTCCGTCGACGGACCTGAGGACAGAGCCGGAACTGTGCCACTTGGGCCAAGATGCCCGAGTGTTCCTCGAGCAACGTCGAGAAAGGCGTCGCACTCAAGAGGCTGGCGACAACATGACGTCGGCCTCGACCCAGCCTGGAGGGCAGACCTTCGCTACGCGAGCTCTGCCCCAGGCGTACGCTGCACAGCATAAGCCACAACCATGTGCTCTGCAAGCGGCGTCCCCGGCCTATGGCGCAACCTTGCCCATACCGGGGTACACTGTGCCATGCGCAACCAAGCGTTCGCGGCACCAGTACCTGCACTGGGAGCCAGCAACCGGCTCTGGCAGCACCGACCCCGGCAATGCAGGCTCCAACCAGCGTCAGGTCTTCAGTAGCGCTGGGCGTACCCGGCGGGGGTGCGCTAGCTGCAACAAGAGCGCTACTGCACAATCCGCCTGCTGGGGACGCGCCTCAGGCAGCGACCCAGCAGTGGATTCGCGAGGTAGACCGTCTTGTCGTCGCTGCTGCAAACCCTTGACTTCGGCGGGGACGACGCTCCGGCCAACCGGCTGTGTCGCTGATGTGCACGCCAATGGTTGACGGACAGACGGCAGATTCCAGCTCCACCAGGCTTCCGTCGACGGACCTGAGGACTGAGCTGGAACGATGCCACCTGGGCCAAGACGCCCGAATGTTCCTCGAGCGGCGACGAGAAAGGCGTCGCAGCCAAGAGGCCGGCGTCAGCATGACGATTGCCTCAACCCTGCCTGAGGCGCAGACTTTCACCACGCGAACTCTGCCCCAGACATACGCCACGCAGCATATGCCACAGCCATATGTCCTCCAAACGGCGCCCCCGGTCTATGGCACAACCTTGCCCATACCGGGGTACACTGTGCCAGCGGCGAACCAAGCGTTCGCGGCACCAACATCTGCAGCAACAGGGGCAGGATGTACGGCTCTGGAGCCCCACCTCCGCTTCACGAGGTGGCCGCGCAAGTTTCGGCCGCACCTGCCCGAGAAGTACGACGGCAGCGTCAATCCGGCGGGGTTGCTCCAGATCTACTCCACCGTCGTACTTGCCGCAGGAGGGGATGAGGCCGTCATGGCCAAACTACTTCCCCGTTGCCTTGACCGGCCCTGCCCGGTCTTGGCTAATGAACCTCCCTCGGGGTTCCATAACTTCCTGGGGAGAGCTCTGCTGGCAGTTCATCGCCAACTTCGGCAGCTCCTACACCCGTGCCGGCACGGAGCTTGACCTCCAAGCCATCAAGGAACAACCTGGGGAGTCGCTGCGCTCCTTCATCCAGCGGTTCTCCCAGGTACGCAACACCATTCCACATATTCAAAGTGCTTTTGTGGTGGCGGCACTTTGACAGTGTCCAGGACAAGAAGATGCTTGAGAGGCTTGCAACCAGAGAGGTCTGCGATGCCTCCGAGCCCTTCAGCCTGGCGGACAAGTGCGCCAGAGCAGCCGGAGGGCGGAGCTGGCACTCACTGCCAGCTTCCGAAGCCGGAAGACAGCCCGAAGACGGCGGAGTTCAAGCTGAGCTCCCGACCGCGTCAGACAGCCAAGAGCCAAGCGCTGGCTGACTTCGTGGCTGAGTGGACGCCAACGAAGGCTGACCCAGGGGGCCGCGAAGATGGTGAACCAAAGTACCGAGCTCCGGTTTTCACCGGGCCTCACTGGACGCTCTTCTTCGACGGCTCCTCGCGAAAGCAGGGGGCCGGTGCCGGCGTACTGCTTCTCATGCCATCGGGGGAGCAGTCTGGGTACATGGTGCGTCTCAATTCCAAGGCAACCAACAACTTGGCAGAGTATGAAGCACTCATCTTTGGCCTAAAAGACAGTCCTGTCTCTGGGCGCTCGCCAGTTGTTGGCGCAGGGCGACTCCCAGCTAGTTATCAAGCAAGTTAAGGGTGAATGCCCCTGCAATGACCCACAGCTAGCTGCTTATCTGCTTCACGTGCGGATGTTGGAGAAAGAATTCCTCGCTGTCGAAGTGTTCAGTCGACACTTCCCCCGGGCCTGCACTGGGCAGCCCACGGAGGTTCTTTTTTTGGTGGGGCTAGTCTCTAGCGGAGAGCTTGCGCAGATGGACGAGTTAGTAAGAGCTTGACACGGTGAGTTTTACGTGGTTCAGGCCGCCGGAGCATAAAACCCTACGTCCACGGCGAGCTATGGAGCTCGCTGTATTGCTTGCTGCTCAGGACCGGAGGCCTGAGCTCGGGGGTGAGTTACAGCTTGAGAGTGTATGGCTAGCGTATGAGTTGCAAAGTGCGAACCCCTGTTATCGACGCCTACCCGAGCCTTTTATAGTCCAAGGCTCGGGCAGCTTACAAGGGGGGCCGGGACCCGACAGGTGGTCCCGGGAAGATTGTCTATCATCCACCGTATCTGCAGTTATGCTGGTAGTTGTCTCTGGTCGAAGGCTTCTGAGTCTTCATCTTGCCGCCCTGCCCATGCCGCATGCTAGTCGTTGTGGTTGATGACGGCGCAGGCGGCATGGGATGTCTTGTCGCGGCGTTTATTGGCTGGCAGGTTCTGACACCACGCGCCAGTCTGTGATGCGACTGGGCGCAACGGCACCTGACAGACGCGTGCTCCGCGTCTCCGCGTCTTGGGAAGACGCAGGTCTTGAATACCTTGTACGGGCAAGGTATGGGGCGCCTTTACGCCCGCCGCCTACCGCTCGGGGGCAGGCAGCACCGTTCTTCTGGCCACGTGGCGAGTCCGGAGCCCTTCTCTGAGGGGAGAAGGGTCCGGCCTGCGGGGCACGTGGAGCCTCCTGACCTCTCCCCGCGGAGGGGGAGGCTCGGCTTCTGTCGGCCATGTGGCGGGCCCGGAGCTCTCCTCTAAGGAGAGTAAGGTCCGGCCCCGCTGGACGCGTGGCGCCTTCGGACCTCTCTCCCGCGGAGGGGGAGGTCCAGCTTCTGTATGCCACGTGGCGGGCCCGGAGCTCTCCTCTGAGGAGAGGGAGGTCCGGCCCCGCCGGACGTGTGGCGCCTTCGGAGCTCTCCCTGCGGAGAAGGGCGAGTTCCTTAGGCATTTTCCCCTGTGCGCGGGGGTACCCCATATCTCAGGTACCGACAGTGGCCCCCGGGCCCATCTCGGGGGAGATAGCGAGCCCGAGGTGGGACCTCCGTCTCTTCCGATCCACGCACTTTCTCTAAGTCCCGAATTGACCGCTGCCGGAGCACGAACGGCCGCGGGATCGTGGGAGCGTGCGCTCACTTGATGGTTGCTTTTAGTGCGGCGGTTCCCAAGACCACCACTTCTGCATGTTGCGGCTCTTTCTTCGGGAACTACCGAAGTGCCTTGCAGGCTTGCCTTCTGGGGCGTCTGACTCCTTGACCCACCGCTTCAGTTGGGCGGCTTGGGTCCACCTTTCATCGGCGCCCGGTCACGGAGCCAACGAGGTCGCCGACGCGATGTTTCCGGAGGTTTTTGAATTACCTTGAACCATCCCTGGAAAATTTTAAAAGGGGATCTCACCCGCATCGCGGCTTCCCTTCGCATTGCGCTTGTCGGTACATAAGATATGGGGTACCCCCGCGCACAGGGTAAAATGCCTAAGGTACTCGCCCTTCTCCGCAGGGAGAGCTCCAAAGGTGCCACGCGTCCGGCAGGGCCGGACCTCCCTCTCCTCAGAGGAGAGCTCCAGGCCCGCCACGTGGCATACAGAAGCCGGACCTCCCCCTCCGCGGGAGAGAGGTCCGAAGACGCCACACGTCCAGCGGGGCCGGACCTCCCTCTCCGCAGAGGAGAGCTCCGGGCCCGCCACGTGGCATACAGAGGCTGGACCTCCCCCTCCGCGGGGAGAGGTCCGAAGGCTCCACGTGCCCCGCAGGCCGGACCCCTCTCGCCTCAGAGAAGGGCTCCGGACCCGCCACGTGGCCAGAAGAACGGTGCTGCCTGCCCCGGAGCGGTAGGCGGCGGGCGTAAAGGTGCCCCACACCTTGCCCGTACAAGGTATTCAAGGCCCGCGTCTTCCCAAGACGCGGAAACGCAGAGCACGCGTCTGTCAGGTGCCGTTGCACCCAGTCGCATCACAGACTGGCGCGCGGTGTCAGAACCTGCCAGCTAATAAATGCCGCGACAAGACATCCCATGCCGCCTGCGCCGTCACCAACCACTACGACTAGCATGCGGCATGGGCAGGGCGGCAAGATGAAGACTCAGAAGCCTTCGACCAGAGGCAACCACCGGCGTAACTACAGATACGGTAGATAATAGACAATCTTCCCGGGACCACCTGTCGGGTCCCGGCTTCCCTTGTAAGCCGCCCGAGTCTTGGACTATAAAAGGCTCGGGCGGGCGTCGATAGCAAGGGTTCGCACTTTGCAACTCATACGCTAGCCATACACTCTCAAGCTGTAACTCACACCCAAGCTCAGGCCTCCGGCCCTGAGCAGCAAGCAATACAGCGAGCTCCATAGCTCGCCGTGGACGTAGGGTTTTACGCTCCGGCGGCCTGAACCACGTAAAACTCGCCGTGTCAAGCTCTCGCTAACTCGTCCATCCGCGCAAGCTCTCCGCTAGGGACCAGCCCCTCTGAAAAAAGAACCTCCGCGGGCTGCCCAGTGCAGGCCCGGGGGAAGTGTCGATCGCACACTTCGACATTTGGCGCGCCAGGAAGGGGGCTTTGCCCCTAGCGCGACGAGTTTCCGCCGACGAAGATGATCGAGCTTCCTTCAGCGGCAAACTCTTCCCCCCTGCGCCCGCGGCAAACCGTGACCAGGGGAGAGTACATGATGACACACTCAGGACGGAGTGTGACAGGGCAAGCTGGGAGCCAGCAACCGGCTCTGGCAGCGCCGACCCCGGCAATGCAGGCTCCATCCAGCGTCAGGCCTTCAGTAGCGCCGGGCGTACCCGGTGGGGGTGCGCTAGCCGCAGCAAGGGCGCTACTGCACAATCCGCCTGCTGGGGACGCGCCTCAGGCAGCGACCCAGCAGTGGATTCGCGAGGTAGACCGTCTTGTCGTCGCCGCCGCAAACCATTGACTTTGGCGGGGACAACGCTCCGACCAACCGGCTGTGTCGCTGACGCGCACGCCAATGGTTGACGGCCAGACGGGGGAGTTCCAGCTCCACCAAGCTTCCGTCGACGGACCTGAGGACAGAGCTGGAACGGTGCCACTTAGGCCAAGATGCCCGAGTGTTCCTCGAGCGACGTCAAGAAAGGCGTCGCACTCAAGAGGCTGGCGACAACATGACGTCGGCCTCGACCCAGCCTGAAGGGCAGATCTTCGCTACGCGAGCTCTGCCCCAGGCATACGTCGCGCAGCATATGCCACAACCATATGCCCTGCAGACGGCGTCCCCGGTCTATGGAGCGGCCTTGCCCATACCGGGGCACACTGTGCCAGCGGAGAACCAAGCGTTCGCGGCACCGATACCTGCACTGGGAGCCAGCAACCGGCTCTGGCAGCGCCGACCCCGGCAATGCAGGCTCCGACCAGCGTCAGGTTTTCAGTAGCGCTGGGTGTACCTAGCGAGGGTGCGCTAGCCGCAGCGAAGAGCGCTGCTACTCAATATGCCACAGTCATATGTCCTACGTATGGCGGCCGGAGCATGCGGTGCTCAGCGCGAACCAAGCATTCGCGGCATCAGAACCTGCGGCGACAGAAGCAGGGTGTGCAGCCCTCGCGCCCCGCCTTCGCTTCACAAAATGGCCGCGCAAGTTTCGGCCGCTCTTGCCTGAGAAGTACGACGGCAGCATCAACCCGGCGGAATTCCTCCAGATGCCGAGAAATCCAGAAGCTTGCGGAGCGCTTCCGGAAGGGGAAGCAGCCCCTAGCTGATGCCCCACCCTATAGTCAAAGGGAGGGCAAGCAGAAGGTCGAGGCCCGAGACGGCGACGACCGCCAGGTGGAGTTCCAGGAGCTCCAGTGCGCCGTAAAGGCAGTGCGCAATCATGGGAGCTCCGGCTCCAGTGACGACGAGCACTGGAAGATGCCCTGTGACATCTTCGGCGGGTCCGCTGACCCCCTGTCCCGAAGCATGGCTAAGGCCTTGCGCCGAGCGGTAGCGTCGCTGGCTCCCTTCCCAGGTGCAGTACCACACCTCAGGTGGATGGGAACCCCCATCAGCTTCGATGGCACCGACTGCCCCAGGAACATGGCTGGGGCCGGCCAACTACCGCTCGTGGTGGCCCTACCATCGCCAACGTGAAGATGTACCATGTTTTGGTGGATGGTGGAGCTGGACTGAACCTCATCAGTCACGCAGCCTTCCAGAAGCTGTAGATCCCGATGGCCAAGCTTGCCCCATCAAGCCCGTTCTAAGGGGTAGGGCAGGGACAGGTCGTTCCCTACGGCCGCATCAGCCTCCCGGTGACCTTTGGGGCACCGGACAGCTACCGGACAGAGTACATTCTGTTCGACGTGGCCGAGATTGGCCTCCCCTTCAATGCCATAATCGGTAGGCCAGCCCTATACCGATTCATGGCAGTAGCCCACTACGGCTATCTTGTCTTGAAGATGCCTACACCAACAGGCGTCCTCAAGGTTTGTGGAGACCGTGCCGCCGCAGTATTAGCCTTGGAAAGACTTCAGGCGCTTACAGCAACTAGAGCGCTAGCCCTCGGCAGTACAGAACCAAACCAGCTCCACCTAAGTGCACGCCACCGTGCCTCTACCACCGCACCCCGCGTGCAACCCCTTGATGAGGACGACGTCCCCACAAGGCTCGTCCGAATCAGCGCCGATGCCACCCAGACCACCCGGGTAGCCGGGGGCCTGGGTAGCATATAGGAAGGCGCGCTCGTTGCCCCCCTCTGGCATGAGGTCGATGTGCTGCATGACAGCCATCACCAAGGCCAGAGATCCCTAGGGAGGTGATGGAGCACTACTTAAAGGTCTTTCCCAACGTCCAGCCATCCGAGAGACGCAGAGTCCGCCGCTCCCGGCGCTTGGCAAACCGTGTTATTATCCCGAAGGCCAGCGAGAAGCTCCGGAAGCGCATTCACTACACCAGTCTCAATAAGGCATGCCCTAAAGACCCATTTTCTCTTCCTATGATAGAGCAAATAGTAGCCTCGATACCAGGCTGTGATATGCTGCGCTTCCCAAATGCTTGCTAGGGCTCCCATCAGACCCCTGTGTCTGAAGTAGTTGAAGGGCGCCCTTTACCTGCTAATCCCGGCGTAAACCGACTCGGCATAGCTAGGTGTCCCGCGAATTTCCGGTCTTCGCGCAATGGCTTTAACCCCATACCACAGTAACCTGTTTCGCTACCAAGAAGCAAGCACCAGAAGACCAGACCTCGGATTCCCGACACAACCTCCCGGAGAACCAGCAGGACCTCCCGGAGCTCCCGGGACGTCAGCGGAGCTTCCCGCAAGGTCCAAAGCAGCCTGAGGACCCCCGAGTGTCGGGCACCCGGCGATCTCCCCAGGCTAAAAGCTATCTCCCACAGCTCGACGCGACGGGCGATGCCGCCAAATGGGCGGCGGAACTACTGAAGTTTGATCTAGGTTCCCTTTCCCGTCATACAGACATTAACAGAGCATTAGTTCACTTGTGGCTGAAGTAGACGCACGCTCAGGGGGCCACGAAGACGATGAAACAGGACCCTGAGCCCTGACCTTCACCAGGCCTTATCGAATGATGTTCGTCGATGGCTCCTCGCGAAAGCAGGGGGCCGATGCTAGCGTACTGTTCCTCACGCCATCGGGGGAGCAGTCTGGGTATGTGGCGCGTTTCAATTCCAAGGAAACCAACAACATAGCAAAGTATGGAGTGCTCATCCTTCTCGCTAGTCGTTGGCTCAGGGCAATCCCCAGTCTGGTTATCAACCAAGACGGCGGAGACAGACCCCCTCGCCTTGGACCTGCTCCACGTACCGCGCGCTAGCAAGGCCGCAGCTGACGACCTTTCAACGAGGGCCCCCACTGCCACCGGAGCCACTGCGCCTGAAGGGGGCCTCGAGAGGACGTTGCCGTGACCCACAGCCCGGCCCGCCGAGCCGGGCGAAGGGGGCTAGACCAGCACCTCGAAGCTGGCGGTCCCGGCGGCCATGAGCGCCGCCAAGGATCATAAGCGTCACTGGGGACTCCGTGCAACCCAGCGCTCAAGATCCAGATGCTCAAGTCAGACCCGATGCATGGATCACGGAGGTCCGGGACTACTTGAAAGACAATATCCTCCCTGATGAACGTGAATCCGCTGAACGGATTGCGCGTATGGCTAAGAGACACATGGCGGTAGAGGGGGATCTCTACCGACGTGGCGCCAACCACATCCTATTGCGGTGCATAACCCAGGGGGAAGGCTGCGACTTGTTCGCTGAGATCCATGGAGGCGAATGTGGGAGTCATTCTTCCTCACGCACGCTTGTCAGTAAAGCCTTTCGGCATGGCTTCTACTAGCCGGCAACACTCCAGGATGCCGTCGAGCTGGTCGAGAGTTGCTAGGCGTGCCTGTTCCACGCCGAGCAGATCCATACACCGGCTTGGACGGTACAGATGATCCAGCCCGCATGGACATTTGCCGTACTGGGGCTGGACATCCCGGGCCTGGGACCATTCCCCAGAACCGAAGACAGGGACCCGCTCCCGAACCTTCGGAACATGGAACACCGCTGTAAGTTCTACCCTTAGAGCAACAATAGGGCAGGCTTTTCTTTTTGTAGTAATTTCCATAAAAGTCCGTGAACAGGGCATGGAGCAACTAAGCCTCAAGGGACGGTCCAGGACTACGTTCAGCTTCGCCTGGTTCCGACCCCAAGCGCGTAGAGTCTTGCTTCCCTTGAGGTGGGTCGTGGCCTACATATGCGGCCCGCCTTCCCCCGTATGGAAATTTATATGAAAAGAAACCTACCCTACGTTGCTCTTCTTTGGTACTCATTTGATTTACTTATTAAATTTTTATGATTACCCTACTAACGCGTGCTCACTATGCGTTCAACTCCCTCTTCTCATTCTCATCTTTAGTCGGAATTTGCTGCAGATATGACTAAGGAATAGAGGGGGGAGCCCCCAAGGAGAATTACTTTTTCATTACTTGTGTGCAGGACTTCTCAGCCTCAGCTCCCCGCAGGAGTATGGTAGGCGCATCCACCCAATAGAACGCACCTACCAAGGGGCCGCTACGGGATCGCGGTAGGCCAAAAACCCCAAGGTAAGATCAATGGGCTAGCCCTCACAGGGGCGAGGTCCGAAGGCCCCACGTGTCCAGCGGGGCCGGACCTCCCACCTCTTTGAGGGGAGCTCCGGGGCCGCCGCGTGGTCTAAAGAAGTCGGACCTCCCCCCTCTGCGGGGAGAGGCCCGGGGCCTCCACGTGCCCTGCAAGCCCGGACCTCCTCTCAGGCGGGAGCTCCGGGCCCGCCACGTGACCAACAGGCTCGGACCCCCATCCGATCTCGTGAGGCGGGTCCTGGAGACCTCCAAAACCCTTACTATACAGTGGGGACCCGGACAAGGTGTCTATGCAGAGCTTCGAGATTGGTCAAGGCCTCCGAGTCCTTGCGGAGCTAAGGGCTCGGTCAGGAAAGGCCAAGAAGAAGACTAGGGCATGCAGACACAGAAAGAAACAGGAGTCTGTCCATACAAAGGCTCCACGAGCTGGGCTACAGACTCAACAAAAATAAAAAAGGAAGTACAGTGCCTTGTGGACACGAGGGCAGATGCTTAGGGGTCCCCGGACTCCCGATGAAACCTAGAGGCCACGAGGGCAGCTAAGTCCTCGACTTCGGCCTTGGCAGCTTCCTCCTGGTTGGCGATGGGTCCTAAACGGACCGGCCCCAGAGAAAAGGAAGGATCTCGGCTAACGAAGCACGACAGAACGTGCATCGCAACCTCCTTCGCAAGGCCCCGACCTTCTGCTTCCAGCTCGTCGGCGATCACTGATTCGAGCCGGCCTAGCTCGTCGCCGAGAGACTCAAGGGCCGGGGCCGCTTCGGACACCGGCCGTGCTGGGGTCTCCACCTGCACAGGGCTAAAACCAAGAGGAGCCAAGGCGGATCCCGCCTTAGCAATGAAGCACCAGACCGTCTGGGCCTCGGCAGTCCGCAAGGACTGGAGCCTCTCTACCTCTTGGCGAGCCGCTAGCTCGCGATCCATCGCCGCCTGAAGCTCCTTGGAAGACTGCTCCTCCCTCGCGGCGATAGCCGACTCACGAAGCTCCAGCTCCTCAGTCCGAGCCCTTAGCTCCTCCACCTTGGCCCTCAGCCGAGCGGTGGTCTTCTCCTCCTCGGCCGCAGCAGCGCGTTCCCGATCAGCGACGGCGTGCTACCGACGGGCTACCTGCAGCTGCAACTCCTCCACGGCGGTGGAACACTCCTTGGCTTTGGCTTCAGCTTTGGCCAGAGCCTCGCGGTAGGTGGCACGAACCCGTTGGGCCTCTAACTCCAAGTGGCGAATGGCCTTCTTCTGGGTGCTAAGCAGAGCACTCATGGCTTCAAGCCTTGACTGCCTTGAGTCGAGGTCCGCCCGGGCCCGCAGCTGCCAGCTGAGAAGGCGTTCCCTCTCGCCGGCCAATGCCTTCCGCTCCTGCTCAAAGGCAGATTGGAGCTGCCGGGTGCTGGTCTGGGCATGCTCCAGGGCGTCCCACACGGGCACCGGAGCAGGAGGAGCAGGAGTTGCGCCGCTGGACCCCCCGGACGAGTCCAAGACCGGCGGGAGCACCGGCGCCTCAGCAGCTACGGTGGGGGGCTGTCCTAAGCAGGCCAGGGGGCCAGCAGGCACACCTACAGCAGTCCTCCCGGTCTCAAGACCTGGCTTCTGGGCTGGTGAAGGAGGGCGGGTAGGAGCAGATGGGGCCACTGCGGCCACTGCCCCCGTCGATTTGGGAGCTATGGGGGCCGCCGCGGTCCCCAGGTGCCGAGGCGCGGAGCCCCCGCTGGTTGAAGGCGGCCGGATAAGAGGCCCGCCCCTAGCAGCCGGTCGGTCCCTGCAAAGAAGAAGAAACCCTCAGAATAAGAGAAGAGGCAGGAGCTCTGCTCCTATAAGTTAGAAAGGATAACACTTACTGGGCGGCATGAGCGCTCCAGCGAGCTTGCAGCACTGGCCTCTGCGCTGTAGCTGAACTGCCTGGACCAGCGGCTGGAACGGTCACGGAATGGGACGCCTGGACCTCCGGCGCGCTCGCCGGCGTCGCCCCACCAACATCCTCCCTGGGAGCCCCGCCGCTCGAGGGAGGATGGCGGGATACTTGGGCTGATTCGGACGGCAGCTGTCTGGGGAGAGACCCGCTGGGGAGGGACACTCGGGACCTCTTCGGGTCGCCACCCGATGGACCAGCACCTCCGGGAGATGGAAGCAAAGTAGCTCCGGCACCCTGGATTGGCACAGGCGGCACCCTCGGAGGAGACCGAGCGCGTTTCTTCTCTAGATGCCCGGGGGCCGGTTCTTTCCCTTTCCCTTTATCAGCGGCTTGGGTTCCGTCGGCTTTGGGGGAGGGTTTGGCAGCAGCGGATGCCTCATGCCCTGATCCGGGGTGCTCGGTTCCTGGAATGGTGATACCCCGGAAGGCATCCCCGACCTGACGAACGGCAATCCCGATATCATCAAGGTTCGGCATCTTCCACAGGAGCTCTGACCTCCTCTGAGGCTCCAAGAAGAGGGGGGTGGAAGAAGGCGGAAGGGCGGGGACGCCGCTGGGAATGTAGTCACCGCTCACCTTGGTCACCATCTCCTCCAGCTCCTCGTCGGAGGGGACAGAGCCGGGGCCTCTCTCCAGCCTGGTACAGTCCTGCTCACCGGTGTAGTACCACGCTGGGCGGCTGCGTTGCTGCAAGGGAGCAATGTGGCGTGACACAAAGTCCATCAGCACCATTAGAGACGTCAGCCCCTCGTTGGCCAAGAACCGGATCCGCTCCAAGACCGGAGTGTACTCCTGCTCCAGCTCAGGGATCTCCTCCCAGAAGCGGCGATCGGTGGTTGGGCTGGCGGTTGGGAGTTGTAGGCGATCGTGCTCGTCGGTCTGCACTACCACCCAGCTCTCCCTCCAGTTCTCCCACCTTGATGCGCTGAAGGGCAGGAGATATCCGGAGACCTTGGGGTCTTTGCAGCGATGCTGGAAGTAATATGCCCCCATCTGAGTCTTTGAGCCGCGTCCAGTCGTCCGCAGCACAAAGAAGTGGCGGAAGAGCGTCACGGAGGCGTGCACCCCCACGAACATCTCGCAGAAGTGGACAAAAACTGCCGCCATTGCGAAGGAGTTGGGGGAGAGATGGTGGAGTTGGAGACCGTATGTCTCCAGCAGGGTGACAAAGAAGGAAGAAATCGGCGGAACGAACCCTGCCAGAGCATAAGCGGTGAAGAAGACTATCTCCCCCTTTTCCAGGACCAGGGGGAGAGATCCTCGGCGGAGCCGATGCTTCTGCTCTTCCGAGCGCCAGCCCAGCAGCCTGCGCACTGGCCCGAGCTCGGAGGAGCGAACGAGGCGCGTCGGAAGCAAGCTGGAAGCCATAGCGAAAGAAGGCGCAAGGGCAGGTATCGAAGTGTGCGATCGACACATCCCCCGGGCATGCACTGGGCAGCCCGCGGAGGTTCTTTTTTCGGAGGGGCTAGTTCCTAGCGGAGAGCTTGCGCAGATGGACGAGTTAGTGAGAGCTTGACACGGGGAGTTTTACGTGGTTCAGGCCGCCGGAGCGTAAAACCCTACGTCCACGGCGAGCTATGGAGCTCGCTGTATTGCTTGCTGGGCCGGGGGCCTGAGCTTGGGGGTGAGTTACAGCTTGAGAGTGTATGGCTGGCGTATGAGTTGCAGAATGCGAACCCTTGCTATCGACGCCTACCTGAGCCTTTTATAGTCCAAGGCTCAGGCGGCATACAAGGGAAGCCGGGACCCGACAGGTGGTCCCGGGAAGATTGTCTATTATCTACCGTATCTGTAGTTATGCCAGTGGTTGCCTCTGGTCGAAGGCTTCTGAGTCTTCCTTTTGCCGCCCTGCCCATGCCATGCGCTAGTCGTAGTGGTTGATGACGGCGCAGGTGGCATGGGATGTCTTGTCGCGGCGTTTATTACCTGTCAGGTTCTGACATCGCGCGCCAGTCTGTGATGCGACTGGACGCAACGGCACCTGACAGGCGCGTGCTCCGCGTTTCCGCGTCTTGGGAAGACGCGGGCCTTGAATTCCTTGTACGGGCAAGGTGAGGGGCGCCTTTACGCCCGCTGCCTACCGCTCGGGGGCAGGCAGCACCGTTCTTCTAGCCACGTGGCAGGTCCAGAGCTCTTCTCTGAGGAGAGGGAGGTCCGGCCCCGCTGGACGCGTGGCGCCTTCGGACCTCTCTCCCGCGGAGGGGGAGGTCCTGCTTCTGCATGCCATGTGGTGGGCCCGGAGCTCACCTCTGAGGAGAGGGAGGTCCGGCCCCGCTGGACGCGTGGCGCCTTCGGACCTCTCTCCCGCGGAGGGGGAGGTCCGGCTTCTGTATGCCATGTGGCGGGCCCGGAGCTCTCCTCTGAGGAGAGGGAGGTCCGGCCCCGCCAGACACATGGCGCCTCCGGAGCTCTCCCTGCGGAGAAGGGCGAGCACCTTAGGCATTTCACCCTGTGCGTGGGGGTACCCCATATCTCAGGTACCGACAGTGGCCCCCGGGCCCATCTCGGGGGAGATAGCGAGCCCGAGGTGGGACCTCCGTCTCTTCCGATCCGCGCACTTTCTCTAAGTCCCGACTTGACCGCTGCCGGAGCACGAACGGCCGCAGGGTCGTGAGGGCGTGCGCCCACTTGATGCCTGCTTTTACTGCGGCGGTTCCCAAAGCTGCCACTTCTGCACGTTGCGGCGCTTTCTTCGGGAACCGCCGAAGGGCCTTGCCGGCTCATCTTCTTAGGAGACTGACTCCTTGCCCCCACCGCTCCAGTTAAGCGGCTTGGGCCTACCTGTCATCGGCACTCGGTCTAGGAACCGAAGCTGTTGCGGGTGCGGGGTATTCGAAGAGTTCCGAATCGCTTGGAACTGTACGGGAAGCTTTTTAGAGGGGGTCTCACCCACATTGTAGCTTCCCTTCGCACTTCTCTGTGTTTCTTCTTGGACTCTTGCGCTTTTGCTCTTTTGCCTTTGAGCTCTCCCTTGCCATGGCTTCCAACCCGCTGCCAGAGAAGAAACGTGCTCGATCTCCTCCAGCAACGGCGCCGGTGCCAAGTCGGGATTCTGGGGTGCCCGACACTCCCTCCGGTGGCGAATCGAAGAGGCCCCGGGCTGATGTGCTGGGGGAAGCCTCTGAGGCGTCCCCTGTTCCGCCAGTCCAAGCGACTGCGGAGCGGTCGTCGGAGACGGTAGCGGGCTCTGGAAATCCTACCCCGGCTCGGAAGTCGGGGTTTAGAGCCTGCTGGAGTGTCCGTGCTTCCCGGCCTTCCCCGTCTTGCGGGGAATCTGTGCCGATGCGCTCGGAGCTAGGGGCAACTGCTGCGGCCCCCAGGCCAGCGTGGACTTCTCCTGCTCCGGTGTGCCCGGACTCCGCGGCGGCGTCGTCTCTCCCTGCCAAGACAGCCACCGCGGCCCCCGAGCCAGCACAGGTTGATCCTGCACTGGGCGGCCTGGCTTCTTCTCCAGCACCGTCTTCCCCGGCTCGTCCCTCTCCTCAGGTCAAGGAGCCTGAAGCTGAAGAGAGCCCGGCTGGCCCGGCTGCCAGGGCCGCTGGGCCAGTTTCTCCTGATCGGCGTCTCGTCTCGGCGGCTGGCGCGTCGGCTCTTCCCGATGACGAGGTAATGGAGGATGTCGGAGGGACTGCCCCGGCTTCTGTTGCTCCATTGCCTCTGGCGGACACCTTCGCGCTCGCCGAGTCGAGCGTCCGACAGGTCTTGGCTGCGCTAGGGCGCGAGCGGGAGGAGTATACGGTTGAACGGGACCGCCTCCTCACCTGGGGGAACCTTTTGCGGGAGAGGACCGCAAAGGTTAAGAGCGAGCTCGACTCCAGGCGGGAGTTGCTCGACTTCCGGGAAACGCTCGTCGACCGGATGAAGCGGGTTGTTGACCGCATGGACACCCAGTCACGACGGATCAACAGGGAGGCCCTGGAGGCTCACGCCGGGGCCGAAGAGAGCCTCTCTGCTGCTGTGGAAATACGGCAGCGGTTGGAGCGCTGCGAACTCGCCGTTGAGGAGCGGAAGCGTTCCGTGGCCCCTGAGGCAGAGAGGGTCGCCGCGCGGCTGGCCGCGGGCGAGGATGACCTCCGAGCTCAGATGGAGGAGCTGGAGATTCTGAAGGCAGACCTTGACTTGAGGGATGAACAGGTCTCCCATGATCGCCGGGCGGTCTTGGACCGGGAGTTGACTGCCGGCTTCAAGGCCACAGAGTTGGAGCGGCTAGCCGAGTCTCTCCGTCTTCGGGAGAGTTCCCTGGTGGCCAAGGAGAAGGAATTCTCCGAGAGGAACCTGGAGGCTCTGCGGGCGGCCCGCCGCGAGGTGGAGGAGCTCTCAGCCCTACGGTCCTCCGAGGCCCTTGCGGTCTCAAGCTTCGTGGATCGAGCGGGGTCCGCCCTGATCCCTCTTGGCTTCAGTCCGGTGAGGGCCGCAACTCCCGCATTGCAGGTGGCAGAGGTGATCCCTGCGTTGGAGTCGATCAGCGCCAAGCTGGACAGACTCGACTCGGTGGTCGCCAGCGAGCTTGAAGCCGAGGGCCGCGGCTTAGCTTTAGAGGTCGCCTCGCATGTGCTGGCATGCTTCAAGAGTCGCGACCCCTCTTTCTCACTGGAGCCAGCTAGAGAGGGCCTAGCCGCGGAGCGGGAGGAAGCTACCAGGGCTGAAGTCGAGGATGTGGCCGTCCTTGTAGCCACAAGGTTCCGGCGAGAGCCGGGAGGTCTTTAGGACTTTCTTCTCCCTTTTTTATCGAGTCTGTAGTCCAGCTCAAGGAGCCTTGCTTAATTTGACTATCTTGGATACTTGTGTCTGTGATGCTTTTTCCCTCCTTCTTGGTTTTGCCTGGCCGAGTCCTTAGCTCCGCAAGGTACTCAGAGGCCATTTCCAATCTCAGAGCTTCGCACAGACACCTTGTCCGGGTCCCCACTGTATACCAAGGGTTCCGGAGGTCTCCAGGACCCGCCTCACGAGATCAGAGGGGGGGCCCAAGCTTGTTGGTCACGTGGCGGGCCCGGAGCTCCTGCCCAGGAGGAGGTCCGGGCTCGCAAGGCACGTGGAGGTCCCGGGCCTCTCCCCGCAGAGGGAGGGGGGGGGGAGGTCCGACTTCTGTAGACCACGCGGCGGTCCCGGAGATCCCCCCGAAGAGGTGGGAGGTCCGGCCCTGCCGGACACATGGGGCATTCGGACCCTACCCCTGTGAGGGCTAGCTCTTTGATCTTTCCTTAGGGTTTTTGGCCTACCGCGATCCCGTAGCGGCCCCCTGGTAGGTGCGTTCTATTGGGTGGATGCGCCTACCATACTCCTGCGGGGAGCTGAGGCTGAGAAATCCTGCACATAAGGAAAAAGTAATTCTCCTTGGGGGCTCCCCCCTCTATTCCATAGTCATATCTGCAGCAAATTCCGACTAAAGATGAAAATGAGAAGAGGGAGTTGAACGCATAGTGAGCACGCGTTAGTAGGGTAATCATAGAAATTTAACAAGTAAATTAAATGAGTACCAAAGAAGAGCAACATAGGGTGGGCTTCTTTTCATATAAATTTCCATACGGGAGAAGGAGGGCCGCATATGTAGGCCACAACCCACCTCAAGGGAAGCAAGACTCTACGCGCTTAGGGTCGGAACCAGGCGAAGCTGAACGTAGTCCTGGACCGTCCCCTGAGGCTTGGTTGCTCCAAGCCCGGTTCACGGACTTTTATGGAAATTACTACGAAAAGAAGGGCCTGCCCTATTGTTGCTCTAGGGGTAGAACTTACAGCGGTGTTCCGTGTTCCGAAGGTTCGGGAGCGGGTCCCTGTCTCCGGTTCTGGGGAATGGTCCCAGGCCCGGGATGTCCAGCCCCAGTACGGCAAATGGCCATGCGGACTGGATCATCCGTACCGTCCAAGCCGGTGTATGGATCTGCTTGGCATGGAACAGGCATGCCTAGCAGCTCTCGACCAGCTCGACGGCATCCTGGAGTGTTGCCGGCTAGTAGAAGCCATGTCGAAAGGCTTTACCGACAAGCGTGCGTGAGGAAGAATGACTCCCACATTCGCCTCCATGGATCTCAGCGAACAAGTCGCAGCCTTCCCCCTGGGTTATGCACCGCAATAGGATGTGGTTGGCGCCACGTCGGTAGAGACCCCCCTCTACCGCCATGTGTCTCTTAGCCACACGCGCCATCCGTTAAGCGGATACACGTTCATCAGGGAGGATATTGCCTTTCAAGTAGTCCCGGACCTCCGTGATCCATGCATCGGGTCTGACTTGAGCATTTGGATCTTGAGCGCTGGGTTGCACGGAGTCCCCAGTGTCGCTTATGATCCTTGGCGGCGCTCATGGCCGCCGGGACCGCCAGCTTCGAGGTGCTGGTCTAGCCCCCTTCGCCCGGCTCGGCAGGCCGGGCTGTGGGTCGCGGCATCGTCCTCTCGAGGCCCCCTTGAAGCACAGGGGCTCCAGTGGCAGTGGGGGCCCTCGTTGAAAGGTCGTCAGCTGCGGCCTTGCTAGCGCGCGGTACTTGGTGCAGGTCCAAGGCGAGGGGGTCTGTCTCCGCCGTCTTGGTTGATAACCAGACTGAGGATTGCCCTGATCCAACGACTAGCGAGAAGGATAAGCACTCCATACTCTGCTATGGTGTTGGCTGCCTTGGAATTGAGACGCGCCATATACCCAGACCGCTCCCCCGATGGCATGAGGAACAGTACGCTAGCATCGGCCCCCTGCTTTCGCGGGGAGCCGTGGACGAACATCATTTGATGGGTCCTGATGAAGGTCAGGGCTCATGGTCCTGTTCCATCGTCTTCATGGCCCCCTGAGCGTGCGTCTACTTCAGCCACAAGTGAACTAATGCTTGGTTAATGTCTGTATGGCGGGAAAGGGAACCTAGATCAAACTTCAGTAGCCCCGCCGCCCATTTGGCGGCATTGCCCGCCGCATGGAGCTGTGAGGGATAGCTTTTAGTCTGGGGAGATCGCCGGGTGCCCGACGCTCGGGGGTCCTCAGGCTGCTTTGGACCTCGCGGGAAGCTCCGCTGTCGTCCCGGGGGCTCCGGGGAGGGGTCCCAATTGCACCTCCGGGAGGTCCTGCTGGTCCTCCGGGAGGTTGTGTCGGGGATCCGAGGTCCGGTTTGGGCCTCCGGGGTTTTTTTGGTGCTTGCTTCTTGGTGGCGAAACAGGTTACGGCGGTATGGGGTTAAAGCCATTGGCGCGAAGACCAGAAATTCGCGGGACCCCTAGCTACGCCGAGTCGGTTTATGCCGGGATTAGCAGGTATAGGGTGCCCTTCAACTACTCCAGACACAGGGGTCTGATGGGAGCCCTAGCAAGCATTTGGGAAGCGCAGCATATCACAGCCTGGCATCGAGTCTACTATTTGGTCTATCATAGGGAGAGAAAATAGGTCTTTAGGGCATGCCTTATTGAGGCTGGTGTAGTGGATGTGCTTCCGGAGCTTCTCGCTGGCCTTCGGGATAACAACACAGTTTGCCAAGCACCGGGAGCGGCGGACTCTCCGTCTTGTCGGACGGCTGGACGTCGGGAAAGACCTTTAAGTAGTGCTCAATCACCTCCCTAGGGATCTCTGGCCTCGGCGACGGCTGTCATGCAGCACATCGACATTGTGCCGGAGGGGGGCAACGAGCGCGCCTTCCTATTTGCTATCCAGGCCCCCGGCTACCCGGATGGTCTGGGTGGCATCGGCGCTGATTCGGACGAGCCCTGTGGGGACGTCGTCCTCATCGAGGGGTTGCACACGGGGTGCTGTGGTAGAGGCACGGTGGCATGCACTTGGGTGGAGCTGGTTTGGTTCTGCGCTGCCGAGGGTTGGCGCTCTAGTCGCTGTAAGCGCCTGAAGCTTTTCCAAGGCTAACACTGCGGCAGCACGGTCTCCACAAACCTTGAGGACGCCTGTTGGTGTAGGCATCTTCAAGACAAGGTAGCCGTAGTGGGCTACTGCCATGAATCGGTACAGGGCTGGCCTGCCGATTATGGCGTTGAAGGGGAGGTCAATCTCGGCCACGTAGAACAGAACGTACTCTGTCCGGTAGCTGTCCGGTGCCCCAAAGGTCACCGGGAGGCTGATGTGGCCGTAGGGAACGACCTGTCCCGGTCCCATCCCTGAGAACGGGCTCGATGGGGCGAGCTTGGCCATCGGGATCTGCAGCTTCTTGAAGGCTGCGCGACTGATGAGGTTCAGCCCAGCCCCGCCATCCACCAAAACATGGTACATCTTCATGTTGGCGATGGTGGGGGCCACCACACTCGGCAGTTGGCCGGCCCCAGCCATGTTCCTGGGGCAGTCGGTGTCATCGAAGCTGATGGGGGTTCCCATCCACCTGAGGTGCGGTGCTGCACCTGGGAGGGGAGCCACCGATGATACCGCTCGACGCAAGGCCTTAGCCGTGCTCCGGGACGGGGGGTCAGCGGACCCGCCGAAGATGACATAGAGCATCTTCCGGTGCTCGTCATCACTGGAGCTGGAGCTCCCATGACTGCGCACTGTCTTTACGGCGTGCTGAAGCTCCTGGAACTCCACCTGGTGGTCGACGCCGTATCGGGCCTTGACCTTCTGCTTGCCGCCCCTTTGATCGTTGGGTGGGGCATCAGTTAGAGGCTGCTTCCCTTTCCGGAAGCGCTCCGCGAGCTTCTGGATTTCCCGGCATTCGGTAGCGGTATGATAGCTGGTGTCATGCACAGGGCATAATTCATCCTGGCCCCCGTCTGGGGCCGGTGATTGTCGCGGCCTCTTGTCAGGGCGCGGCCCCCGAGCTCCATTGGGCGCCGCCGTTGCGACAACAGGGACCGCGGCTGATGTTTTTACGCTACTTCCGTACGAAGCGCCGCCGGATCCCGGCTGACCCCCTGGCTTGGGGGCCGGCAGAGAGTGCCAGTTCCGCCCTTCGGCTGCTCTGGCACACTTGTCCGCCAGGTTGAAGAGTTCTGAGGCATCACGGACCTCCCTGGTCGCGAGCTTCTCGAGCATCTTCCTGTCCCGAACGCCTTGCCGGAACGCCACCACCACCGAAGCGTTCTGAATATGCGGGATGGTGTTGCGTACCTGGGAGAACCGCTGGATGAAAGAGCGCAGCGACTCCCCAGGCTGTTGCTTGACGGCGTGGAGGTCAAGCTCCGTGCCGGGGCGGGTGTAGGAGCTGCCAAAGTTGGCGACGAATTGCCGGCAGAGCTCTCCCCAGGAGGTTAAGGACCCCTGAGGTAGATTCATGAGCCAAGACCGAGCTGGGCCGGTCAAGGCGACGGGGAAGTAGTTGGCCATGACAGCCTCGTCCCCTCCTGCGGCGAGTACGGCGGTGGAGTAGATCTGGAAGAACTCCGCTGGGTTGACGCTGCCGTCGTACTTCTCGGGCAGGTGCGGGCGAAACTTGCGTGGCCACCTTGCGAAGCGAAGGTGGGGTGCAAGGGCCGCACATCCTGCACCTGCTGCTGCAGGTACTGGCGTTGCGAACAATTGGTTCGCACTTGGGACCGCGTATCCCGGCATGGGCAAGGCTGCACCATAGACCGGGGCCGCTACTTGTGGCGCATATGGTTGTGGCATATGCTGTGCAGCGTATGCCTGAGGCAGGGCTCGCGTGGCGAAGACCTGCCCTTCAGGTTGTGTCGAGGCCGACGACATGCTGTTACCAGCCTCATGGTTGCGACGCCTTTCTCGGCGTCGCTCGAGGTACACCCGGGCGTCCTGGCCCAAGTGGCACCGTTCCATTTCCCTTCGCAGGTCCGTCGACAGGAGCCTGGAGGAGCTGGAATCCGCCGTAAGCCCGTCAACCATGGGTGTGCGCGTCAGCGACACAGCCGGTTGTCCTGGGCGCCGTCCTCGGCGAAACCGAGGGTTCGCGGCGGCGACGACAAGGCGGTCCACCTCGCGGACCCATTGCTGGGTCGCTGAATGGGGCGCATCGCCCGCAGGTGGGTTGCGCAGCAGCGCTCTTGCTGCAGCTAGCGCACCTCCATGGTGCACGCTCAGCGCTGCAGAAAATCTCACACTGGTCTGGGCCTGCATAGCCGGAGTCGGCGTTGCCAGAGTCGGCTGCTGGCTACCAGCTTGTGCCGACACACTTCGTCCTGAGTGTGTCGACATGTACTCCCCAGTGGTCACGGTTCGCCGTGAACGCGGAGGGGGAGAGTTTGCCGCTGAAGGAAGCTTGGTCATCTTCGTTGGCGGAAACTCGTCGCGCTAGGAGAAAAGCCCCCTACCTGGCGCGCCAAATGTCAAAGTGTTCAGTCGACACTTCCCCCGGGCCTGCACTGGGCAGCCCGCGGAGGTTCTTTATTCGGTGGGGCTAGTCTCTAGCGGAGAGCTTGCACAGATGGACGAGTTAGTAAGAGCATGACACGGCGAGTTTTACGTGGTTCAGGCCGCCGGAGCGTAAAACCCTACGTCCACGGCGAGCTATGGAGCTCGCTGTATTGCTTGCTGCTCAGGACCGGAGGCCTGAGCTCGGGGGTGAGTTACAGCTTGAGAGTGTATGGCTAGCGTATGAGTTGCAAAGTGCGAACCCCTGCTATCGACGCCTACCCGAGCCTTTTATAGTCCAAGGCTCGGGCAGCTTACAAGGGGGGCCGGGACCCGACAGGTGGTCCCGGGAAGATTATCTATCATCCACCGTATCTTCAGTTATGCCGGTAGTTGTCTCTGGTCGAAGGCTTCTGAGTCTTCATCTTGCCGCCCTGCCCATGCCGCATGCTAGTCGTAGTGGTTGATGACGGCGCAGGCGGCATGGGATGTCTTGTCGCGGCGTTTATTGGCTGGCAGGTTCTGACTCCGCGCGCCAGTCTGTGATGCGACTGGGCGCAACGGCACCTGACAGACGCGTGCTCCGCGTCTCCGCGTCTTGGGAAGACGCGGGTCTTGAATACCTTGTACGGGCAAGGTATGGGGCACCTTTACGCCCGCCGCCTACCGCTCGGGGGCAGGCAGCAACGTTCTTCTGGCCACGTGGCGGGTCCGGAGCCCTTCTCTGAGGGGAGAAGGGTCCGGCCTGCGGGGCACGTGGAGCCTCCGGACATCTCCCCGCGGAGGGGGAGGCTCGGCTTCTGTCGGCGACATGGCGGGCCCGGAGTTCTCCTCTGAGGAGAGTGAAGTCCGACCCCGCTGGACGCGTGGCGCCTTCGGACCTCTCTCCCGCGGAGGGGGAGGTCCGGCTTCTGTATGCCACGTGGCGGGCCCGGAGATCTCCTCTGAGGAGAGGGAGGTCCGGCCCCGCCGGACGTGTGGCGCCTTCGGAGCTCTCCCTGCGTAGAAGGGCGAGTTCCTTAGGCATTTTCCCCTGTGCGCGGGGGTACCCCATATCTCAGGTACCGACACTCGTCTTGGACCTGCACCATGTACCGCGTGCTTGCACGGCCGCAGCTGATGACCTCTCAACGAAAGCCTCCATCGGAGCCCCTGCGCATGAAGGAGTCTTCGGGAGGACGTTGCTGCGGTCCACAGCCCGGCCCGCCGAGCCAGGCGAAGGGGGCTGAACCAGTGCCTCGAAGCTAGGCAGTCCCGGCGGCCCTGGATGCCGCCAAAGGATCGTAAGAGTCACTGGGGACTCCGTGCAACCCAGCGCTCAAGATCCAGAAGCTCAAGTAGTCCCGATGCATGGACCACGGAGGTCCGGGACTCCTTGAAGGACATCCTTCCTGATGAACGTGCATCCGCTGAACGGGTGGTGCAGATGGCTAAGTGCTACACGCTGGTATCTTTACTGGCGTGGCGCCACGACATCCTATTGCGGTGCATAACCCAGGAGGAAGGCTGCGATTAGCTCGCAGCAGTCCAAGGAGGCGAGTGCTGGGAGTGCTCATCGTCCCGCACGTTGGTCAGTTAAACCACCCGGCATGGCTCCTACTGACCGAGAGCCACCTGGACGCCGTCAAACCGGTTAGGGATGCAATGCGTGCCAGGTCCACGCCAAGCAGACCCACACAACCGGTGCAGACGCGCACCCAGAGCCGTCGGGGGATACCGGCTCCTCCATGTCGAGGGCCAGCCGGACTTCCCAGGGCCGGGTCACGGGAACTACCCTTCCACATGGTATGCGGGGGCCGAAGCCATGCTTCCCCCTGAGATCGCCATGGGGGTCCCCCCGTGTCCGGCGTACGACGAAGCCACGCATGACCCGCTCTGTGTGAAGACAGGCGCCCCGACGCTACCCCAGTAAGTTCACCATGCTTACTTAGGTGTTCATTTAAATTACGCATTAATTTATATGAACACCTCCCCACGCTCTAGAAAGTGTGCGTCCATTGTACACTTGGTTCCTCTTTCCTGCTCTCATGCATAGTCGATATTTGCCGTCCTGCCGAAAACGGTAGTGCTTGGGGTACCTGCCAAAGGCCCGGTGGCCTTTTGGATCTCCCCCTGTGAGGGTACTGTACCGCCAGTTGGTCTCCTCCGAGAAAAGACCTACGCTAGACCGGGGGGTCAGGAGCCTTGCTTTGCCCGGTCTTGCACCCAAAGCATGCGCACTCTGCCCCCCAGCGCTACGGTCTGAGTACCAGGGGGCCGGACGGTTACACCCTGACTGGGGCTGGGGCTAGACCTCCGGGACCAAGTGCATTGGATTACCCGAGCCCCGTATTCCGGCCTGGGACAGTAAGCCAAATGAGACTAAGGGACAGGAAAGGGGGGCCACTGAGCAGTGCCGGAGTTCGCCCCCACAGCTTGGCCGAGCTCTGATGCCAGCATTCGCCCTCCTTTCAGAGGCGAGCGCTGATGCCAGGCCTCACGCCCTTCGCTGGCCTGAGTTCCGATGACTTTCGGACTCTGCCTCCACAGCCAGGCAGAGCTCCGAGGCCAGCCCTCGCCCTCCTTTCAGAGGCGAGCGCTGATGCCGGACCTCACGCCCTTCGCTGGCCTGAGCTCCGATGACTTCCGGACTCCGCCTCCACAGCCAGGCCAACCCTCGCCCTCCTTTCAGAGGCGAGCGCTGATGCCGGACCTCACGCACTTCGCTGGCCTGAGCACCGATGACCTCCGTACCTCACGCCCCTCGCTGGCCTCAGCTCCGACGACTTCCAGACCTCCGCCCCCGCAGCTGGGCCGAGCTCCGATGCCAGCCCTTGCCCTCCTTTCAGAGGCGAGCCCTGATGCCGGACCTCACGCCCTTCGTGGACCTGTGCTCCGAGGGCTTCCGGACCTCCGCCCCCACAGCCGGGCCGAGCTCCGATGCCAGGCTTCACCCTCTCCTAAGAGGCTGAACTCCGAAGCCGTCAAGACCCTGCCAGCACAGGGGGTACTCAAGACAAGAAAGTGCGCGGGTAGGAGAAGGCCTCACCTCGGGCTCGTTACCTCCCCCGAGGTGAGCCCGGGGGCCACTGTCGGTACCCGCAATATGGGGTACCCCCGCGCACAGGGGAAAATGCCTAAGGGTCTCGCCCTTCTGCGCAGGGAAAGCTCCGAAGGCGCCACGTGTCCAGTGGGGCCGGACCTCCCTCCCCTCAGAGGAGAGCTCCGGGCTCGCCACGTGGCCTACAGCAGCCAGACCTCCCCCCTCCGTGGGGAGAGCTCCGAAGGTGCCACATGTCCCGCGGGGCCGGACCTCCCCCTCCATAGAGGAGAGCTCCGGACCCGCCACGTGGCCGATAGAAGCCGGACCTCCCCCCTCCGCGGGTGAGAGGTCCGAAGGCTCCACGTGTCCTGCAGGGCCGGACCTCCCCCTCCTCAGAGGAGAGCTCCGGGCCCGCCACGTGTCCAGCAGAACAGCGCTGCCTGCCCCCGAGCGGTAGGCAGCGAGCATAAAGACGCCCCAAACCTTGCCCGTACAAGGTATTCAAGGCCTGCGCCTTCCCAAGACGCGGAGACGCGGAGCACACCTCAGTCAGGTGCCGTTGCGCCCAATCGCATCACAGACTGGCACGTGGTGTCAGGGCCTGCCAGCCAATAAACACAGCGACAAGACATCCCATGCCGCCCCCGCCGTCATCAACCACTACGACTAGCATGCGGCATGGGCAGGGCTGCAAGACGAAGACTCAGAAGCCTTCGCCAGAGACAACTACCGGCATAACTGCAGATACGGTAGATGTTAGACAATCTTCCCGGGACCACCTGTCGGGTCCCGGCCCCCCTTGTAAGCTGCCCGAGCCTTGGACTATAAAAGGCTCGGGTAGGCGTCGATAGCAAGGGTTCGCACTTTGCAACTCATACGCTAGCCATACACTCTCAAGCTGTAACTCACCCCCAAGCTCAGGTCTCCGGCCCTGAGCAGCAAGCAATACAGCGAGCTCCATAGCTCGCCGTGGACGTAGGGTTTTACGCTCCGGCGGCCTGAACCACGTAAAACTCGCCGTGTCAAGCTCTTACTAACTCGCCCATCTGCGCAAGCTCTACGCTAGAGACTAGCCCCACCGAAAAAAGAACCTCCGCGGGCTGCCCAGTGCAGGCCCGGGGGAAGTGTCGACTGAACACTTCGACAACCCCATATCTCAGGTACCGACAGAGCTCACAAAAATGTGCTGAATAAGGATCTGCCTCCCACTTTTAAATTCATGGGATAAAACAGTTTGAATTTGAATATAGTTTCAAACTGCCCTCTTCCTAGCTATACCCAAAATGACCTCAAAAAGGTTTTGAATTTGGGTAAAACTTGGCATGGACATCCTTAGCAATGTGTAGGAGTTTTCATATGTCCAGCCCACCTATATCACATTTGGGAAATACCACTTTTGCAATATGTGAGTTTGTTCTCTAATGACCATGTTGATGGTGGTTACTTGCTCTTCTTTTGTGTTCATCATCTTTCCTCAAATGAGGTGTCTGGTGTGGTGATGAACACTTCAATTATTTGTCAAAAACTGAGGCCCTTACATCGGACTAGTCCGATGTCACACAAAGGAGGATAGACTTTTTGAAATTGGATACGTCAGTACCCTGCAGACCGGGTACCCCTGCGTGGAGGGTAAAATACAGCCCAGACCCCGCCTCCCAGCTGAGGCGAGTGCCAACATAGCCTCGTGTCCTTGGCCCTGAGGTCAGCCCCAGGGCTGCCACGTGTGCTTGGGCTACGAAGATGACACTTGCCCTTGGCTCCGGCCCGAGCCTCCCCGCCGAGGTGATGTCCAGGGCTGTCACGTGTCGGTGGGCTCTAAACCTCCTCCCTGCTGAGGAGGGCTTCGGAGACGACACGTGCCCTAGGCTCTGGGCCTAGCCTTCTCGCTGAGGTGAGGTCCAGGGCTGCCATGTCTCGGAGGGCTCTGAACCTCCTCCCTGCTGAGGAGGGCTCCAGAGCCGGCACGTGCCCTTGGCTCTGTTCCGAGCCTCCCTGCTGAGGTGATGTCCGGAGCTGCTATGTGTCGGTGGGCACTGAACCTCCTCCCTGTTGAGGAGGGCTCCGGAGCCGACACATGCCCTTGGCTCCGGCCCGAGCCTCCCTGCTGAGGTGAGGTCCGGAGCTGCCACGTGTCGGTGGGCTCTAAACCTCCTCCTTGCTGAGGAGGGCTCCGGAGCCGACACGTGCCCTGGGCTCCGGTCCGAGCCTCCCCGCTGAGCCAAGGACCGGAGCTGCCACGTGTTTCCAGGCTCCAAACCCGTTGATAAGAGCTCCAAAGTCGCCACGTGCCCCGTGATCTGTCATGGGCCGTGGGTCGACGAAGTCAATGAGGAAGTGCATTGTCAGGCCGTGCATTCATGGCTCGCGCCTTCCCCAGAAGCATGGCTCACAGCACACGCCTCCGTCCTCTGCCTGTTCACTGTTACGGTGAAAAGACAGGGCGGCGAGGCGTGACAGCGGTACAGTGCCGCTCAATGGCACAGAGCCACTCAGCAGAGCACGAAGATGCAACGACAAGACGACGTATTCTGCATCACTTGACACATGGTCAAAGGCGCTCATCGCACCAGGCGGCGGGATTAAACTCCCCCACCGACTACTCTACTCAGAGTACAAAACCCTAGATCATGTGACAAAGGGTTCCCAAGCCACATTGTAACCACCCCGGCCTTGGACTATAAAAGGACCGGGGTGTCAACCGGACAAAGGGTTCGCAACCCTGCAACTCCCACAGTCGTACGCACGAGCAATACAGCAAACACTCCCGTGGACATAGGGCTTTACGCTCCGGCGGCCCAAACCACGTAAATCTCAGTGTCGATCTGCTCTCTCGAGCCGGATCGCGCTAGGGACGCCAAGCCCCTCCAAACAAAGAACCTCCAATTTCTGCTCCTGTAGCAGGTCAGGAGGAGTGTCACAGCTCACACTCCGACATTTGGCATGGCAGGTAGGGGGATTTTCACGCTCTCTAGGCAACCATGGTGAAAATCACCCCTCTCGGCGAAACATCTTGCCCTACTCGACAATGTCTCCAAGCAGGAGACGACGAGGCCACCTCCAGCTCCAGGGTGGGTAGATCTGTCCAGGTCGGTGACCGGACGGTCGCCGGCCTCTCCGCCCTCCGTGCTAGCGGCATCTACTTCATGGTGGCCCACTACCCCAATGGTGGCGATAGTGCCAGCACATCCAAGGCCGGAGAGCGTGCTAGCATGTAACACCCTCAAATTCATTACCATGCATTGCATACATTTTTCATGTAGAAAAGCATTGTAAGAGAACTAGAAATGGAGAAATAACTATAGAAATGGAGGAAGAACCATAGAAATGGAGAAAGAACCATAGAAATGGAGGAAGGAACAATAGAAATGGAGGAAGAAGCACAAAAATGGAGAAAGGAATATAGAAATGGAGAATGGGGCATAGAAATGGAGAAGGGAATATATAAATGGAGAATGGGTCATAGAAATGGAGAGGGGAATGTAGAAATGGAGAATGGGACATAGAAATGGAGAGGGGAATGTAGAAATGGAACAAGTGACATAGAAATGCGAAAAATATAGCTGAAATGAGCCATTCCCAAATTTCCCCAAATTTTCCAAATTCCCCAATTCCACAAAAGGGGAATTTTCCCCACATTTGGGAGGGAATTTTCCCCAAATTGGCCGCACCATAAGGGGGAGACCCCTTGGCCGCAGCCCTTAACGGGGGGAGGGGGACCCTATTCCCCACCTTTAGGACTCTTTGGTTAAGTGCCCCACCTCTAGGACTCTTTGGTTAAATCCCCCACCGTTAGGACTCTTTGCTTCCACCTTTAGGACTCTTTGGTTGAGTCCCATCTTACTAGGACTCTTTGTTTCCACCTTTAGGACTCTTTGGTTGAGTCCCATCTTACTAGGACTCTTTGTTTCCACCCTTAGGACTCTTTGGTTGACTCCCATCTTGCTAGGACACTTTGTTTCCACCCCTAGGACTCTTTTTCCCCCTTATAAATATAACCCCCACCCCCTGGCCGCACCCCTCTCCCTTTTGGTCGTCCCCCCTGCTGCCAAGCCCCCTTCCTTGCTGCCAAGTCGCCCAGTTCCCCCCTTGCCGGAATTATGCCACCGTCGAGCCCCGTCACGCCTCGCTGTTGCCAGAGAAGAAGCCCGACGATCTGTCATGCCCTAATCTTCCATAGAAAAATTCCCTGCTGCTGCCATTGCTAGGAGAAAGGCCCTGCCACAAGGAGGAAGTGAGGTAGGTCCCCATTAACCATCTTATGACGTCGCCGCTGTTTCTACGCATCCGTTTTCTTCGCCCCTGTCGGTACCTGATATATGGGGTACCCCCACGCACAGGGTAAAATGCCTAAGGTACTCACCCTTCTCCGCAGGGAGAGCTCCGAAGGCGCCACGCGTCCGGCGGGGCCGGACCTCCCTCTCCTCAGAGGAGAGCTCCGGGCCCGCCACGTGGCATACAGAAGCTGGACCTCCCCCTCCGCGGGAGAGAGGTCCGAAGACGCCACGCGTCCAGCGGGGCCGGGCTTCCCTCTCCGCAGAGGAGAGCTCCGGGCCCGCCACGTGGCATACAGAGGCTGGACCTCCCCCTCCGCGGGGAGAGGTCCGGAGGCTCCACGTGCCCCTCAGGCCGGACACTTCTCACCTCAGAGAAGGGCTCCGGACCCGCCACGTGGCCAGAAGAACGGTGCTGCCTGCCCCCGAGCGGTAGCCGGCGGGCGTAAAGGCGCCCCGCGCCTTGCCCGTACAAGGTATTCAAGGCCCGCGTCTTCCCAAGACGCGGAAACGCGGAGCACGCGTCTGTCAGGAGCTGTTGCACCCAGTCGCATCACAGACTGGCGCGCGGCGTCAGAATCTGCCAGCTAAATAAATGCCACGACAAGACATCCCATGCCGCCTGCACCGTCATCAACCACTACGACTAGCATGCGGCATGGGCAGGGCGGCAAGATGAAGACTCAGAAGCCTTCGACCAGAGGCAACTACCGGCGTAACTACAGATACGGTAGATAACAAGCAATCTTCCCGGGACCACCTGTCGGGTCCCGGCTCCCCTTGTAAGCCGCCCGAGTCTTGGACTATAAAAGGCTCGGGCAGGCGTCGATAGCAAGGGTTCGCACTTTGCAACTCATACACTAGCCATACACTCTCAAGCTGTAACTCACCCCCGAGCTCAGGCCTCCGGCCCTGAGCAGCAAGCAATACAGCGAGCTCCATAGCTCGCCGTGGACGTAGGGTTTTATGCTCCGGCGGCCTGAACCACGTAAAACTCGCCGTGTCAAGCTCTCGCTAACTCGTCCATCCGCGCAAGCTTTCCGCTAGGAGACTAGCCCCACCGAAAAAAGAACCTCCGTGGGCTGCCCAGTGCAGGCCCGGTGGAAGTGTCGATCGCACACTTCGACATTTGGCGCGCCAGGTAGGGGGCTTTTCCCCTAGCGCGACGAGTTTCCGCCGACAAAGATGACCAAGCTCCCTTCGGCGGCAAGCTCACCTCCCCCGCCTCCACGGCGAACCGTGACCAGGGGGGAGTACAAGCCAACACACTCGGGACGGAGTGTGTCAGTACAAGCTGGGAGCCAGAAACCGGCTCTGGCAGCGCCGACCCCGGCAATGCAGGCTCCAACCAGCGTCAGATCTTCAGTAGCGCCGGGCGTACCCAGAGGAGGTGCGCTAGCTGCAGCAAGAGCGCTACTGCACAATCCGCCCGCTGGGGACGCGCCTCAGGCAGCAACCCAGCGGTGGATTCTCAAGGTAGACCGTCTTGTCGTCGCTGCCGCAAGCCCGCGACTCCGGCGGTGACGACACTCTGACCAGCCGGCCGTGTCGCTGATACGCACGCCGATGGTTGACGAACAGACGGCAGACTCCAGCTCTGCCAGCCCTCAATCGATGGATCTGAGGACAGAGCTGGAGCGGTGTCGCTCGGGTCAAGATGCCCGGGTATACCTCGAGCAACGCCGAGAAAGGCGTCGCTACCAAGAGGCTGACGACAGCATGACGTCGGCCTCGACCCAGCCTGAAGAGCAGACCTTCGCCATGCGATCTCTGCCCCAGGCCTGCGCCGTGCAGAATATGCCACAGTCATATGTACTGCAGATGGCGCCCCCGGCCTATGGTGCAGCTTTGCCCGTACCAGTGTACACTGTGCCTAGTGCGAACCCAGCGTTCGCGGCACCAGAACCTGCGGTGACAGAAGCAGGGTGTGCAGCCCTCGCGCCCCATCTTCGCTTTGCGAAGTGGCCGCGCAAGTTTCGGCCACACCTGCCAGAGAAGTACGACGGCAGCGTCAACCCGGCGGAGTTCCTCCAGATCTACTCCACCGCCGTACTTGCCGCAGGAGGGAAAGAAGCCGTCATGGCCAATTACTTCCCTGTCGCCTTGACCGGTCCAGCCCGGTCTTGGCTCATGAACCTCCCCCAGGGTTCCGTCACCTCCTGGGGAGAGCTTTGCCGACAGTTCGTAGCCAACTTCGGCAGCTCCTACACCCGGCCTGGCACGGAGCTCGACCTCCACGCTGTCCAGCAGCAACCTGGGGAGTCGCTGCGCTCTTTCATCCAGCGGTTCTCCCAGGTGCGGAACACCATCCCACACATTCAAAATGCTTCTGTGGTGGTGGCGTTCCGGCAAGGCGTCCGGGACAGGAAGATGCTCGAGAAGCTCGCGACCAGGGAGGTCCGCGACGTCTCAGAGCTCTTCAGCTTGGCAGACAAATGCGCCAGAGCAGCCGAAGGACGGAACTGGCACTCACTGCCATCCTCCGAGTCAGGGGGACTACCCGGATCTAGTCCTACTCCCTGTGGAGGCAGCAGGAAGGTCAAGATCCGAGGAAGAAGCAAGATAGAGTCACCGACCGCAGCCCCAGTCGTCACTGCAGCGACGCTCGGTGGGGCTCGGGGGCCGCGCCCCGACGAGAAGCAGCGAAGATCACCAATCCCAGAAGGTGATAAAGACAATATGTGCCCCTTGCACGGCAGCTGTCGCCACACTGCTGCCGAGTGCCGGGAGATCCGAAGGCTCGCAGAGCGCTTCCGCAAGGAGAAGCGGCAGCGGGCTGATGCCCTGCCCTTCCGTCCAAAGGAAGATGAGCAGAGGGTGGATGTTCCAGACAACATCGACCACCTGGAGGAGATCCAGGAGCCTCCGCGTGTCGTGAAGGCGGCACGCAATCACGAGGATTCCGGCTCCAGCGACGATGAGCGTCGGAAGAAGCTCTACGTCATATACGGCGGGTCCGCAGACCCCTCGTCCCGAAGCGCAGTCAAGACTCTGCGCCGAGCGGTAGCGTCGGTGGCGCCACTCCCAAGTGCTGCACCGCACCTAAAGTGGATGGGGACCCCCATCAGCTTTGATGCCACCGACTGCCCCAGGAACATGGCTGGGGCCGGCCAACTACCTCTCCTGGTGGCCCCTACCATCGCCAACGTGAGGATGTACCACGTTTTGGTGGATGGAGGGGCCGGGCTGAACCTCATCAGCCGTGCAGCTTTCCAGAAGCTGCAAATCCCGATGGCCAAGCTCACCCCGTCGAGCCCGTTCTAAGGGGTAGGGCCGGGACAGGTTATCCCCTACGGCAACATTAGTCTCCCGGTGACCTTCGGGGCTCCGGACAGCTATCGAACAGAGTACATTCTGTTCCACGTAGCGGAGATAGACCTCCCCTTCAACGCCATAATCGGCAGGCCAGCCCTGTACCGGTTCATGGCTGTAGCCCATTACGGCTACCTTGTCCTGAAGATGCCGACACCGACAGGTGTTCTCAGGATTCGAGGGGACCGCACTGCTGCAGTGTCGGCCCTGGAGAAGCTCCAAGCACTCGCAACAGCTGGGGCATCAACCCCCGGCAATACGGAGCCAGACCAGCTCCGCCCGAACGCACGTCACCGTGCTTCCACCACAGCACCCCGGGTGCAACCTTTCGACGAGGGCGGCGTCCCCTTAAAGGTCGTCCAAGTCGGCGCCGAAGCTACCCAGACCACCCGGGTAGCCGGGGGCCTGGATAGTAAATAGGAAGGCGCGCTCGTCACCATCCTCCGGCACAACGTCGACGTGTTTGCATGGCAGCCGTCACAGATGCCGGGGATCCCCAGGAAGGTGATCGAGCACCACTTGAAAGTCTTCCCCGACGCCCGGCCGGTTCAACAAAAGCCCCGCAAGCAGTCCATCGAGCGGCAAAACTTCATCCGTGAAGAAGTCAAGAAGCTGCTGGACGCTGGCTTCATACGAGAAGTCCACCACCCCCGATGGCTGGCAAACCCCGTCGTTGTCCCGAAGGCTGGCGGGAAGCTCCGGATGTGCATCGACTACACCAGTCTCAATAAGGCATGTCCTAAAGATCCATTCCCTCTCCCTAGAATAGATCAAATAGTAGACTCAACGTCAGGCTGTGATATGCTGTGCTTCCTAGACGCCTACTCGGGTTTCCATCAGATCCCCATGTCTAGGGAGGACGAGGAGCACACCTCCTCCATCACAGTAGACGACCTTTATTGCTATGTGTCTATGCCTTACGGCCTAAAGAATGCACTCCCCACCTTTGTGCGGGCAATGCACAAAACTTTTGGGGAGTTAATAAGAGACCTGGTTGAGGTGTATGTCGATGACATAGTTGTCAAGGTCAAGCAGGGTCCGTCCTTGCTAGATAACCTAGCTTTAGTCTTTGACAAGTTGCGCTCTACGCGCACCAAGCTGAACCCAGATAAATGTGTGTTCGGCGTGTCCTCTGGGAAGCTCTTAGGGTTCCTGGTCTCGCACCGAGGGATTGAGGCCAACCCAGAGAAGACCAAGGCCATCGACTTGATGCGGCCCCCTGCCCGCATCAAGGATGTCCAGAAACTCACGGGATGTCTAGCCGCGCTGAGTCGGTTTATACCGAGGCTAGCAGAGTGGGCACTCCCTTTCTTTAAGCTCCTGCGCAAGTCAGGCCCTTTTGCCTGGACTGACGAAGCAGAAGAGGCTTTCCAGGAGTTGAAGCGACTCCTGACGACCCTACCAATCATGGTAGCCCCTGAGCCCGGAGAGCACCTGTTGCTCTACATCGCGGCGACAACTGAAGTAGTAAGTATGGTCCTCGTCGCAGAGCGGCCGGACCCCTCATCTTCACAACCTGCTCCGGTAGCAGAAGACAGACGCCAGGAGGCCCCGCAGGACCAAGACGGTCTCCCAGGCCTCCAAGGCAACCTCCCGGAGGTCCAGGTCGGCCTCCCGGAGGTCCTGGGCAGTCTCCCGGACCTCCAAGATAAACCCCCGGGGGCCCTGCGGGACCCCCCGGGGGCCAAATGGGACCTCCCAGAGGTCCCCCAAGACCCCCCGGAGCTCCCGGACAATCAAGATAGCTTAAGGGCCTCCGGGTCCCAGCTCCCGGAGGCCCCCGTGGGTCCACCCACCTCCAGTGTCCAGGGCCAATGGACGAGGACCTCCCAGGCCTGAGAAAGAGGGTTCAAACCATCCAGAGGCCTGTCTACTACATCAGCGAAGTACTTCATGATGCCAAGACAAGGTACCTGGAAGTCCACAAGCTGCTGTATGCGGTGCTCGTGGCCTCCAGAAAGCTCCGCCATTACTTCCAGGCCCACCGGGTCTCGGTAGTCACCTCGTATCCACTGAAGACAATTCTTCACAGCCCCCATGCGACTGGCAATGTTGCAAAATGGGCGGCGGAGCTGGCGGAGTTTGAGCTGGACTTCCTCCCACGCCATGCAGTCAAGAGCCAAGCACTGGCTGACTTTGTGGCGGAGTGGACACCAACGGAGACTGACCCAGGGGGCCACGGGGGCGGAGAACCGGAGCACCAAGCTCCGGTCTTCATCGAACCCCACTGGACACTCTTCTTTGACGGCTCCTCGCGAAAGCAGGGGGCCGGTGCCGGCGTACTGCTCCTCATGCCATCGGGGGAACAGTTTGGGTATATGGTGCGTCTCAATTTCAAGGCAACCAACAACATGGCAGAGTATGAAGCACTCATCTTTGGCCTGCAGACAGCCCTGTCTTTAGGCGCTCGCCAGTTGTTGGCACAGGGCGACTCCCAGCTGGTCATCAAGCAAGTCAAGGGCGAATGCTCCTGCAATGACCCCCAGCTAGCTGCATATCTGCTTCACGTGCAGATGTTGGAGAAAGAATTCCTCGCCTTGGACCTGCACCACGTACCGCGCGCCGGTAATGCCGCAGCCGACGACCTTTCAACGAAGGCTTCCACCGGAGCCCCTGCACCCGAAGGAGTCTTCGAGAGGACGTTGCTGTGTTCCACAGCCCGGCCCGCCGAGCCGGGCGAAGGGGGCTTGACCAGCACCTCGAAGCTGGCGGTCCCGGCGGCCCTACAACCGTGGGCGCCGCCAAGGATCGTAAGCGTCACTGGGGACTCCGTGCAACCCAGCGCTCAAGATCCAGAAGCTCAAGTCAGACCCGATGCATGGATCACAGAGATCCGGGACTACTTGAAGGACAATATCCTCCCTGATGAGCATGCAACCGCTGAACGGATTGTGCGTATGGCTAAGAGGTACGCGCTGGTAGAGGGGGATCTCTACCGGCGTGGCGTCAACCACATCCTATTGCGGTGTATAACCCAGGGGGAAGGCTGCGACTTGCTCGCTGAGATCCATGGAGGCGAATGTGGAAGTCATTCTTCCTCACGCACGCTTGTCGGTAAAGCCTTCCGGCATGGCTTCTACTGGCCGACAGCACTCCAGGATGCCGTCAAGCTGGTCGAGAGCTGCAAGGCGTGCCAGTTCCATGCCAAGCAGATCCATACACCGGCTCAGGCGGTACAGATGATCCCGCCCTCGTGGCCGTTTGCCGTGTGGGGGCTGGACATCCTGGGACCATTTCCCAGAACCGTCGGGGGGTTCCGGTACCTCTATGTCGCTATCGACAAGTTCACCAAGTGGCCGGAAGCTACACCAGTTGTCACCATCAATAAACAATCTGCAGTAAAATTCATCAGGTCTATTGTCTGCCGGTTCGGGGTCCCAAACAGGATCATCACTGACAATGGGACCCAGTTCACCAGCGCAGCGTTCCAAGACTACTGCGAGGACCTTGGCATTCAGGTATGCTATGCCTCTGTCGCCCACCCGAAGAGCAATGGGCAAGTCGAGAGGGCCAATGCGGAGATTCTCCGGGGCCTCAAGACTCGTACCTTCGCCAGCCTGAAGAAACATGGTGCCAATTGGGTAGATGAACTTCCGAGCACACTATGGGCTATCCGGACATCCCAGAGCCGGGCCACCGGGGAGACACCCTTCATGGTGTACGGGGCTGAAGCTGTACTCCCCCCTGAAATCACCATGAAGTCTCACCGTGTCCGGGCTTACGACGAAGCCACGCAGGACAACCTCCGGCGTGGAGAAATCGACCTCGTCGACGAGGTCCGATTACATGCGGCATTCCGTAACGCGCGGTATAGACAGGCGCTTCGGCGCTACCACCAGAGGTCTGTTCGTGCCCAGGAGCTGCAGGAAGGTGACCTGGTGTTGCGGCGCATACTTTCTCGCGAAGGGGCCCACAAACTCTCCCCTAGTTGGGAAGGCCCCTTCCGAGTCGCGAAAGTATGCCGCCCCGGGTGTGTGCGCCTTTCCACCGAGGATGGGGACCTGCTCCCGTACCCTTGGAACATAGAACACCTCCGTAAGTTCTACCCCTAAGAGCAAAAATAGGACAGCACTTTCTTTTCGTAATGAACCCCATAGAGTCCAGGAGCAGCGCTCGGAGCAGCTAAACCGCAGGGGACGGTCCAGGACTACGTTCAGCTTTGCCTGGTTCCGACTCCAAACGCGTAGAGTCTTGCTTCCCCTCTTAATGGGGTGGGTCGTGGCCTCCATGTTTAGCCTGCCTTCCTCCTATCGAAGGTTGTACGAAAAGAAGTCTGCCCTACTTTGCTCTTTCCTTGTACTCATTTAAATTGTGAATTGAGTTCTTTTTTTATCGCCCTTGCAGTACATGGTTGCCATGTGCTCAGCTCCCCCTCTCTACAAGTCCCCAAGCATCAAGCATATGGTTGGGGCTGTAAGTCAAATAAGACTATGAGATAAGGGAGGGGGAGCCCCCAAGGAGAATTACGTTTCCTCTACCTGTGTGCAGGACTTCCAGGTTGCGGCAACGGGGACTGCATGAAGTAGGGGGAAAGGAGCTACCAACTACTTCGACCCAGGGCTAGAGGGGGAGGGACCCGGGGGCCCCACGTGTCCAGCAGGCCCGGAACTCTCTCCTCCCTTGAGAAGGGCTCCGGGCTCGCCACGTGGCAGGTGGAAACCGGACCTGCCCCCGCGGTGGGAGAGCTCCGAAAGCCCTGCGTGTTCAACATGGCCGGGGCTCCCGTCTCTGCAGTAAAAGCAGTCATCAAGTGAGCGCACGCTCTCACGACCCCGCGGCCGTTCGTGCACCGGCAGCGGCCAATTCGAGACTTAGAGAAAGTGCGCGGATCGGAAGAGACAGAGGTCCCACCTCGGGCTCGCTATCTCCCCCGAGATAGGCCCGGGGGCCACTGTCGGTACCTGAGATATGGGGTACCCCCGCGCACAGGGTAAAATGCCTAAGGTACTCACCCTTCTCCGCAGGGAGAGCTCTGAAGGCGCCACGCGTCCGGCGGGGCCGGACCTCCCTCTCCTCAGAGGAGAGCTCCGGGCCCGCCACGTGGCATACAGAAGCCGGACCTCCCCCTCCGCGGGAGAGAGGTCCGAAGACGCCACGCGTCCAGCGGGGCCGGGCCTCCCTCTCCGCAGAGGAGAGCTCCGGGCCCGCCATGTGGCATACAGAGGCTGGACCTCCCCCTCCGCGGGGAGAGGTCCGGAGGCTCCACGTGCCCCTCAGGACGGACCCTTCTCACCTCAGAGAAGGGCTCCGGACCCGCCACGTGGCCAGAAGAACGGTGCTGCCTGCCCCCCGAGCGGTAGGCGGCGGGCGTAAAGGCGCCCCGCGCCTTGCCCGTACAAGGTATTCAAGGCCCGCGTCTTCCCAAGACGTGGAAACGCGGAGCACGCGTCTGTCAGGAGCCGTTGCGCCCAGTCGCATCACAGACTGGCACGCGGCGTCAGAACCTGCCAGCTAAATAAACGCCGCGACAAGACATCCCATGCCGCCTGCGCCGTCATCAACCACTACGACTAGCATGCGGCATGGGCAGGGCGGCAAGATGAAGACTCAGAAGCCTTCGACCAGAGGCAACTACCGGCGTAACTACAGATACGGTAGATAACAAGCAATCTTCCCGGGACCACCTGTCAGGTCCCGGCTCCCCTTGTAAGCCGCCCGAGTCTTGGACAATAAAAGGCTCGGGCAGGCGTCGATAGCAAGGGTTCGCACTTTGCAACTCATACGCTAGCCATACACTCTCAAGCTCTAACTCACCCCCGAGCTCAGGCCTCTGGCCCTGAGCAGCAAGCAATACAGCGAGCTCCATAGCTCGCCGTGGACGTAGGGTTTTACGCTCCGGCGGCCTGAACCACGTAAAACTCGCCGTGTCAAGCTCTCGCTAACTCGTCCATCCGCGCAAGCTTTCCGCTAGGAGACTAGCCCCGCCGAAAAAAGAACCTCCGCGGGCTGCCAAGTGCAGGCCCGGGGGAAGTGTCGATCGCACACTTCGACAGCCCCCTTCGAGCAGAAATTTTTGCATGTGGACAGATCGTGTTTTGATCGAATTTTGACGGTGGAATTGATCTAGATCTTGAGTCAAGATCATCACCATGTCCACACTTGATCCCAGCACCCTTGTTCATCATAAAACCCCATGAAAGCCCGTTAAAACATGCAAGAACACGTACAAACTGGTTTAATAAAACAGCACCATAGGATTTGCATTCATCTGCGATATGGGGTACCCCCGCGCACAGGGGAAAATGCCTAAGGAACTCGCCCTTCTCCGCAGGGAGAGCTCCGAAGGCGCCACGCGTCCAGTGGGGCCAGACCTCCCTCTCCTCAGAGGAGAGCTCTGGGACCGCCATGTGGCATACAGAGGCCGGACCTCCCCCTCCGCGGGAGAGAGGTCCGAAGGTGCCACGTATCCGGCGGGGCCAGACCTCCCTCTCCTCAGAGAGGAGCTCCGGACCCGCCACGTGGCCGACAGAGGCCGAACCTCCCCCTCCGCGGGGAGAGGTCCAAAGGCTCCACGTGCCCCGTGGGGCCGGACCCTCCTCTCCTCTGAGAAGGGCTCCGAGCCCGCCATGTGGCCAGCGGAACGGCGCTGCCTGCCCCCGAGCGATAGGCAGCGGGCGTAAAGACGCCCCATACCTTGCCCGTACAAAGTATTCAAGGCCCGCGTCTTCCCAAGACGCGGAGACGCGGAGCACGCCTCTGTCAGGTGCCGTTGCGCCTAGTCGCATCACAGACTGGCGCACGGTGTCAGAACCTGCCAGCCAATAAACACCGCGACAAGACATCCCATGCCGCCTGCGCCGTCATCAACCACTACGACTAGCATGCGGCATGGGCAGGGCGGCAAGACGGAGACTCGGAAGCCTTCGCCAGAGACAACTACCGGCATAACTGCAGATACGGTAGATAACAGTCAATCTCCCCGGGACCACCTGTCGGGTCCCGGGCCCCCTTGTAAGCCACCCGAGTCTTGGACTATAAAAGGCTCGGGTAGGCGACGATAGCAAGGGTTCGCACCTCTGCAACTCATACGCTAGCCATTCACACTCAAGCTGTAACTCACCCCCAAGCTCAGGACTCCGGCCCTTAGCAGCAAGCAATACAGCGAGCTCCATAGCTCGCCGTGGATGTAGGGTTTTACGCTCCGGCGGCCTGAACCACGTAAAACTCACAGTGTCAAGCTCTTACTAACTCGTCCATCCGCGCAAGATTTCCGCAAGGGACTAGCCCCACCGGAAAAAGAACCTCCGCGGGCTGCCCATTGCAGGCCCAGGGGAAGTGTCGACCGAACACTTTGACATTTGGCGCGCCAGGTAGGGGGCTTTTCCCCTTGCGCGACGAATTTCCGTCGACGAAGATGACCAAGCTCCCTTCAGCGGCAAACTCACCTCCCCCGCCTCCACGGCGAACTGCGACCAGGGGGAGTACATGTCAACACACTCGGCACGGAGTGTGTCGGTACAATCTGGGAGCCAGCAACCGGCTCTGGCAGCGCCGACCCCGTGACACGACCCCAAGGTCCTGTCGAGCCAGGATGACGCTGAGGGGTGCTGCGTTGCACAGCACCGTATAACACACGTCAAAGGTACAAAGCGGAAGCAGAAATTTTATTACATAAACAAGTTTATGAACATGTTTACATCAAAATAAGTTTAGTCCACACTCGTGGGCGTAGACTAAGCATCAAGTGCACGTTCAGCCCTTGAACGTGTCCTTGCTAGCACACACGCACACTAACTCTGCGGCGTGCACGACTCCCACTCGATGGGGTTCCCCTGCTGGGGTTCCGTCTCCTCTTCGGGAGTCCCTTCCTCATAGAACCCTGTAAAAGCTTCAAACACAAGCAGTGAGCACGAAGGCTCAGCAAGTCTGACCCGTCTCACCTAAACATGGAACTTCTACATGAGGGTAAAAGGTTACATGAGGTAAAAATCAGTTGCAAGGACTCGCCTAATTAGTAGAACCTTACTTTCAAGTTTTAGCAGCAGGTTGTGGAGAACCTTACGCTAAGGTACATGATAGAGCCGCAATCAAACAAGAAACGCATTTCTCTCATGTACTTTTCCCAAAGTTGAAAAGAACTTTAGTTAGCTCTAAGCTACAGCATATCATTAACAATCAATGTCCAGCTTTCAATCAGCAACATTTTAACATGTAACTAGCCTGTTCTTTCTACGTCACGGTACAGTGAACAAGTGGTACTCACTGACCGCGAGGGACGGCGATTATAATCGATTTACACCTGCAGGGTTACCCGAACAACCCGTCACGTACGCCCGTACTCGATGTTGCCTACAGCAACCATCACGGACGCCGTACGCAACTACCTTTCACTCGTCAGCCAAATATTGAACCGGTCCCATCGTCCCGAGCAAGAGGTCTCTGCACGCGCATCTCCGTGCCGCCAGCCGATTTACACCTCAAGCTCTCAACCTACCCTCTGAACGACGGGCAATGCCTCAATAACCAGCTACCCGAGTTACATCAGTTTCCCGGTTCCCATATAGCCGGTAGGTCTTCGGTACTGTTCTAGCTTGTTCAACAGGCCCGCACACGGCTCGGTCCTCAATCGACACAAGCGGAGCTACAGCACACAGGCCCCAAAGTCCTGCTGCCCTTACTCTCCGCTCGGTCTCATTTTCTTGCCATGTGTATCATGTGCTATCTATACCCGAGCAATGTGCCTCTAGCCTATTCTCGCGAGTAGTTCCAACTACTCGACTTGTACTGAATCCTACTCTATCCTAGCAATGCAGTAGCTAACGGGGTTTGCAATCCTAAACCCAACCCATGGTTTTCTTGGCTATGCGGTGGGGCTTCCAATCAAGACTCTAATGCACAGAATAAAGGAAACAGGTATGTGCTCAAAACAATAAAAATTTGGAAAAAGGTTAATGCAAACCGGAGCTTGCCTTGCTGCTCTTGGTCGTAGGCTAGCTGCTCCTCCGGAGTGATGAAGTCTAGGACTTCGGGTTCCTCCTCGACCTTAGCGACTACATGATATAAGACATACATGTATTAATTTAAATGCATTTATTAAGTTTGAACTTGTGAAGCTTATAACCTTTGCTAGACAGACCTAATGACTGTGAAACTTTTACTGTGGCTTGGTTACAACCTAAACAGAGACTTGGTCAAGTTTTAGTTGCAGCAAAGCTCAATTGAGCCCTCCACAATTAATTATGTCCTTGACCTTAATTAAAGGCTTTTAGGGTGTTCTAAGGACTTTCATGAAACAAACTATGACTTTCTGAAAACTAGATTTTTAGAGGGTTCTAATGGAGTTGGTCTCACTTAATTTGAAGGTTCCTAACTAAAGATATGAACTAAACAATTTCAGAGAAAATTTTGAAAATGTTTCTGAACATTTTCTATTTTCTTTGGAACAGTTTCACTAATCACACCATTAGGTGGATTAAATGAGCTCAAATGGATCTGAAATTTTTATGGTAGTTCAAGGATATTTTGGTGAACATCTCAGTAAAATTTCAGGATTTTCCTCCAAAGGATTCTCCAGTTAAAATTCCTAACAGTTTAAACTTTGAGGAATTAATTCTGGAGAAATAAGGAATTTCATGAAGTGAAACTTGATTTTCTGGAAAGTACTCAGAGAGCTGAATCCAGCAAAATTTGGTTCACTCAATTTGGAGCTTTCTAGCCAAAGTTATGAGGATTTGAAGTTTGAAGGAGATCTGAAAATCGGGGAAAAGTTTAAACTCGTGCGTGGGCCCAGGGGACATGCGTCGCACGCCTAGGCGATGGCACATCGCGGCCCGCAAGGATTTTGCGCGCCAGCACACCTGATCCTGGCTGCAGCCGGATCCCGATTCAAAATATCTCCCACTTACAGCTGGGGTCCACCCCCTTCTTCAACCTCGCGACACCCGCGCTCCGCCGCCGAGGGACCTCGCCGGAGAGCTCGCCGCCGGCTGCTGTACAGCTCCAAACTTCTCAATTCTGGCCGCCCCTGCCTACTTTTACTCGGGGAACAGGATCCGAGGGTCAGCTGCTCATGACAACGGCCGGAGCATGGTCGGCGACGAGCCGCCACCTCAGAACGACTTCGGCCATGTCGGCTGACTACCCTAGCACCTCAGCTACTTGGGAAACCGGTCGGAGAGCATCAGTGGACCTTAGAGAAGGTCGACATGAGCTCGAGGCAGCTCGGGGAAGGCCCGAAATAGGTCCTCACCTTGCGCCCGATGCCGCCCGTTCGTTCCGCCATTGGTAGACCTCAAATTACGCCGGGCACAGAGGTTCTCCGGCCCAGAGTTGTGAAAACAACTTGTGCGTTACCGTGTCTAGCTCGTGTGAGAGCGGCCTGAGGCCCTCTAATCCTTCCTAGAGCACGAATTAAACAGAATCATACCCGAAGGTCGTTCTGCACACAGAAAGGGGAAAAATGGAAATTCGCCGCCGGTGAGCAACCACTCGAGCTGTGGCTCGGGGATGAGCAGCACCGGTCACCTGCGCGTCCAAGGGTGCCTTGGCTCGGGCGTGACAACGCCCTGGTTGGGCTGTCCACGAGAGCCCGAGGTGCGGCGGTTCCAAGTTCCGAGTTTAATCTTTCGGCACAGCCGATATCAATCGGTTTCAACCGAATTCTAGCAACGGGGAGGATGGAGGAAGGTCTCTAGTACCTTGCTGGGGGTTCTGGAGTGGAAGGAGGGAGCTGCGATCGGCGTTCTCCGATCAAGTCCGAGCTGCGGAAGTTTTTGGCCGGCGCTGAGTTCTTGCGGGGAAGAACGGCGGTACCTCGGCCGAGGAGGGGGGCAGGCGCCTTAAGAAGGCTCTGCACTGCCTCACGCCCGCGCGTGGGCAAGCAGCTGGTGGCGCGGCGGCTGGCCTCGGTGGCGATCACCGCTGCGGCTCGGCGACCCGAGTGAAAAAGTCTCAGTCGGTTTGATCTGAGCAGTGGCTGACATGTGGGTCCCACATCCAGTTTTAACCTCTGAAATTTACTCCTAATCACTGTTGTAAACAGTGAACCCCATACTACCCTTGGCAATTCAAATTATTCACCCATGAGCCATTTGAATAGATCAAAGTTCAAATGAGGTTTGGTTTGAATGAATTTCAGCACAAGTCCAGTTTGAAATTCAAATAAAGTTTGAATCTCTCCCCCTTAGCTCATGTCAAGATGAACTCCAAATGGAGTGAAAATTGGTGTGTGAGCTCACAAAAATGTGCTGAGTAAGAATATGCCTTCCACTTTTAAATTCATGGGATAAAAACAGTTTGAATTTGAATATGGTTTCAAACTGCCCTCTTCCTATCTATACCCAAAATGACCTCAAAAAGGTTTTGAATTTGGGTGAAACTTGGCATGGACATCCTTAGCAAAGTGTAGGAGTTTTCATATGTCCAGCCCATCTATATCACATGTGGGAAATACCACTTTTGCAATGTGTAAGTTTGTTCTCTAATGAGCATGTTGATAATTGTTACTTGCTCTTCATTTGTGTTCATCATTCTTCCTCAAATGATGTGTGTGGTGTGGTGATGAACACTGCAAATGTGTGTCAAAAACTGAGGCCCTTACATTCTTCCCCCCTTAAAAGAATCTCGTCCCGAGATTATAAGGTGAAAATGAGAGAGAGGACGGTGGAAAATTACCGGATATGCGACGTGAAAGATTCAGGGTAGTTAGTGCGAAGGAATTCTTCGCTCTTCCATGTCGCTTCGTCCATGGAGTGATTACTCCATAGAACCTTGTAGAACCACAACGTACGGTTGTGTGTGGTTCGGGCCTTTTCATCAATAATCTGCACCGGTTCCTCCTGATAGGTGAGATCCGGTTGCAGTTCTTCAATGTCTTCCAGCTGAACGGTCGTTGATAGCTTGATACACTTCCTCAGCTGGGAAATATGAAAGATGTTGTGTACACCGGAAAGTGCTTCTGGTAATTTCAACAGGTATGCCACTGATCCACATCTTTCGGTAATCTGGAATGGACCGATGAATCGGGGTGCCAACTTTCCTCTCACCCCAAATCTGTTTACGCCCTTCATTGGAGACACCCGTAGATATACGTGATCTCCAACTTCGAATTGTAATGGGCGCCTTCTCCGGTCCGCATACTGTTTCTGACGGGATTGAGCGGCTTTTAGGTTCGCTTGAATTAGTCGAACCTTTTCTTCCGCGTTGTTGACAAGGTCAGTCCCGAAGGTAACCCTTTCGCCAGACTCACACCAGTTCAATGGTGTGCGGCATTTCCTACCGTATAGCGCCTCGTAAGGTGCCATCTTGATGCTGGCTTGGTACCCATTATTGTACGAGAATTCAGCTAACGGCAAGTGATCATCCCAATTCTTGCCGTGGTCGATAGTGCAAGCTCGTAGCATGTCTTCTAAAATTTGGTTTACCCGCTCCGTTTGCCCATCCGTCTGCGGGTGGTAGGCTGAACTACGGATCAGCTTCGTCCCCAAGGCAGCGTGTAGCTGCTCCCAAAAACGGGACACAAATAAAGTGCCCCGATCCGATATGATAGTACGGGGTACGCCGTACAAGCATAGGATCCGTGAGATGTACAGTTCAGCGTACTTCTTGGCGTTGTAGTTGGTGTTGACCGGGATGAAATGGGCAACTTTGGTGAGCCGATCGACGATCACCCACACCGAATCATGTTTCTGTAAGGTGGTGGGTAAACCGACGATGAAATCCATGCTCACGTCCTCCCACTTCCAGGCAGGAATGCCCAGTGGTTGCAGCAGTCCCGGTTTCCGCATATGATCTGCCTTCACCCTTCGGCATGTATCACACTCGGACACGTATTTTGCAACCTCGCGCTTCATCCGTGTCCACCAAAACTTTCTTCTGAGTTCTTGATACATCTTGTTGCTGCCGGGGTGAATAGAGAGCTTTGATAAGTGAGCCTCATCAAAGATCTTCTTCCGTAGTTCCGGGTTACGGGGTACGACGATCCGGTCCTTGAACCATAGGACGCCGTCTCCGTCTTTCCGGAAGCATTTCAGCTCCCCACTATCTACACGTCTCCGCAAGTGTGACATGCCCTTGTCATTCTTCTGGGCTGCCGCTATCTCTTCACGGATGGTGGGGATCAAAGCTAGGTTGTAGAGAGCTCCGTATGGAATCACACGTAGTGGTGGTTCGCTCTCTTCCAACGGTGTGATGGTCAGATTGTTGACGTGTGACTTGCGGCTCAGCTCATCTGCCACAATGTTTGCCTTGCCCGGATGATAATGGATCTCTATCTCGTAATCCTTTATCAGTTCTAACCATCTTCGTTGCCTCATGTTCAGCTCCTTCTGAGTGAATATGTACTTGAGGCTTTTGTGGTCGGTATATAAATGTACGAGGTTACCGAGTAGGTAGTGCCTCCACATTTTGAGTGCGAGTACCATGGCAGCGAGCTCCAAGTCGTGAGTTGGATAATTCTGCTCATGGTTCCTAAGCTGCCGTGATCCATACGCGACCACTCTTCGGTCTTGCATCAGCACACATCCGAGCCCAATGCCGGATGCATCGCAGTACACATCGAACGGTTTTGTTGTGTCTGGCTGTGCCAAAACCGGTGCTGATGTCAGGTGCTTGACTAAAGCCTTGAATGCTGCTTCACATGTTGGACCCCAAACATATTTGGTGGCCTTCTTCAGCAGCTCTGTCATTGGCTTGGCAATCTTCGAGAAGTTCGGAATGAACCTCCGATAATACCCCGCGAGTCCGAGGAAACTCCGTACCTCGTGAACAGTTCTCGGGGACTTCCAATTCAGCACTTGAGTGATCTTGTTTGGGTCCACAGCGATACCTTCCGCTGAGATGATATGCCCGAGGAAAGGCACCTGCGATATCCAAAACTCGCATTTGCTGAATTTCGCGTATAACTTGTGATCCCGCAGCCGTTGCAAGACTATATGCAGATGTTTCTTGTGATCTTCCTCCGACTTGGAATACACCAGGATGTCGTCGATGAAGACCACGACAAACTTGTCCAGCTCCGGCATGAATACCGAGTTCATCAAGTACATGAAGTGAGCTGGAGCATTGGTGAGGCCGAAGGACATAACTAGGTACTCATAAAGTCCGTACCTCGTCGAGAAAGCCGTCTTCGGAATGTCCTCAGCCCTTATTTTAATCTGATGGTACCCGGATCTTAAATCCATCTTGGAAAAGATCTTTGCTTCGACCAACTGATCAAACAACATGTCGATCCGTGGCAACGGGTACTTGTTCTTGATGGTTACGGCATTTAATGGAAGATAGTCCACGCAAAGCCGCAGCGTCTCATCCTTCTTCTTGACAAATAATGCCGAACAGCCCCATGGTGAGGAGCTCGGCCTAATAAAACCCTTCTCCAGAAGATCCGTGAGCTGAGTCTTCAGTTCAGCCAACTCCTTGGGCGCCATCTTGTACGGCCTTCGGGATATTGGCATGGTTCCCGGTGCAAGTTCAATTTTGAACTCCACCTCCCTATCGGGTGGCATCCCCGGCAAATCGTCCAGGAATACATCAGGGAACTCTCGGACCACTGGAATGTCTTCCAATCTGATGGTTGTGGCTTGATAGACACTTGGAAGTTTCATTTCTGGACTGTCCAGAAATAATGAGTGAGAACCGTGCACTTCTGAGTTTAAGTGCACGACTCGAAGGACGGTGTCTAAAACAGCGCCGTGGCGGGTTAACCACGACATCCCTAGGATGACATCGACCTTCTGTCCCTCTAAGATAATGAGAGACGTGGGGTACACTCTACCCGCTAAGCATAATGGTGCTTTGGAGACCATTACGCTTGCTGAAATCTTCCCACCCGGTGAACAAATTAAATATGGACTATCGGTGGGTAGTATTGGCAAACTGTGTTTAGCAATGAAAGCTTGGCTAATAAAATTATGCGTGGCACCTGAATCAAACAGTACTATAGCGGGATGCTGGTGGAGTTGGAACATACCCGCAAGGATTGGCTCGCCCTCCGGCACGTCCTCAATGGCAAGCTGGTGGACAGTGCCGGGTCTAGGATTTGCCCGCCGCGCATTAGTAGGGTTCCGGGGTTGATTCCTCCCCGGAAACTGTGGTGCCACTCCGCCGCCTTGCCTCTCCGGGCAACTGCTCGCGAAGTGTCCTGGACGACCACACTTGTAACATGTGGCCGCTGCTGGTGGAGTACTCGGTGGACGAAAGCCCGGCATGCGTTGCGGAGGTGCAAATGCACGCGGCATCGCCCGCTGCTGCTGTTGTTGTTGCGGTGGTGCTGGCAGTGCCGGCCGGAATGCCGGTGAAGAGTACGGCCGACTGCGGAACGGTATCGACCGCTGTGGTGGTTGCCAGCGTGGACCTGATGGTGGGCGATTCACCATCCGAAACTTCTGAGAAGGACCGTCTCCTTCTCCACTGCTCTGCGGCGCGCTTCGCTTTCTCTCCGCCGCCGCTAACTCCTTGCCGGAGTCCTCCTGAACAATCGCAGCATCAATGATGTCGTTGAGGCTGCCGCGATTGAACATCGCCAATTTGTCCTTCAGGAGCGGGTTAAGCCCCTGGTAAAAGTGGTCTCGCCGCTTCTCGTCGGTATCAGCATGATACGATGCATATAGCGCGAGATCGTTAAACGCCCTGGAGTATTCCAGCGCGTTCCGGCTCCCTTGTTGCAGGTGTAAGAACTCCTGCGTCTTCCTCTTCATCAGACCTGGCGGTATATGATAGGCCCTGAAGGCCGTCCGGAACTCCGCCCAGGTCATCACTCGGTCGGTGGGCTGTGAAGCACAGAAGTTGGCCCACCACGCGCTCGCGGATCCTTGGAGCTGCTGGACCGTGAACTGAGTCTTGCGCTGCTCGCTGATCTGGAGCAGCCCGAACTTCATCTCTATGGCGCGGAGCCAGTTGTCCGTGTCAAGTGGTTCATCCGCCCTTGAGAATACAGGGGGATGAGTTGCCAGGAAGTCGGAGTAGGAGCTCTGTTGGCGCTCCTCACGATCTTGACGTCTCTCTGGGCAAGACGTATTGGCGATGAGAGTCTGCAGCAACTCTGTGTGCTGCTGATGCGAGCCCGCCATTGCCGCGACAATGTTGGCCAATGTAACCGTTGGCAGTGGCGGTGGCGGTGTTTGCTGTTGCTGTTGCTGCTGCTGTCCCGAGGAGTCCTCGGGAGGTGGTTGGGAGGTCTCTCCCCCTTGGCTGGTACCCCCAACGTCAGGGTTGGCACGAGTACGCGTCATTCTGAAATTCGAAACAACAGCGATTAGCACATGTCTTACTTAAAATTCCATAAGCAACAGTAGGTATTGAAGTGACACATGATTAATTTGCACAACATTCACATATATTGATAAAGCATAAACTTTATACAAGATACATTATTCTCGGGTCTCCGAGAAGTCGTGCTCAAGTCGTCACTACCTATACATACGCTACTGTCTACACGACATGTCACCGATTACAAAAGTTGGGTTACGCTACCCTAGCTGCCCTACTTGGCAACCGTAACCCCCTACTCGGAGTAGAACTCGACCTCCTGTGGGTCGTCCTCCTCCGGTACTTCTGCTGGTGGCTCTGGATCTACCACCTCTTCTCCCATTCCGGGTTCTCCCATTGCTGGAAGACCCAAGACCACCGGTATGCCTAACACCGGGGGCACGAGGTCCTGCAATGCATGCACCTCGTCCATAGCCTGGTTGTAGTCCTCTTCCCAGCCTTGTCCTTCCTCAATAGCGTCATCCCGCTCTTGAGCAAGGTCCTCATTCTGCTGGGTTAGGGTCTGCACCAGCTCTTGCAACGCCGCGATGTCAACACGGCTCTTCTTCTTTGCCTTCTTCAGACGATGCAACTGATTGTGTTGTTCATTCAGTCGCTTGATCGTCGGAAGAAGCACATTGCGGAGTGCGCTGTGAGCACTCTCGAAATGATCTCCACGGCTTGTGCTCTCCTTGAGCTTGGTGGCGAGATGCTCCGTATGAACAGCTTGGCTGTCCATCACAGCGTTTCCCGCCCTCATTTGGAGGCTAAGGTTTGCCTCCGCGGGGTTGTACCTTGGGCAATTCGGGTCTGTTGCCTCCAGGTACCTCTCTTCCGACACATGCTGAGCTCGTCCCTCCACCGGAACGAGTGCGTATGGAGTGCCCTCCATAGCCTGCACGTGTAGTTTGCAGAAACGTGACATAGTGTCACAGGCTGCCACTTGCCACATCCCTTCCGGTTGTCTTCCTCTCACCGTGACGGTGAATGGCACCCAACCGGGTGGCGTAGGTCCTGCAGGAACCTCAACATGGATCGTCCACGTCTTGTTCCCCCCTTCGCCATCTTCTTTGGCGACGTACTGCGGCATCTGATTGTACCCGAAATATTGGAGCATTTGCCACAATGCTTCCGGGTAGCCGCTACGGTCAGAACAGTGGGAAACTACCCACCCGTTCTCCAACTGTTTATCTGCTGCCATCTGTAAAAATATATTTGAGAAATGTCAAATATTTATTTAAACAGTAAACCCTGGAGTTATAACATAAGACATGTCATTGATCCCATAAAACTTGGAAACATAGTTCAAATTTTAAACAAATTTTACTGCTGATCTGCTGTTCCCATGACAGCCCTGACCAGTTTCCATTTCAACCTGATTTAGGCCATGTTAAAAGCAAAACTAATTCTGGAGCTCAACATCAAAGTTAAAGCTAACTTCAATAGATTTCCAGAAAGTGTTTGCTTGGCCTCAGATCTGTCCTGGTTCAAAAGTTATGAGATGTCAAAGTTAACAGAATTTCTGGAATCAATTGGACAGCACCTCCCTGCTTTAGGTACTGAATTGATCCATGAATCCCAGTTAATTCTGTTCCCAATCTGACAAAACTTTCTGTTACAAAGTCGTAACCCATCTCATAAGCTTTCCAGAAGTACCTCATTTCCTATTTTTGGATTTTTATGCAGGAAGTTATGCTTAATTTACAGAGAGTCTACAGAGAGTCTTTACCCTGTCCTGTTTTCTGGACAGTTCCAACTCTACTGCATTTTTCGAGTGATTAAGGGATGAAACACCTCTGGACCTCAACAGAAAAGTTGTAAAGCTCTTCCAAAGCTTTCCAGAAATGTATCATACTACCCCAATCTCGAAAGAACTCAACCTCTAGCCTCTGATTAACTTCAGCCTTGATTCAGCTGAAAACAGAGTGCTCTGTCCTTAACAACCTATAAGTTGAAAACTTGTTAACTTTGAATATCCTGTTCAAGGGAAGGAGTTACATCACGTTTTACTACTTTGGAGCAAAACTTTCAAGTTTTAAATGAATTTGTTCATTTATTTGGGTGTGACGTCGATGCATCACCAGATTATGTCGGTACTACGTCCTCACAAAGAAAAACCTATACCGCACTTAGCCGGCTTCGTTATTTCAGTGGCACTACTCGTCACTCGCACACGGATGCTACACGTCTACCGTTTCATGGTCAGGCTACCTGCAGAAACTCAATCAATCGTCAGACTCGGCTGCACACCGAGCCCGGAATCAATACAGTTCGTACACCCGGCCGTCATCACTCGCCCGGATGTTCTCAAGCCAAACACGCCTTGAGTTACGTGTTCACTTATCAGACCACGTGACGGGGTCTCCCATGTTGCACCACGCACGCCAGGGACAGACGTTGCTCGAATACCCCAAACGACATGAAGAGTCGTAGAGGATACTAAAGCGGGTCGGGTTACCTGCCACCCGTGGGGCTCCACCCTTCAGCTTGTGCACACTGGTGGACAACGCTTACGTGCACCCCCCAAGACATGAACATCCCGAGATGCACGATTTTCCGACATAACAAATAGGTTAATAAGCCACTTTCTATATACTAATAACATCCTTATACGGGCTACTAACTCGTTCCTCACTGGATTTTTGAAAAAGAAGACCTTTGTACTGTGTTAAACCTCAAGCGAGCTCTGATACCACCGCTGACACGACCCCAAGGTCCTGTCGAGCCAGGATCACGCTGAGGGGTGCCGCGTTGCACAGCACCGTATAACACACGTCAAAGGTACAAAGCGGAAGCGGAAATTTTATTACATAAACAAGTTTATGAACATGTTTACATCAAAAAAAGTTTAGTCCACACTCGCGGGCGTAGACTAAGCATCAAGTGCACGTTCAGCCCTTGAACGTGTCCTTGCTAGCACACACGCGCACTAACTCTGCGGCGTGCACGACTCCCACTCGACGGGGTTCCCCTCCTGGGGTTCCGTCTCCTCTTCGGGAGTCCCTTCCTCATAGAACCCTGTAAAAGCATCAAACACAAGCAGTGAGCACGAAGGCTCAGCAAGTCTGACCCGTCTCACCTAAACATGGAACTTCTACATGAGGGTAATAGGTTACATGAGGTAAAAATCAGTTGCAAGGACTCGCCTAATTAGTAGAACCTTACTTTCAAGTTTTAGCAGCAGGTTGTGGAGAACCTTACGCTAAGGTACATGAGAGAGCCGCAATCAAACAAGAAACGCATTTCTCTCATGTACTTTGCCCAAAGTTGAAAAGAACTTTAGTTAGCTCTAAGCTACAGCATATCATTAACAATCAATGTCCAGCTTTCAATCAGCAACATTTTAACATGTAACTAGCCTGTTCTTTCTACGTTACAGTACAGTGAACAAGTGGTACTCACTGACCGCGAGGGACAGCGATTATAATCGATTTACACCTGCAGGGTTACCCGAACAACCCGTCACGTACGCCCGTACTCGATGTTGCCTACAACAACCATCACGGACGCCGTACGCAACTACCTTTCACTCGTCAGCCAAATATTGAACCGGTCCCATCGTCCCGAGCAAGAGGTCTCTGCACGCGCATCTCCGTGCCGCCAGCCGATTTACACCTCAAGCTCTCAACCTACCCTCTGAACGACGGGCAATGCCTCAATAACCAGCTACCCGAGTTACATCAGTTTCCCGGTTCCCATATAGCCGGTAGGTCTTCGGTACTGTTCTAGCTTGTTCAACAGGCCCGCACACGGCTCGGTCCTCAATCGACACAAGTGGAGCTACAGCACACAGGCCCCAAAGTCCTGCTGCCCTTACTCTCCGCTCGGTCTCATTTTCTTGCCATGTGTATCATATGCTATCTCTACCCGAGCAATGTGCCTCTAGCCTATTCTCGCGAGTAGTTCCAACTACTCGACTTGTACCGAATCCTACTCTATCCTAGCAATGCAGTAGCTAACGGGGTTTGCAATCCTAAACCCAACCCATGGTTTTCTTGGCTATGCAGTGGGGCTTCCAATCAAGACTCTAATGCACAGAATAAAGGAAACAGGTATGTGCTCAAAACAATAAAAATTTGTAAAAAGGTTAATGCAAACCGGAGCTTGCCTTGCTGCTCTTGGTCGTAGGCTAGCTGCTCCTCCGGAGTGACGAAGTCTAGGACTTCGGGTTCCTCCTCGACCTTAGCGACTACATGATATAAGACATACATGTATTAATTTAAATGCATTTATTAAGTTTGAACTTGTGAAGCTTATAACCTTTGCTAGACAGATCTAATGACTTTGAAACTTTTACTGTGGCTTGGTTACAACCTAAACAGAGACTTGGTCAAGTTTTAGTTGCAGCAAAGCTCAATTGAGCCCTCCACAATTAATTATGTCCTTGACCTTAATTAAAGGCTTTTAGGATGTTCTAAGGACTTTCATGAAACAAACTATGACTTTCTGAAAACTAGATTTTTAGAGGGTTCTAATGGAGTTGGTCTCACTTACTTTGAAGGTTCCTAACTAAAGATATGAGCTACACAATTTCAGAGAAAATTCTGAAAATGTTTCTGAACATTTTCTATTTTCTTTGGAACAGTTTCACTAATCACACCATTAGGTGGATTAAATGAGCTCAAATGGATCTGAAATTTTTATGCTGGTTCAAGGATATTTTGGTGAACATCTCAGTTAAATTTCAGGATTTTCCTCCAAAGGATTCTCCAGTTAAAATTCCTAACAGTTTAAATTTTGAGGAATTAATTCTGGAGAAATAAGGAATTTCATGAAGTGAAACTTGATTTTCGGGAAAGTACACAGAGAGCTGAATCCAGAAAAATTTGGTTCACTCAATTTGGAACTTTCTAGCCAAAGTTATGAGGATTTGAAGTTTGAAGGAGATCTGAAAATCGGGGAAAAGTTTAAACTCGTGCGTGGGCTCAGGGGACATGCGTCGCACGCCTAGGCGATGGCACATCGCGGCCCACAAGGATTTTGCGCGCCAGCACACCCGATCCCGGCCGCAGCCGGATCCCGATTCAAAATATCTCCCACTGACAGCTGGGGTCCACCCCCTTCTTCAACCTCGCGACACCCGCGCTCCGCCGCCGAGGGACCTCGCCGGAGAGCTCGCCGCCGGCTGCTGTACAGCTCCAAACTTCTCAATTCTGGCCGCCCCTGCCTACTTTTACTCGGGGAACAGGATCCGAGGGTCAGCTGCTCATGACAACAGCCGGAGCATGGTCGGCGACGAGCCGCCACCTCAGAACGACTTCGGCCATGTCGGCTGACTACCCTAGCACCTCAGCTACTTGGGAAACCGGTCGGGGAGCATCAGTGGACCTTAGAGAAGGTCGACATGAGCTCGAGGCAGCTCGGGGAAGGCCCGAAATAGGTCCTCACCGTGCGCCCGATGCCGCCCGTTCGTTCCGCCATTGGTAGACCTCAAATTACGCCGGGCACAGAGGTTCTCCGGCCCAGAGTTGTGAAGACAACTTGTGCGTTACCGTGTCTAGCTCGTGTGAGAGCGGCCTGAGGCCCTCTAATCCTTTCTAGAGCACGAATTAAACAGAATCGTACCCGAAGGTCGTTCTGCACACAGAAAGGGGAAAAATGGAAATTCGCCGCCGGTGAGCAACCACTCGAGCTGTGGCTCGGGGATGAGCAGCACCTGTCACCTGCGCGTCCAAGGGTGCCTTGGCTCGGGCGTGACAACGCCCTGGTTGGGCTGTCCACGAGAGCCCGAGGTGCGGCGGTTCCAAGTTCCGAGTTTGATCTTTCGGCACAGCCGATATCAATCGGTTTCAACCGAATTCTAGCAACGGGGAGGATGGAGGAAGGTCTGTAGTACCTTGCTGGGGGTTCTGGAGTGGAAGGAGGGAGCTGCGATCGGCGTTCTCCGATCATGTCCGAGCTGCGGAAGTTTTCGGCCGGCACTGAGTTCTTGCGGGGAAGAACGGCGGTACCTCGGCCGAGGAGGGGGGCAGGCGCCTTAAGAAGGCTCTGCACCGCCTCACGCCCGCGCGTGGGCAAGCAGCTGGTGGCGCGGCGGCTGGCCTCGGTGGCGATCACCGCTGCAGCTCGGCGACCCGAGTGAAAAAGTCTCAGTCGGTTTGATCTGAGCAGTGGCTGACATATGGGTCCCACCTCCAGTTTTAATCTCTTAAATTTACTCCTAATCACTGTTGTAAACAGTGAACCCCATACTACCCTTGGCAATTCAAATTATTCACCCATGAGCCATTTGAATAGATCAAAGTTCAAATGAGGTTTGGTTTGAATGAATTTCAGCACAAGTCCAGTTTGAAATTCAAATAAAGTTTGAATCTCTCCCCCTTAGCTCATGTCAAGATCAACTCCAAATGGAGTGAAAATTGGTGTGTGAGCTCACAAAAATGTGCTGAGTAAGAATATGCCTTCCACTTTTAAATTCATGGGATAAAAACAGTTTGAATTTGAATATGGTTTCAAACTGCCCTCTTCCTATCTATACCCAAAATGACCTCAAAAAGGTTTTGAATTTGGGTGAAACTTGGCATGGACATCCTTAGCAAAGTGTAGGAGTTTTCATATGTCCAGCCCATCTATATCACATGTGGGAAATACCACTTTTGCAATGTGTAAGTTTGTTCTCTAATGAGCATGTTGATAATTGTTACTTGCTCTTCATTTGTGTTCATCATTCTTCCTCAAATGAGGTGTGTGGTGTGGTGATGAACACTGCAAATGTGTGTCAAAAACTGAGGCCCTTACACCCCGGCAATGCAGGCTCCAACCAGCGTCAGGTCTTCAGTAGTGCTGGGCGTACCCGGTGGGGGTGCGCTAGCTGCAGCAAGAGCGCTACTGCACAATCCGCCCGCTGGGGACGCGCCTCAGGAAGCGACCCAGCAGTGGATTCGCGAGGTAGACCGTCTTGTCGTCGCCGCCGCAAACCCTCGACTTCGGCGGGGACGACACTCTGGCCAACCGGCCGTGTCGCTGATGCGCACGCCAATGGTTGACGAACGGATGGCAGATTCCAGCTCTACCAGGCTCCAATCGACGGATCTGAGGACAGAGCTGGAGCGGTGTCGCTTGGGTCAAGATGCCCGGGTATACCTCGAGCAACGCCGAGAAAGGCGTCGCTACCAAGAGGCTGACGACAGCATGACGTCGGCCTCGACCCAGCCTGAAGAGCAGACCTTCGCCACGCGATCTCTGCCCCAGGCCTGCGCCGTGCAGAATATGCCACAGTCATATGTCCTGCAGATGGCGCCCCCGGCCTATGGTGCAGCCTTGCCTGTACCGGGGTACACTGTGCCCAGTGCGAACCGAGCGTTCGCGGCACCAGAACCTGCAGCGACAGAAGCAGGGTGTGCGGCCCTCGCGCCCCACCTTCGCTTCGCGAAGTGTCCGCGCATGTTTCGGCCGCACCTGCCCGAGAAGTACGACGGCAGCGTCAACCTGGCGGAGTTCCTCCAGATCTACTCCACCGCCGTACTTGCCGCAGGAGGGAATGAAGCCGTCATGGCCAATTACTTCCCTGTCGCCTTGACCGGTCCAGCCCGGTCTTGGCTCATGAACCTCCCCCAGGGTTCCGTAACTTCCTGGGGAGAGCTTTGCCGGCAGTTCATCGCCAACTTCGGCAGTTCCTACACCCGGCCTGGCACGGAGCTCGACCTCCACGCCATCCAGCAACAACCTGGGGAGTCGCTGCGCTCTTTCATCCAGCGGTTCTCCGAGGTGCGGAACACCATCCCACACATTCAAAATGCTTCTGTGGTGGTGGCGTTCCGGCATGGCGTCCGGGACAAGAAGATGCTCGAGAAGCTCGCGACCAGGGAGGTCCGCGATGTCTCAGAGCTCTTCAGCCTGGCAGACAAGTGTGCCAGAGCAGCCGAAGGGCGAAACTGGCACTCACTGCCGTCCTCCGAGTCAGGAGGACTGCCCGGATCTGGTCCTACTCCCTGTGGAGGCAGCAGAAAGGCCAAGAACCGAGGCAGAGGCAAGATAGAATCACCGACCGCAGCTCCAGTCGTCACTGCAGCGACGCTCAGTGGGGCTCGGGGGCCGCGCCCCAACAAGAGGCAGCGAAGATCACCAATCCCAGAAGGTGATCAAGACAATATGTGCCCCGTGAACGGCAGCTGTCGCCACACTACTGCCGAGTGCCGGGAGATCCGAAAGCTCGCAGAGCGCTTCCGCAAGGGGAAGCAGCAGCGGGCTGATGCCCCACCCTTCCGTCCAAAGGAGGGCAAACAGAGGGTGGATGTCCCAGACAGCATCGACCACCCAGAGGAGATCCAGGAGCCTCAGCGCGCCGTGAAGGCGGCACGCAATCATGAGGACTCCAGCTCCAGCGACGATGAGCGTCGAAAGAAGCTCTACGTCATATACGGCGGGTCCGCCGACCCCTCGTCCCGAAGCGCAGTCAAGACTCTGCGCCGAGCGGTAGCGTCGGTGGCGCCACTCCCAAGTGCCGCACCGCACCTTAAGTGGATGGGGACCCCCATCAGCTTTGACGCCACCGACTGCCCCAGGAACATGGCTGGGGCCGGCCAACTACCGCTCTTGGTAGCTCCTACTATCGCCAACGTGAGAATGTACCACGTTTTGGTAGATGGTGGAGCTGGGCTGAACCTCATCAGGCGTGCAGCTTTCCAGAAGCTGCAGATCCCGATGGCCAAGCTCACCCCGTCGAGCCCGTTCTCAGGGGTAGGGCCGGGACAGGTCATTCCCTACGGCAACATTAGCCTCCCGGTGACCTTCAGGGCTCCGGACAGCTATCGGACAGAGTACATTCTGTTCGACGTAGCGGAGATAGACCTCCCCTTCAACGCCATAATCGGCAGGCCAGCTCTGTACCGGTTCATGGCAGTAGCCCACTACGGCTACCTCGTCCTGAAGATGCCAACACCGACGGGCGTCCTCAGGATTCGTGGAGACCGCACTGCTGCAGTGTCGGCCTTAGAGAAACTCCAAGCCCTCGCAACAGCTGGGGCATCAGCCCCCGGCAGTGCAGAGCCAGACCAGCTCCGCCCGAGCGCATGCCACCGTGCTTCTGCCATGGCACCCCGGGTGCAACCTCTCGACGAGGGCGGCGTCCCCTTAAAGGTTGTCCAAGTCGGCGCCGAAGCCACCCAGACCACCCGGGTAGCCGGGGGCCTGGATAGCAAATAGGAAGGCGCGCTCGTCACCTTCCTCCGGCACAACGTCGACGTGTTTGTATGGCATCCGTCACAGATGCCGGGGATCCCCAGGGAGGTGATCGAGCACCACTTAAAAGTCTTCCCTGACGCCCGGCCGGTTCAACAGAAGCCCCGCAAGCAGTCCATCGAGCGGCAAAACTTCATTCGTGAAGAAGTCAAGAAGCTGCTGGACGCTGGCTTCATACGGGAGGTCCACCACCCCCGGTGGTTGGCGAACCCCGTCGTTGTCCCGAAGGCCGGCGGGAAGCTCCGGATGTGCATCGACTACACCAGTCTCAATAAGGCATGTCCCAAAGATCTATTCCCTCTCCCTAGAATAGATCAAATAGTAGACTCAACGTCAGGCTGTGATATGCTGTGCTTCCTAGACGCCTACTCGGGTTTCCATCAGATCCCCATGTCTAGGGAGGATGAGGAGCACACCTCCTTCATCACAGTTGACGGCCTTTATTGCTATGTGTCTATGCCTTATGGCCTAAAGAATGCACTCCCCACCTTTGTGCGAGCAATGCACAAAACCTTTGGGGAGTAAGTAAGAGACCTAGTTGAGGTGTACGTCGATGACATAGTTGTCAAGGTCAAGCAGGGTTCATCTTTGTTAGATAACCTAGCCTTAGTCTTTGACAAGTTGCGTTCTACGCGCACCAAGCTGAACCCTGATAAATGTGTGTTCGGTGTGTCCTCTGGGAAGCTCTTAGGATTCCTGGTCTCGCACCGAGGGATTGAGGCCAACCCAGAGAAGATCAAGGCCATCGACTTGATGCGGCCCCCTGCCCGCGTCAAGGATGTCCAGAAACTCACGGGATGTCTAGCCGCGATGAGTCAGTTTATACCGAGGCTAGCAGAGCGGGCACTCCCTTTCTTTAAGCTCCTGCACAAGTCAGGCCCTTTTGCCTGGACTGACAAAGCAGAAGAGGCTTTCCAGGAGTTGAAGCGACTCCTGACGACCCTACCTATCATGGTAGCCCCTTAGCCCGGAGAGCACCTGTTGCTCTACATCGCGGCGACAACTAAAGTGGTGAGTATGGTCCTCGTCGCAGAGCGGCCGGACCCCTCATCTTCGAAACCTGCTCCGGTAGCAGAAGACAGACGCCAGGAGGCCCCACAGGACCAAGGCGGTCTCCCGGACCTCCAAGGCAACCTCCCGGAGGTCCAGGTCGGCCTCCCGGAGGTCCAGGGCGGTTACCCGGACCCCCAAGATAAACCCCCGGGGGCCCTACGGAACCCCCCGGGGGCCAAATGGGACCTCCCGGAGGTCCTTCAAGACCCCCCGGAGCTCCCGGACAACCAAGATAGCTTAAGGGCCTCCGGGTCCCAGCTCCCGGAGGCCCCCGTGGGTCCACTCACCTCCAGCGAGCCAATGGACGAGGACCTCCCGGGCCTAAGAGAGAGGGTTCGAACCATCCAGAGGCCTGTCTACTACATAAGCGAAGTACTTCATGATGCCAAGACAAGATACCTAGAAGTCCACCAGCTGCTGTATGCGGTGCTCGTGGCCTCCAGGAAGCGCCGCCATTACTTCCAGGCCCACCGGGTCTCGGTAGTCACCTCGTATCCGCTGAAGACAATTCTTCACAGCCCCCATGCGACTGGCAACGTTGCTAAATGGGCGGCGGAGCTGGCGAAGTTTGAGCTGGACTTCCTCCCACGTCATGCAGTCAAGAGCCAAGCACTGGCTGACTTTGTGGCAGAGTGGACACCAACGAAGACTGACCCAGGGGGCCATGAAGGCGGTGAACCAGAGCACCAAGCTCTGGTCTCCACCGAACCCCACTGGACACTTTTCTTCGACGGCTCCTGGCAAAAGCAGGGGGCCGGTGCCGGCGTACTGCTCCTCATGCCATCGGGGGAACAGTTTGAGTACATGGTGCGTTTCAATTTCATGGAAACCAACAACATGGCAGAGTATGAAGCACTCATCTTTGGCCTGCAGACAGCCCTGTCTTTAGGCGCTCGCCAGTTGTTGGCACAGGGCGACTCCCAGCTGGTCATCAAACAAGTCAAGGGCGAATGCTCCTGTAATGACCCACAGCTAGCTGCGTATCTGCTTCACGTACAGATGTTGGAGAAAGAATTCCTCGCCTTGGACCTGCACCACGTACCGCGCGCTGGCAATGCCGCATCTGACAACCTTTCAACGAAGGCTTCCACCGGAGCCCCTGCGCCCGAAGTAGTTTTCGAGAGGACGTTGCTGCGGCCTACAGCCCGGCCCGCCGAGCCGAGCGAAGGGGGCTTGACCAGCACCTCGAAGCTAGCGGTCCCGGCGGCCCTACAGCCATGGATGCTGCCAAGGATCGCAAGCGTCACTGGGGACTCCGTGCAACCCAGCGCTCAAGATCTAGAAGCTCAAGTCAGACCCGATGCATGGATCACGGAGATCCGGGACTACTTGAAGGACAATATCCTCCCTTCTTAACATGCAACCGCTGAGCGGATTGTGTGTATGGCTAAGAGATACGCGCTGGTAGAGGGGGATCTCTACCGGCGTGGCGCCAACCACATCCTATTGCGGTGCATAACCCAGGGGGAAGGCTGCGACTTGCTCGCTGAGATCCATGGAGGCGAATGTGGAAGTCACTCTTCCTCACGCACGCTTGTCGGTAAAGCCTTCCGGCATGGCTTCTACTGGCCGACAGCAGTCCAGGATGCCGTCAAGCTGGTCGAGAGCTGCAAGGCGTGCCAGTTCCATGCCAAGCAGATCCATACACCGGCTCAGGCGGTACAGATGATCCCGCCCTCGTGGCCATTTGCCGTATGGGGGCTGGACATCTTGGGACCATTTCCCAGAACCATTGGGGGATTCCGGTACCTCTATGTCGCCATTGACAAGTTCACCAAGTGGCCGGAAGCTACACCAGTTGTCACCATCAACAAACAATCTGCAGTAAGATTCATCAAGTCTATTGTCTGCCGGTTCGGGGTCCCGAACAGAATCATCACCGACAACGGGACCCAGTTCACCAGCGCAGCATTCCAAGACTACTGCGAGGACCTCGGCATTCAGGTGTGCTATGCCTCTGTCGCCCATCCGAAGAGCAATGGGCAAGTTGAGAGGGCCAACGCGGAGATTCTCCGGGGCCTTAAGACTCGCACCTTCGCCAGTCTGAAGAAACATGGTGCCAATTGGGTAGATGAGCTTCCGAGCACACTATGGGCTAACCGGACATCCCAGAGCCGGGCCACCGGAGAGACACCCTTCTTCATGGTGTATGGGGCCGAAGCTGTACTTCCCCCAGAAATCACCATGAAGTCTCACCGTGTCCGGGCTTACGACGAAGCCACGCAGGACAACCTCCGGCGTGGAGAAATCGACCTCGTCGACGAGGTCCGATTACATGCAGCACTCCGTAACGCGCGGTACAGACAAGCGCTTCGGCGCTACCACCAGAGATCTGTGCGTGCCCGGGAGCTGCAGGAAGGTGACCTGGTGCTGCGGCGCATACTTTCTCGCGAAGGGGCCCACAAACTCTCCCCTAGTTGGGAAGGTCCCTTCCGAGTCGCGAAAGTATGCCGCCCCGGGTGTGTGCGCCTTTCCACCGAGGATGGGGACCTGCTCCCAAACCCTTGGAACATAGAACACCTCCGTAAGTTCTACCCCTAGAGCAAAGATAGGACAGTACGTTCTTTCCATAATAAACTCCAAAGAGTCCAGGAAAAGCGCTCGGAGCAGCTAAGCCCCAGGGGACGGTACAGGACTACGTTCAGCTTTGCCTGGTTCCGACTCCAAGCGCGTAGAGTCTTGCTTCCCCTCTTAATGGGGCAGGTCGTGGCCTCCATGTTTAGCCTGCCTTCCTCCTGTGGAAAGTTATACGAAAAGAAACCTGTTCTACTTTGCTCTTTCCTCGTCCTCATTTAAATTGTGTACTAAGTTTTTTATGACTACCCTTGCGGTGCATGTCTGCCATGTGCTCAGCTCCCCCTTCTCATTCTCACCACTAGTCGGCATTCGCTGCCCTACCAGAGGCGGTTGCATCGGGGGTACCTGCCGATAGTCGAGGGGGGCCCTGAGCCCCCGAACGCTTCGCGCACTACTGTCCCCAAGCACCGAGCATATGCTTAGGGGCCATAAGTCGAATAAGACTATGAGATAAGGGAGGGGGAGCTCCCAAGGAGAATTACTTTTTCCCTACTTGTGTGCAGGACCTCTCGGCCTCGGATCCCTACAGGAATGTGGTAGGAGCGCCTGACCAATGGGGCGCCCCTGCCAGTGGGCCACTACGGAATCATGCGAGACCGGAACTCCAAGGCAAGACCGAAGGATCCACAGCTCCAGCGGGACCGGACCTCCCCTCCTCTGAGGGGAAGGGCCCGGAGACCCCACGTGTACCGCGGGTCCGGACCTCCCTCTCCTCAGAGGAGAGTTCCGGATCCGCCATGTGGCTGGCTGATCTGGGCCTCCCCATCCTCATGAGGCGGGGCCCGAGGACCTCCGGGGCCCTTAATATAGTGAGGACCCGGGGAAGGTGCCGGAGCAGAACGTCGAGATTGGTGAAGGCCTCTGAGCACCTTGCGGAGCTAAGGGCTCGGTCAGGCAAAACCAGGAAGAAGACGGAAAACATCGCAGGCACGAAGGGTTCATAAGAGTTCATGTATTCATGGCTCCATAAGCTGGGCTACAAACTCGATGAAAAAGAAAGAAACAAGCCCCAAGATTCCCCTGACACGACCAGAGTCTAGAAGTAGCAAGAACGGCCACGTCACCAGGTTTCAGCCCTGGCGGCACTCTCCCGCTCCATGACCCGAGCGAAGGAATTGCCTCCCTCATCACCAGCACAAAGGCCGGTGTCATCAAGGGTGCTCCTGAGGCCCCCTCCGCAGCTTCAACGGTCTTCTTGGAGACTCTGCCGCCTGGGATCCTCCTTGGTGCATCGGCGGTTTCCTTCTCCTGAAGTTCCCTCATCACCGGCGCAAAAGCCGGTGTCATCAAGGGTGCTCCTGAGGCCCCCTCCGCAGCTTCAGCGGTCTTCTCGGAGACTCTGCCGCCTGGAATTCTCCTTGGTGCTTCAGCGGTTTCTTCGGAGACTCCACCATCTGAGAAGGGACGCAACGCCATGGAGCTTTCTGCCTGCCGTCACCAAGGAAGGGCCCCGTCGGGAGGACAAACCAGAGACCCCTTGGAGGCGCCACCTCCAGAGGCAAGGCAGGCAGGCTCCCTGGGTCCCAGACTTGGTGCAGACGCCTTCGCTGGAGGAAATCGAGAGCGATTATCCCCCCATAAGGCGGGTTGGGAGCCATGGAAGAAGACAAGACTGCAGAGACTCGAGGGAGGCGCAAGGGCTCGAAGCCTTATAAGGGGAATGTACCCACGTGGCAGTCTCTTTTCACACCTTCCCGGGTGCAATCCCAAGCGATTCGGAACTCTTCCAATACACCGCATTGGCAACCGCTTCGGCTCCTAAACAGAGCACCAATGACAGGTGGACCCAAGCCGCCCGACTGAAACGGTGGGTCAAGGAGTCAGTCTCCTAAGAAGACAAGCCGGCAAGGCACTTCGGCGGTTCCCGAAGAAAGCGCCGCAACATGCAGAAGTGGCAGTCTTGGGAACCGCCGCAGTAAAAGCAACCATCAAGTGGGCGCACGCTCCCACGATCCTGCGACCGTTCGTGCTCCGGCAGCGGTCAATGCGGGACTTAGAGAAAGTGCGCGGATCAGAAGAGACGGAGGTCCCACCTCGGGCTCGCTATCTCCCCCGAGATGGGCCCGGGGGCCACTGTCGGTACCTGCGATATGGGGTACCCCCGTGCACAGGGGAAAATGCCTAAGGAACTCGCCCTTCTCCGCAGGGAGAGCTCCGAAGGCGCCACGCGTCCGGCGGGGCCGGACCTCCCTCTCCTCAGAGGAGAGCTCCGGGCCCGCCACGTGGCATACAGATGCCGGACCTCCCCCTCCGTGGGAGAGAGGTCCGAAGGTGCCACGTATCTGGCGGGGCCAGACCTCCCTCTCCTCAGAGAGGAGCTCCGGACCCGCCACGTGGCCGAGAGAGGCCGAACCTCCCCCTCCGCGGGGAGAGGTCCGAAGGCTCCACGTGCCCCTCGGGGCCGGACCCTCCTCTCCTCTGAGAAGGGCTCCGAGCCTGCCACGTGGCCAGCGGAACGGCGCTGCCTGCCCCCGAGCGATAGGCAGCCGGCGTAAAGACGCCCCATACCTTGCCCGTACAAGGTATTCAAGGCCCACGTCTTCCCAAGACGCGGAGACGCGGAGCACGCCTCTGTCAGGTGCCGTTGCGCCCAGTCGCATCACAGACTGGCGCGCGGTGTCAGAACCTGCCAGCCAAAAACACCGCGACAAGACATCCCATGCCGCCTGCGCCGTCATCAACCACTACGACTAGCATGCTGCATGGGCATGGCGGCAAGACGGAGACTCGGAAGCCTTCGCCAGAGACAACTACCGGCATAACTGCAGATACGGTAGATAACAGTAAATCTCCCCGGGACCACCTGTCGGGTCCCGGGCCCCCGTGTAAGCCACCCGAGTCTTGGACTATAAAAGGCTCGGGTAGGCGACGATAGCAAGGGTTCACACCTCTGCAACTCATAAGCTAGCCATTCACACCCAAGCCGTAACTCACCCCAAGCTCAGGACTCCGGCCCTGAGCAGCAAGCAATACAGCGAGCTCCATAGCTCGCCGTGGACGTAGGGTTTTACGCTCCGGCGGCCTGAACCACGTAAAACTCACAGTGTCAAGCTCTTACTAACTCGTCCATCCGTGCAAGCTCTGCGCAAGGGACTAGCCCCACCAAAAAAAGAACCTCCGCGGGCTGCCCAGTGCAGGCCCGGGGGAAGTGTTGACCGAACACTTCGACAATGATTGATTGCTGTGAACTTTGTATGTGAATGGTATGAGTAGAAGGACAAGCTCAATAGGCCATCTACGAGGAACTACATCACCAAGACTTCGAGACGCTTGAACAACAAGAACCATGGGAGCAAGATAAGTGCCCCTTGACCATATTGATCCCATGTTTTGAAACTGTTTTGTTTGCGAAAACTCGTACGCTTGAGTCAACTTGATGGGACACCCTTTTATAGGAGTTTACTAGTTTTGTTAACCATCCTTGTCGCTGGGAAAGTTGATGAGTCGGGTATGGTCGTTTTTCCTTTTTGCTTCGCTTAATTTACGGGATACGGGAAGCTGAATTAAAACATGGTTAGCTACTGCACTCATATGAATAATGATGATAAGAACTTGATGATGTTGATAAGCATGGAATTGGGGAGATCTAGGCAAGCTTGGCTCGTGGATGTTGCTGAATGAGATGGTCGTTCACTTGCCGTAGATCTAAGGACCGGTTTATGCCAGACTATGCCAGGAAAACAGTGCCACCACAAGGCCAAATATGGGTGCGGCATAGCTGATTAATTAGGTGTGTTGCTAGCTTGTTATGGACTGTGGATAGCATGGGGAATGGTAGTTGAGGAGGACTGCCCTGGGAACTTCATGGCACAAGAGGGGCCCGTGGGTGGGAGAATGGAGATTCGAGCCTGCCGGTGAAACCTCAGTGGGTCCGTACATTCTAATAGACCCATTGTAAAGGCTATTTTGTGATCTCTTGGCCATACACCGACGGTTGTGTACTGTTATAATGGAGGTTCTGCAGTCGCCGACGGGTGAAGAAATCACGAACTTGTGGGTAATGTGGTGCCACCTCTGCAGAGTGTAAAACTATCATGATAGCCGTGCTTCCGGTCACAAGTACCTGGCCAACTCACATGATTAGAGGTAAAACTTGGGATGGTTATTCGGTATGGTTATGGTATGGTCATTGGAGTTGGTTTTGGGACTGTTTTGAGTCATGACAATAAGTTTGGTTTTGGCTATATGAATATGAGATGGTTATGAATATTTATGAGCATGAGATGAACTTGAGAAAGATTATTGGTTGGTTAAAGCATGATAAATGGTGAATTATGATGAGAGAATGTTGCTGAATTACTTGATTATGATGATATAAATTTCACCTAGAAATAGTTGCTGTTTTTACCATGTTTGTTAAATAAAATTTGCTTGCTGCAATGAGCTTTTTTATTTCCTACCTTGTTGTATGATACATGTCATACTTTTCCCGCACTTGCTGAGTACGTCATGTACTCACCCTTGCATTACCACATAAACATCAGCGGCAGGAGATGAGTACTTCGAGGACCATGTGGAGTACTAGGCGTGCGAACTACCGTCAACATGCCTGTGGAGTTGAAGATGGAGCCTGCTGTCTTTAGTCACTTTCTGCTGTCGTTAAGAGTCTTCCGCTGCAAGAATAAGATACACATTCATGAGTGAGACATTGAATCATTGTAATAAAGTACTTAAACCCTATTTATTCGTGGTTATATTTTGAATTCAGTTTGTGGATTAGATGTGTATGTGTGATGAACATCCTGGGCACACATATGCATTCGCTTGGTTCATTTTTCGGAACCGGGTGTCACAGATTAGTATCAGAGCCACGTTGACCTTAGGACGCAAGCCTAGGTAGAATGGACACTCTAAAACACATAGGAACACCCCTCTAAACTATTATTTTTCAAAAATTGCTTGCTGCTGCACTTTACTTGTCAATTCAGCCGCCGCAAATTTCTATTTTGAGCCCCTCTTTTCTTGCTCCATAGCTTCTGAAGTTTTGGAGTTATTTCTTCCTTCTCTAAAGTTTCTCATGTCTTATGTAATGATGCCGGTTATTAGGAGCACAACACGCATAAGGACTCGTCCACCACCACGTGGGAGTGCACTTAACCCCATTGAGGTGTCCGATGGACCATATTGGGAGGAGGTGAAGATGGAACCTCATGAGGAAGATGAATTCAATAGCTCTATGCATGAGGAAGAGGATCTGGAAGAGGTGGAACCATTCGAAGACGACATGGAAGATGATCCACAAGAATGGCATTGGTACACACCTCAGGAGGACTTTCACGCGGGCTTACACCCCGTGGAGCCTCATGAAGCTATGTCGGGGGAGATGAATCCGAAGAGGAGCCACCCCTTGCTGAGGATGAGAATGAAGGTTATGAACGGGCCAACCGTTCAGTTCAAGAATTTCGGTCAGACAGAATGGAAGGAGGACACATATCCAAGGAGCTCAAAGAATTTCTGGATTGCTGCAGCTTATATCCGGAATATCTTCTCAAGAATGTCCCTCGTCTAGGACATGAGAGTGGAAGGCTGACATAAACATCCAATCTAACGGTAGGGTCGTCACCTGTGACACCCTCAATTTCGATTTCTGCATGCATTCATATTTTATATAGGGAAAACATTTTTAAACGAAGTAGGAAAGAGAAAGAATAAAAAAGATAGCCCAAAAGAGCAAATTCCAGTTCTCCGAGGAGCGCCATAGACACTTCCCATGGCCTGCTGGCCACGTGGCACCTTCGGAGCTCATCCCCGCAAAGGGGGAGAGGTACGCTGCTAACTGGCTACGTGGCAGGCTTGGAGCTTGCCTCTGTGAAAGAGGCGAGGCCCGACCCCGTGGGACACGTGTTTCCCCCGGAGGTAGCCTCTGCAGAGGAGCGAGGTCAGCCCCGCAGGACACGTGTCGCCTTCGGATCTAGTCACTGCGGAAAAGAGAGGACCAGCCGCGTGGGACACGTGTCGTTATCGGAGCTCGTCTCCGAGAGGTCTGACCCACGCGACACGTGTCTCTCTCGGTGCTCACCTCTGACAGGTCCGGCCCCGCTAGACACGTGTCACCTCCGGAGCTCACCTCCGAGAGGTTCAACACTACTGGACATGTGTCACCTCCGGAGCTTGCCTCCGGGAGGTCCGTCCCTGTGGACACGTGTCATCCTCGGAGCTCACCTCCGAGGAGAAGGTAATGCAGGACATGTGTCAGCCTCGGAGCTCGCCTTAGAGAGGTCCCGCCCTGCTCGACACGTGTCATCCTTGGAACCCATCTCCGAGATGAAGGGAGGTCCAACACTGCTGAACACGTATCATTCTCGGAGCACACCTCCGATAAGAAGGGAGGTCTGACACTGATGGACACGTCTCGACCTCGGAGCTCATCCCTGAGCAGAAAGGAAGTCCGACGCTGCTAGGACACGTGGCACTACTGGAGCCCACCTCCGAAGAAAGGGGAGGTCCGGCATTGACACGTGGCACACTCGGAGCCACCTTCGAAGAGAGGGGAGGTCCGGCACTGACACGTGACGTTCGCGTAGCTCGTCTCTAGAGAGAGGGGAGGTCCCGACCCGCCAAGACACGTGGTGCACGCGGAGCTCGCCTCTGAGGGAGAGGGAGGTCCCGCCCGCCTTACACGCTGCGCAACCAGAACTCGCCCTATGGAAAAAGGGAAGCCCAGGCCCCCGCTGGACACGTGGAGCCTCCGGAGCTTATCCCTGCGGAAGGACGCGATTCTGGACCGGTTTTTCTTCCGTGCGCGAGTACCCGACACGGAGGAAACTGACACGAACTCTTCTACGTTGATACTGCAACCAAATCGATTGGAGATAAGTTGTTAAGATCCAAACACAAATCAAATAGGACTCTTATTTGAAATCCAATCGGAGAAGGACTCTTATTTTTCCGGTTATAAATAGAACCTGAAACAACCCCTTGGTCGTAACATCTTTTCTAAGCCGACAACTTAGAGGCCCTAGCCCCCAAACTCGCCGAGCTTAACCCCTTCGCCGGAGTTTGACTACCGGAGTGACCGCCGACGACCCTAGACAACGATCGCCATCGCCGGAGGAGAGCCGACGGTCTGTTTTGCTAGGAGGAAGGACCCGAAGGAAGTAAGGTAGGTTTCCATTACCACCTTATGATGAGATCGCGGTTTTCTTTGCATCTGTTTCTTCGATCCCTTCGAACAGAGGCCTTTTCGTGGACAGATCACGTGTTGATCAGTTTGATCTAGATCTTGAGTCAAGATCATCACCATGTCCACATTTGATCCCTACACCTTTGTTCATCGTAAAACCCCATGCAAGCCTATTAAAACATGCAAGAACACGTACAAACCGATCTAATAAAAACAACATCATAGGATTAGCATGCATATGCACCCTTGCATCTTGAGTAAAGTTTGTGCATGATGATTGATTGCTATGAATCTTGTATGTGCGTGATCATGAGTAGAAGGACAAGCTCAAGGAGCTATCTAAGAAAGAACTACAATCCCAAGACTTCGAGATCCCAGAGCAACAGAAACAACAGGAACAAGGCAAGTGCTCCTTGACCATATTGATCCCATGTTTTGAAATTGTTTTGTTTGCAAAAAGGTGTGTGTGCTGAGTCAAATTGATGACTGTCGGTACCCGCGATATGGGGTACCCCCGCGCACAGGGGAAAATGCCTAAGGATCTCGCCCTTCTCCACAGGGAAAGCTCCGGAGGCGTCACGTGTCCAGTGGGCCCGGACCTCCCTCCCCTCGGAGGAGAGCTCCGGGCTCGCCACGTGGCCTACAGCAGCGAGACCTCCCCCCTCCATGGGGAGAGCTCCGAAGGTGCCACATGTCCCGCGGGGCCGGACCTCCCACTCCTCAGAGGAGAGCTCCGGACCCGCCACGTGGCCGACAGAAGCCGGACCTCCCCCCTCCGCGGGGGAGAGGTCCAAAGGCTCCACGTGTCTTGCGGGGCCGGACCTCCCCCTCCTCAGAGGAGAGCTCCGGGCCAGCCACGTGTCCAGCAGACAGCGCTGCCTGCCCCCGAGCGGTAGGCAGCGGGCGTAAAGACGCCCCATACCTTGCCCGTACAAGGTATTCAAGGTCCGCGCCTTCCCAAGACGCGGAGACGTGGAGCACGCCTCTGTCAGGCGCCGTTGCGCCCAGTCGCATCACAGACTGGCGCACGGTGTCAGAACCTGCCAGCCAATAAACGCAGCGACAAGACATCCCCTGCCGCCTCCGCCGTCATCAACCACTACGACTAGCGTGCGGCATGGGCAGGGCAGCAAGACAAGGACTCAGAAGCCTTCGCCAGAGACAACTACTGGCATAACTGCGGATACGATAGTCTGCAGGAAATCTCCCCGGGACCACCTGTCGGGTCCCGGGCCCCCCTTGTAAGCCACCCGAGTCTTGGACTATAAAAGACTCGGGTAGACGACGGTAGCAAGGGTTCACACTTTAGCCATTTGCACCCTGGGTTCGCACTTTGCAACTTATTCGCTAGCCATACACTCTCAAGCTGTAACTCACCCCCAAGCTCAGGCCTCCGGCCCTGAGCAGCAAGCAATACAGCGAGCTCCATAGCTCGCCGTGGACGTAGGGTTTTACGCTCCGGCGGCCTGAACCACGTAAAACTCGCCGTGTCAAGCTCTCGCTAACTCGTCCATCCGCGCAAGCTTTCCGCTAGGAGACTAGCCCCGCCGAAAAAAGAACCTCCGCGGGCTGCCCAGTGCAGGCCCGGGGGAAGTGTCGATCGCACACTTCGACAATGACCCTTTCATAGGAGTTTACTAATGTTGTTAACCACCCTTGTCGCCGGGACAGTTGATTTGTCGGGTATGGTCGTTTTTGCTTTTGCATCGCTGAGTCCACAGGATATGGGAAGCGATAGAATGTGTTTAGCTACTGCACTCATATGAACAACGATAATGAGAACTTGATGATAATGAACATGAATCGGGGGAGATCTAGGCAAGCTTGGTTCGTGGAAGTGGTAATGAGATGGTGGTTTACTTGCAGTAGATCTAAGGACCGGTTCATGCGAGCACATGCCAGGAATACAGTGCCACCACAATGCCAAGTATGGGTGCAACTTAGCTGACTAATTAGGTAAGTTACTAGATTGTTATGGACCGTGGAAGGCGCGGGGAACGGGAGTCGAGAGAGGACTGCCCTGGGAACTGCAAGGCACAAGAGGGGGCCCGTAGGTGGGAGAATTGGAGATTCTATCCTGCTGGTGAAACCTTAGTGAGTCCATACATCTAGTAGCCCCTTTATAAAGGCTATTGTGTGATCTATTGGCCATACACCGACGGTTGTGTACTGGTATAATGGAGGTTCTGCAGTCGCCGACGGTGACAAAATCACAAACTTGTGGGTAAAGTGGTGCAAACTCTATAGGGTATGAAACTATCATGATAGCCGTGCTTCTAGTCACAAGCGCCTGGCCAACTTCCATGATTAGATGGGATGGTTATTGGGATGGTAATTGGTTTGGTGATGGTTTGGTCATTGTCGGTACCTGCGATATGGGGTACCCCCGCGCACAGGGGAAAATTCCTAAGGAACTCACCCTTCTCCGCAGGGAGAGCTCCGAAGGCGCCACGCGTCCGGCGGGGCCGGACCTCTCTCTCCTCAGAGGAGAGCTCCGGGCCCACCACGTGGCATACAGAGGCCGGACCTCCCCCTCCGCGGGAGAGAGGTCCAAAGGTGCCACGTATCTGGCGGGGCCGGACCTCCCTCTCCTCAGAGAGGAGCTCCGGACCCGCCACGTGGCCGACAGAAGCCGAACCTCCCCCTCAGCGCGGAGAGGTCCGAAGGCTCCACGTGCCCCGCGGGGCCGGACCCTCCTCTCCTCTGAGAAGGGCTCCGAGCCCGCCAAGTGGCCAGCAGAACGGCGCTGCCTGCCCCCGAGCGATAGGCAGCGGGCGTAAAGACGCCCCATACCTTGCCCGTACAAGGTATTCAAGGCCCGCGTCTTCCCAAGACGCGGAGACGCGGAGCACGCCTCTGTCAGGTGCCGTTGCGCCTAGTCGCATCACAGACTGGCGCGCGGTGTCAGAACCTGCCAGCCAATAAACGCCGCGACAACACATCCCATGCCGCCTGCGCCGTCATCAACCACTACGACTAGCATGTGGCATGGGCAGGGCGGCAAGACGGAGACTCGGAAGCCTTCGCCAGAGACAACTACCGGCATAACTGCAGATACGGTAGATAACAGTCAATCTCCCCGGGACCACCTGTCGGGTCCCCGGCCCCCTTGTAAGCTGCCCGAGTCTTGGACTATAAAAGTCTCGGGTAGGCGACGATAGCAAGGGTTGGCACCTCTGCAACTCATACGCTAGCCATTCACACCCAAGCTGTAACTCACCCCCAAGCTCTGGACTCCGGTCCCGAGCAGCAAGCAATACAGCGAGCTCCATAGCTCGCCGTGGATGTAGGGTTTTACGCTCCGGCGGCCTGAACCACGTAAAACTCACAGTGTCAAGCTCTTACTAACTCGTCCATCCGCGCAAGCTCTCCGCAAGGGACTAGCCCCACCGAAAAAAAGAACCTCCGCGGGCTGCCCAGTGCAGGCCCGGGGGAAGTGTCGACCGAACACTTCGACAGTCATTAAGGGATGGTTTTGGACTGTTGAGTCTGGGTAATGAAACTGGTTTGATGACTGTTGAGTCATGGTAATGAGCATTGGTCTCGGTATGAGATGGAATTGATATGAGATGAGATGGTATTCATGAGCATGAGAAAAAGTTGAGAAAGATGAGACATGAAAAGAGGTGAAACATGATGGAGGTATGTTGATTGGATACATGTTGAGATATAATTCACTTAAAGCTAGTTGTTGTTTTTATCATGTTTTGTGAAATAAACTTTGCTTTTATGCAATGAGCCTTTTCATACCTACCTTGTTGTAAGCTACATGTCATACTTCCCGCACTTGCTGAGTACGCCATGTACTCACCCTTGCATTATCATACATCATCAGCAACAGGAGAGGAATACTTTAAAGACCATGTGCAGTATTAGGCGTGTGATCCACCGTCAACTTTCCTGTGGAGTAGGAGAAAGAGCCGCTGCTGCTGTTTAGTTTGCTTCCGCAATAGTTTAGAAGACTTCCGCTGCTAGAATAAAACTTCCGCTGCTAGAATGAGTTTGAGACTCATGAGACATTGTTATAAAACTCTATTCATTCGTGGTTATATATTTTCTGAATTCAGTTTGTGGATTACATGTGTATGTGTGATGAACATTCTGGGCACACATATGCATCAGTCTGGGTTCCGAGGTTCTCTTGGAACAGGGGCGTCATAGATTGGTATCAGAGCCACGGTTGACTGTAGATCACAAGCCTAGATAGAAATCACGGATTGGTTTTAGGAGCCACGGTTAACCGTAGGTCGCAAACCTAGATAGAATTCACAAGATTGGTGCTGCCACGTTGACCATAGGACGCAAGCCTAGTCGCAGATTGGTATTAGGAGCCACGTGTAAAATAGGATGCAAGCCTAGGTAGAGGTTACAGATTGGCATTAGAACCCCATTGGCCATAAGACAAAATTACAGATTGGTCACAGATTGGTATCACCTAGGCACCCCAAACCACATAGGACCCCCATTGAGTAAGCCTTGAATAGGAGTTCTGTGCTGAACTTTTGTGATGATTGTTGTGCTTCAGTGCTTAGTGTGAGTTGTGGGACGTTTCAGAGTTGAACATATCCACACATAGTAGAGAGTGATGTGAGATGCTTCGGCACTTGTTCACATCCTCATATAGGATGATATATAGTCCATCCACCTTGATGCATATAGTTAGGAGGGATCACTCTAAACTTCTAACTTCTATTCCATCCAACTCTCTCTCACAGATGGTGAGAGAAAACGCCGGCCGTCCAAGGAGGAACGTCCGTGGTAACCAAGAGGAGGACCACGTTGAGGTTCCTGAGAATGGTAACCCCGGGGCTGGTGGAAACAACTTGGAATGGTTGATGGCTATGCAGAATCAGCTCATGCAAACCATGATCCAAACTTTGGGTCAGCTGCAAGCCAAAAAAACAACAACCCTGTTCCTGCACCACCGCCACCACCGTCGGCTCACAACCAATTGGAAGAGTTCATGAGGACTCGACCACCCACTTTTGCTCAAGCTAATGATCCCATGGAGGCCGATGATTGGTTGAAGTCCATGGAGAAGAAGCTTGCCATAGTTCAACAATGATCGAGAGAAAGTTCTCATCGCATCGCACCAACTCATGGGAGCAGCCGCTGACTGGTGGGACGCTCTATGCAACGCTCATGACAACCCAGAGACTATCACTTGGGTTTAATTCAAGGAGAGTTTCTGCTCTCATTACGTCCCTGTGGGAGTCATGATTCTCAAAAGGCAAGAGTTTGATGGTCTCTGCCAAGGCAACAAGAGCGTGAATGAGTACCTTAACAAGTTCACGCAGCTGTCAAGGTATGCCCCCGAAGATGTCAACTCGGACCAACGGAAGCAGTACTTGTTCATGAGAGGGTTGAACAATGAGATCCAAGTTCAGCTTCTCAACAATGACTATGCGAACTTCCAGAAGCTAGTTGACAAAGCCATAGTGGTTGAAAGCAAGATCCGAGAGATCGAGCAAGAGGGCAAAAGAAAGATGCCATACCAGCCACAAGGGAGCAACGTACGCACTCGGTACATGCCCCCTAGCTGCACCACAGTATGGATCGTTTCGCCCCAATCAACCACCACAACAACGTCCTGTTATGCAAGCACCTTGTGTGCCTTTGCCTCCTGCGCCCCGACCCAACATGGGTGCTTATGCTCAAAACCCCCGCCCCAACATGGGCAACAAGGCATGCTTTGCATGCGGAGAAACCGTACACTTTGCAAATCAGTGCCCGAGGAAAGATCCTGGACAGCCGAGCAACGCGCCCAAGCAGAACCCACGGCCAAACGGAGGAGCTACGCAAGGTAACCGTGGACAGCAGAACTACGCTCGTGGCAATGTAAACCATGTTTCTGCTGAGGAAGCACAACAGGCTGAGGACGTCGTGATTGGTATGTTCCTTGCCAACTCCAACCCAGCCACCATTCTATTTGATTCCGGAGCATCGCATTCATTCATGTCATCCAAGTATGTTGCCAAGTATAATCTACCCATATTGCACTTGAAATATACTATGTTGGTTAATTCTCCCGGTGGAGAGATGAGGACTAATATTGTATGTCCGGAAGTAAACCTCAAAATAAGGGGGGTAGACTTCCTTGCCAACCTCATTGTCTTGGATTCCCAAGGGCTTGACATAATACTCGGAATGTATTGGTTAATCAAGCACAATGGAGTGATCCAATGTGCTAAGAGAAGCGTGCAGTTGACAAACGAGCACGGAACTCGTATCGAGTTCGAGTCAGCCCAGCCAACAACCGAGAAGGCAACGTTGAACCATGTCGAAGGAGAACCATTGGAAAGCATTCCGGTGGTTCGTGAATTCTCGGACGTGTTCCCGGAAGAACTCCCTGGTATGCCACCTGATCGGGACATTGAGTTTTCCATTGACTTGGTACCTGGAACTGCACCTATAGCAAAGAGACCCTATAGGATGCCCATCAACGAACTAGTGGAGCTCAAGAAGCAAATTCAGGAGCAGCTAGAGAAGGATTTTATCTGCCCAAGATCGTCACCATGGGGAGCCCCCGTGCGCTTCGTAGACAAGAAGGATGGGACCCAAAGGATGTGCATGGATTATAGGTCTCTCAATGAGGTAACGATCAAGAATAAATACCCTCTGCCCCGTATACAAGACCTGTTCGACCAAATGAAAGGAGCCCGAGTCTTCTCCAAGATTGATCTTTGGTCGGGATACTTCCAGCTGAAGATTAAACCCTCCGACATACCCAAGACTGCCTTTCAAACACGGTATGGTTTGTATGAATATACCGTTATGTCTTTTGGGTTAACGAATGCACCCGCGTATTTCATGTACCTCATGAATAAGGTTTTCATGGAGTACTTGGACAAGTTTTTCGTGGTTTTCATTGACGACATCATGGTGTATTCGAAAAGTGAGGAAGAGCATGAAGAACATTTGAGATTGACATTGCAGAAGCTGCGAGAGCCATCAATTGTATGCCAAGCTCAACAAGTGTCAATTTTTGCTAAAGGAGATATCGTTCCTAGGCCACATCATCTCCGAGAGAGGAGTATCGGTTGATCCCGGAAAAGTGGGAGATGTTCTGAATGTAAGGGCCTCAGTTTTTGACACATAGTTGAAGTGTTCATCACCATACAGACACACACCTCATTTTAGGAAAGATGATGAACACAAATGAAGAGCAAGTAACCACCATCAACATGCTCATTAGAGAACAAACTCACATATTGCAAAAGTGGTATTTCCCACATGTGATATAGGTGGGCTGGACATATGAAAACTCCTACACATTGCTAAGGATGTCCATGCCAAGTTTCCCCCAAATTCAAAACCTTTTTGAGGTCATTTTGGGTATAGTTAGAAAGAGGGCAGTTTGAAACCATATTCAGATTCAAACTGTTTTTATCCCATGAATTCAGAAGTGGGAGGCATATTCTTATTCAGCACATTTTTGTGAGCCCAGACACTAATTTTCACTCCATTTGGAGTTCATCTTGACATGAGCTAAGTTGGGCAAATTCAAACTTTATTTGAATTTCAAACTGAACTTGTGCTGAAATTCATTCAAACTAAACCCAATTTGAATTCTAATCAATTCAAATGGCTCATGGGTGGATAATTTGAATCACCAGGGGTATTATGGGGCTCACTGTTTACAACAGCGATTAGGAGTAAATTTCAGAGGTTAAAACCCCGGGTGGGACCCACATGTCATAGAGAGAAGGAGGCAAAACTTGCACACAAAGTCACAGCCTCGGTGGGAAATTCCACCGAGCAGCTGTCGGCTGTGCCACCGAGCAACCACCGGCGCCACCAGCTGCTTCCCCTCTACGCGCGCTGGCGCCCAGGGCGGCTTGCTCGTGCCCCCACATGACCGGCACCGCCTCAGCGGAGCAGGAGTCGGCCGGCGTTATCTCCTCGTGTGCAAACCAAAGCAGCGGCATTGTTCTAGCCGCAGCTCTCTGCTCCATCGGGAAAACCAGCAAAACAATCTCCTTCGTTCCTGAGCTGCTAGACAGCAACCTGAGGTCGCACTCCACCTCCCCAACGCCAGAAACCCCGAGTTCTGACCTCCTTTGCCCGAAAACGATCGCCACCGCGGCGACCTAGCCTCAGCCGAGAGTCAGGCGCCCGTGGACAGCGTTCAACAGGCGTTTTCACGGTCCAGCAAGAGAGACAACAGGAGCTCGCGACCACCGTGCTGCTCTCCTCCAAGTTTGGAAGCAAACCGTGAAGAATCCAAAGAGAATTTCCAGATTTTGCTCCGGCGACCGTAAACCGAGCTTCCGGTACGGATTCTTCAAATTCTCGCTCTATGATCTTTCAGTGGTTATCAAATCTTGCACATAGACGCTGGACTAGCCGGCAATCAAGTTCTTTTCTGCATCCGTGGTGTGAAACTGTCTAGGATTGACGAATTTCGAGTTCGATCAAGGGCGGTCATGGCGGGCACGATCGGTCACACGGTGCCGATCGACTTGCCGCCATCCCTGAACCCTTTTGACACCTTGTCGAGCTTCCTAGAGGTACGCTGATGCTGTAGGACCATTTGTTCGAGGTGTTGGCGGGTTAGAACCCACGGTCGACGGCGCCGAACCTCAACCGAGGCTGCGGCACATCGCCGGGCTATTTCCGGTCACCCCCAGCCCGACCTGACACCACCGTCGTGTTCCTCGACATCGACAACCCCCTAGCGGCGAGTTTCAGACCATGGAAGGTCCGGCAGTGGCGAGCCGGCGAGCTCCGGGTCTGCTCCGGCGAGGTCGGCGGCGCGGGCGCGAGAGAGCTGCGGGAGGAAGACGAAGCCGGCTGGCCCACGTGTCAGCTGCTGAAGAATTTAAATCGGGATCGGGTGTGGCTGGGATCAGCTGTGCTGGCGCGAAAATACCCGGTGGACCTCAGTGTGCCGGACACCTCCGCGCTCAACACGTGTCCCCGCGGGCCCCCGAGTGTTTAAACTTTTCCCCCGATTTTCAGATTTCTTCCAAACTTTAAATCCTCATAACTTTGGCTAGATAGCTCCAAATCGAGTGAACTAAATTTTGTTGGATTCAGCTCTCTGAGCACTTTCCAGCAAATCAAGTTTAACTTCATGAAAATCCTTAATTCTCCAGAATTAATTCCTTAAAATTTAAACTGTTTGGAATTTTAACTGGAGAATCCTTTGGGAGAAAATTCTGGAATTTTGCTGGGATGTTCACCAAAATATCCCTGAACTACCATAAAAATTTCAGATCCATTTGGGCTCGTTTAATCCACCTAATGGTGTGATTAGTGAAACTGTTCCAGAGAAAATAGAAAATGTTCAGAAACATTTTCAGAATTTTCTCTGAAATTGTTTAGCTCATATCTTTAGCTAGGAACCTTAAAATTAAGTAAGACCAACTCCATTAGAACCCTCTGAAAATCTACTTTTCAGAAAGTCATAGTTTGCTTCATGAAAATCCTTAGAACACCCTAAAAGCCTTCAATTAAGGTCAAGTACATGATTAATTGTGGAGGTCTCAAATGAGCTTTGCTGCAAGTAAAACTTAAACACGTCTCTGTTTAGGTTGTAACCCAGCCACGGTAAAAGTTTCACAGTCATTGGGCTTGTATAGTAAGAGTTATAGACTTCACAAGTTTAAAAGTTAATACAACTGCATTTAAATTAATACATGTATTGCTTCTATCATGTAGTCGCTAAGGTCGAGGAGGAACCCGAAGTCCTAGACTTCGTTACTCCGGAGGAATAGCTAGCCTACGACCAAGAGCAGCAAGGCAAGCTCCGGTTTGCATTAACCTTTTTACAAATTTTTATTGTTTTGAGCACATACTTGAAATTTATTGTTCCTTGCATTAGAGTCTTGTTTGGAAACCCAAGTGCATAGCCAAGAAAACCATGGGTTGGGTTTAGGATTGCAAAACTCCGTTAGCTACTGCAATGCTAAGATAGTGTATGATTCGGTACAAGTCGAGTAGTTGGAACTACTCGCGATTATAGGCTAGAGGCACTTGACTCGGGTAGAGATAGCACATGATACACATGGCAAGAAAAATGAGACCGAGCGGAGAGTAAGGGCAGCAAGACTTTCGGGCCTGTGTTCTATAGCTCCACTTGTGTCGATTGAGGACCGAGCCGTGTGCGGGCCTGTTGAACAAGCTACAACAGTACCGAAGACCTACCGGATATATGGGAACCGGGAAACCGATGTAACTCGGGTAGCTGGGTATTGAGGCATTGCCCGTCGTTCAGAGGGTAGGTTGAGAGATCGAGGTGTAAATCGGCTGGCGGCACTGAGATGCGCATGCAGAGACCTCTTGCTCGGGACGATGGGACCGGTTCAATATTTGGCTGACGGGTGAAAGGTGGTTGTGTACGGCGTCCGTGATGGTTGTTGTAGGCAACATAGAGTACGGGCGTACGTGACGGGTTATTCGGGTAACCCTGCAGGTGTAAATCGATTATAATCGCCGTCCCTCGCGGTCAGTGAGTACCACTTGTTCACTGTACCGTGACGTAGAAAGAACAGGCCAGTTGCATGTTAAAATGTTGCTGATTGAAAGATGGACTTGATTGCTAATGATTTGCTGTAGTCTAGAGCTAATTAAAGTTCTTTTCAACTTTGGGCAAAGTACATGAGAGAAATGTGTTTCTTGTTTCATTGCGGCTCTCTCATGTGCTTTAGCGTAAGGTTCTCCACAACCTGCTGCTAAAACTTGAAAGTAAGGTTCTACTAATTAGGCGAGTCCTTGCAAATGATTTTTACCTCATGTAACCCATCACCCTCATGTAGAAGTTCCATGTTTAGGTGAGACGGGTCAGACTTGCTGAGCCTTCATGCTCACTGCTTGTGTTTGAAGCTTTTGCAGGATTCTATGAGGAAGGGACTCCCGAAGAGGAGACGGAACCCCAGGAGGGGAATCCCGTCGAGTGGGAGTCGTGCACGCCGCAGAGTTAGTGTGCGTGTGTGCTAGCAAGGACACGTTCAAGGGCTGAACGTGAACTTGATGCGTAGTCTACGCCCGTGAGTGTAGACTGGACTTATTTTGATGTAAACATGTTCATAAACTTGTTTATGTAATAAAATTTTGCTTCCGCTTTGTACCTTTGACGTGTGTTATACGGTGCTGTGCAACGCAGCACCCCTCAGCGTGATCCTAGCTCGACAAGACCGTGGGGTCGTGTCACTGAAGTGGAACCAACCGCAAAACGTGAGGGATATTCGGAGTTTTCTTGGGATGGCTGGATACTACCGACGGTTCATCAAGGACTTCTCCAAGATAGCAAAACCTATGACGGAATTGCTGATGAAAGGAGAAGCCTTCCAATGGACACCAGCGTGCCAAGAAAGCTTTGAGGAGCTCAAGAAAAGGCTAACCACAGCGTCGGTTTTGGTAGTGCCGGACGTGAGCAAGAGCTTTGACATATATTGTGACACATCAAGACAAGGACTTGGATGTGTGCTCATGCAAGGAGGACAAGTGGTAGCCTATGCGTCGAGACAGCTAAAGAAGCACGAGCTGAATTACCCCACACATGACTTGGAACTTGCAGCCGTGGTGCATGCATTGAAGATTTGGAGACATTATATCCTTGGCCACCGATGTGAGATCTATACGGATCATAAAAGCCTCAAGTACATATTCACTCAAACGGATTTGAATTTGAGGCAACATCGATGGTTAGAGATCATCAAGGATTATGATGTTGGAATCAACTATCACCTTGGAAAGGCCAATGTAGTAGCTGATGCATTGAGCCGGAAGGGAGCATGTCACCATCTCACTGTTCGGGAGCTACCACCCTGACACGACCCCACTGGTCCTGTCGAGCCAGGATCACGCTGAGGGGTGCTGCGTTGCACAACACCGTATAACACACGTCAAAGGTACAAAGCGGAAGCGGAAGCTTTATTACATAAACAAGTTTATTAACATGTTTACATCAAAATAAGTTTAGTCCACACTCGCGGGCGTAGACTAAGCATCAAGTGCACGTTCAGCCCTCGAACGTGTCCTTGCTAGCACACTCGCACACTAACTCTGCGGCGTGCACGACTCCCACTCGACGGGGTTCCCCTCCTGGGGTTCCGTCTCCTCTTCGGGAGTCCCTTCCTCATAGAACCCTGCAAAAGCTTCAAACACAAGCAGTGAGCACGAAGGCTCAGCAAGTCTGACCCGTCTCACCTAAACATGAAACTTCTACATGAGGGTGATGGGTTGCATGAGGTAAAAATCATTTGCAAGGACTCGCCTAATTAGTAGAACCTTACTTTCAAGTTTTAGCAGCAGGTTGTGGAGAACTTTACGCTAAGGCACATGAGAGAGCCGCAATCAAACAAGAAACGCATTTCTCTCATGTACTTTGCCCAAAGTTGAAAAGAACTTTAGTTAGCACTAAGCTACAACATATCATTAACAATCAATATCCAACTTTCAATCAGCAACATTTTAACATGTAACTAGCCTGTTCTTTCTACGTCACGGTACAGTGAACAAGTGGTACTCACTGACCGCGAGGGACGGCGATTATAATCGATTTACACCTGCAGGGTTACCCGAACAACCCGTCACGTACGCCCGTACTCGATGTTGCCTACAACAACCATCACGGACGCCGTACGCGACTACCTTTCACCCGTTAGCCAAATATTGAACCGGTCCCATCGTCCCGAGCAAGAGGTCTCTGCACGCGCATCTCCGTGCCGCCAGCCGATTTACACCTCGAGCTCTCAACCTACCCTCTGAACGACGGGCAATGCCTCAACACCCAGCTACCCGAGTTACATCAGTTTCCCGGTTCCCATATAGCCGGTAGGTCTTCGGTACTGTTCTAGCTTGTTCAACAGGCCCGCACACGGCTCGGTCCTCAATCGACACAAGCGGAGCTACAGCACACAGGCCCCAAAGTCCTGCTGCCCTTACTCTCCGCTCGGTCTCATTTTCTTGCCATGTGTTTCATGTGCTACCTCTACCCGAGCAATGTGCCTCTAGCCTATTCTCGCGAGTAGTTCCAACTACTCGACTTGTACCGAATCCTACTCTATCCTAGCCATGCAGTGGCTAACGAGGTTTTCCCTCCTAAACCCAACCCATGGTTTTCTTGGCTGTGCAGTTGGGTTTCCAATCAAGACTCTAATGCAAAGAACAATATTCAAAGATGTACTCAAAACAATAAACATTTGTAAAAGGGTTAATGCAAACCGGGGCTTGCCTTGCTGCTCTTGGTCGTAGGCTAGCTGTTCCTCCGGAGTAACGAAGTCTAGGACTTCGGGTTCCTCCTCGACCTTAGCGACTACATGATAAGAACAATGTATGTATTAATTAAATGCTTTTGTATTAACTTTGAAGTTGTGAAGTCTATAACCTTTACTAGATAGACCTAATGACTGTGAAACTTTTACTGTGGCTTGGTTACAACCTAAACAGAGACTTGGTCAAGTTTTAGTTGCAGCAAAGCTCATTTGAGCCCTCCACAAATAATTATGTCCTTGACCTTAATTAAAGGCTTTTAGGGTGTTCTAGGTATTTTCATGAAACAAACTATGACTTTCTGAAAACTAGATTTTCAGAGGGTTCTAATGGAATTGGTCTCACTTAATTTGGAAGTCTCTAACTAAAGATATGAGCTAAACAATTTCAGAGAAAATTCTGAAAATGTTTCTGAACATTTTCTATTTTCTCTGGAACAGTTTTACTAATCACACCATTAGGTGGACTAAATGAGCTCAAATGGATCTGAAATTTTTATGGTAGTTCAAGGATATTTTGGTGAACATCTCAGCAAAATTTCAGGATTTTCCTCCAAATGATTCTCCAGTTAAAATTCCTAACAGTTTAAACTTTAAGGAATTAATTCTGGAGAATTAAGGAATCTCATGAAGTGACACTTGATTTTCTGGAAAGTACTCAAAGAGCTGAATCCAGCAAAATTTGGTTCACTCAATTTGGAGCTTTCTAGCCAAAGTTATAAGGATTTGAAGTTTGAAGGAAATCTGAAAATCGGGGAAAAGTTTAAACTCGCGCGTGGGCCCAGGGGACACGCGTCGCACGCCGAAGCGACAACACACCGCGGCCCACAAGGCTTTTGCGCGCCAGCACACCCGATCCCGGCCGCAGCCGGATCCCGATTCAAAATATCGGCCGCTGACAGCTGGGGTCCACCCCCTTCTTCAACCTCGCGACACCCGCGCTCCGCCGCCGAGGGACTTCGCCGGAGAGCTCGCCGCCGGCTGCTGTACAGCTTCAAACTTCTTGATTCTGGCCGCCCCTGCCTACTTTTATTTGGGGAACATGATCCGAGGGTCAGCTGCTCATGACAACGGCCGGAGCATGGTCGGCGACGAGCCGCCATATCGGAACGACTTCGGCCATGTCGGCTGATGCTCCTAGTGCCTCAGCTACTTGGGAAACCGGTCGGGGAGCATCAGTGGACCTCAGAGAAGGTCGACATGAACTCGGGGCAGCTCGGGGAAGGCCCGAAATAGGTCCTCACCGTGCGCCCGATACCCCCCGTGCGTTCCGCCATTAGTAGACCTTGAATTACGCCGGGCACAGAAGTTCTCCGGCCCAGAGTTGTGAAGGCAACTTGTGCGTCACCGTGTCTAGTTCGTGTGGGAGTGGCCTGAGGCCCTCTAATCCTTTCTAGAGCACGAATTAAACAGAATCGTACCCGAGGGTCGTTCTGCACACAGAAAGGGGAAAAGTGGAAATTCGCCGCCGGTGAGCAACCACTCGAGCTGTGGCTCGGGGATGAGCAGCACCGATCACTTGCGCGTCCAAGGGTGCCTTGGCTCGGGCGTGACAACGCCCAGGTTGGGCTGTCCACGAGAGCCCGAGGTGCGGCGGTTTCCAGTTCCGAGTTTGATCTTTCGGCACAGCCGATATCACTCGGTTTCAATCGATTTCTATCAATGGGAAGGATGGAGGATGGTTGCTAGTACCTTGCTGGGACCTTGGAATGGAAAGAGGGAGCTGCGATCGGCTTGATCAAGCAGGAACTCGAGCGCCGGTGATGGCAGTGGAGAAATGGATCGTGCACGTCGGCAGCTCGGGGAATGGCGACTGAAGCACGCCGGGGAGGGAATAAATAGGCCGGTCGGCCGGTCTCCGGCTTGGGGCACGCAGCAGGAGCTGGCGCCGGCTGCCCCCTTCGGTGGCGCGCGCGCACAACAGCCGGGAACCGACTGAACTGTGGTTCAGTCGGTTTGCTTTGAGGCTGAGGCTGACATGTGGGTCCCACTCCTCTTTTAACCTCTGAAATTTATTCCTAACAGCTGTGGTAAACAGTGAACCCTATTCTACCCTTGGCAATTCAAATTATTCACCCAAGAGCCATTTGAATTGATCAAAGTTCAAATGAGGTTTGGTTTGAATGAATTTCAGCACAAGTGCAGTTTGAAATTCAAATAAAGTTTGAATTTCTCCCCCTTAGCTCATGTCAAGATCAACTCCAAATGGAGTGAAAATTGGTGTGTGAGCTCACAAAAATGTGCTGAGCAAGAATATGCCTTCCACTTTTAAATTCAGTGGGTGAAAACAGTTTGAATTTGAATATGGTTTCAAACTGCCCTCTTCCTAACTATACCCAAAATGACCTCAAAAAGGTTTTGAATTTGGGTGGAACTTGGCATGGACATCCTTAGCAAAGTGTAGGAGTTTTCATATGTCCAGCCCATCTATATCACATGTGGGAAGTACCACTTTTGCAATGTGTGAGTTTGTTCCCTAATGAGCATGTTGATAATTGTTACTTGCTCTTTATTTGTGTTCATCATTTTTCCTCAAATGAGGTGTGTGGTGTGGTGATGAACACTGCAAATGAGTGTCAAAAACTGAGGCCCTTACATTCCTCCCCCCTTAAAAGAATCTCGTCCCGAGATTATAATGTGAAATGAGAGAGAGGACGGTGAAAATTTTACCGAATATGCGACGTGAGAAAGTCGGGGTAGTTAGTGCGAAGGAATTCTTCGCTCTCCCATGTCGCTTCATCCATGGAGTGATTACTCCACAGAACCTTGTAGAACCACAACGTACGGTTGCGTGTGGTTCGGGCCTTTTCATCAATAATCTGCACCGGTTCCTCCCGATAGGTGAGATCCGGTTGCAGTTCTTCAATGTCTTCCAGCTGAACGGTAGTTGATAGCTTGAGACACTTCCTCAGCTGGGAAATGTGAAAGACGTCGTGCACACCGGGAAGTGCTTCTGGTAATCTTAGCCGGTATGCCACCGATCCACATCTTTCGGTAATCTGGAATGGACCGATGAATCGGGGTGCTAACTTTCCTCTCACCCCAAATCTGTTTACGCCCTTCATTGGAGACACTCGTAGATATACGTGGTCTCCAGCTTCGAATTGTAACGGACGCCTTCTCCGGTCCGCATACTGTTTCTGTCGGGATTGAGCGGCTTTTAGGTTCGCTTGAATTAATCGAACCTTTTCTTCCGCGTTGTTGACAAGATCAATCCCGAAGGTAACCCTCTCGCCAGACTCACACCAATTCAATGGTGTGCGGCATTTTCTCCCGTATAGCGCCTCGTAGGGCGCCATCTTGATGCTGGCTTGGTACCCATTGTTGTACGAGAACTCGGCTAACGGCAAGTGATCATCCCAGTTCTTGCCGTGGTCGATAGCGCAAGCTCGTAGCATGTCTTCTAAGATTTGATTTACCCGCTCCGTTTGCCCATCCGTCTGCGGGTGGTAGGCTGAACTACGGATCAGCTTCGTCCCCAAGGCAGCGTGGAGCTGCTCCCAAAAACGGGACACAAATAAAGTGCCCCGGTCCGATACGATAGTACGGGGTACGCCGTATAAGCATAGGATCCGTGAGATGTACAGTTCAGCGTACTTCTTGGCGTTGTAGTTGGTGTTGACCGGGATGAAATGGGCAACTTTGGTGAGCCGATCGACGATCACCCACACAGAATCATGTTTCTGTAAGGTGGTGGGTAAACCGACGACGAAATCCATGCTCACGTCCTCCCACTTCCAGGCAGGAATGCCCAGTGGTTGCAGCAGTCCCGGTTTCCGCATGTGGTCTGCCTTCACCCGTCGACATGTATCACACTCGGACACGTATTTTGCAGTCTCTCGCTTCATCCGTGTCCACCAAAACTTGCTTCTGAGTTCTTGATACATCTTGTTGCTGCCGGGGTGAATAGAAAACTTTGATAAGTGAGCCTCATCAAAGATTTTCTTCCGTAACTCCGGGTTTCGGGGTACGACGATCCGGTCCTTGAACCATAGGACGCCGTCTCCGTCCTTCCGGAAACATTTCAACTCCCCACTGTCTACACGTCTCCGTAAATGTGACATGCCCTTGTCATTCTTCTGGGCTGCCGCTATCTCTTCACGGATGGTGGGGATCAAAGCTAGGTTGTAGAGAGCTCCATGTGGAATCACATGGAGTGGTGGTTCGCTCTCTTCCAACGGTGTGATGGTCAGATTATTGACGTGTGACTTGCGGCTTAGCGCGTCTGCCACAACGTTTGCTTTGCCCGGATGATAATGGATCTCTATCTCGTAATCCTTTATCAGTTCTAACCATCTTCGTTGCCTCATGTTCAGCTCCTTCTGAGTGAATATGTACTTGAGGCTTTTGTGGTCGGTATATAAATGTACGAGGTTACCGAGTAGGTAGTGCCTCCACATTTTCAGTGCAAGTACCACGGCAGCGAGCTCCAAGTCGTGAGTTGGATAATTTTGCTCATGATTCCTAAGCTGCCGTGATCCATACGCGACCACCCTTCGGTCTTGCATCAACACACATCCGAGCCCAATGCCGGATGCATCGCAGTACACATCGAACGGTTTTGTTGTGTCTGGCTGCGCCAAAACCGGTGCTGATGTCAGGTGCTTGACTAAAGCCTTGAATGCTGCTTCACATGCTGGACTCCAAACATATTTGGTAGCCTTCTTCAGCAGCTCTGTCATTGGCTTGGCAATCTTCGAGAAGTTCGGAATGAACCTCCGATAATATCCCGCGAGTCCGAGGAAACTCCGTACCTCATGAACAGTTCTCGGGGATTTCCAATTCAGCACTTGCGTGATTTTGCTCGGGTCCACAGCGATACCCTCCGCTGAGATGATATGCCCGAGGAAAGGCACTTGCGATATCCAAAACTCGCATTTGCTGAACTTTGCGTATAACTTGTGATCCCGCAGCCGTTGCAAGACTATACGCAGATGTTTCTTGTGATCTTCCTCCGACTTGGAATATACCAGGATGTCGTCGATGAAGACCACGACAAACTTGTCCAGCTCCGGCATGAACACCGAGTTCATTAAGTACATGAAGTGAGCTGGAGCATTGGTGAGGCCAAAGGACATGACCAGGTACTCATAAAGTCCGTACCTTGTCGAAAAAGCTGTCTTTGGAATGTCCTCAGCCCGGATCTTAATCTGATGGTACCCGGATCTTAAATCCATCTTGGAAAAGACCTTTGCTTCGACCAACTGATCAAACAACATGTCGATCCGTGGCAACGGGTACTTGTTCTTGATGGTTACGGCATTTAATGGACGGTAGTCCACGCAAAGCCGCAACGTTTCATCCTTCTTTTTGACAAATAATGCCGAACAGCCCCATGGCGAGGAGCTCGGCCTAATAAAACCCTTCTCCAGAAGGTCCGTGAGCTGAGTCTTCAGTTCAGCCAACTCCTTGGGCGCCATCTTGTACGGCCTTCGGGATATTGGCATGGTTCCCGGTGCAAGTTCAATCTTGAACTCCACCTCTCTATCGGGTGGCATCCCCGGCAAATCATCCGGGAATACATCAGGGAATTCTCGGACCACTGGAATGTCTTCCAATCTGATGGTTGTGGCTTGATAGACACTTGGAAGTTTTATTTCTGGACTGTCCAGAAATAATGAGTGAGAACCGTGCACTCCTGAGTTTAAGTGCACGACTCGGAGGACGGTGTCTAAAACAGCGCCGTGGCGGTTTAACCACGACATCCCTAGGATGACATCGACCTTCTGTCCCTCTAAGATAATGAGAGACGTGGGGTACACTCTACCCGCTAAGCATAATGGTGCTTTGGAGACCATTACGCTTGCTGAAATCTTCCCACCCGGTGAACAAATTAAATATGGACTATCGGTGGGTAGTATTGGCAAGCTGTGTTTAGCAATGAAAGCTTGGCTAATAAAATTATGCGTGGCGCCTGAATCAAATAGTACTATAGCGGGATGCTGGTGGAGTTGGAACATACCCGCAAGGATTGGCTCGCCCTCCGGCACGTCCTCAATGGCAAGCTGGTGGACAGTACCGGGCCTAGGGTTTGCCCGCCGCGCATTAGTAGGGTTCCGGGGTTGATTCCTCCCCGGAAACTGTGGTACCACTCCGCCGCCTTGCCTCTCCGGGCAACTGCTCGCGAAGTGTCCTGGACGACCACACTTGTAACATGTGGCCGCTGCTGGTGGAGTACTTGGTGGACGAAAGCCCGGCATGCGTTGCGGAGGTGCCAACGCACGCGGCATCGCCCGCTGCTGCTGTTGTTGTTGCGGTGGTGCTGGCAGTGCCGGCCGGAATGCCGGTGAAGAATACGGCCGACCGCGGAACGGCATCGACCGCTGTGGTGGCTGCCAGCGCGGACCTGATGGTGGGCGATTCACCATCCGAAACTTCTGAGAAGGACCGCCTCCTTCTCCGCTGCTCTGCGGCGCGCTTCGCTTTCGCTCTGCCGCCGCCAACTCCTTGCCGGAGTCTTCCTGAACAATCGCAGCATCAATTATGTCGTTGAGGCTGCCGCGATTGAACATCGCCAGCTTGTCCTTCAGGAGCGGGTTAAGCCCCTGGTAAAAGTGGTCCCGCCGCTTCTCGTCCGTATCTGCGTGATACGACGCGTAGAGTGCGAGATCGTTGAACGCTCTGGAGTACTCCAGCGCGTTCCGGCTCCCTTGTTGCAGGTGTAGGAATTCCTGCGTCTTCCTCTTCATCAAACCGGGCGGTATATGATAGGCCCGGAAGGCCGTCCGGAACTCCGCCCAGGTCATCACTCGGTCGGTGGGTTGTGAAGCACAAAAGTTGGCCCACCACGCGCTCGCGGATCCTTGGAGCTGCTGGACCGCGAACTGAGTCTTGCGCTGCTCGCTGATTTGGAGCAGCCCGAACTTCATCTCTATGGCGCGGAGCCAGTTGTCCGCGTCAAGTGGTTCATCCGCCCTTGAGAATACAGGGGGATGAGTCGCCAGGAAGTCAGAGTAGGAGCTCTGTTGGCGCTCCTCACGATCTTGACGTCTCTCTGGGCGAGACGTATTCGCAATTAACGTTTGCAGCAGCTCTGTATGCTGCTGATGTGAACCCGCCATTGCCGCGACAATGTCGGCCAATGTAACCGTTGGCAGTGGCGGTGGCGGTGTTTGCTGTTGCTGTTGCTGCTGCTGTCCCGAGGAGTCCTCGGGAGGTGGTTGGGAGGTCTCTCCCCCTTGGCTAGTACCTCCAACATCGGGGTTGGCACGAGTACGCGTCATTCTGAAATTCAACACAGCAGCAATTAGCACATGTCTTACTCAAAATTCCATAAACAGGAGTAAGTATTGAAGCGACGCATGATTAACTTGCACAACATTCACATATATTGATAAAGCATAAACTTTATACAAGATACATTATTCTCGGATCTCCGAGAAGTCGTGCTCATGTCGTCACTACCTATACATACGCTACTGTCTACACGACATGTCACCGATTACAAAAGTTGGGTTACGCTACCCTAGCTGCCCTACTTGGCAACCGTAACCCCCTACTCGGAGTAGAACTCGACCTCCTGTGGGTCGTCCTCCTCCGGTACCTCTGCTGGTGGCTCGGGGTCTACCACCTCTTCTCCCATTCCAGGTTCTCCCATGGCTGGAAGACCCAAGACTACCGGTACGCCCAATACCGGGGGCACGAGGTCCTGCAATGCATGCACCTCGTCCATAGCCTGGTTGTAGTCCTCTTCCCAGCCTTGTCCTTCCTCAATAGCGTCGTCCCGCTCTTGAGCAAGGTCCTCATTCTGCTGGGTTAGGGTCTGCACCAGCTCTTGCAACGCCGCAATGTCAACACGGCTCTTCTTCTTTGCCTTCTTCAGACGACGCAACTGATTGTGTTGTTCATTCAGTCGCTTGATCGTCGGAAGGAGCACATTGCGGAGTGCACTGTGAGCACTCTCAAAATGATCTCCACGGCTTGTGCTCTCCTTGAGCTTGGTGGCGAGATGCTCCGTATGAACAGCTTGGCTGTCCATCACAGCGTTTCCCGCCCTCATTTGGAGGCTGAGATTTGCCTCCGCGGGGTTGTACCTTGGGCAACTCGGGTTTGTTGCCTCTAGGTACCTCTCTTCCCACACATGCTGAGCTCGTCCCTCCACCGGAACGAGTGCGTATGGAGTTCCCTCCATAGCCTGTACGTGTAGTTGGCAGAAACGTGACATAGTGTCACGGGCTGCCACTTGCCACATCCCTTCCGGTTGTCTTCCTCTCACCGTGACGGTGAATGGCACCCAACCGGGTGGCGTAGGCCCTGCAGGAACCTCGACATGGATCGTCCACGTCTTGTTCCCCTCTTCGCCTTCTTCCTTGGCGAAGTATTGTGGCATCTGGTTGTACCCGAAATATTGGAGCATTAGCCACAATGCTCCCGGGTAGCCGCTACGGTCAGAGCAGTGGGAAACTACCCACCCGTTCTCCAACCGTTTATCTGCTGCCATCTGTAAAAATATATTTGAGAAATGTCAAATATTTATTTAAACAGTAAACCATTGAGTTATAACATAAGATATGTCATTGAACCCTTAACACTTGGAAACATAGTTCAAATTTTTAAACAAATTTGACTGCTGATCTGCTGTTCCCATGACAGCCCTGACCAGTTTCCATATCAATCTGATTTAGGCCAGGTTAAAAGCAAAACCAGTCCTGGAGCTCAACATCAAAGTTAAAGTTAACTTCAATAGCTTTCCAGAAAGTATTTGGTTGGCCTAAGATCTGCTCTGGTTCAAAAGTTATGAGATGTCAAAGTTAACAGAATTTCTGGGAACAATTGGACAGCACCTCCCTGCCTTAGGTACTGATTTGATCCAAGAATTCCAGTTAATTCTGTTCCTAATCTGACAAAACTTTTTGTTACAAAGTTGTAACCCATCTCATAAGCTTCCCAGAACCACCTCATTTTCTATTTTTGGATTTTTATGCAGGAAGTTATGCTTAATTTACAGAGAGTCTACAGAGAGTCTTTGCTCCGTCCTGTTTTCTGGACAGTTTCAACTCTACTGCATTTTTCGAGTGGTTAAGGGATGAAACACCTCTGGAACTCAACAGAAAAGTTGTAAAGCTCCTCCAAAGCTTTCCAGAAATGTATCATACGACCCCAACCTCGAAAGAACTCAACCTCTAACCTCTGATTAACTTCAGCCTTGATTTAGCTGAAAACAGAGTGCTCTGTCCTTAACATCCTATAAGTTGAAAATTTATTAACTTTGAATATCCTGTTCAAGGGAAGGAGTTACATCAAGTTTTACTACTTTGGATCAAAACCTTCAAGTTTTTAAATGAAGTTGTTCATTTAGTTGGGTGTGACGTCGAGGCGTCACCAGATTATGTCGGTACTACGTCCTCACAAAGGAAAAACCTATACCGGATTTAGCCGGCTTCGTTAGTTCAGTGGCACTACTCGTCACTCGCACACGGATGCTACACGTCTACCGTTTCGTGGTAAGGCTACCTGCAGAAACTCAAACAATCATCAGACTCGGCTGCACACCGAGCCCGGAATCCATACAGTTTGTACACCCGGCCGTCATCACTCGCCCGGATGTTCTCAAGCCAAACACGCCTTGAGTTACGTGTTCACGTTTCAGACCACGTGACGGGGTCTCCCATGTTGCACCACGCACGCCAGGGACAGACGTTGCTCGAATACCCCAAACGACATGAAGAGTCGTAGAGGATATCAAAGCGGGTCGGGTTACCTGCCACCCGTGGGGCTCCACCCTTCAGCTTGTGCGCACTGGTGGACAGCGCTTACGTGCACCCCCCAAGACATGAACGTCCCGAGATGCACGATTTTCCGACATAACAAATAGGTTAATATGCCACTTTCTATATGCTAATAACATCCTTATACGGGCTACTAACTCGTTCCTCACTGGATTTTTGAAAAAGAAGACCTTTGTACTGTGTTAAACCTCAAGCGAGCTCTGATACCACGCTGACACGACCCCACTGGTCCTGTCGAGCCAGGATCACGCTGAGGGGTGCTGCGTTGCACAACACCGTATAACACACGTCAAAGGTACAAAGCGGAAGCGGAAGCTTTATTACATAAACAAGTTTATTAACATGTTTACATCAAAATAAGTTTAGTCCACACTCGCGGGCGTAGACTAAGCATCAAGTGCACGTTCAGCCCTCGAACGTGTCCTTGCTAGCACACTCGCACACTAACTCTGCGGCGTGCACGACTCCCACTCGACGGGGTTCCCCTCCTGGGGTTCCGTCTCCTCTTCGGGAGTCCCTTCCTCATAGAACCCTGCAAAAGCTTCAAACACAAGCAGTGAGCACGAAGGCTCAGCAAGTCTGACCCGTCTCACCTAAACATGAAACTTCTACATGAGGGTGATGGGTTGCATGAGGTAAAAATCATTTGCAAGGACTCGCCTAATTAGTAGAACCTTACTTTCAAGTTTTAGCAGCAGGTTGTGGAGAACTTTACGCTAAGGCACATGAGAGAGCCGCAATCAAACAAGAAACGCATTTCTCTCATGTACTTTGCCCAAAGTTGAAAAGAACTTTAGTTAGCACTAAGCTACAACATATCATTAACAATCAATATCCAACTTTCAATCAGCAACATTTTAACATGTAACTAGCCTGTTCTTTCTACGTCACGGTACAGTGAACAAGTGGTACTCACTGACCGCGAGGGACGGCGATTATAATCGATTTACACCTGCAGGGTTACCCGAACAACCCGTCACGTACGCCCGTACTCGATGTTGCCTACAACAACCATCACGGACGCCGTACGCGACTACCTTTCACCCGTTAGCCAAATATTGAACCGGTCCCATCGTCCCGAGCAAGAGGTCTCTGCACGCGCATCTCCGTGCCGCCAGCCGATTTACACCTCGAGCTCTCAACCTACCCTCTGAACGACGGGCAATGCCTCAACACCCAGCTACCCGAGTTACATCAGTTTCCCGGTTCCCATATAGCCGGTAGGTCTTCGGTACTGTTCTAGCTTGTTCAACAGGCCCGCACACGGCTCGGTCCTCAATCGACACAAGCGGAGCTACAGCACACAGGCCCCAAAGTCCTGCTGCCCTTACTCTCCGCTCGGTCTCATTTTCTTGCCATGTGTTTCATGTGCTACCTCTACCCGAGCAATGTGCCTCTAGCCTATTCTCGCGAGTAGTTCCAACTACTCGACTTGTACCGAATCCTACTCTATCCTAGCCATGCAGTGGCTAACGAGGTTTTCCCTCCTAAACCCAACCCATGGTTTTCTTGGCTGTGCAGTTGGGTTTCCAATCAAGACTCTAATGCAAAGAACAATATTCAAAGATGTACTCAAAACAATAAACATTTGTAAAAGGGTTAATGCAAACCGGGGCTTGCCTTGCTGCTCTTGGTCGTAGGCTAGCTGTTCCTCCGGAGTAACGAAGTCTAGGACTTCGGGTTCCTCCTCGACCTTAGCGACTACATGATAAGAACAATGTATGTATTAATTAAATGCTTTTGTATTAACTTTGAAGTTGTGAAGTCTATAACCTTTACTAGATAGACCTAATGACTGTGAAACTTTTACTGTGGCTTGGTTACAACCTAAACAGAGACTTGGTCAAGTTTTAGTTGCAGCAAAGCTCATTTGAGCCCTCCACAAATAATTATGTCCTTGACCTTAATTAAAGGCTTTTAGGGTGTTCTAGGTATTTTCATGAAACAAACTATGACTTTCTGAAAACTAGATTTTCAGAGGGTTCTAATGGAATTGGTCTCACTTAATTTGGAAGTCTCTAACTAAAGATATGAGCTAAACAATTTCAGAGAAAATTCTGAAAATGTTTCTGAACATTTTCTATTTTCTCTGGAACAGTTTTACTAATCACACCATTAGGTGGACTAAATGAGCTCAAATGGATCTGAAATTTTTATGGTAGTTCAAGGATATTTTGGTGAACATCTCAGCAAAATTTCAGGATTTTCCTCCAAATGATTCTCCAGTTAAAATTCCTAACAGTTTAAACTTTAAGGAATTAATTCTGGAGAATTAAGGAATCTCATGAAGTGACACTTGATTTTCTGGAAAGTACTCAAAGAGCTGAATCCAGCAAAATTTGGTTCACTCAATTTGGAGCTTTCTAGCCAAAGTTATAAGGATTTGAAGTTTGAAGGAAATCTGAAAATCGGGGAAAAGTTTAAACTCGCGCGTGGGCCCAGGGGACACGCGTCGCACGCCGAAGCGACAACACACCGCGGCCCACAAGGCTTTTGCGCGCCAGCACACCCGATCCCGGCCGCAGCCGGATCCCGATTCAAAATATCGGCCGCTGACAGCTGGGGTCCACCCCCTTCTTCAACCTCGCGACACCCGCGCTCCGCCGCCGAGGGACTTCGCCGGAGAGCTCGCCGCCGGCTGCTGTACAGCTTCAAACTTCTTGATTCTGGCCGCCCCTGCCTACTTTTATTTGGGGAACATGATCCGAGGGTCAGCTGCTCATGACAACGGCCGGAGCATGGTCGGCGACGAGCCGCCATATCGGAACGACTTCGGCCATGTCGGCTGATGCTCCTAGTGCCTCAGCTACTTGGGAAACCGGTCGGGGAGCATCAGTGGACCTCAGAGAAGGTCGACATGAACTCGGGGCAGCTCGGGGAAGGCCCGAAATAGGTCCTCACCGTGCGCCCGATACCCCCCGTGCGTTCCGCCATTAGTAGACCTTGAATTACGCCGGGCACAGAAGTTCTCCGGCCCAGAGTTGTGAAGGCAACTTGTGCGTCACCGTGTCTAGTTCGTGTGGGAGTGGCCTGAGGCCCTCTAATCCTTTCTAGAGCACGAATTAAACAGAATCGTACCCGAGGGTCGTTCTGCACACAGAAAGGGGAAAAGTGGAAATTCGCCGCCGGTGAGCAACCACTCGAGCTGTGGCTCGGGGATGAGCAGCACCGATCACTTGCGCGTCCAAGGGTGCCTTGGCTCGGGCGTGACAACGCCCAGGTTGGGCTGTCCACGAGAGCCCGAGGTGCGGCGGTTTCCAGTTCCGAGTTTGATCTTTCGGCACAGCCGATATCACTCGGTTTCAATCGATTTCTATCAATGGGAAGGATGGAGGATGGTTGCTAGTACCTTGCTGGGACCTTGGAATGGAAAGAGGGAGCTGCGATCGGCTTGATCAAGCAGGAACTCGAGCGCCGGTGATGGCAGTGGAGAAATGGATCGTGCACGTCGGCAGCTCGGGGAATGGCGACTGAAGCACGCCGGGGAGGGAATAAATAGGCCGGTCGGCCGGTCTCCGGCTTGGGGCACGCAGCAGGAGCTGGCGCCGGCTGCCCCCTTCGGTGGCGCGCGCGCACAACAGCCGGGAACCGACTGAACTGTGGTTCAGTCGGTTTGCTTTGAGGCTGAGGCTGACATGTGGGTCCCACTCCTCTTTTAACCTCTGAAATTTATTCCTAACAGCTGTGGTAAACAGTGAACCCTATTCTACCCTTGGCAATTCAAATTATTCACCCAAGAGCCATTTGAATTGATCAAAGTTCAAATGAGGTTTGGTTTGAATGAATTTCAGCACAAGTGCAGTTTGAAATTCAAATAAAGTTTGAATTTCTCCCCCTTAGCTCATGTCAAGATCAACTCCAAATGGAGTGAAAATTGGTGTGTGAGCTCACAAAAATGTGCTGAGCAAGAATATGCCTTCCACTTTTAAATTCAGTGGGTGAAAACAGTTTGAATTTGAATATGGTTTCAAACTGCCCTCTTCCTAACTATACCCAAAATGACCTCAAAAAGGTTTTGAATTTGGGTGGAACTTGGCATGGACATCCTTAGCAAAGTGTAGGAGTTTTCATATGTCCAGCCCATCTATATCACATGTGGGAAGTACCACTTTTGCAATGTGTGAGTTTGTTCCCTAATGAGCATGTTGATAATTGTTACTTGCTCTTTATTTGTGTTCATCATTTTTCCTCAAATGAGGTGTGTGGTGTGGTGATGAACACTGCAAATGAGTGTCAAAAACTGAGGCCCTTACACACCCGAGCTACGCAAGGAGTTCAAACGGTTACATCTCGGGTTGTTGAACGAGATGGAAGTAATGGAACTCCACTCTTCGCTGGAACAAGAGATACGAGATGGACAATCAAAGGACGAGGAAATCAAGGAGATCAAAGAGAGAATCCGACAAGGCATAGAGAAGGACTTCAAGGAAGATGAAAAGTGTACACTTTGGTTAGGAAAAAGAATTTGTGTGCCTAACGTGAAGCATATCTGCGACACGATATTAAAAGAGGCACATGACTCACCTTATTCCATACATCCTGGCAGTACAAAGATGTACAAGGATCTGAAGACTTGTTACTGGTGGGATGGTATGAAAAGGGACATAGCTGAGTATGTTGCCCTATGCGACACATGCCAACGGGTGAAGGCCGAACATCAAAGACCCGTTGGACTGTTGAAACCATTAAAAGTACCCGACTGGAAGTGGGAAGACATCAGTATGGATTTTATCATCAGATTACCACGTACTCAGTCGGGTTACGACTCCATCTGGGTTATCGTGGACCAATTGACGAAAACAGCTCATTTCCTTCCTGTTAAAACCAAGTACGACGTTGCACAACTAGCTGAGTTGTACATGGAGCAGATCGTATGCCGTCATGGAGTCCCGAAGAGGATAGTTTCAGACCGAGGTACCCAATTTACCTCTAGGTTTTGGAGGAAGCTGCATGAATCTATGGGTACACGATTGGACTTTAGCTCCTGTCGAAGCGTTTGCGGTCAACACTTCCCCCGGGCCTGCTCTGGGCAGCCCCCGGAGGTTCTTTCTTAGAGGGGCTAGTCCTCTCGGAGGGTCTCGCCGTTGGATGAAGGAAGGAGAAGGTTGACACAAAGATTTTTACGTGGTTCGGGCCGCTGGAGCGTAAAACCCTACATCCCCGGGAGCAGCGTTGCTCGTTGTATTGCTTGAGGCTTAGAACCGGAGTTCTAAGCTTGGGGGTGAACTGTGTATGGAGTGTGAACCAGCAAAGAGGCGAACCCTTTGCAATGTTGCCTACCCGAGCCTTTTATAGTTCAAGGCTTGGGCGGCTTACAAAGGGGGCATTGGGACCCAACAGGTGGCCCTGGGGTGATTTCCTGCCATTTACCGTATCTTGCAGTAAATGCCGGTAGCTGTCTCTGGCGGTAGCTTCTTAGCCTCCGCCCTGTCACCCTGCCCGCGCCCTAAGCTAGGCGTAGTGGTTAATGATGGCAGGGGTGGCAGGGGTTGTCTTGTCGCCGTAGCTATTGGTCTCGTCTTATGACATTCTGCGCCCATCTTCACTGTGATGTGTCTGGGCGCAACGCCTCCTGACAGAGGCGTGCTCCGCGTCTCCGCGTCTTGGGAAGGCGCGGGTCTTGGATGCCTTGTACGGACAAGGCACGGGACGCCTTTACTCCTGCTGCCTACCACGCCGGGCGGGTAGCGCTGCTTTGCTGGCCACGTGGCGGGCCTGGAGCTCACCTCTGAGGAGAGGGGAGGTCCGGCCCTGCTGGACACGTGGAGCCTTCGGAGCTCACCCCCGCGGAGGGGGGAGGTCCGGCTGTGCTGGCCACATGGCGGGCCCGGAGCTCACCTCTGAGGAGAGGGAGGTCCGGCCCCGCTGGACAAGTGGAGCCTTTGGAGCTCTCCCCCGTGGAGGGGGAGGTCCGGCTCTGCTGGCCACGTGGCGGGCCCGGAGCTCACCTCTAAGGAGAGGGAGGTCCGGCCCCGATGGACACGTGGAGACTTCGGAGCTCTCCCCCTCGGAGGGGGGAGGTCCGGCCCCGATGGACACGTGGAGACTTCGGAGCTCTCCCCCTCGGAGGGGGGAGGTCCGGCTCTGCTCTCCACGTGGCGGGTCTGGAGCTCACCTCTGAGGAGAGGGAGGTCCAGCCCCGCCGGACACGTGGAGCCTTCGGAGCTCTCCCCCGCGGAGGGGGGTGAGGTCCGGCTCTGCTGGCCACGTTGCGGGCTGTGACACCCTCATCCCTGATTTCTGCATGTATTCATATTTCATGGAGAGAAACATTTTAAAAGAAGTGGGAACAGAGGAAATATCGAAAAGATAGCCAATAAGAGCCGAATCCAGTTTCCGGAGAGCGCCGAAGACAACTTCCGTGGCCCGCTGGCCACATGGCATGTCCGGAGCTCATCCCTGCAAAGTGGGGAGAGGTCCGCCACTAAACTGGCTACGTGGCAAGCTCGGGGCTTATCTCCGCAAAGGGGGAGGTCCCATTCTATCGGACACGTGTCACCACCAGAGCTTATCTCCGGGAGGTCCGTCACTGTTTGACACGTGTTAACCTCGGAGCTCGTCTCTGAGAAGAAAGGAAGTCTGGCGCTGGAGGTACCTCCGGAGAGAGGAAAGGTCTGGCACTGACACGTGGCGTGCGCGGAGCCACCTCCGAATAAAAGAGGAGGTCTCGACCGCCAGGATACGTGGCGCACACGGAGCTCACCTCCGAAGGAGAAGGGAGGTCTCACTCGCTTGACACGCGGCACAACTGGAGCTTGTCTCTGCGGAAAAGGAGAGGCCAGGCCCTGATAGACACGTGGAGCTTCCGGAGCTCATCACCGAGGAGGTAACGAGTTCTAGAACGGTTTTTGGATTCTATACGCGTAGAGATATCGGTACGGAGAAGAAACCGACCTGAATTCCACAATGTTACCATACCAAATCAACTAAAGATAAGATGTTAAGATTTAACGACGATTTGAATAGAACTCTTATTCAAAGTCCAATCAGATTAGGACTCTTCTCTTCTAGATTATAAATAGAACCCAGAACCTCTGGCCGAAACCACGAACTTCTTTTCCAACTCCTAAGTCGACGACTTAGAGCCCTAGCCCCAACTCGCCGAGAAAGCCATCGATGGAGTTCAGTCAAGGAAGATCGCCGGGAGAAAGCCCAACGATCTGTCTGGTCAGAGAAGGACCCCAAAGACCGAGAAGAACGTAAGGTAGGTCTCCAATACCACCTTACGACATCGTTGTATTTTCTTTGCGTCTGTTCTTCGATTCCTTTTGAACAGAAGCTTTCTCATGGACAGATCACTAGTTGATCGGGTTGATCTTAAGACAAGGTCATCGCCACGTCCACATCTGATCCAAACACCTCTGTTCATCGAAAAATCATGCAAACCATGCAAGAACGCGTACAATCCGATCTAATAAAACTGCATTATAGGATAACATGCATATGCATCATCGCATCTAGTTTAAAGTTTGTGCATGATATTGATTGTTGTGAATCTTGTATGTGCGTGATCCTGTATAACAGGACAAGCTCAGGGAGCTGTTTACGACGAGCTGCAACAACAAGGTTTCAAGATCCAAGAGCAACCGGAACCGCAAGAACAAGGCAAGTGCTCCTTGACCATATTGATCCTATGTTTTGGGTAAAACTGTTTTGTTTTGCAAAAAGGTGTGTGTGCTGAGTCAAACATGATGGGAAACCCTTTTATAGGAGATTACTAGCTTTGGTTAAACCACCCTTGTCGCCTGGGAAGTCTATGAGTCGGGTATGGTTTTTTTACTTTTATGCTTCGCTGAGTCCATGGGATTGTGAAGTGAGATAGATGTGTCTAGCTAACTGCACTCGTAATGATAATGAGAAACTGATGTTAATAATGAACATGGATCGGAGGGAGATCTAGGCAAGACTGGTTTTATGAATGAGGTAGCATGAGATGGTGGTTTACTTGCCGTAGATCTAAGGACCGGTTCATGCATGCACATGCCAGGATAACAGTGCCACCACAAGGCCAAGTATGGGTGCGGCTTAGCTGAGTAATTAGGTAAGTTGCTAGAGTGTTATGGACTGTGGAAGGCGCAGGGAATGAGAGTCGAGTGAGGACTGCCCTGGGAACTGCATGGCACAAGAGGGGGCCTGTGGGTGGGAGAATTGGAGATTCTGGCCTGCCGGTGAAACCTTAGTGAGTCCATACATCTAGTAGCCCCTTTGTAAAGGCTATTTTGTGATCTCTTGGCCATACACCGACGGTTGTGTACTGGTATAATGGAGGTTCTGCAGTTGCCGACGGGTGACGAAATCACAAACTTGTGGGTAAATAGGTGCAAACTCTGCAGAGTTCTTAACACTATCATGATAGCCGAGCTTACGGTCACGAGCGTCTGGCCAACTGCCATGATTAGTTGGGATGGTTATTGGGATGGTTACAGGTTATGGTTTTGGATGGTTTGGTTATGGTTTGGTTTTGAGACTGTTGAGTCCGGGTGATATGATGGGTTGCATGACTGTTGAGTTATGGCAACAAGATTGGTATCGGTGTGAGATTCGGAGTTGTTTATGAGATGAGATGGTAGCGAATACCAGATGGTATTCGTGAGATGGTAGCGAATACGAGGAGGTATTCGTGAGCAAGAATGAGGTTGATTGGTTGTGACATGGAAAGTAATGAGCATTAATGGAGGTATGATTGGTATTTTAATATAAGTTGGGATTACATTCACTTAAGATGAGTTACTGTTTTATCATGGTTTTGATAAAATAACTTTGCTTTCTGCAATGAGCCTTTTTATACCTACCTTGTTATGAGCTACATATCATATTTTCCCGCACTTGCTGAGTGCATCATTGTACTCAAACTTGCATTATTATTTCATCATCAGCAGCAGGAGAAGATTACTATGAAGAACAAATGGAGCATTAAGCGTGTGATCTGTTCTCAACCTTGCTTGTGGGAATGGAGTAGAGATGGAGCCATTGCTGCCTAGAATTGCTTCCGCATTAGTTGGATTGCTTCCGCATTAGAATAAAGACTTCCGCTGCTTAGAAATAAGACTTCCGCTGTGAGCAAGAGCCCAAGACTCATGAAATATTGTAATAAACTCTGTTATTCGTGGTAATATATAATCTGAATTCAGTTTGTGGAACATATGTGTATGTGTGATGAACATCCTGGGCACACATATGCATTAGTTCTCGGTTCCGTGGTTTTCCACAGAATTGAGGGCATCACAGATTGGTATCAGAGCCACGGATTGACAATGGGTTACACGCCTAAATAGGAAACACAGATTGGCATCAAAGGCCACGGATAAGGGTAGACTACACACCTAGATACAATCACAGATTGGTATTAGACACATATTGGTAGCTAAGACACGCTGACCAAAGGAAGCACCCTAGGATGCTTAGATTGGCCTTGAAACTACCTTGACATAGGAAACCATCCTTGAATAGGAGTTGTGTGAGCCCTTGTGATGATTGTTTGTTATTGTGTGCTTAGTGTGAGTTGTGGGACGTCTCAAAACGTTGTCCATATCCACACATAAGTAGAAGGAGGTGTGAGATGTTTCGACACTTGCTCACATCCTCATATGGGCTAATATATATATAGTCCAACTCACCTTGATGCATAAAGTTGAGGGAATCTACCTAACTTTCTAACCTTCTATTCTATTTCGATCCCTCTCACAGATGGTGAGAGGAAACGCCGGCCGAAGGAACGTCCGTGACAACCAAGAGGATGGTCACGAGGAAGTTCTTGTTAACCCCGGAGCTGGCGAGAACCACCGGGAACGATTGATGGCCATGCAGAATCAACTTATGCAAACCATGATCGAAACTTTGGGTCAGTTGCAGGCCAACAACAACAACCCCGTTCCGGCGCCACCGCCACCACCACCACCGGCTCATAACAGGTTGGGAGAGTTCATGAGGACTCGACCACCCACCTTTGCTCAAGCCAACGACCCCATGGAGGCCGACAACTGGTTGAAATCCATGGAGAAGAAGCTTGCCATAGTGCAGTGCAATGACCGAGGGAAAGTCCTCTTCGCATCGCACCAACTTATCGGAGCTGCCGCTGACTGGTGGGATGCCCTATGTAACGCTCATGTCGACCCGGAGACGATCACTTGGACTGAGTTCAAGGAGAGTTTCTGCTCTCATTACATCCCTGCTGGTGTAATGATGCTCAAGAGACAGGAGTTTGAAGGTCTCCGCCAAGGACAGAGAAGTGTGAATGAGTATCTCAACAAGTTCACACAACTGTCCTGGTATGCCCTCGAAGATGTCAACTCAGACCAGAGGAAGCAATATCTGTTCATGAGAGGGTTGAACAACGAGATCCAGGTTCAGCTCCTCAACAATGACTACGCAAGCTTTCAGAAGCTGGTTGACAAGGCTATAGTGGTTGAAAGCTAGACCCGAGAGATCAAACGAGAGTGCAAGAGGAAGATGCCATACCAGCCCCAAGGGAGCAACGTACGACCTCGGTACACGCCCCCAGCTGCACCACAGTATGGATCGACCACTCCTGCATACCGCTCTAGTCAGCCACCACAGCAACGACCCGTTGCACAAGCACCTCGTGTGCCCATGGCTTCTGTGCCCCGACCTAACGTGGGAGCTCCTGTTCAAAACCCCCGCCCCAACGTACCTGCTGCCGTAGGCAACAGGGCATGCTTTGCATGCGGGGAAATAGGACACTTCGTGAACCAGTGCCCAAGGAGAGGCCCTGGACAGCAAGGCAATGTGCCCAAACAGAACCCGCGACTGAACGGAGGGGACAATCAAGGAAACCGGGGGCAGCAGAACGATGCTCGCGGCAACGTGAACCATGTATCTGCTGAGGAGGCACAACAGGCTGAGGACGTCGTAATTTGTATGTTCCTTGCCAACTCCAACCCAGCCACCATCTTATTTGATTCTGGAGCATCACATTCCTTCATATCATCAAAATATGTCGCCAAGTATAATCTACCCATATCACACCTAAAATGTGCTATGTTAGTTAATTCTCCCGGAGGAGAAATGAGGACTAATATAGTATGTCTGAAAGTAAGCTTTAAAATACGGGGGGTAGACTTCCTTGCCAACCTTATTGTCTTGGATTCCCAAGGGATTGACATAATACTCTGAATGGATTGGTTACGCAAGCACAACGGGGTAATCCAATGTGCTGAAAGGAGTGTGCAGTTGACAAATGAGCACGGTATTCATGTTAAGTTTGAGTCAGCCCAACAAACAACCGAAAAGGCAATCTTGAACCACGTTGAAGGAGCAACATTGGACAGCATTCCAGTGGTTCAAGAATTCCCGGACGTGTTTCCATAAGAGCTTCTAGGTATGCCCCCTGATCGGGACATTGAGTTTGCCATTGATTTGGTACCTGGAACTGCACCCATAGCCAAGAGACCCTATAGGATGCCTGTCAATGAACTAGTAGAACTCAAGAAGCAAATTCAAGAGCAGCTGGAAAAGGGTTTTATACGTCCAAGCTCATCGCCATGGGGAGCCCCCGTGCTCTTCATAGACAAGAAGGATGGGACCCAAAGGATGTGCGTGGACTATAGGTCTCTCAATGAGGTAACAATCAAGAACAAATACCCTCTGCCCCGTATAGAGGACCTATTCGACCAATTGAAAGGAGCCCGAGTGTTCTCCAAGATTGATCTTCGGTCGGGATATTTCCAGCTGAAGATTAAGCCCTCCGATATACCCAAGGCTGCCTTTCGAACACGGTATGGTTCGTATGAATATACCGTCATGTTATTTGGGTTAAAAAATGCACACGCATACTTCATGTACCTCATGAACAAGGTTTTCTTGGAGTACTTGGATAAGTTCGTCGTGGTTTTCATCGACGACATTATGGTGTATTCAAAAAGTGAGGAGGAGCATAAAGAACATTTGAAATTGACCTTGCAGAAAATGCGTGAGCATCGATTGTATGCCAAGTTTAACAAGTGTCAATTTTGGTTAAAGGAAATATCGTTCCTAGGCCACATTATTTCCGAAGAAGGGGTATCGGTTGATCCTGAAAAAGTGAAAGATGTTCTGAAGTGGGACCAGCCGCAAAACGTGAGGGATATTCGGAGTTTTCTTGGGATGGCGGGATACTATCGAAGATTCATCAAAAACTTCTCTAAGATAGCAAAGCCTATGACGTAGTTGCTAACGAAGGGAAAAGCCTTTCGATGGACACCAGCATGCCAAGAAAGTTTTGAGGAGCTCAAGAAAAGGCTAACCACAGCACCAGTTTTGATATTGCCGGACGTAAGCAAGAGCTTTGACATATATTGTGACGCATCCAGACAGGGGCTCGGATGTGTGCTCATGCAAGAAGGACAAGTGGTAGCCTATGCCTCACGACAATTAAAGAAGCATGAGCTCAATTATCCTACACATGACTTGGAGCTAGCAGCAGTAGTGCATGCATTGAAGATTTGGAGACATTATATCCCTGGTCATCAATGTGAGATCTATACCGATCATAAAAGCCTCAAGTACATATTTACCCAAACGGACTTGAATTTGAGGCAATGTCGATGGTTGGAACTCATCAAGGATTACGATGTTGGAATCAACTACCGCCCCGGGAAGGCCAATGTAGTAGCTGATGCATTGAGTCGTAAGGGAGCATGTCACCAACTCACGGTTCGGGAGCTACCACCCAAACTACAAAAGGAGTTCGAACGGTTACACCTTGGATTCTTAAACAACATGGAAATGATGGAGATCCACTCTTAATTGGAGCAAGAGATAAGAGATGACCAAGCAACGGATGAGGAGATCAAGGATATCAAGGAGAGGATCCGACAAGGAATAGAGAAGGATTTCAAAGAAGAGAGAAGGGTACGGTTTGGCTAGGAAAAAGGATTTGTGTGCCTAACGTAAAGCACATCCGCGATATGATATTAAAAGAGGCACATGATTCACCATATTCCATACATCCCGGAAGTACCAAAATGTACAAGGACTTGAAGACTTGTTATTGGTGGGATGGTATGAAAAAGGATATAGCCGAATACGTTGCCCTATGCGACACATGCCAACGGGTTAAGGCCGAACATCAAAGACCCGCTGGATTGTTGCAACTCTTGAAGGTACCCAAGTGGAAGTGGGAGGACATTAGTATGGATTTCATTGTCGGATTGCCATGTACTCAGTCGGGTTATGACTCTATCTGGGTAATCGTGGACCGATTGACGGAAACCGCCCATTTTCTCCCTATAAGGGCCAATTACAACGTTGCACAATTAGCCGAGTTGTACATGTGCCGTCATGTAGTCCCGAGGAGAATAGTCTCAGATCGAGGTTCTCAGTTTACCTCTAGGTTCTGGAGGAAGCTGCAGAAAGCTATGGGTACACGACTGGATTTTAGCTCCGCCTATCACCCACGGACCGATGGGCAAACCGAAAGGACAAACCAAATTTTGGAAGACATGTTGAGAGCTTGCGCCTTGAAACGTGGGCGTAGTTGGGATAGGGGTTTACCGTACGCCAAATTCTCCTATAACAACAGCTATCAAGCTAGCTTGAAGATGTCGCCTTTTGAAGCATTATACGGTAGACGGTGTAGAACACCGCTGTTCTGGAATGAAACCGGAGAGAACCAAGTGATTGGACCCGAAGTGCTACAAGAAGCTGAGAAGCAAGTCCAAATGATACGGGAGAACTTAAAGGCTGCTCAATCACGACAGAAAGGCTATGCGGACAATAGGCGAAGGAAGTTGACTTTCGAAGTAGGAGACTTCGTATACCTTAAGGTATCGCCTATCCGTGGCCAACGACGTTTCAACGTCAAAGGCAAGCTAGCACCTCGCTACATCGGACCATTTAAGATTTTGGACAAGCGAGGAGAAGTAGCCTATCACCTAGAGCTCCCAACGCACCTCTCCGACGTACATGACGTGTTTCATGTATCCCAGCTCAAGAAGTGCTTGAGAGTACCGGAGGAACCAATACCAATGGAAGAGCTTGAAATTCAAGAAGACCTGACCTATACGGAGCACCCTGTCCGAATTTTGGATGTAAAGGAAAGGGTCACCAGGAACAAAGTAATTCGATGGTGCAAGGTGCAATGGAGCCATCACACCAAAGCTGAAGCCACATGGGAGCATGAAGAAGACATCTAGGCAGAATTTCCCCATCTGTTCTCTACTAACGAATCTCGAGGGCGAGATTCAATTTAAGGGGGGTAGATTTGTGACACCCTCATCCCTGATTTCTGCATGTATTCATATTTCAAGTAGAGAAACATTTTAAAAGAAGTGGGAAGAGAGGAAATATCGAAAAGATAGCCAATAAGAGCCGGATCCAGTTTCCGGAGAGCGCCGAAGACAACTTCCGCAGCCCGCTGGCCACGTGGCATGTCCGGAGCTCATCCCTGCGAAGTGGGGAGAGGTCTTATCTCCGCAAAGGGGGAGGTCCCGTTCTATCGGACACGTGTCGCCACCGGAGCTTATCTCCGGGAGGTCCTGTTCTATCGTACACGTGTCGCCACCGGAGCTTATCTCCGGGAGGTCCGTCACTGTTGGACACGTGTTAACCTCGGAGCTCGTCTCTGAGAAGAAAGGAAGTCCGGCGCTGGAGCTACCTCCGGAGAGAGGAAAGGTCCGGCACTGACACATGGCGTGCGCGGAGCCGCCTCTGAATAAAAGAGGAGGTTTCGACCGCCAGGATACGTGGCGCATGCGGAGCTCACCTCCGAAGGAGAAGGGAGGTCTCACTCGCTTGACACGCGGCACAACCGGAGCTTGTCTCTGCGGAAAAGGAGAGACCAGGCCCCAATAGACACGTGGAGCTTCCGGAGCTCATCACCGAGGAGGTAACGAGTTCTGGAACGGTTTTTGGATTCTGTACGCGTAGAGATATCGGTACGGAGAAGAAACCGACCTGAATTCCATAATGTTACCATACCAAATCAACTAAAGATAAGATGTTAAGATTTAACGATGATTTGTATATAACTCTTATTTGAAGTCCAATCAGATTAGGACTCTTCTCTTCCCGATTATAAATAGAACCCATAACCTCTGGCCGAAACCACAAACTTCTTTTCCAACTCCTAAGTCGACGAGATCGCTGGGAGAAAGCCCAACGATCTGTCTGGTCAGAGAAGGACCCCGAAGACCGAGAAGAACGTAAGGTAGGTCTCCAATACCACCTTACGACATCGTTGTGTTTTCTTTGCGTCTGTTCTTCGATTCCTTTCGAACATAAGCTTTCTCGTGGACACATCACTAGTTGATCGGGTTGATCTTAAGACAAGGTCATCGCCACGTCCACATCTGATCCGAACACCTCTGTTCATCGAAATTCATGCAAACCATGCAAGAATGCGTACAAACCAATCTAATAAAACTGCATTATAGGATAACATGCATATGCATCATCGCATCTAGTTTAAAGTTTGTGCATGATATTGATTGTTGTGAATCTTTATGTGCGCTGTCGAAGTGTGTAGCCGACACTTCCCCCGGGCCTGCACTGGGCAGCCCGTGGAGGTTCTTTTTCGTAGGGGCTAGTTACTAGCGGAGAGCTTCAACGTTAGGGACGATTGAGGGACAAGCTTGACACGGGGAGTTTTACGTGGTTCAGGCCACCGGAGCATAAAACCCTACGTCCACGGTGAGCAGAGATGCTCGCTGTATTGCTTGCTGCTCAGAATCGGAGTCCTGAGCTTGAGGGTGTGAGATGGCTAGAGTGCGAGTCAACAGAGTTTGAACCCTTTCTAACGTTGCCTACCCGAGCCTTTTATAGTCCAAGGCTCGAGCGGCTTACAAGGTGGGCCATGACCCGACAGGTGGTCCTGGGGAGATTGCCTGCTGTCTACCGCATCTGCAGTTATGCCGGTAGTTGTCTCCTGTGAAGGCTTCCGAGTCTTCGTTCTGCCGCCCTGCCCATGCCGCAAGCTATTCGTAGTGGTTGATGATGGCAGAGGCGGCAGGGGATGTCTTGTCGATGTGTTTATTGGAGGGCAGACTCTGACATGGCGCGCCAGTCTGCGATGTGACTGGGCGCAACGGCACCTGACAGAGGCGTGCTCCGCGTCTCCGCGTCTTGGGAAGGCGCGAGCCTTGAATACCTTGTACGGGCAAGGTATGGCGCGTCTTTACTCCTGCTGCCTACCGCTCGGGGGCTGGCAGCATTGCTCTGCTGGCCACGTGGCGGGCCTGGAGCTCTCCTCTGAGGAGAGGGAAGTCCGGCCCCGCGGGACACGTGGGGCCTTCGGAGCTCTCCCCGTGGAGGGGGGAGGTCCGGCTGCTGCTGGCCACATGGCGGGCCCACAGCTCAGCTCTGAGGAGAGGGAGGTCCAGTCCCGCAGGACACGTGGAGCCTTCGGGGCTCTCCCCTAAACCCTAAACACTAAACCACGGAGGGGGGGCGGTGGAGGTCCGGCTCAGTTGGCCACGTGGCGGGTCTGGAGCTCTCCTCTGAGGAGAGGGAGGTCCGGCCCCGCTGGACACGTGGCGCCTTCGGAGCTCTCCCTGCGGAGAAGGGCGAGGTCCTTAGGCATTTTCCCCTGTGTGCGGGGGTACCCCAAATCGAGGGTACCGACAATGGCCCCCGGGCCACTACTGCACGTCGCAGCACTTTTTTCGGGAACAGCCAAAGCGCCTTGCCGGTTCGTCTCCTTGGGAGACTGACTTCTTGGCCCACCGCTTCAACTGGACGACTTGGGTCCACTTGTCATCAACGCTTGGTCTTGGAGCCGAAGCGGTTGCACAAGCGGCATATTCGAAGAGTTTTGAATCGCGCCTGGGAAGTTATAAAAGGGGATCTTACCCGCATTGCGGCTTCCCTTCGCCCTTCCCAGCACCTGCACCTTCCTTGAGTTCTTGCGCCTTTGTCTTCTGCCATGGCTTCCAACCCGCCTCCAGAGAAGAAGCGCGCTCGATCTCCTCCGGCGGCGGCGTCTGCGCCGAGTCAGGGATCCAGGGCGCCTGCGCGCCCTGCTTCTGGAGATGGCGCCCCGTCCGGTGGCGACCCCAAGAGGTCTCGGGCTCATCATCCCGACGGGACTCCTCTTGAGCGTCGACGGGCTGAAAGTTCCCGGGCATCGCGTCCTCCCTCCTCAGGCGGTGGAGTCTCGAAGGAAACTGATGACGCGTCGATGCCCAGGGGCGACCCAAGAACTCAGGCGCCGCGGGCTTTAGGAGTCGGGCCGGCGTCGAGGGGGCTTCAGAAGCATCCCCTGCTCCGTCAGTCCGGGCGACTGCAGGGCAGCCGTAGGTGGCGACGGTGGGCTATAGTGGTCCTACCCAGCTCGGAAGCCGGGGTTCAGAGTTCGTTGGAGTGCTCATGTCTCTCGGTAAGCGACTCCTACTGGATTTCTAGAGCATGTGCTGTCTTCGTCTTTTCTTAACTTAGGAGTTTCCCGTGTTTGCAGGGACTCCCCGAGTGCCGGTAGCGTTCCCGTTTCCCGGCCATCCCCGGCTGACGGGGGGTCTGCGCCACAGCGCTCGGAAGCCGGGATGGTTGCCGCGGCCCCCAAGCCAGCACAAGTTCCTCCTGTACCGGTCAGCCCGGATTCTATGGCAGCGTCGACTCCTCTTGCCGAGACGGTTGCCGCGGCCCCTAAGCCAGCGCAAGTTACTCCTGTCCCAGTCGGCCCGGCTTATATGGCAGCGTCGACTCCCTCCACTCATCCTTCTCCACCGGCTCCGGAGCCAGCTGTTGGTGAGGGTTCGGCGGGTCCGGCTGTCGAAGTCCCGCCTCCTGTTGCCGGAGCGGAAAGAGTTGCCACTGGCCTTACGGTGGGCATCGAACCAGGGCGCGATGGGAGCGAGCCCGTCCCGGCGCCGGCTTCTCCTAACCGGCGTATCATCCCCGTTGCCGGTGCATCGTCTTCTCTTGAAGACGACATGATGGAGGAGGTCGAGGGCGCCGCTCTGGCCTATGCTGCCCCACTACCCCTGGCAGACGCTCTCGTGTTCACCCAAACGAGCATCCGGTAGGTCTTGGCCTTGCTCGGTCGTGATCAAGAGAAGAAGGTGGTTGAGAGGGATTGCCTCCTCACCTGGGGTTACCTTTTGAGGGAGCGGACCGCGAAGGTCAAGGGGGAGCTCGACTCCAGGTGGGAGTTGCTTGATATCATGGAGGCGCTCCTCGACCGACAGAAGCGGGCCGTCGACCGTCTGGACTCCGAGACGCGGCGGCTCCACAAGGAGGCCCTTGAGGCGCATGCCCGGGCCGAGGAGAACTTCTCTGCCCTGGAGAAGGTGCGGCAGAGGCTGGCGCGCCGTGAGCACGCCGTTGCGGATCAGGAGCACTCCGTGGTGGCCGAGGCGGAGAGAGTCTCCACGCGGCTGGCGGCGGGCGAGGGCGACCTGCGAGCCCGGGCTACGAAGCTAGAGGCACGGAAGGCAGACCTTGCCATGAGGGAGGAGCAGGTCTCCCGGGAGCGCCAGGTGATCCTGGATCGCGAGTTGGCTGCTGACTTCCGGGCTGCAGAGTTGGAGCGGCTTGCCCAGACTCTTCGCCTTCGGGAAAGCTCCCTGGCGGCCAAGGAGAAGGAATTCTCCGAGGGGAGCCACGACGCCTTTCTGGCAGCCTGCCATGAGGTAGAGGAGCTCTTGGCCTTGCGGTCTTCCGAGGCCTGTGCGGTCTCGAGCTTCGTCGACCAGGCAGGGTCCGCCCTGGTCCCCCTTGGCTTCAGCCCGGTGAAGACAATGGCCCCTGCACTGAAGGTGGCCGAGGTGATCCCCACGCTCGAGTCAATCAGCGCCAAGCTGAGCAGGCTAGATGCGGTTGTCGCCGGAGAGCTTGAAGCAGAGGGACGGGGCCTGGCCGTGGAGGTTGCCACACACGTGTTGGCGTGCTTCCAGAGCCGGGACCCTTCCTTCTCGCTAGAGCCAGCGAGACATGGCCCTGCCACGGAGCGGGAGGAAGCTGCCAGGGCTGAAGTCGGGGACGTGGCCGCCCTTGTAGCCTCTAGGTTCCGGCGCGAGCCAGGAGAACCCTGGGACTTGTATCTCTCTTTTTTTCTATTGAGTCTGTAGTCCAGCTCATGGAGCCTTGAATGAATAGACTCTTGTTATCTTCTGCGTCTGTGTGCTTTAGTCTTCTTCTTGGCTTGGCCTGACCAAGCCCTTAGCTCCGCAAGGTACTCAGAGGCCTTCACCAATCATAAAACCCTGCACAGACACCTTCCCCAGGTCCTTATTGTGTTAAGGGCTCCGGAAGTCTCCGGAACTCGCCCCGTGAGAAAGGGGAGGTCCAGGTCTGCCGACCACGTGGCGGGCCCGGAGCTCTCCTCTGAGGAGAGGGAGGTCCGGCCCCGCAGGACACGTGGAGCGTTCGGGGCTCTCCCTGCGGAGAAGGGCGAGGTCCTTAGGCATTTTCCCCTATGCGTGGGGGTACCCCATATCGAGGGTACCGACATGCGCGATCCTGTATAACAGGACAAGCTCAGGGAGCTGTTTACGACGAGCTGCAACAACAAGGTTTCGAGATCCAAGAGCAACCGGAACCGCAAGAACAAGGTTAGTGCTTCTTGACCATATTGATCCTATGTTTTGGGTAAAACTGTTTTGTTTTGCAAAAAGGTGTGTGTGCTGAGTCAAACATGATGAGAAACCCTTTTATAGGAGTTTACTAGCTTTGGTTAAACCACCCTTGTCGCCTGGAAAGTCTATGAGTAGGGTATGGTTTTTTTACTTTTATGCTTCGCTGAGTCCATGGGATTATGAAGCGAGATAGATGTGTCTAGCTAACTGCACTTGTAATGATAATGAGAAACTGATGTTAATAATGAACATGGATCGGAGGGAGATCTAGGCAAGACTGGGTTTGTGAATGAGGTAGCATGAGATCGTGGTTTACTTTCCGTAGATCTAAGGACCGGTTCATGCATGCACATGCCAGGATAACAGTGCCACCATAAGGCCAAGTATGGGTGTGGCTTAGCTGAGTAATTAGGTAAGTTGCTAGAGTGTTATGGACTGTGGAAGGCGTGGGGAATGGGAGTCGAGTGAGGACAGCCCTGGGAACTGCATGGCACAAGAGGGGGCCTGTGGGTGGGAGAATTGGAGATTCTAGCCTGCCGGTGAAACCTTAGTGAGTCCATACATCTAGTAGCCCCTTTGTAAAGGCTATTTTGTGATCTCTTGGCCATACACCGACCGTTGTGTACTGGTATAATGGAGGTTCTGCAGTCGCCGACGGGTGACGAAATCACAAACTTGTGGGTAAAGAGGTGCAAACTCTGCAGAGTTCTTAAAACTATCATGATAGCCGTTCTTACGGTCACGAGCGCCTGGCCAACTGCCATGATTAGTTGGGATGGTTATTGGGATGGTTACTGGTTATGGTTTTGGATGGTTTGGTTATGGTTTGGTTTTGGGACTGTTGAGTCCGGGTGATAAGATGGGTTGCATGACTGTTGAGTCATGGCAACAAGATTGGTCTCGGTGTGAGATTCGGAGTTGTTTATGAGATGAGATGGTAGCGAATACGAGATGGTATTCGTGAGATGGTAGCGAATACGAGGAGGTATTCGTGAGCAAGAATGAGGTTGATTGGTTGTGACATGGAAGGTAATGAGCATAATGGAGGTATGATTGGTATTTTAATATAAGCTGGGAATACATTCACTTAAGATGAGTTACTGTTTTATCATGGTTTTGATAAAATAACTTTGCTTTCTGCAATGAGCCTTTTTATACCTACCTTGTTATGAGCTACATATCATATTTTCCCGCACTTGCTGAGTACATCATTGTACTCAAACGTGCATTATTATTTCATCAGCAGCAGCAGGAGAAGATTACTATGAAGAACAAATGGAGCAGTAAGCGTGTGATCTGTTCTCAACCTTGCCTGTGGGAATGGAGTAGAGATGGAGCCATTGCTGCCTAGAATTGCTTCCGCATTACAATAAAGACTTCCGCTGCATAGAAATAAGACTTCCGCTGTGAGCATGAGTCCAAGACTCATGAAATATTGTAACAAACTCTATTATTCGTGGTAATATATAATCTGAATTCAGTTTGTGGAACATATGTGTATGTGTGATGAACATCCTGGGCACACATATGCATTAGTTCTCGGTTCCGTGGTTTTCCACAAAATTGAGGGCGTCATACGGGCCCGGAGCTCACTTCTGAGGAGAGGGAGGTCCGGCCCCGCTGGACACGTGGAGCCTTCGTAGCTCTCCCCTGCGGAAGGGGCAAGGTCCTTAGGCAGTTTTGGCCTGTGCGCGGGGGTACCCGGTATTGAGGGTACCGACAGTGGCCCCCAGGCCCATCTCGGGGGAGATAAGGAGCTCGAGGTGGGGCCTTCACCTTTTCTGCCCCGCGCACTTTATTCAAACTTCCCCGGAACTGTTGCTTGGGCAACGGAAGATCGTGGGTATGGGGACCCCGCCGTCCCGATCACTCACGGGGACGGGACACCTCGCCCGGGAATCGCATTGGGTGGTGCCGTGCGATGCGGCACCCAACAGCACACATAATAAAGCATCATATTACATATAACAAGCGGAAGCTTACAAAGTGTTGATTTTAACCATACTTCTCAAAATAAACTACAGCGGAAGACTATTACAACTCACGTCTCATATCTATGCTAAGCAACAGAGAAGGTGTCCAGCCCGCGGAACCTTCTCACTAGCAACACTATCACAGTAGCTGTAACACCCCAAATTTTTAGTCAAGATTCAAATTTTGGATTTAGAACCATAAACCATGTTCAGAGGGGGATTTAAAAATTTTTGGACGTGTTGCATGTTTTGCAAAAATTCAAATTCAAACTGGAATTCAAATTAGACTCAAAACAGAAAAGAAATGGAAAAAGAAAAAGGAAAACCGGAAAAAAACTGGCCAGTGGGCCGAAACCTCAGCCGGCCCAGCTAACCCCCGCGCAGCCCGCCCCGCGCGCGCCGCGCTGCCCCTCGCTGACGGGTGGGACCCGCCTGTCATCCCTAACCCCGCGACCCCGGACTTCTCCCCGCGCGCGCGCGATCGCAACCGATCGGGAAACCGCGTCCCGCAGCCGAATTCTGGAACCTGAGGACTCTAACTCGATCACAACAGAACCACCGCCCTTCCCCGGCTATAAAAACAACCGATCCGATCAGTTTTTCGCACGCGATCGCCGATTTTCACTCCGGTGAGCACCGAGACTTCGCCGGTGAATTCTGGCCGATCTAAGCTCGGAAACTCTGATCTAACTCGTTGGTCTTGATCCACCGCCTCCGGGGAACTTTGCAGGTGCAGAAAACCCGAAGACTTACGGTGCAAATCCAGCTCCGACGAGCTTCGCCGTGGTTTTGCCTCGGACCTCGCCGCAGAGCACTTTCCAGGACCACCGAGCTCGAGAAAACCCCCGAGGTGAGATCCCTGACCTCCCCTCTACCGATCTATGCCATGAGATCACAGTTTTAGGCAGAATTCTCGAGGATCCGAAACTTTCCGGCGAGATCGCCGCTTCCCGCCGCCGTGCGCCGCCGGCAGCGCCGCCCTCGCTCGATCAGAGCGACGTGGCCGCTTGTGCGCCGTTTATTTTAAATCGCACGGTAGACTTTAAAACCCCGCGTACCGGTTCGATGTTATAATCTCAGCCGTCGGTTTAAAATCAGACGGTCCACGTCAGCCCCGCGTTATAAAGACTGGAATTCTTACGTGCTACCCCCTGGGGTTCTCTGGAATTGAGAGCTAGCCCCGGAAACTTCAGATCTAGCCCCTGGAACTCCAGAAAATCATGTAAATTCATTTAAAAATCAGTTTTAGCCCCTGAACTTAATAGAAATTAAGAAAAACACCTCTGAAAAGTGTAGCTAGACCCCTGGAAATTATGAAAATGATATTATAGACCCTGTAATGGGGTGAATTCATTATTTTAACTCTGTTTAGTATTTAATTTAGAAAATTTAATATGTAACTAGTGTTTAAATATTAAAAAGGGGGACAAACATAATTGTCAAATTTATTAAAAACTTTCTCAGTACTTAGAAAACTTTGGAGTGAGATAAAAATATATTTTTGGGCTGAAATAAATCTGTTTCATTTATTATTCACATTTAATAGTATAGGGACACATTTTTAAGTAAAGAATAGTTAAAGAAAAATAGGGAAAATAATTATGAAATAGTATACATCAGAAGCCAAGGTCAAAATATGATCCTAAATTATTTAGGACCAGAACCTAATCTGTTTAGGTAGTGTGTATTACTAATTTAATAATAAATTGCACAATTATGCATAAGAATATAAATCTGAAAATATAGAAACTAGTAAATGATAAATGGAGTTTCTAAAATACAAAGAATTCAGTTTAGGGCTGATAGAAATTATGAAGGCATATATGGAGAAGAAAAATACTTTTCATACATACTTGGTAGTTTAATATATAAGGAATTTATTTAAAACTGAAACACACATATATACATATATGTATATATATATATATATAGTATGTGAGTATAAATATGAACACCAAAGTAGGAATCATACACATATAAATAAAAGTGTATGCAAGCCCCAAATCAACACACATAAAGTAACCACAACACATATAATGGTAAAGAACTTTCATAAATATGAATGTGTGGTTTGTATGAAGTGGAAGTGTGAACTATGTCTTATGATTGTTGTTTTTCTTTTGCTATGTGTGATGGTATGAAGTAGAACCTGCTCAAGAACAAGTTATTCAATTCCAAGACCAAGACTACCCATTTCAAGAGCAGCAAGAAGGAGGCAAGTGTCCTTGACCACTTTGATCCTATGCTAGGATATGTAGATAGAATTATTTGCATTGTCAAATGAAATATGAAACCCATGCTAGGAAGTTTCCCTAGAATTGCATTACCTTGTTTCCTTGAAGCTTGGGTTGGGATTTATTTTATCATGTCATTTATTATTATGCATATGCTTAGCCATGCTTAGAATGGGATATTTGGGATATGAAATCATCAGTTTATATTACCATACTCTTGAATGAGATATTGTGAGTTATGTAGAGGTAGGGATCAAGGCAAGTTGAATGTTTTGGTTGTGTGCTGGGTGCACGAGACTTGGGTTTGTGTTTAGTACTTGCCTGGATCCTAAGGACCGGTTCATGGAGCATGTAACCCGGCTTTACAGTGCCAACCACATGCTGAGATGGGGCAGCTTGGCCAATTAATTAGGTGTATCCCCGGCGTAGTATGGGTGTGTTGGATGGTGCGGGGAGTAGGTGTCAGCTGGACTACCATATGAACCGCAAGGCTCAAGAGGGGGCCACTGCAGCGGGGTTGGAGCCTCTTGTATGCTGTTAGGGGTGAAACCTCAGTGGGCCCACGCTCGTCGGGAATCCCTTTGTAAAGGCTTCGTAGTGATCTCTTGGCCACACACCTGGGAAGTGTGAATGTGGATCGTAGCCACTGGCATAATGGAGGTTCTTTTAGTCCACCCGGCAACGGGGGATGAAATCACTACTTGTGGGTACAGTGGTACAAACTCTGCAGAGTCAAAACTGTCTTGACAGCCGTGCTCACGGTTAAGAGCGGCCTGGACTTATTCATGATTAGAGAATTGATGGTTTTGGAAGTTAAGCGGGGAGCTTAACATGGGAAATGATGTTATGGTTATTGGATTATGATAATGGGTTGGGAGATTGGGACCATTTCACCTGTGTAGTAATGTAGGTGCTTAATAAGCTAAGGTGATAGGTATTAATTGCGTAGTGCTTTAACCATGAGTTCAACCTCTCCTTGTTCTAGCCATGCATGATATAATTTTCCCACACTTGCTGAGTACCATTGGTACTCAACCTTGCATATTTGTTGGTTTATATTGCTGCTCAGGTCAAGATAATGAGGTGGTGTATAATGACCAAGACTTTGGACCCGAAGAAGGTTTTTAGGTTCATGAAGACCCCCGGGCAACGCCTGTGATGGAGCCCTAAAGAATAATATTCCGCTGCTAGTTTATTTACTTGTGATGAACTTATTATTGTCCATCGAGACATTTACTATGTAAGACTTACTTATATTCGACACCTGGCTTGTAATAAATGATGCTTCACTATTTGTCATCACATGTATGAGAAAATGATCCTGGCATACATGTGGTATTCACTTGGTTGTTTCTTCGGAAAAACCGGGTGTGACAGAGGTGGTATCAGAGCCAAGGTTGCCCGTAGGAACGTGGACCTAGGTAGAAATGGACGTATTTAAGGGCCCTATTTTCTTAAAAACTATTTTCCAAAAGTATGGATGAAAAAGTGTTATCAAAAGAGTCATTTTCTTCATCCTACCCCAACTTTCATTCAAAAATAGGATTTTTGTTTGAAATTTTATCTAACCTAATTTTAAATTCTTTTGTTTTAGATGGTTCGCATGATTCGCACCGCTCGTAAATCCACGGGAGGGAGAGTTCCCGTAGTTGCCCTTGCTGAAAGAGGGGAGAGTCGTCCAGTGACGTACCTTTCCTACGGATTGGCAGTGGGAGATTTGTTGCGTCGTCTTCGACGTATGCTCGAAGCCGCCGGCAATACGGGCAAGCTCATCATCCACTATAACTCCACCAGGACCATCCGTGAGAAGAGGGAAGAATGGAGTTCGGAGATGAGGATTATACACGAGAATCAGCTGCTTAAGATCCACCACTCTCCAGCTTGTCGAGCAACACAAGTTGACGCGGAGAGAGATGTCACTTGGGAGGCCATCACCTGCCAGAGCCACATCTATCGTCGCCACTTGGACAAAACTGAGTACATGTATGTCCTCCAACGTGAGAGTGGTACCACGGAGTACAAGTACCCACCGGTGCAGCAAGGGACTTCCCATGAGCACATGGACTTGTGCTTGGAGGATGCTGCTATGCTCAGCACTCGACTGCAGGAGTGTCAACAAGAGCTTCAGGATGTCCGAGATACTCTGAAGGAGACGGAGGCATTGCTGCGAGCTTGCTTAAAGGCGAGAGAAAGAGGAGATGGGAATGAACTGTGTGTCACCGTAAGTGATCCATGGACCCCTGACTCCCCGGATCGCCGAGCGATCAGGCGTCGTCGCACTTCTCCACCAGCAGCCTCCCCACCCAAAGCAGAGTCAGAAGGTAGCCGAAATGAGGAGGAAGATCCCGAGGAGCCAGCTCAAGAGGATGAGTAGTGTAGAGTCTTTCCCCTAGCTAGCAAGAGGTCGAGTAGTCGAGTCGTTACGTAGTTAATGGTGTGATAATGCTTGGTGTGTGACGTGAGTTGTGGAAGCCATGAGCGAGTGTCCACAGCCTCGTCTTCAGATTGTTTTGCTTTGGTGTGTGAACCCACAGGAAATAATAGTGCATTTATTGGGTGTGAGATATAAAGCCCTCGTAAGATTTTAACCAAAACTTCAACACTTCAGAGTACAAACAAGTGAAAGTAGATACTAAATGCTTTCAAATTAACATTTGTTGATTCTACCAGATGGCCGGAAGAGGAAAAGGACGTGCTGCCAACCCCGCCAACAACAATGATGAGGCATGCAACTCTCATCTTTCTGGAGGCCAGAACCGGGGTGGTCGCCGTGAAGAAGTTGATCCTCTCCACCAAATGCTGGAGAATCAAAATCAGCTCATCCAGAACTTGACTCAAGTAGTGGCCAACTTGCATCAAGTTCCACCTCCACAAGCTGCACCACGCCAACCCAGGTTGAGTGAGTTTCTAGGAACTCAACCTCCAAAGTTTGCAAGTGCTGCTGAACCTCTGGAGGCAGATGATTGGCTGAAGACCATTGAAAGTAAGATGAGGATCATACAGTGCCAAGGGTATGAGAGGGTGCTGTTTGCCTCTCATCAATTGCATGGACCTGCTGCTGATTGGTGGACCGCCTACGTGGCCGCCCATCATGACCCTGAGAGCATCACTTGGGAAGAGTTCAAGCGTAGCTTCCGCAACCATTACATCCCAAGAGGTGAACTCAAAAACAAGAGGAAGGAGTTTTTGGGACTGCAGCAGGGAAACATGACGGTGAGGGAATACCTCACTAAATTCACTCAACTATCCCGTTATGCTCCACGAGACATAGAGACAGATGAGCAGAAACAGGATTGTTTCGTGGAAGGACTTACCGCAGAGATGCAGTGTGCAATGTCCTCCAATGAGTATGAAAGCTTTCAAAAGATGGTGGACAGAGCGTTTGTGGTGGAAAGGAAGCTAAAGGCCCTGGAAAATGAGAATAAGAGGAAGGCTGGGTGGACACATCAAGCCTCAGGGAGCAACGCCCGCCCACGTATGATGCAGCAACCTACGGGGCAGACGAGCCGTGCTGCGGTACCCTATTCAGCACCAAGAGGGTACAACCCAAACTACAGGCCTCCCGTAGCACCAGCACAGCCGCAACGTCAGTTTATGCAGCAGCCTCGCCCTGCATATCCACCTCGACCAGCAGTGCAAGGACCCCCAAACCAACCCCAAGACAACAAGGGCCAAGCATCTAAGATTGGGGTGCAATGTTTCAGCTGTGGTGAAGTGGGGCACTACGCCCATAAGTGTCCAAAGAAGAAGCCCACGCAGCCACAGCAGCAGAACGTAATGAGAGGACGGGTGAACCACGTCACTATGGAGGAAGCACAAGAGGCACCCGACGTGGTAGTTGGTAAGTTTCCTGCCAATTTACACCTTGCAACTCTACTGTTTGATTCTGGTGCTACCCATTCGTTCATTGCTCAAGGGTTTGTTAAGAAGCATGACCTAGCAACCACACAAATGAACCATATGCTAGCGGTAAATTCTCCAGGTGGAGAAATAAGGACAAGACAAGTGTGTCCCAAAGTGAACCTAGACATTAATGGGGTAGTATTTACCGCTAACCTCATAGTGATCGATTCACAAGGGATAGATATTATTTTGGGTATGGATTGGTTGACCAAACATAAAGGAATCATCCATTGTTCGACCAGAACGGTGGAACTAACTCACCCTAGTGGCACAAGAGTAAAGTTCATAACGATACACGAGCCTAGGAGGGACATTAAATTAAATCAAGTGGAGGTGAAAGTTGAGGAAATCAGGACTATCAGGGAATATCCAGATGTTTTTCCGGAAGAGTTGCCAGGAATGCCTCCCGACCGTGACGTGGAATTCGCAATTGAGCTAGTACCGGGAACAGCCCCGATATACAAGAGACCTTATCGAATGGACTCCAAGCAGCTAGAAGAGCTCAAGGACCATTTGAGAGAATTGACGGAGAAGGGGTATATTCGCCCTAGTTCCTCACCATGGGGAGCTCCGGTAATATTTGTGCCCAAGAAAGACGGAACCCAAAGGTTATGCGTGGATTACCGTGCCTTGAATGAGGTAACCATCAAGAACAAGTACCCATTACCCCGCATTGAAGACTTGTTTGATCAGTTGAGGGGAGCTTGCGTGTTCTCGAAAATTGATCTCAGGTCGGGATACCACCAACTCAAGATAAGGCAATCTGATATTCCCAAGACAGCTTTCGTATCTCGGTACGGACTGTATGAATACACTGTCATGCCTTTCGGGCTAACCAATGCCCCGGCATATTTCATGTACCTCATGAACAAGGTATTCATGGAATATCTGGACAAATTTGTGGTGGTTTTCATAGATGATATTCTCGTCTTCTCCAAAGATGAAGAAGAACATGAGAAACATCTAAGGTTGGTGTTACAGAGGCTGAGAGAACACCAACTATATGCCAAGTTGAGCAAGTGTGAGTTTTGGCTAAAGAGAGTTCCCTTTTTAGGGCATATAATCTCGGAGGGAGGAATCTCCGTAGATCCCGCCAAAATCGAAGATATCCAGAAATGGAAAACCCCTGAAAATGTCGGAGAAGTTCGAAGCTTTTTGGGATTGGCTGGATACTATCGACGGTTTATTGAGGGATTCTCCAAGATCTCGAGACCTCTCACCAAACTGTTGGAAAAAGGAATCACATTCACCTGGACGCCACAGTGCGATACGAGCTTTCAGGAGCTAAAGAAGAGATTGACAACAGCCCCAGTGTTGGTTATGCCAGATATGCAGAAGAATTTCACGGTGTACTGCGATGCCTCTGGAAACGGGTTGGGATGTGTTCTCATGCAAGAGGGACATGTCGTGGCATATGCATCCCGGCAGCTTCGGAAGCACGAGAAGAACTATCCTACACATGACTTAGAACTAGCTGCAGTGGTACACGCGTTGAAAATTTGGCGGCACTATTTGATGGGGAAGAGGACAGAGATATATTCGGATCATAAGAGTTTGAAGTACATATTCACACAACCAGATCTCAACCTTAGACAAAGGAGATGGTTAGAGCTAATCAATGACTTTGATGTAGGCATCAACTATCATCCCGGGAAAGCAAACGTCGTGGCCGATGCCTTGAGTCGGAAAGCGCAGGTCAATAAGTTGAGCTTGAAGGATATGCCTGCAGAATTGAAGGACGAGGTTATAAGGCTCAATCTATGTCTAGTAAATAGTGGTGAAGCCATCGCCATGGAAGTGGACTCCACACTTGAGCGAGACATACGCGAGGGACAAAAGAATGATGAGAAGATACAAGAGATCAGACAGCTCATCAAGGAAAATAAAGCTCCTGGTTTTAGAGAGGATGAACAAGGAACGGTGTGGCACGGGAAAAGGATCTGTGTGCCAGAAGTAAAGGAGATTCGTAAATTAATTTTGAAGGAGGCTCACGATTCCGACTATTCCATTCATCCTGGGAGTACGAAGATGTATCAGGACCTCAAAAGCAGGTATTGGTGGTATGGCATGAAGCGAGATGTCGCGGAACATGTTGCCCTATGTGACACATGTCAGTTGGTGAAAGCAGAACATCAACGACCCGCGGGATTACTGCAACCACTCAAAGTGCCTGAATGGAAGTGGGAAGAGATCAGCATGGATTTTGTCGTGGGATTGCCTAGGACCCAGTCCGGGTATGATTCAATATGGGTTATTATTGATAGGCTAACCAAGGTAGCTCATTTCATTCCGGTGAAGGAAAGCTACAGCGGAACCAAATTGGCAGAATTGTACATGTCAAGGATTGTGTGTTACCATGGAGTGCCAAAGAAGATAGTGTCGGACCGAGGGACACAGTTCACCTCGAGGTTTTGGCAAAAGTTGCATGAAACCATGGGAACCCATCTGAATTTCAGCTCTGCCTATCATCCCCAAACTGACGGGCAGACGGAGAGAACCAATCAGATCCTTGAAGATATGTTAAGGGCATGTGCACTCAAAAACAATAGGAGTTGGGACAAGAACTTACCGTATGCGGAGTTTTCCTATAACAACAGTTATCAAGCTAGTATGAAGATGTCACCATTTGAAGCTTTGTATGGAAGGAAGTGCAGAACTCCCCTATTTTGGAACCAAACAGGAGAAAGTAAAGTGTTTGGTCCCGAAGTGCTACAAGAAGCCGAGGCAAAGGTGAGGGAGATTCGCAACAACTTGAGGATAGCACAGACACGCCAGAAGAGTTATGCTGATGTACGAAGAAGAGAGCTCGTTTTCAACGTGGGAGACTATGTTTACCTCAAGGTGTCCCCTATCAGAGGACTTCGTCGGTTCAAGGTGAAAGGGAAGTTGTCACCTCGATACATCGGACCCTTTCAAGTTTTGGAAAGAAAAGGCGAAGTGGCGTACCAACTAGAGTTGCCGGTTCATCTGTCGGACGTGCACGATGTGTTCCACGTGTCACAACTCAAGAAATGCCTGAGGACGCCTGAGGAGGTGTTACCCATGAATGAAGTGGATGTAGCTGAGGATTTGTCTTATGCTGAGCAACCATACAAGATTTTGGAGACAATGGAACGTATCACCAGAAATAAGAGAATCAGAATGTGCAAGGTACAGTGGAAGCATCACTCAGAGGAGGAAGCCACCTGGGAACGGGAAGATGAGCTTAAGGCACAATTTCCGGAATTATTTTCTTAGAAACACCAATCTCGAGGACGAGATTTCTTTTAAGGGGGGTAGAGCTGTAACACCCCAAATTTTTAGTCAAGATTCAAATTTTGGATTTAGAACCATAAACCATGTTCAGAGGGGGATTTAAAAATTTTTGGACGTGTTGCATGTTTTGCAAAAATTCAAATTCAAACTGGAATTCAAATTAGACTCAAAACAGAAAAGAAATGGAAAAAGAAAAAGGAAAACCGGAAAAAAACTGGCCAGTGGGCCGAAACCTCAGCCGGCCCAGCTAACCCCCGCGCAGCCCGCCCCGCGCGCGCCGCGCTGCCCCTCGCTGACGGGTGGGACCCGCCTGTCATCCCTAACCCCGCGACCCCGGACTTCTCCCCGCGCGCGCGCGATCGCAACCGATCGGGAAACCGCGTCCCGCAGCCGAATTCTGGAACCTGAGGACTCTAACTCGATCACAACAGAACCACCGCCCTTCCCCGGCTATAAAAACAACCGATCCGATCAGTTTTTCGCACGCGATCGCCGATTTTCACTCCGGTGAGCACCGAGACTTCGCCGGTGAATTCTGGCCGATCTAAGCTCGGAAACTCTGATCTAACTCGTTGGTCTTGATCCACCGCCTCCGGGGAACTTTGCAGGTGCAGAAAACCCGAAGACTTACGGTGCAAATCCAGCTCCGACGAGCTTCGCCGTGGTTTTGCCTCGGACCTCGCCGCAGAGCACTTTCCAGGACCCCCGAGCTCGAGAAAACCCCCGAGGTGAGATCCCTGACCTCCCCTCTACCGATCTATGCCATGAGATCACAGTTTTAGGCAGAATTCTCGAGGATCCGAAACTTTCCGGCGAGATCGCCGCTTCCCGCCGCCGTGCGCCGCCGGCAGCGCCGCCCGCGCTCGATCAGAGCGACGTGGCCGCTTGTGCGCCGTTTATTTTAAATCGCACGGTAGACTTTAAAACCCCGCGTACCGGTTCGATGTTATAATCTCAGCCGTCGGTTTAAAATCAGACGGTCCACGTCAGCCCCGCGTTATAAAGACTGGAATTCTTACGTGCTACCCCCTGGGGTTCTCTGGAATTGAGAGCTAGCCCCGGAAACTTCAGATCTAGCCCCTGGAACTCCAGAAAATCATGTAAATTCATTTAAAAATCAGTTTTAGCCCCTGGACTTAATAGAAATTAAGAAAAACACCTCTGAAAAGTGTAGCTAGACCCCTGGAAATTATGAAAATGATATTATAGACCCTGTAATGGGGTGAATTCATTATTTTAGCTCTGTTTAGTATTTAATTTAGAAAATTTAATATGTAACTAGTGTTTAAATATTAAAAAGGGGGACAAACATAATTGTCAAATTTATTAAAAACTTTCTCAGTACTTAGAAAACTTTGGAGTGAGATAAAAATATATTTTTGGGCTGAAATAAATCTGTTTCATTTATTATTCACATTTAATAGTATAGGGACACATTTTTAAGTAAAGAATAGTTAAAGAAAAATAGGGAAAATAATTATGAAATAGTATACATCAGAAGCCAAGGTCAAAATATGATCCTAAATTATTTAGGACCAGAACCTAATCTGTTTAGGTAGTGTGTATTACTAATTTAATAATAAATTGCACAATTATGCATAAGAATATAAATCTGAAAATATAGAAACTAGTAAATGATAAATGGAGTTTCTAAAATACAAAGAATTCAGTTTAGGGCTGATAGAAATTATGAAGGCATATATGGAGAAGAAAAATACTTTTCATACATACTTGGTAGTTTAATATATAAGGAATTTATTTAAAACTGAAACACACATATATACATATATGTATATATATATATATATATATATATAGTATGTGAGTATAAATATGAACACCAAAGTAGGAATCATACACATATAAATAAAAGTGTATGCAAGCCCCAAATCAACACACATAAAGTAACCACAACACATATAATGGTAAAGAACTTTCATAAATATGAATGTGTGGTTTGTATGAAGTGGAAGTGTGAACTATGTCTTATGATTGTTGTTTTTCTTTTGCTATGTGTGATGGTATGAAGTAGAACCTGCTCAAGAACAAGTTATTCAATTCCAAGACCAAGACTACCCATTTCAAGAGCAGCAAGAAGGAGGCAAGTGTCCTTGACCACTTTGATCCTATGCTAGGATATGTAGATAGAATTATTTGCATTGTCAAATGAAATATGAAACCCATGCTAGGAAGTTTCCCTAGAATTGCATTACCTTGTTTCCTTGAAGCTTGGGTTGGGATTTATTTTATCATGTCATTTATTATTATGCATATGCTTAGCCATGCTTAGAATGGGATATTTGGGATATGAAATCATCAGTTTATATTACCATACTCTTGAATGAGATATTGTGAGTTATGTAGAGGTAGGGATCAAGGCAAGTTGAATGTTTTGGTTGTGTGCTGGGTGCACGAGACTTGGGTTTGTGTTTAGTACTTGCCTGGATCCTAAGGACCGGTTCATGGAGCATGTAACCCGGCTTTACAGTGCCAACCACATGCTGAGATGGGGCAGCTTGGCCAATTAATTAGGTGTATCCCCGGCGTAGTATGGGTGTGTTGGATGGTGCGGGGAGTAGGTGTCAGCTGGACTACCATATGAACCGCAAGGCTCAAGAGGGGGCCACTGCAGCGGGGTTGGAGCCTCTTGTATGCTGTTAGGGGTGAAACCTCAGTGGGCCCACGCTCGTCGGGAATCCCTTTGTAAAGGCTTCGTAGTGATCTCTTGGCCACACACCTGGGAAGTGTGAATGTGGATCGTAGCCACTGGCATAATGGAGGTTCTTTTAGTCCACCCGGCAACGGGGGATGAAATCACTACTTGTGGGTACAGTGGTACAAACTCTGCAGAGTCAAAACTGTCTTGACAGCCGTGCTCACGGTTAAGAGTGGCCTGGACTTATTCATGATTAGAGAATTGATGGTTTTGGAAGTTAAGCGGGGAGCTTAACATGGGAAATGATGTTATGGTTATTGGATTATGATAATGGGTTGGGAGATTGGGACCATTTCACCTGTGTAGTAATGTAGGTGCTTAATAAGCTAAGGTGATAGGTATTAATTGCGTAGTGCTTTAACCATGAGTTCAACCTCTCCTTGTTCTAGCCATGCATGATATAATTTTCCCACACTTGCTGAGTACCATTGGTACTCAACCTTGCATATTTGTTGGTTTATATTGCTGCTCAGGTCAAGATAATGAGGTGGTGTATAATGACCAAGACTTTGGACCCGAAGAAGGTTTTTAGGTTCATGAAGACCCCCGGGCAACGCCTGTGATGGAGCCCTAAAGAATAATATTCCGCTGCTAGTTTATTTACTTGTGATGAACTTATTATTGTCCATCGAGACATTTACTATGTAAGACTTACTTATATTCGACACCTGGCTTGTAATAAATGATGCTTCACTATTTGTCATCACATGTATGAGAAAATGATCCTGGCATACATGTGGTATTCACTTGGTTGTTTCTTCGGAAAAACCGGGTGTGACAGTAGCAGCGGCAGGGATTGCCCTGAGTTCACCACTCGGAGAGTTCCGAATCTCCTTAGGCACCCGTACATCTCAGCGTACAGTTATTTCCTGCAAAACAACTTGTGCAGTATCTGTGAGCATGAAGCTCAGCAAGACTGACCCGTCACCCTAGTCATGAAACTCTATATGATGGAAATAGAGGGCTGAATATAGCATTTTTCATAAACGTTGAACTTGAGCTAAAGGAGAGTCCTTACTTCCAGTTTTAATCAACTTTTATAGACCTCGCGCAACTTACATCGAGACTCCACAATCAAACAAGAAATGCTTCATCTCGATGTCACTTGCCCGAGGTGAAAGTAACTTTAGTGAACTACCCTAGACTCATACAGACCTTGCGCCATCAACGTCGAGACTCCACAATCAAACAAGAAACGCTTTGCCTCGACGCTTCTAGCCCAAGGTGGAAATTAAATTTAGTGAAGTGTTGATCGTTCCTCATCTCCATTATGAGGATTACCCACGAAGCATATTAAATATTCCCGGCTTATTACTATGTCACGACGCAGAGAACAATTATGCTCACTGCCGCGAGCGACGGTGATTGCAATCAAAAACACCCGGCTGACGCGACACGTACGCCCGTACTCGACGTTGCACACAGCAACCGTCACTGACGTCGTACGTGGCCACCTTTCACACGACACCCAAATGTCGAACCGGTCCCACCGACTGGGATTAAGTCTCTCTACGGCAAACCCACGTAGAGCAGACTTCTCTATCCTTTCAGCATCGGCATCAGACGGTGAGGTATGCCTCGACACCCAGGTTAACATGTTACATCGGTTTCCTGGGTCCCATATAGCCAGTATGCATCCGGTACACAACTCAAACTTGCCCAACGGGCCACACACGAGAACGGGCCTTAATCGACTCAGACATAGACTAGGCTCACAGGACCACGTCCTTGACCTTCCATCCACTGCCCGGTCTCCATTCCCACTATGAGGATCAATTCCCAACTTTTCCGATTGATCCCCCTAAATCCCCGTTCACGAGTAGGAATCTGCCCACTCGAGTTCTGCTTCTTTTAATCCATTTTTGTTGAGATCAGCAGTTATAATTAATTGATAACATATCCTACATTAAACTCCAGGATTTTCTGGGTCATGCATTTGGAGTGTCATACCACCTAGACTTAATGCAATAAACAAAATGCTAGACATAATAAGTGAATACAAATAGAAACTTGTAATGTTTTGACGCAAACCGGGGCTTGCCTTTGTTTTGCAGGTGACTTATATATATATGCAGTTAGTGAATACCACTTGGTGCTTGATCAACCTCTTTCCTCTTTCCTTGATTTCTACTCCGATGACTTCAACTCCTCCACGTAGATACTACACGTGATGAATATGCATATCGTTTAATTGTAAAGACTTTGCTACAAGTCCTAATAACAAGTTTTCAAAAACTGGAACTCTGTTTAAGAATTTAAAATGACACTGGTGCTAGTGGTTTAGGTTTGGATCTAAGCATATGATTAAAGGCTAAGTGGTTTTCCCCCTCTTCTATATTGATCACTTAAGGAGGTTAAAAAGAACAGGGGTGACCCAGGGCTCCAATGGGGCTGAGAATTTTCATGTGAGCTCCTTGTCACAAGAAAGTCCTCTGGCCCAAAAATTAGCACTTTTCATTGAGTGGTTTGCTCAGCATAATTTTCTAAGCAATTAAGCAAAGAAGAATTAATTCTGAGATCCCACCCATGTTCATGCAAAAATTAGTGAACCACAATTTCAATTATAGCTCATAGAGTTTGCATGAATTTTCCTAGAATTTTTGGAGCTAAGGAATGGCTAGAACTGAATTTCCAAGTTTTGGAAATTCTCTGAAATTGTTTTCTGTATTCATTTGAATACAGAAACTTAAAATCAGAATTAACCTAACTAAATTAACTCCAAATGAGTTGAGAATTTTACAGGTGTTCACTAATACCCTAAAGACTATTCTGGCAAAATTTGAGGATTTTTGGATTAACCAAACTCCCTCTAAAATTCTTTTGCTAGAAAGATTTAAAGAATTTTTCAGAATTAAATAAAGGGTTTCATACAAATTGGGTTCTACATTTGGATAGTACTCTATCAGAGGAATCCAACAAAATATGTTTCACAATTTTTGGATTCACCTACCCAAAGTTGTAGCTATTCAAAGTTTGAACTGAAAACTGAAATTCCCCAAAATGTTCAAATACTGGCTGTGGGTCCGGGGACAGGTGTCACGCGTCGGGGCAAGCCACAAGGGGCTACTGAGTATTTCCCGCGCCTCCAAACGCGATCCCCGCGCCACAGCCGATCAAAGACTAAAACATCCGTCGCTGACCTGCGGGACCCATCGGGTCATCTCCTACCTCCGGCCGAACAGAACTCGCGGCGGCGCCCTCCAACGAGCCTCACCGGAACGACCTTACCGGCCACCTCCCGGCCTCTTGCTTGCCGCCCCTCCATATTCTGACCTGCTGAACACGTTGGGAGGCTCGCCGGCGGCCATAGATCGCCGGAAAACCTTGCGCACCGGGGTCAGCGACGATTAGAGTTCCGGCGAGCCGGTGCAAGGCGAATTGTCCACCAAACGATCGATTCTTTGTCTCTAGAGCACCAGGGAAACGTGTAGCCGCTAGAATTGGCCCCCAAAACCATCAGCGAGCACTCTAACCCCATCGGCACCGTGCGGCCGACTTGGCCCGGAAATTTTTCCGTGGCAAAAACGTGGAATTCTCACCCTACCCTTAATTTCTCAACCTAGGATCGAGGGAGGAGGTACTCTAGCTATAGGGGAAACTTCTGTGCGAAGTGTGACGCAAAACCATCAAGAATCAACACCGAATTGCACAATTTCTTACCTCGGGGTCGTTTTGGCCGCCCAAGAGTAATTCCCGAAATTATCCTCCGAGGAGCAATGGCTTGGACTGAGCTTCGGGAAGGAGTAGCTAGGATCACCGGCACACCGCTGAGTGAGCTCGCTTGGGCTTGACATGCCGAGGTTCAGGCTGTCCACAGCGACCGGGCTCGTGTTCTTCACCGTTCAACACGGAAGCAATGACACTCTACCAGTTTTCGGTAGACACGAGCATGAGGCTGTGGTGAGACACTGCTAGCAATCTAGAGCACGCTTGGACAACGCTTTTTGCTGTGGAGCTCTTGACCCAATGGCAACCGGCGGTGGTGTGCGATCGGGAGAACCGAGCGGGCGCCGCTGCTTGCGGGAGGGCGAAAGAACAGAGCGATGCAAGCTACGGTGAAGAGAAGAATTCGTGTTGTGCCACACGCGTGAGAGATAAGGGCGAGGTGGGTCTCGGAACAGCAGGAGGTGGCGGCGGTGACCGTGGCCCGAGCTGCTCGGTGTCGCCCGGGGAGAAATTTCCTCGATGGAGTGAAAGACAGAGGAGACTTAGGGTGCAAGTCTAATAGCACTATGACTTGTGGGTCCCACTGCCCCCTTCTTATCCCATCTCATTTTTCTCACAAATATCTCCACAGTTTGACAAATAATCCATCCAAATGTTTAAAAATTGGAAACTGAGCTCATTTGACAAGTTTGGACAAATTCCATGCAAATTCAAATGTTCATTTGAATTCTTTGCACATTTGACTCCCTTTGGAAAAATGGGCAGCAAGAATTTTCAAAAATTAATGAAACTTTGCCTCCCCACTAATTTGGACCTAAGGAATCCAAATATGCCACTTGATCCTTGTGTTAGCTGCTGCAAACAATAGTTTGGACACAACAGTTTTGAATTTCTCATTGTGTCCTTCCCTCACTTGAAGTTTGAATTTACCTTTAGTCCATCTCTGATTTTTAAACCCTTCCCTTGCACTTGAGCTCTTCATCTCTGGGGTTTTAATCTACATGAGGTCCATCCATGCAGCAACCCTAAGTTTGTTTAGAAGAATTCTCACCAATGTTATCATATGTGGGAAAAAGTTTCAACTAAGCCCCTTTTTCATACACATGACTCCAACCTTTGTGCAAACTCATGTTTCTTTGTATTCACATTTTTGGGACCTTTACAATCCTCCCCCCTTAAAAGAATCTCGTCCCGAGATTACAAAAGAAAGATGAGATGGAAGGTAATTACAACAACTACGACAGAAGTTCCGGATAGTTCCTGTGGAGGTAATCTTCACTTTCCCACGTCGCTTCTTCCGGTGTGTGATTACTCCACAGGACTTTGTAAAATTTCAAAGCCCGATTTCGAGTGATCCGGCTCTTCTCGTCGATAATCTTGATGGGCTTCTCGGTGTAGGTGAGGTCCGGTTGTAATACTTCCATGTCTTCCGAAAGGATGTCCGTTGGTTTCTTCAAACACTTTCTCAAGTGTGAGACATGGAAGATGTCGTGGATGCCCGATAAGGATGGCGGCAGCTCCAAACGGTAGGCTACCGGCCCACACCGTTCTGTAATAAGGAATGGACCCACAAAGAGTGGCGCTAGCTTTCCCTTGACCCCAAATCGATGAATTCCCTTCATCGGTGATACTCGGAGATAGACGTGATCTCCGACTTCAAAACTCAAGGGTCGGCGTCGCTGGTCCGCATAGCTCTTCTTGCGAGATTGAGCGGCCCTGAGGTTCTCTTGAATCAGCTGGACTCGCTCTTCGGCATCTTTTACAAGATCAATGCCGAAAATCACCCTCTCGCCAGATTCACACCAATTGAGTGGTGTGCGGCACTTCCTGCCATAAAGTGCTTCATATGGTGCCATTTTAATACTGGATTGGTAACCATTGTTGTAAGAGAACTCTGCTAATGGCAAATGGTTATCCCAGTTCTTTCCATGATCTATGGCACATGCCCTCAGCATATCCTCCAGAATCTGGTTCACCCTTTCAGTTTGACCGTCCGTCTGGGGATGGTATGCTGAGCTTCTGATTAACTTTGTTCCTAGAGATTCATGTAGTTGCTCCCAGAAACGAGCAACAAATATTGAACCTCGGTCCGATATGATGGTCTCGGGGACTCCATGTAAGCACACAATCCTTGAAAGATACAACTCTGCATATTGTCTAGTTGAAAATCTTGTACTCACTGGGATGAAGTGGGCTGATTTTGTTAAGCGATCAACAATCACCCAAATGGAGTCATGCTTTCTGGACGTGAGAGGTAGTCCAACAATAAAGTCCATGCTGATGTCCTCCCACTTCCATGCCGGAATACTTAATGGTTGTAGCATTCCTGCCTTCTTTATGTGGTCAGCTTTGACTCGCCGACATGTATCACACTCGGATACATACTTGGCAATTTCTCGCTTCATCCGAGTCCACCAAAATTTTGTCTTCAGGTCTTGATACATCTTATTGCTCCCTGGATGTATCGAATACTTGGACATATGAGCTTCATCGAGGATTTTCTTCCTTAGCTTCAGGTTCCGGGGTACCACGATACGGTTGTTAAACCATAACACACCTTGTTCATCTTCCCGGAAACACTTCATTTTATCCTCATTGATTCTTGCCCGGATTTTCCGCATTCCTTTATCCCTCTTCTGGGCTTGTACAATCTCTTCTCTAATGGTAGGAACCAGAGCAAGATTATACAACGCTCCATACGGAATCACCCGCAAGCTTGGTTCTTCATTCTCATCCGGAACAACTGACACGTTATTCACGTGGGATTTACGACTGAGTGCATCAGCCACCACGTTAGCTTTGCCCGGATGATAATGGATCTCGAGCTCATAGTCTTTAATTAATTCCAGCCATCTCCGCTGCCTCATATTAATATCCTTCTGAGTGAATATATATTTGAGGCTCTTGTGGTCGGTGTAGAGGTGCACTAAATTTCCAAGTAAATAGTGCCTCCACATCTTCAACGCAAGCACCACCGCAGCAAGCTCTAGGTCATGAGTGGGGTAGTGCTGCTCGTGGTTGCGGAGTTGACGAGACCCATACGCGATCACGCGTCTATCTTGCATCAAGACGCAGCCAAGTCCAATGCCTGAGGCATCACAATAAACATCAAATGGCTTTGTTGTATCCGGTTGGGCTAACACCGGTGCCGTTGTGAGATGTTTCTTCAATGTTTGAAATGCCTCTTCACAGGCCTCTGTCCACACATACTTGCTGCTCTTCTTCAGCAACTCTGTCATTGGTTTAGCCACCTTCGAGAAGCTGGGAATAAATCTCCGATAGTAACCCGCTAGCCCCAGAAAACTGCGGATTTGATGAACAGATGTTGGAGACTCCCACTTCAAGACTTGCTCAATTTTAGTTGGATCCACGGCCACACCCTCTGCTGAAATAATGTGGCCTAAGAATGGTACTTTGCTGATCCAAAATTCACACTTGCTGAATTTGGCATACAGCTTATGTTCTCGTAGGCGTTGGAGCACGATATGGAGATGTTTGGTGTGCTCCTCCTCCGATTTGGAGTATACGAGAATGTCATCGATGAAAACCACGACGAACTGATCCAACTCTGGCATGAATACAGAATTCATGAGATACATGAAATGTGCGGGTGCATTTGTTAGCCCGAAAGACATGACTAGATACTCATAGAGCACGTATCTAGTTGAGAAGGCCGTCTTCTGTATATCCTCCACTCTGATCTTTATCTGATGATAACCATACCGTAAGTCCATCTTGGAGAATACCTTGGCACCCACTAACTGATCAAATAATATATTGATCCGCGGCAACGGATATTTATTTTTGATCGTCACTGCATTCAGAGGCCGATAATCCACACATAATCGAAGTGACTCATCCTTTTTCTTCACAAAGAGGGCTGAACAGCCCCATGGCGATGAGCTTGGTCGGATGAACCCTTTGTCCATTAAGTCCTTTAGCTGTTCTTTCAGTTCCGCTAATTCCTTCAGAGACATTTTGTACGGCCTCCGAGATATTGATGTGGTTCCCGGTGCTAACTCGATCTTGAATGCCACCTCCCTCTCAGGCGGCATCCCTGGAAGATCGTCGGGAAACACATCTGGGTACTCACGAACCACTGGAATATCCTCCAGTTTCGTGGTCACACTGTGGTACACCACGGGATTTTTAGAATCCACGGCTTCAAGTATGAGCGTTTGTAGACCGTAGATTGGAGAGTCCAAACTAACAATCCGTGGACCAATATCAAGAACAGCCCCATGGTAGTTCATCCACGCCATTCCTAGAATCACGTCGATCTTCTGCCCCTCTAACACAATGAGGGTGGTGGGGTATAAGTTTCCACCTAAGCACAAGGGTGCTTTGATCACTACTTCATTAGCAGCTATATTTCCACCCGGTGAGCGGATAAGATAGTGATCCTTCGGTGTAGAGGTGGAGAGCTCAGCTTTGCACACAAACAACCTGCTGATGAAATTGTGTGTAGCTCCAGAGTCAAATAAAATTAACACCGGCAGTCCATTGAGGGGGAACATTCCCGCTAGTACAGGTGCCCCATCTGGCACATCCTCTAGAGCTGTATGATAAATGCACCCGGATTTTGGTGCTGTTCCTTGAAGCTGAGCACGGGGTTGATTTATACCCCACCCCGGTGAAGTTTCCTTGTGGCGTATCCTTTCTGGACACTTTCTGCTGATGTGACCCAAGTACCCGCACGTGAAGCGCGGTTTCTCAGCCGGTTCCTGGTTGCTCTGTGCATGGACATTAGTGGTATTCTGCTGTGGCAAGAACACTTGAGGGGCAGAATAACGTGGCTGCATATACCGTTGTTGCAGCTGTCCCTATTCAGAGTATTGGGACGATCGACTGGAATATTTCTGGAGTCGTCAAGCTGGCTGTATCAGCTGACAGTTCAAGGTACTGTCTACCACCCTGTATTTCTGCGGAGCACCACTGCTACTCTCCGGTGGTACATGGTTCTTTCTTTTCTCAGCCTGAACTTCCCGTTGAGCATCTTCAACCATGATGGCAGCACTCATCAATTCGTTGAAGTTCTTTCGGTCAGTTAAAACGAGTCTCTCCTTTAGCTTGGGATTGAGACTGCGGAAGAACCATTCACACTTTTGTGCTTCGGTGTTCACATGTTGAGGCGCATACTACGCCAGCTTGTTGAACACTCGCGAATGCTCGTATGCACCCCTCCCTCCTTGTTTTAAGGCCAGAAACTCCTCGAGTTTCTGCTGAATTATTCCGGAAGGAACATGATACGCGAGAAACGCCTCCTGAAATTCTGCCCATGAAACGTCATGTCCATCTGGTAAGGAGGCGAGTTGATTTTCCCACCATGCACTGGCGGACCCGTGAAGTTGTTGCGCTGCGTATAAAACCTTCTGCTGTTCGGTGCATTGAAGCAACCCGAACTTAGATTCAATGGTACAGATCCAGCTATCCGCCACCATAGGATCCTCGGATTCAATGAAAACCCGTGGTTGAGTTGCCAAGAACTCAACATAGGAATTCAGTTGCGGTTGGCGCAAGTCTTCGTCTTGACATCCCCCTTGGCGGGATGTATTCATCACCAGGGTGCGGAGCAAGTCGGTTCGCTCATCGCTTGCACCCGTCATGGCGGCCAGAATGTCCGCCATTGTGACCGTGGGTGAAGGTCCTGTGGGAGGTTGCTGTTGCGGAGCTCGCTGCTCCCGCTGTGGAGAGTTATCACCACAACCATCACTGGAACCACCCACCTCACTCATGGAACAAGTTCGCACCATTCTGCAATTGCAAGAGTTCATTATCAGTCCAACACTATCACTTGATTTATTCCATAAACAAAGTAGTGCAACACTGATAATGAAACCTCAACATGTAAACAAAATGATTCAGGCGCAAACTGATGTATCTACAGCAAGGATTTACAAGCCGACTGATTGGTCCTCAAACAGATCAAATTCTGATCCAGTTAAAAGCACTTTCGTAACTCAAGTTAAATATCAAAGTTAAAGTTAACTTTAATATCTTTCCAACGAGTATCCATATGCCTTCGGATCATATCTAGATTAACAGTTATGATTGTTCAAAGTTGATAGAATTTCTGGATAAAATTTGCCAGCATCTCCTTTGTATGTGGCTACTTTATCACAGTTGTATATGGAAATACAGTAAGAATCTGAGCAAACTCTGAACTACAACAATGTTGCACACTTCATAACCATTCCAATGGTGTATCATAGGCTCCTTAAGGATTTTTCTACAGGAAATTATGTCTTAAAAACAGAAAGGTCCAGAGAGGCTTTTGGTACCGTCCTGGTTTTGAACAGTTTGCCTTCAGCTGGACTTTTCACCCACTTAACGTGTGATTCTGCTCTGGAGGCCTACAAGGAAGTTGTAGAGCACTTGAAAATCTTATCAGAACTGTATCATACACCTTATTTGGGTCAAGCTACTCAAGGTTATGCTCTGTTAAAGTCCAGCAAGAATTTCTGCCAGAAGCAGAGCACTCTGTTTTTGAAATCTTTACAACCTAGACACTCTCTCATTTGAATCTTAGTTCAAAATAAGAGTTCAGTAACTAATATTTGTTCCAAACTTCCATTTTTAGTTGAAAGTTAGCTCATGACTCATTTCTTCATAGGGAAGAGGTTATTAAGTTTAGTACGGCGTCGATGCACCGTAAGATCAATATCGGTACTACGTTGCCTCTCCAAAAGAAAATCCTAAACCGGCTTATACCGGCATATACGTATGATCAGTGGCACTAAGACGGTCTCTCGCACACGTGTACTACACGGGATACATACGTGGTTAGTACCTGCAGAATAACACTCAATAGTGGTGCACTCAAAGTTTTTCTCATTTCAGGCAGTTCTATAATTGAAAGTAAATACAAACGCCCGTATCATTGTCATACGGCCGTCCTTGAGTTAAGTCACGTCTCAAGGTACGTGATCGTGTTTCAACACCACACGACGGGGAACCCGAGTATGTCATGAACGGGTCGTCACGGTTGGGAATGTTCTCAACCCAACGGATACCACCTACTGCCCTGCAGGGCACGCCGATGGCAAGCGCTGCGTATGTCCTCCTGGGCTATTTCCAGACAAACACACTATCGCGTTACTGACCACGTGATGGGGTCTCCACTTACTTGCCTAATGCACGCTAGGGATCAGCGTTTCATATGAGCTCAGGAACATGAAGAGTCCAAGAGTTCACATTAACGTCTCACACCAAGCTGTGAGACCTAGCCCTGAACCACTTTCCTCGTCAGGGGAGCTAATCGAAATTGAACCGCTTTCGGTGGCGTTCCTTACCATTCTTACCAGAACGTAGGTGCGTCGTTACATAATCAAAATTCAGAATTATAACAAGTAAGTTAGTTCTGCCACTTTAAGTAACTATACTACTATAGTCCTTATGTGGGCCTAATACCGTTTCCTCACCGTATCCTAAGTTTTTGTTGTAATACGATCCTTATTCCGTGTGCCATTACCAATGCGGCTCTGATACCACGCTGTGGGGACCCCGCCGTCCCGATCATTCACGGGGACGGGACACCTCGCCCGGGAATCGCATTGGGTGGTGCCGTGCGATGCGGCACCCAACAGCACACATAATAAAGCATCATATTACATATAACAAGCGGAAGCTTACAAAGTGTTGATTTTAACCATACTTCTCAAAATAAACTACAGCGGAAGACTATTACAACTCACGTCTCATATCTATGCTAAGCAACAGAGAAGGTGTCCAGCCCGCGGAACCTTCTCACTAGCAACACTATCACAGTAGCAGCGGCAGGGATTGCCCTGAGTTCACCACTCGGAGAGTTCCGAATCTCCTTAGGCACCCGTACATCTCAGCGTACAGTTATTTCCTGCAAAACAACTTGTGCAGTATCTGTGAGCACGAAGCTCAGCAAGACTGACCCGTCACCCTAGTCATGAAACTCTATATGATGGAAATAGAGGGCTGATTATAGCATTTTTCATAAACGTTGAACTTGAGCTAAAGGAGAGTCCTTACTTCCAGTTTTAATCAACTTTTATAGACCTCGCGCAACTTACATCGAGACTCCACAATAAAACAAGAAATGCTTCATCTCGATGTCACTTGCCCGAGGTGAAAGTAACTTTAGTGAACTACCCTAGACTCATACAGACCTTGCGCCATCAACGTCGAGACTCCACAATCAAACAAGAAACGCTTTGCCTCGACGCTTCTAGCCCAAGGTGGAAATTAAATTTAGTGAAGTGTTGATCGTTCCTCATCTCCATTATGAGGATTACCCACGAAGCATATTAAATATTTCCCGGTTTATTACTACGTCACGACGCAGAGAACAAGTATGCTCACTACCGCGAGCGACGGTGATTGCAATCAAAAACACCCGGCTGACACGACACGTACGCCCGTACTCGACGTTGCACACAGCAACCGTCACTGACGTCGTACGTGGCCACCTTTCACATGACACCCAAATGTCGAACCGGTCCCACCGACTGGGATTAAGTCTCTCTACGGCAAACCCTCATAGAGCAGACTTCTCTATCCTTTCAGCATCGGCATCAGACGGTGAGGTATGCCTCGACACCCAGGTTAACATGTTACATCGGTTTCCTGGGTCCCATATAGCCAGTATGCATCCGGTACACAACTCAAACTTGCCCAACGGGCCACACACGAGAACGGGCCTTAATCGACTTAGACATAGACTAGGCTCACAGGACCACGTCCTTGACCTTCCATCCACTGCCCGGTCTCCATTCCCACTATGAGGATCAATTCCCAACTTTTCCGATTGATCCCCCTAAATCCCCGTTCACGAGTAGGAATCTGCCCACTCGAGTTCTGCTTCTTTTAATCCATTTTTGTTGAGATCAGCAGTTATAATTAATTGATAACATATCCTACATTAAACTCCAGGATTTTCTGGGTCATGCATTTGGAGTGTCATACCACCTAGACTTAATGCAATAAACAAAATGCTAGACATAATAAGTGAATACAAATAGAAACTTGTAATGTTTTGACGCAAACCGGGGCTTGCCTTTGTTTTGCAGGTGACTTATATATATATGCAGTTAGTGAATACCACTTGGTGCTTGATCAACCTCTTTCCTCTTTCCTTGATTTCTACTCCGATGACTTCAACTCCTCCACGTAGATACTACACGTGATGAATATGCATATCGTTTAATTGTAAAGACTTTGCTACAAGTCCTAATAACAAGTTTTCAAAAACTGGAACTCTGTTTAAGAATTTAAAATGACACTGGTGCTAGTGGTTTAGGTTTGGATCTAAGCATATGATTAAAGGCTAAGTGGTTTTCCCCCTCTTCTATATTGATCACTTAAGGAGGTTAAAAAGAACAGGGGTGACCCAGGGCTCCAATGGGGCTGAGAATTTTCATGTGAGTTCCTTGTCACAAGAAAGTCCTCTGGCCCAAAAATTAGCACTTTTCATTTAGTGGTTTCCTCAGCATAATTTTCTAAGCAATTAAGCAAAGAAGAATTAATTCTGAGATCCCACCCATGTTCATGCAAAAATTAGTGAACCAAAATTTCAATTATAGATCATAGAGTTTGCATAAATTTTCCTAGCATTTTTGGAGCTAAGGAATGGCTAGAACTGAATTTCCAAGTTTTGGAAATTCTCTGAAATTGTTTTCTGTATTCATTTGAATACAGAAACTTAAAATCAGAATTAACCTAACTAAATCAACTCCAAATGAGTTGAGAATTTTAAAGGTGTTCACTAATACCCTAAAGACTATTCTGGCAAAATTTGAAGATTTTTGGATTAACCAAACTTCCTCTAAAATTCTTTTGCTAGAAAGCTTTAAAGAATTTTTCAGAATTAAATAAAGGGTTTCATACAAATTGGGTTCTACATTTGGATAGTACTCTATCAGAGGAATCCAACAAAATCTGTTTCACAATTTTTGGATTCTCCTACCCAAAGTTGTAGCTATTCAAAGTTTGAACTGAAAACTGAAATTCCCCAAAATGTTCAAATACTGGCTGTGGGTCTGGGGACAGGTGTCACGCGTCGGGGCAAGCCACACGGGGCTACTGAGTATTTCCCGCGCCTCCACACGCGATCCCCGCGCCACAGCCGATCAAAGACTAAAACATCCGTCGCTGACCTGTGGGACCCACCTGGTCATCTCCTACCTCCAGCCGAACAGAACTCGCGGCGGCGCCCTCCGACGAGCCTCACCGGAACGACCTTACCGGCCACCTCCCGGCCCCTTGCTCGCCGCCCCTCCATATTCTGACCTGCTGAACACGTTGGGAGGCTCGCCGGCGGCCATAGATCACCGGAAAACCTTGCGCACCGGGGTCAGCAACGATTAGGGTTCCGGCGAGCCGGTGCAAGGCGAATTGTCCACCAAACTATCGATTCTTTTTCTCTAGAGCACCAGGGGAACGTGTAGCCGCTAGAATTGGCCCCCAAAACCATCAGAGAGCACTCTAACCCCATCGGCACCGTGCGGCCGACTTGGCCCGGAAATTTTTCCGTGGCAAAAACGTGGAATTCTCACCCTACCCTTAATTTCTCAACCTAGGATCGAGGGAGGAGGTACTCTAGCTATAGGGGAAACTTCTGTGCAAAGTGTGACGCAAAACCATCAAGAATCAACACCGAATTGCACAATTTCTTACCTCGGGGTCGTTTTGGCCGCCCGAGAGTAATTCCCGAAATTATCCTCCGAGGAGCAACGGCTTGGACTGAGCTTCGGGGAGGAGTAGCTAGGATCACCGGCGCACCGCTGAGTGAGCTCGCTTGGGCTTGACTTGCCGCGGTTCAGGCTGTCCACGGCGACCGGGCTCGTGTTCTTCACCGTTCAACACGGAAGCAACGACACTCTACCGGTTTTCGGTAGACACGAGCATGAGGCTGTGGTGAGACACTGCTAGCAATGTAGAGCACGCTTGGACAACGCTTTTTTCTGTGGAGCTCTTGACCCAACGGCAACCCGCGGTGGTGTGCGATCGGGAGAACCGAGCGGGCGCCGCTGCTTGCGGGAGGGCGAAAGAACAGAGCGATGCAAGCTACGGTGAAGAGAAGAATTCGTGTTGTGCCACACGCGTGAGAGATAAGGGCGAGGTGGGTCTCGGAATAGCAGGAGGTGGCGGCGGTGACAGTGGCCCGAGCTGCTCGGTGTCGCCCGGGGAGAAATTTCCTCGATGGAGTGAAAGACAGAGGAGACTTAGGGTGCAAGTCTAATAGCACTATGACTTGTGGGTTCCACTGCCCCCTTCTTATCCCATCTCATTTTTCTCACAAATATCTCCACAGTTTGACAAATAATCCATCCAAATGTTTAAAAATTGGAAACTGAGCTCATTTGACAAGTTTGGACAAATTCCATGCAAATTCAAATGTTCATTTGAATTCTTTGCACATTTGACTCCCTTTGGAAAAATGGGCAGCAAGACTTTTCAAAAATCAATGAAACTTTGCTTCCCCCTAATTTGGACCTAAGGAATCCAAATATGCCACTTGATCCTTGTGTTAGCTGCTGCAAACAATAGTTTGGACACAACAGTTTTGAATTTCTCATTGTGTCCTTCCCTCACTTGAAGTTTGAATTTACCTTTAGTCCATCTCTGATTTTTAAACCCTTCCCTTGCACTTGAGCTCTTCATTTCTGGGGTTTTAATCTACATGAGGTCCATCCATGCAGCAACCTTAAGTTTGTTTAGAAGAATTCTCACCAATGTTATCATATGTGGGAAAAAGTTTCAACTAAGCCCCTTTTTCATACACATGACTCCAACCTTTGTGCAAACTCATGTTTCTTTGTATTCACATTTTTGGGACCTTTACAGTGGGGACTTGACTCTTGCTTTGAAAGTTGCTTTTACTGCAGCAGTTTCCCAGGCTGCCACTACTGCACGTCGCAGCGTGCTACTGCACGTCGCAGCGCCTTGCCAGGAACCGCCGGGTTAGCCGCCTGAGGGGCTGACTTCTTGGCCCACCACTTCTGCAGGACGGCTTGGGCCCACTTGTCATCATCGCTAGGGCTTGGACCTGAGGGGTCCACCCCGAGCGGCGCATACGAAGCATTTTGAATCGGTTCTGGGAGGTTAAAAGACGATTCCCTCTGCATCGCAGGCTTCCCTTTGCACATCTCCCTACGCCTGAGCCTTCCGGATTCCTCCGCGTGGACAAGCTATCTCTGCCTTCCAAGCTCTTGCCTATTCGTCTCCGATGCCTTCCAACTTGCCTCCGCCGCGCATAGCCAGGACAAAAGATCGTGGGTCGGTGCGCAAGCTTCTTGGATGGCACTCAGAAGAACAGAGGCGTTGTCTTCGGTGGGGATCTTTCCCCCTGCATCTGGAGACAGGGGAGACGGTCTTCTTCGCCGCCTACACCTTGGCGGGGTTTGTCCCACCAATCTCCTCCTTCTTCGTGACTCTGCTGGAGACCTATGGCCTCCAGCTTCATCACCTTTCCCCGAACTCCTTCGCACTGGCCGCCGTCTTTGTGCACTTCTGTGAAATGTTCGTGGGGGTGCGCGCCTCGGTGACGCTCTTTCGGCACTTCAGGGGACCGGAGTGCCCCCGCGCCCTTCATTAGGGGGCGTCAGCTCATCGGGCAGCGAACCAAAGAGGCCTCGGGTCCTCCGTGCCGACAGGACTCCTCTTGACAGTGGCGGTCGGAGGAGCCCCAGGCGTCCCACACTCCTTCCATAGGTGGAGCTCCGTGGTGAGACGCCGGTGCTGCGGTGCCTGGGGCTGAGCCAGGGGCTCAGGCGCCTAGGTCGTCGAGTGTCCCTGCTGCAGGCTCTACAAGCGGTAGTGCCGGAGGGAGCGCAGCAGGGACTCATCCGGGGGCGCAGGCTCCCCGGGCTTCAGGTGCTCCAGGGGCTGGCACGACGAGCGGCGCCAGAGGTGCTGCCAGCGGGAGCTCCGCTGCTCTGTCTCCTCGGGGGGCTACTGGAGCACCCCCTGCTCCGCCGGTCCAGGTGCCTTCGGTGCAGGCCCCGGCGGCGCGGCAGGCTCTGGCGGCCCTGCCGCGGCTCGGAAGCCAGGGTTTAATGCCCTCTGGAGTGTTTGTGTTCCTTGGTAAGTTTGCACCTACCGGATCTTAGTACTTGCGTACTTATTTTCTTGTCTTGAGAGCTCCCTGTGCTTGCAGGGATTCTTTGGCTGCCGGGGACGCGCCTGTTCCCCGGCACCTCCGGTTTGCAGGGACCCAGCGCCACAGCGTCTGGATGCTGCGGCAGCTTCACCAGCCCCTGTGCAGGTCCAGATGTCTCCTCCTTCTGGCCCGGCGGAACCAGCTTCTGTGACGGCGGCGGCGCCCACTCCTCCTCCTTCGCCAGCTCGGGAGCCGGCGGCTGATGAAGACTTGGCTGAGCCGGCTGGCGGAGACCAGCCTTCGGATGCTGGAGCGGGAGGAGCTGATGCAGCTCCTCTGGCAGGCGACGAGCAGGGGCGCGTCGGGACTGGCCCTGTGTCAGCGCCGTCTTCTCCTGATCGGCGCATCGTTGTGGTCTCCGTGGAAGCTGCGGTGCCGGAGCCTCCTTCGTCGGATGACGATGTCATGGAGGTGGTCTGCGGTGAACCTTCGGCCTCTGCCGCCCCGCCGCCCCTGTCAGAAGCACTGGAGCTCGCCCAGTCCAGCGTCCGGCAGGTCCAGGCTGCGCTCGAGCGCGAGCGGGAGGCCTTGGCGGATGAGAGGGACCGCCTCCACGGCTGGGGGCGGCTCTTGAAGCTGCGGACCCGGGAGGTCGAGGAGGAGCTCGACGCCAAGCGGCCAGGCTCGATGCTGAGGAGGAGCTCCTCGACGTGCAGAAGAGAGCCGTCGACCGCCTGGACCCCGACACCTGGCAGATCATGCAGGAGGCCCGCGAGGCCTATGACAGTGTCCGGGCCCGCTCCAACACCAACGAGGAGATGCGCCTGTAGCTGGCGCGCTGCGAGTGTGCCGTCGCAGAGCGGGAACGCGCCACGGCGGCCAAGGAGAAGGAGGTCGCTGAGCAGCTGGAGGCAGGCGAAGGCAACCTGAGGGCCAGGACCGGAGAGCTGGAGCTCCGGGAGGCTTCCTTGGCCGAGAGGGAGGAGCAGGTTGCCCGGGGCCGCCAGGCGGTGCTGGACCGGGAGCTTGTTGCCGACTTCCGGGCGTCGGAGTTGGAGAGGATCGCCCGGGACTTCGCGGCGAAGTAGAGGAGGTTCGCCGAGGAAGGTCCTGGCACTCTGCTGGCGGCTCGGCAGGAGGTGGAGGGGCTCCGCGCTTCGCAGACCGTTGAGGCCCGAGCAGTCTGGGACTTTGTCGGCCAGGCGGAGTCTGCTCTGGTGCCTCTTGGCTTCAGCCCCGTAAGGACGGGGGCTCCAGCGCAAGAGGTGGTCGAGGCAATCCCGACGCTCGAGTCCATCGGCGCCAAGCTAGAGAGGTTTGAAGCCGTGGTCACCGACGAGCTCGAGGTTGAGGGGAGGAGTTTGGCGAAGGAGGTCGCCACGCACGTGCTGATGTGCTTCCAGAGCTGGACTCCTCTATCTCTCTGGAGCAGGTTGTGCAGGGCCCCGTCGCCGAGCAGGAGGAGGTCGCCAGGGCCGGAGTCGGAGACGTCGCCGCCCTCGTCGCGTGTAGGTTCCAGCGGGAGGCCGGGGACTCCTAGGCGCTCGCCCTTGTAGCTGAAGGGCCTTTGTATCTTTTGTTTGTTTGTGTGTCTGTAATCCAGCTCGTGGAGCTTTTTGAATGAATAGACTTTTGTCTTGTGTGCCTGTGCTTTTTGTCTTTTTTTCTTGGCTTGTCCTGCACGGGTCCTTAGATCCGTAAGGGCCCCAGGAGGTCTCCACCGATCTCGAAGCTTGCACAGACACCTTCCTCGGGCCCTTGTTGGCATAAGGACCGAAGGGGTCTTCGGAGCTCGCCCGCGCGGAGTGGGGAGGTCCGGCTCTTCTGGCCACATGGCAGGCCCGGAGCTCTCCCATGAGGAGAGGGGGTGCTCCGGCCCTGCTGGGCACGTGGCGCCTTCGGAACTCTCCACCACGGAGGGGTGGAGGTCCGGATCTTCTGGCCATGTGGCAGGCTCGGAACTCTCCTCTGAGGAGAGGGGGAGCTCCAGCCCTGCTGGACACGTGGTGCTTTCGGAGCTTGCCCCCACGAGGGGGTGGGGGGTGGTGATGGTCCGGCTGTCTTGGGTTGGAGTCGGAAGCTTCGGTCTTGAGAAGCCTTGGGACTTTAGTACCGCCGGGTGCTCCGGTCTTCCCTTGTGCAGTCCCCGTAATGGCCCCCTGGTAGGTGTGGCCAATGCACTGGGCACACCTACCACATTCCTGCAGGGGAGCTAAGGCCAGGGCCCCCCTGTCCGCCCGGAACACGCCTGTCGAAGTGTGTGGTCGACACTTCCCCCGGACCTGCTCTGGGCTGCCCGCGGAGGTTCTTTTTCGTAGGGGCTACGCACTTGCGGAGAGCTTAAGCGTTAGGGACGAGTGAGGGAGAAGCTTGACACGGCGAGTTTTACGTGGTTCAGGCCGCCGGAGCGTAAAACCCTACGTCCATGGTGAGCAGAGGTGCTCGCTGTATTGCTTGCTGCTCAGAACCGGAGTCCTGAGCTTGAGGGTGAGTGATGTCTAGGGTGCGAGTTGCTGAAGTGCGAACCCTTGCTAACGTTGCCTACCAGAGCCTTTTATAGTACAAGGCTCGAGTGGCTTACAAGACCCGACAGGTGGTCCCGGGGGGATTACCGTACCTGCAGTTATGTCAGTAGTTGTCTCTAGCGAAGGCTTCCGAGTCTTTGTTCTGCCGCCCTGTCCATGCCGCAAGCTAGTCGTAGTGGCTGATGACGTCGGGGGCGGCAGCGGATATCTTGTCGCTTGTTTATTGGCTGGCAGGTTCTGACACGGCGTGCCAGTCTGCGATGCGACTGGCCGCAACGGCACCTGACAGAGGCATGCTCCGCGTCTTTGCGTATTGGGAAGGCGCGGGCCTTGAATACCTTGTACGGGCAAGGTATGGTGCGTCTTTACACCTGCTGCCTACCGCGCGGGGGCAGGCAGCGCCGTGCTTCTGGCCACGTGGCGGGCCCAGAGCTCTGCTCTGAGGAGAGGGAGGTCCGGCCCCACGGGACACGTGGAGCCTTCGGACCTCTCCCCGCGGAGGGGGGAGGTCCGGCTTCTATCGGCCAAGTGGCGGGCCCGGAGCTCTCCTTTGAGGAGAGGGAGGTTCGGCCCCGCGGTACACGTGGCGCCTTCGGAGCTCTCCCCGCGGAGGGGGGAGGTCCGGCTGCTGCTAGCCACGTGGCGGGCCCGGAGCTCTCCTCTGAGGAGAGGGAGGTCCGGCCCCGCTGGACACGTGGCGTGTAAGGGCCTCAATTTTTGACAGACATTTGCAGTGTTCATCACCACACCACACACCTCATTTGAGGAAGGATGATGAACACAAATGAAGAGCAAGTAACAATTATCAACATGCTCATTAGAGAACAAACTCACACATTGCCAAAGTGGTATTTCACACATGTGATATAAGGGGGCTGGACGTATGAAAACTCCTATACATTGCTAAGGATGTCCATGCCAAGTTTCACCCAAATTCAAAACCTTTTTGAGATCATTTTGGGTATAGTTAGGAAGAGGGCAGTTTGAAAACATATTCAAATTCAAACTGTTTTTATCCCATGAATTTAAAAGTGGGAGGCATATTCTTACTCAGCACATTTTTGTGAGCTCACACACCAATTTTCACTCCATTCGGAGTTGATCTTGACATGAGCTAAGTGGGACAAATTCAAACTTTATTTGAATTCAAAACTGAACTTGTGTTGAAATTCCTTCAAACTAAACCCAATTTGAATTCTACTCAATTCAAATGGTTCATGGGTGAATAATTTGAATACCCAGGGTTATTTTTGGGCTTACTGTTTACAACAGTAATTAGGAGTGAATTTCAGAGGTTAAAAACCGGGTGGGTCCCACATGTCAGCCACAGAGAAGAAACAAACTGACTGAAACACAGCTCACTCGGTTCCCGGGTGCAGTGTGCGCGCGCCACCGGGGGGGCAGCCGGTGCCAGCTCCTGCTGCACGCCCCAAGCCGGAGACCAGTCACCGGGCTACTTATCCCCTCCCCGGTGTGCTTCGATCGTCCATTCCCCGAGCTGCCGACGTGCTCGACCTGTTCTTCCACTGCAATCGCCGCCGCTCAAGCTCACGCTTGATCAAGCCCGATCACTCGCGAGCACAGCCTCCTCCACAGCAAAATGGCACCGAGAGATCGTGAGCAACCTCCTAAACCCCATGTTGTCCAGTGAGCAAGCGTCCTCGAGCTGTACGAGGCGTTTCTCCGGCGAGCCGAGCATCGCCGCCGATCGGGCTCTCGTGGACAGCACAACACAGCCGCTGTCACGTCCTCTTCTCTACACAAGAAAGGTGCGTGATTGTATGTAGATGGAGTAGCCGAAAGCCGTTTGGCGATTGATCAAACCTCGGCCGAGAATTTCCAAGTTTACTCTTGATCAGTTCATAAGGACCGAGCTCACCCTCGGGTGAAATTCGTGCTCTATACACGAGGGCTGGATAAACTCGTTCCCTAGTAGCCTCTACGCATGATAACGCCCACGCTCGAACTGGAATTAGAGGAAACCATCAAGAATCGGCCGTGATATGGCCGTTTTCCCCGCCGCCATGACTAAGCACCTCGGCTCACCGTCGAGAGCCTAGTTGTCGGCATTTTTAGCTTCCACCCAGCCCTGGTCCGTGTTCCCCATGCTCTACTGATGCTCTCCGACCGATCCCCGGTCGATTTGGTGCACAGGAGAGAGAGACCGACCTCACCGGAACCCTAGCAGGTGCTGTCACCGGTGCGCACGGGTTTCCGGTCATCGCCGGCGGCCGGCGACCCCACCATCGAGTCCAGGGGGTCGGTATAGGGGCAGGCAGCGAGTTTCAGGCCGGGGGTGGCCGGGAACTCGATTCCGGTGAAGGTCACCGGAGACCGCCGCCACCGCGCAGATGGCGCGAGGAGGGGGACGACGCACTGTGTGCGGGGCCCACAAGCCAGAGTTTAAACTTTTTCCCGAATTTCAGTTTCAGTTTAAACTTCAAATCCTTATAACTTTGGCTAGAAGGCTCCAAATCGAGTGAACCAAATTTTGTTGGATTCAGCTCTCGGAGTACGTTCCAGCAAATCAAGTTTCACTTCATGAAATTCCTTATTTCTCCAGAATTAGTTCCTCAAATTTTAAAATGTTTGGAATTTTAACTGGAGAATCCCTTGGAGGAAAATCCTGAAATTTTGCTGGGATGTTCACCAAAATATCCCTAAACTACCATAAAAATTTCAGACCCATTGGAGCTCAATTAATCCACCTAATGGTGTGATTAGTGAAACTGTTCTTGAGAAAATAGAAAATGTTCAGAAACATTTTCAGAATTTTCTCTGAAATTGTTTAGCTCATATCTTTAGTTAGGAACTTCCAAATTAAGTGAGACCAACTCCATTAGAACCCTCTGAAAATCTAGTTTTCAGAAAGTCATAGTTTGTTTCATGAAAATCCTTAGAGCACCCTAAGAGTTCCAATTAAGGTCAAGGACATAATTAATTGTGGAGGACTCAAATGAGCTTTGCTGCAACTAAAACTTGACCAAGTCTCTGTTTAGGTTGTAACCAAGCCACAGTAAAAGTTTCAGTCATAGAGTCTGTCTAGTGGGACTTATAAGCTTCACAAGTTTAAAACTTAATACAAACACATTTAAATTGATACATATGTTTCTTCTAACATGTAGTCGCTAAGGTCGAGGAGGAACCCGAAGTCCTAGACATCGTTACTCCGGAGGAACAGCTAGCCTACGACCAAGAGCAGCAAGGCAAGCTCCGGTTTGCATTAACCTTTTTACAAATTTTTATTGTTTTGAGCACATACTTGTTTACTTTATTCCTTGCATTAGAGTCTTGTTTGGAAATCCAACTGCATAGCCAAGAAAACCATGGGTTGGGTTTAGGATTTCAAACCCCGTTAGCTACTGCAATGCTAAGATAGTGTAGGATTCGGTACAAGTCGAGTAGTTGGAACTACTCGCGAGCATAGGCTAGAGGCACTCGACTCGGGTAGTGATAGCACATGAAACACATGGCAAGAAAATGAGACCAAGCGGAGGGTAAGGGCAGCAGGACTTTGGGGCCTGTGTGCTGTAGCTCCGCTTGTGTCGATTGAGGACCGAGCCGTGTGCGGGCCTGTTGAACAAGCTAGAACAGTACCGAAGACCTACCGGCTATATGGGAACCGGGAAACTGATGTAACTCGGGTAGCTGGGTATTGAGGCATTGCCCGTCTTTCAGAGGGTAGGTTGAGAGCTCGAGGTGTAAATCGGCTGGCGGCACAGAGATGCGCGTGCAGAGACCTCTTGATCGGGACGATGGGACCGGTTCAATATTTGGCTGACGGGTGAAAGGTGGTTGCGTACGGCGTCCGTGATGGTTGTTGTAGGCAACATCGAGTACGGGCGTACGTGACGGGTTGTTCGGGTAACCCTGCAGGTGTAAATCGATTATAATCGCCGTCCCTCGCGGTCAGTGAGTACCACTTGTTCACTGTACCGTGACATAGAAAGAACATGCTAGTTACATGTTAAAATGTTGCTGATTGAAAGATGGACTCTGATTGTTAATGATATGCTGTAGTTTAGAGCTAACTAAAGTTCATTTCAACTTTGGGCAAAGTACATGAGAGAAATGCGTTTCTTATCTGATTGCAGCTCTCTCATGTACCTTAGCATAAGGTTCTCCATAACTGCTGCTAAAACTTGAAAGTAAGGTTCCACTAATTAGGCGAGTCCTTTGAAATAATTTTACCTCATGTACCCATAATCACCTCATGTAAAAGTTCCATGTTTAGGTGAGACGATTCAGTCTTGCTGAGCCTTCGTGCTCACTGCTTGTGTTTGAAGCTTTTGGAGGGTTCTATGAGGAAGGGACTCCCGAGGAAGAGACGGAACCCCAGGAGGGGAACCCCGTCGAGTGGGAGTCGTGCACGCCGCAGAGTTAGTGCAGCAAGTACACGTTCCAGGGCTGAACGTGGACTTGACGCGTAGTCTACGCCCGTGAGTGTAGACTGGACTTATTTTGTTGTAAACATGTTCATAAACTTGTTTATGTAATAAAATTTCGCTTCCGCTTTGTACCTTTGACGTGTGTTATCCGGTGCTGTGCAACGCAGCACCCCTCAGCGTGATCCTGGCTCGACAAGACCGTGGGGTCGTGTCAGCGTTGGTATCAGAGCTCGCTTGAGGTTTAACACAGTACAAAGGTCTTTTTTTTTCAAAAATCCAGTGAGGAATGAGTTAGTAGCCCGTATAAGGATGTTATTAGCATATAGAAAGTGGCATATTAACCTATTTGTTATGTCGTAAAATCGTGCATCACGGGACGTTCATGTCTTGGGGGGTGCACGTAAGCGCTGTCCACCAGTGCGCACAAGCTGAAGGGTGGAGCCCCACGGGTGGCAGGTAACCCGACCCGCTTTGATATCCTCTACGACTCTTCATGTCGTTTGGGGTATTCGAGCAACGTCTGTCCCTGGCGTGCGTGGTGCAATTTGGGAGACCCCATCACGTGGTCGGAAATGTGAACACGTAACTCAAGGCGTGTTTGGCTTGAGAACATCCGGGCGAGTGATGACGGCCAGGTGTACTAACTGTATGGATTCCGGGCTCGGTGTGCAGCTGAGTCTGATGATTGCTTGAGTTTCTGCAGGTAGCCTGACCACAAAACGGTGGACGTGTAGCATCCGTGTGTGAGTGACGTTTAGTGCCACTGAATTAACGAAGCCTGCTAAGTCCGGTATAGGTTTTTCTTTGTGAGGACGTAGTACCGACATAATCTAGTGACGCATCGACGTCACACCCAACTAAATGAACAACTTCATTGTTAAAACTTGAAGGTTTTGATCCAAAGTAGTAAAACTTGATGTAACTCCTTCCCTTGAACAGGATATTCAAAGTTAACAAGTTTTCAACTAAAAGGTTGTTAAGGACAGAGCACTCTGTTTTCAGCTGAATCAAGGCTGAAGTTAATCAGAGGTTAGAGGTTGAGTTCTTTCGAGGTTGGGTTCATATGATACATTTCTTGAAAGCTTTTGAAGAGCTTTACAACTTTTCTGTTGAGGTCCAGAGATGTTTCATCCCTTAACCACTCGAAAAATACAGTAGAGTCGAAACTGTCCAGAAAACAGGACAGAGTAAAGACTCTCTGTAGACTCTCTGTAAATTAAGCATAGCTTCCTGCATAAAAATCCAAAAATAGAAAATGAGGTAGTTCTGGAAAGATTATGAGATAGGTTACAACTTTGTAACAGAAAGTTTTGTCAGATTAGGAAAAGAATTAACTGGAATTTTTGGATTAAATCAGTACCTAAAGCATGGAGGTGCTGTCCAATTTTCTCCAGAAATTCTGTTAATTTGGAATCTCATAAATTTTGAACCATGACAGATCTTAGGCCAAGCAAATACTTTCTGGAAAGCTATTGAAGTTATATTTAACTTTGATGTTGAGCTCCAGAACTGGTTTTGCCTTTAACATGGCCTAAATCAGGTTGAACTGAAAACTGGTCAGGGCTGTCATGGGAACAGCAGATCAGCAGTCAAATTTGTTTAAAATTTGAACTATGTTTCCAAGTTTTATGGGTTCAATGACATATCTTATGTTATAACTCAATGGTTTACTGTTTAAATAAATATTTTACATTTCTCAAATATATTTTTACAGATGACAGCAGATAAGAAGTTGGAGAACGGGTGGGTGATGTCCCACTGTTCTCACCGTAGCGGCTACCCGGAAGCATTGTGGCAAATGCTCTAATATTTCGGGTACAATCAGATGCCGCAGTACTTCGCCAAGGAAGGAGGCGAAGAGGGGAACAAGACGTGGACGATCCATGTTGAAGTCCCTGCAGGACCTACGCCACCCGGTTGGGTGCCGTTCACCGTCACGGTGAGAGGAAGACAACCGGAAGGGATGTGGCAAGTGGCAGCCCGTGACACCATGTCACGTTTCTGCCAACTACACGTGCAGGCTATGGAGGGCACTCCATACGCGCTCGTTCCGGTGGAGGGACAGGCTCAGCATGTGTGGGAAGATAGGTACCTGGAGGCAACGGACTCGAGTGGCCCAAGGTACAACCCCGCGGAGGCGAACCTTAGCCTCCAGATGAGGGCGGGAAACGCCGTGATGGACAGCCAAGCTGTTCATACGGAGCATCTCGCCACAAAGCTCAAGGAGAGCACAAGCCGTGGAGATCATTTCGAGAGTTCTCACAGCGCACTCCGCAATGTGCTCCTTCCGACGATTAAGCGACTGAATGAACAGCATAATCAGTTGCATCGTCTGAAGAAGGCGAAGAGAAAAAGCCGTGTCGACATCGCGGCGTCACAAGAAGTGGTACAAAATCTGACCCAGCAGAACGAGGAACTTACTCAAGAGCGGGACGACGCTATTGAGGAAGGGCAAGGCTGGGAAGAAGATTATAACCAAGTCATGGACGAGGTGCATGCATTGCAGGACCTCGTACCTCCGGTGTTAGGCGTACCAGTGGTCTTGGGTCTTCCAGCAATGGGAGAACCCGGAATGGGAGAAGAGGTGGTAGATCCAGAGCCACCAGCAGAGGTACCGTAGGAGGACAACCCACAGGAGGTCGTATTCTACTCCGAGTAGGGGGTTACGGTTGCCATGTAGGGCAGCTAGGGTAGCGTAACCCAACTTTTGTAATCGGTGACATGTCGTGTAGACAGTAGCATATGTATAGGTAGTGACGACATGAGCACGACTTCTCGGAGATCCGAGAATAATGTATCTTGTATAAAGTTTATGCTTTATCAATATATGTGAATGTTGTGCAAATTAATCATGTGTCACTTCAATACCTACTGTTGCTTATGGAATTTTAAGTAAGACATGTGCTAATTGCTGCTGTTTTGAATTTCAGAATGACGCGTACTCGTGCCAACCCTGATGTTGGGGGTACTAGCCAAGGGGGAGAGACTTCCCAACAGCCTCCCGAGGACTCCTCGGGACAGCAGCAGCAACAGCAAACACCGCCACCGCCACTGCCAACGGTTACATTGGCCGACATCGTCGCGGCAATGGCGGGTTCACATCAGCAGCACACGGAGTTGCTGCAAACACTTATCGCCAATACGTCTCGCCCAGAGAGACGTCAAGATCGTGAGGAGCGCCAACAGAACTCCTACTCCGACTTCCTGGCTACTCATCCCCCAGTATTCTCAAGGGTGGATGAACATCTTGACGCGGACAACTGGCTCCGCACCATAGAGATGAAGTTCGGGCTGCTCCAGATAAGCGAGCAGCGCAAGACTCAGTTCGCAGTCCAGCAGCTCCAAGGATCCTCGAGCGCGTGGTCGGCCAACTTCTGTGCTTCACAGCCCACCGACCGAGTGATGAACTGGACGGAGTTCCGGACGGCCTTCAGGGCCTATCATATACCTCCAGGTTTAATGAAGAGGAAGACGCAGGAGTTCCTGCACTTGCAGCAAGGGAGCCGGAACGCGCTGGAATACTCCAGAGCGTTCAACGATCTCGCGCTTTACGCGTCATATGACGCAGATACTGACGAGAAGCGGCGGGACCACTTCTACCAGGGGCTTAACCCTCTCCTGAAGGACAAGTTGGCGATGTTCAATCGCGGCAGCCTCAACAACATTATTGATGCTGCGATTGTTCAGGAGGACTCCGGCAAGGAGTTAGCCGCGGCGGAGCGAAAGCGAAGCGCGCCGCAAAGCAGCGGAGAAGGAGACGGTCCTTCTCAGAAGTTTCGGATGGTGAATCGCCCACCATCAGGTCCACGCTGACAGCCACCACAGCGGTCGATGCCGTTACGCAGTCGGCCGTACTCTTCACCGGCATTCAGGCCGGCACTGCCAGTACCACCGCAACAACAACAGCAGCAGCGGGCGATGCCGCGTGCGTTTGCACCTCAGCAACGCATGCCGGGCTTTCGTCCCCCGAGCACTACACCAGCAACGGCCACATGTTACAAGTGTGGTCGTCCAGGACACTTCGCGAGCAGTTGCCCAGAGAGGCAAGGCGGCGGAGTGGCACCGCAGTTTCCAGGGAGGAATCAACACCGGAACCCTACTAATGCGCAGCGGGCAAACCCTAGGCCCGGCAGCGTCCACCAGCTTGCCATTGAGGACGTGCCGGAGGGCGAGCCAATCCTTGCGGGTATGTTCCAACTCCACCAGCATCCCGCTATAGTATTGTTTGATTCAGGCGCCACGCATAATTTTATTAGCCAATCTTTCATTGCTAAACACAGTTTGCCAATACTACCCACCGATAGTCCATATTTAATTTGTTCACCGGGTAGGAAGATTTCAGCAAGCGTAATGGTCTCCAAAGCACCATTATGCTTAGCGGGTAGAGTGTACCCCACGTCTCTCATTATCTTAGAGGGACAGAAGGTCAATGTCATCCTAGGGATGTCGTGGTTAACCCGCCACGGCGCTGTTTTAGACACCGTCCTTCGAGTCGTGCACCTAAACTCAGAGGTGCACGGTTCTCACTCATTATTTCTGGACAGTCCAGAAATAAAACTTCCAAGTGTCTATCAAGACACAACCATCAGATTGGAAGATATTCCAGTGGTCCGAGAATTCCCTGACGTATTCCCGGATGATTTGCCGGGGATGCCACCCGATAGAGAGGTGGAGTTCAAGATTGAACTTGCACCGGGAACCATGCCAATATCCCGAAGGCCGTACAAGATGGCGCCCAAGGAGTTGGCTGAACTGAAGACTCAGCTCACGGACCTTCTGGAGAAGGGTTTTATTAGGCCGAGCTCCTCTCCTTGGGGCTGTTCGGCATTATTTGTCAAGAAGAAGGATGAGACGTTACGGCTTTGCGTGGACTATCGTCCATTAGATGCCGTAACCATCAAGAACAAGTACCCGCTGCCACGGATCGGCATGTTGTTTGATCAGTTGGCCGAAGCAAAGGTCTTTTCCAAAATGGACTTAAGATCCGGGTACCATCAGATTAAGATAAGGGCTGAGGACATTCCGAAGACGACTTTCTCAACGAGGTACGGACATTATGAGTACCTAGTCATGTCCTTCGGCCTCACCAATGCTCCAGCTCACTTCATGTACTTAATGAACTCGGTATTCATGCCGGAGCTGGACAAGTTTGTCGTGGTCTTCATCGACGACATCCTGGTATATTCGAAGTCGGAGGAAGATCACAAGAAGCATCTGCGTATAGTCTTGCAACGGCTGCGGGACCACAAGTTATACACGAAATTCAGCAAATGCGAGTTCTGGATATCGCAAGTGCCTTTTCTTGGGCATATCATCTCAGCGGAGGGTATCGCTGTGGACCCGAGCAAGATCATTCAAGTGCTGAATTGGAAATCCCCGAGAACTGTTCACGATGTACGGAGTTTCCTCGGACTCGCGGGATATTATCGTAGGTTCATTCCGAACTTCTCGAAGATTGCCAAGCCAATGACAGAGCTGCTGAAAAAGGCTACCAAATCTGTTTGGAGTCCAACATGTGAAGCAGCATTCAAGGCTTTAGTCAAGCACCTGACATCAGCACCGGTTTTGGCGCAGCCAGACACAACAAAACCGTTCGATGTGTACTGCGATGCATCCGGCATTGGGCTCGGATGTGTGGTGATGCAAGACCGAAGGGTGGTCGCGTATGGATCACGGCAGCTTAGAAACCATGAGCAGAATTATCCAACTCACGACTTGGAGCTCGCTGCCGTGGTACTTGCACTAAAAATGTGGAGGCACTACCTACTCGGTAACCTCGTACATCTATATACCGACCACAAAAGCCTCAAGTACATATTCACTCAGAAGGAGCTGAACATGAGGCAACGAAGATGGTTAGAATTGATAAAGGATTACGAAATAGAGATCCATTATCATCCGGGCAAGGCAAACGTAGTGGCGGATGCGCTGAGCCGCAAGTCACACGTCAACAATCTGGCCATCACACCGTTGGAAGAGAGCAAACCACCACTACATGTGATTCCACATGGAGCTCTCTACAACTTAGCTTTGATCCCCACCATCCGTGAAGAGATAGCGGCAGCCCAGAAGAATGACAAGGGCATGTCACATTTGCGGAGACGTGTAGACAGTGGGGAGCTGAAATGTTTCCAGAAGGACGGAGACGGCGTCCTGTGGTTCAAGGACCGGATCGTCGTACCCCGTAACCCGGAATTACGGAAGAAAATGTTTGATGAGGCTCACTTATCAAAGTTTTCTATTCACCCCGGCAGCAACAAAATGTATCAAGAACTCAAAAGCAAGTTTTGGTGGACACGGATGAAGCGAGAGACTGCAAAATACGTGTCTGAGTGTGATACATGTCGAATGGTGAAGGCAGACCACATGCGGAAACCGGGACTGCTACAACCACTGGGCATTCCTGCCTGGAAGTGGGAGGACGTGAGCATGGATTTCATCGTCGGTTTACCCACCACCTTGCAGAAACATGATTCTGTGTGGGTGATCGTCGATCGGCTCACCAAGGTTGCCCATTTCATCCCGGTCAACACAAATTACAATGCCAAGAAGAACGCTGAACTGTACATCTCACGGATCCTACGCTTATACGGCGTACCCCGTACCATCATATCGGACCGGGGCACTTTATTTGTGTCCCGTTTTTGGGAGCAGCTGCACACTGCCTTGGGGACGAAGCTGATCCGTAGTTCAGCATACCACCCGCAGACGGATGGGCAAACGGAGCGGGTAAATCAAATCTTAGAAGACATGCTACGAGCTTGCGCTATCAACCACGGCAAGAATTGGGATGATCACTTGCCGTTAGCCGAGTTCTCGTACAATAATGGGTACCAAGCCAGCATCAAGATGGCACCTTACGAGGCGCTATACGGTAGGAAGTGCCGCACACCATTGAACTGGTGTGAGTCTGGCGAAAGGGTTACCTTCGGGATTGACCTTGTCAACCACGCGGAAGAAAAGGTTCGACTGATTCAAGCGAACCTAAAAGCCGCTCAATCCCGTCAGAAACAGTATGCGGACCGGAGAAGGCGCCCATTACAATTCGAAGTTGGAGATCATGTATACCTACAGGTGTCTCCAATGAAGGGCGTAAACAGATTTGGGGTGAGAGGAAAGTTGGCACCCCGATTCATCGGCCCGTTCCAGATTACTGAAAGATGTGGATCGGTGGCATACCGGCTGAAATTACCAGAAGCACTTTCCGGTGTGCACGACGTCTTTCACATTTCCCAGCTGAGGATGTGTATCAAGCTATCAACTACCGTTCAGCTGGAAGACATTGAAGAACTGCAACCGGATCTCACCTATCGGGAGGAACCGGTGCAAGTTATTGATGAAAAGGCCCGAACCACACCCAAGCGTACGTTGTGGTTCTACAAGGTTCTATGGAGTAATCACTCCATGGACGAAGCGACATGGGAGAGCGAAGAATTCCTTCGCACTAACTACCACGAATTTTTCACGTCGCATATCGGGTAATTTTCCACCGTCCTCTCTCTCATTTTCACCTTATAATCTCAGGACGAGATTCTTTTAAGGGGGGAGGAATGTAAGGGCCTCAGTTTTTGACACACATTTGCAGTGTTCATCACCACACCACACACCTCATTTGAGGAAGGATGATGAACACAAATGAAGAGCAAGTAACAATTATCAACATGCTCATTAGAGAACAAACTCACACATTGCCAAAGTGGTATTTCACACATGTGATATAAGGGGGCTGGACGTATGAAAACTCCTATACATTGCTAAGGATGTCCATGCCAAGTTTCACCCAAATTCAAAACCTTTTTGAGGTCATTTTGGGTATAGTTAGGAAGAGGGCAGTTTGAAACCATATTCAAATTCAAACTGTTTTTATCCCATGAATTTAAAAGTGGGAGGCATATTCTTACTCAGCACATTTTTGTCAGCCCACACACCAATTTTCACTCCATTTGGAGTTGATCTTGACATGAGCTAAGTGGGACAAATTCAAACTTTATTTGAATTCAAAACTGAACTTGTGTTGAAATTCCTTCAAACCAAACCCAATTTGAATTCTACTCAATTCAAATGGTTCATGGGTGAATAATTTGAATACCCAGGGTTATTTTGGGGCTTACTGTTTACAACAGTAATTAGGAGTGAATTTCAGAGGTTAAAAACCGGGTGGGTCCCACATGTCAGCCACAGAGAAGAAACAAACCGACTGAAACACAGCTCACTCGGTTCCCGGGTGCAGTGTGCGCGTGCCACCGGGGTCAGCCGGTGCCAGCTCCTGCTGCACGCCCCAAGCCGGAGACCAGTTGCCGGGCTACTTATCCCCTCCCCAGTGTGCTTCGATCGCCCATTCCCCGAGCTGCCGACGTGCTCGACCTGTTCTTCCACTGCAATCGCCGCCGCTCGAGCTCACGCTTGATCAAGCCCGATCACTCGCGAGCACAGCCTCCTCCACAGCAAAACGGCACCGAGAGATCGTGAGCAACCTCCTAAACCCCGTGTTGTCCAGTGAGCAAGCGTCCTCGAGCTGTACGAGCCGTTTCTCCGGCGAGCCGAGCATCGCCGCCGATCGGGCTCTCGTGGACAGCACAACACAGCCGCTGTCACGTCCTCTTCTCTACACAAGAAAGGTGCGTGATTGTATGTATATGGAGTAGCCGAAAGCCGTTTGGCGATTGATCAAACCTCGGCCGAGAATTTCCAAGTTTACTCTTGATCAGTTCATAAGGACCGAGCTCACCCTCGGGTGAAATTCGTGCTCTATACACGAGGGCTGGATAAGCCCGTTCCCTAGTAGCTTCTACGCATGATAACGCCCACGCTCGAACTGGAATTAGAGGAAACCATCGAGAATCGGCCGTGATATGGCCGTTTTCCCCGCCGCCATGACTAAGCACCTCGGCTCACCGTCGACAGCCTAGTTGTCGGCATTTTTAGCTTCCACCCAGCCCTGGTCCGTGTTCCCCATGCTCTACTGATGCTCTCCGACCGATCCCCGGTCGATTTGGTGCACGGGAGAGCAGGACCGACCTCACCGGAACCCTAGCAGGTGCTGTCACCGGTGCGCACGGGTTTTCTGTCATCGCCGGCGGCCGGCGACCCCACCATCGAGTCCAGGGGGTCGGTATAGGGGCAGGCGGCGAGTTTCAGGCCGGGGGGTGGCCGGGAACTCGATTCCAGCGAAGGTCGCCGGAGACTGCCGCCACCGCGCAGATGGCGCGAGGAGGGGGACAACGCACTGTGTGCGGGGCCGACAAGCCAGAGTTTAAACTTTTTCCCGAATTTCAGTTTCAGTTCAAACTTCAAATCCTTATAACTTTGGCTAGAAGGCTCCAAATCGAGTGAACCAAATTTTGTTGGATTCAGCTCTCGGAGTACTTTCCAGCAAATCAAGTTTGACTTCATGAAATTCCTTATTTCTCCAGAATTAATTCCTCAAATTTTAAAATGTTTGGAATTTTAACTGGAGAATCCCTTGGAGGACAATCCTGAAATTTTGCTGGAATGTTCACCAAAATATCCCTGAACTACCATAAAAATTTCAGACCCATTGGAGCTAAATTAATCCACCTAATAATGTGATTAGTGAAACTGTTCTAGAGAAAATAGAAAATGTTCAGAAACATTTTCAGAATTTTCTCTGAAATTGTTTAGCTCATATCTTTAGTTAGGAACATCCAAATTAAGTGAGACCAACTCCATTAGAACAATCTGAAAATCTAGTTTTCAGAAAGTCATAGTTTGTTTCATTAAAATCCTTAGAGCACCCTAAGAGTTCCAATTAAGGTCAAGGACATAATTAATTGTGGAGGGCTCAAATGAGCTTTGCTGCAACTAAAACTTGACCAAGTCTCTGTTTAGGTTGTAACCAAGCCACAGTAAAAGTTTCACAGTCATAGAGTCTGTCTAGTGGGACTTATAAGCTTCACAAGTTTAAAACTTAATACAAACACATTTAAATTGATACATATGTTTCTTCTAACATGTAGTCGCTAAGGTCGAGGAGGAACCCGAAGTCCTAGACTTCGTTACTCCGGAGGAACAGCTAGCCTATGACCAAGAGCAGCATGGCAAGCTCCGGTTTGCATTAACCTTTTTACAAATTTTTACTGTTTTGAGCACATACTTGTTTACTTTATTCCTTGCATTAGAGTCTTGTTTGGAAATCCAACTGCATAGCCAAGAAAACCATGGGTTGGGTTTAGGATTTCAAACCCCATTAGCTACTGCAATGCTAAGATAGTGTAGGATTCGGTACAAGTCAAGTAGTTGGAACTACTCGCGAGCATAGGCTAGAGGCACTCGACTCGGGTAGTGATAGCACATGAAACACATGGCAAGAAAATGAGACCAAGCGGAGGGTAAGGGCAGCAGGACTTTGGGGCCTGTGTGCTGTAGCTCCGCTTGTGTCGATTGAGGACCGAGCCGTGTGTGGGCCTGTTGAACAAGCTAGAACAGTACCGAAGACCTACCGGCTATATGGGAACCGGGAAACTGATGTAACTCGGGTAGCTGGGTATTGAGGCATTGCCCGTCGTTCAGGGGGTAGGTTGAGAGCACGAGGTGTAAATCGGCTAGCGGCACAGAGATGCGCGTGCAGAGACCTCTTGATCGGGACGATGGGACCGGTTCAATATTTGGCTGACGGGTGAAAGGTGGTTGCGTACGGCGTCCATGATGGTTGTTGTAGGCAACATCGAGTACGGGCGTACGTGACGGGTTGTTCGGGTAACCCTGCAGGTGTAAATCGATTATAATCGCCGTCCCTCGCGGTCAGTGAGTACCACTTGTTCACTGTACCGTGACGTAGAAAGAACATGCTAGTTACATGTTAAAATGTTGCTGATTGAAAGATGGACTCTGATTGTTAATAATGTGCTGTAGTTTAGAGCTAACTAAAGTTCATTTCAACTTTGGGCAAAGTACATGAGAGAAATGCGTTTCTTGTTTGATTGCGGCTCTCTCATGTACCTTAGCGTAAGGTTCTCCATAACCTGCTGCTAAAACTTGAAAGTAAGGTTCCACTAATTAGGCGAGTCCTTTGCAAATGATTTTACCTCATGTACCCATCATCCCCTTATGTAGAAGTTCCGTGTTTAGGTGAGACGATTCAGTCTTGCTGAGCCTTTGTGCTCACTGCCTGTGTTTGAAGATTTGCAGGGTTCTATGAGGAAGGGACTCCCGAGGAAGAGACGGAACCCCAGGAGGGGAACCCCGTCGAGTGGGAGTCGTGCACGCCGCAGAGTTAGTGTGTGTGTGTGTGCGAGCAAGTACACGTTCCAGGGCTGAACGTGGACTTGACGCGTAGTCTACGCCCGTGAGTGTAGACTGGACTTATTTTGTTGTAAACATGTTCATAAACTTGTTTATGTAATAAAATTTCGCTTCCGCTTTGTACCTTTGACGTGTGTTATCCGGTGCTGTGCAACGCAGCACCCCTCAGCGTGATCCTGGCTCGACAAGACCGTGGGGTCGTGTCATGGCGCCTTCGGAGCTCTCCCTGCGGAGAAGGGCGAGATCCTTAGGCATTTTCCCTTGTGCGCGGGGGTACCCCATATCGAGGGTACCGACAGTGGCCCCCGGGCCCATCTCGGGGGAGATAGCGAGCCCGAGGTGGGGCCTCTGTCTCTTCTGTTCTGCGGATTTCTCTAAGTCCCGCGTTGACCACTGCCGGAGCACGAACAGTCACGGGATTGTTGGAGCGTGCGCCCACTTAATGGTTGCTTTTACTGCATCGGTTCCCAAGGCTGTCCCTTCTGCATGTTGCGGCGCTTTGTTCAGGAACCGCCGAAGCGCCTTGCCGGCTCATCTTCTTGGGAGACTGACTCCTTGACCCACCCCTTCAGCTGGACGGCTTGGGTCCACCTGTCATTGGCGCTCGGTCTTGGAGCCGAAGCGGTTGCCCATGGGGTGTATTCGAAGAGTCTCGAATCGCTTCGAATTGCACCTGGGAAGTTTTAAAAAGGGGATCTTACCCACATCACGGCTTCCCTTCGCACTTCCCAGCGCTTTTCCTTGGATTCTTGCGCCCTTGTCTTCCCTGTCCTTGAGCTCTCCCCTGTCATGGCTTCCAACCAGCCCCTAGAGAAGAAACGCGCTCGATCTCCTCCGGTGGCGGAATCCGTGTCAAGTTGGAGAAACAGGGTGCCTGCACCTCCTGCTTCTGGAGATGGCGCTCCATCCGGTGGCGACCCCAAGAGGTCCCGGGCTCATCATCCCGACGAGACTCCTCTTAAGCGACAACAGGCCGAAGGTTCCCGGACGTCGCGCCCTTCCTCCCCAAGCAGTGGAGTCTCCAGGGAACCTGTTGATGCGTCAAGGGGAGCTTCTAGAGCGTCCCCTGCTCCGTCAGTCCAGGCGACTGCGGAGCGGCCGTCGGCAGCGACGGCGGGCTCTGGGGGTCCTACCCTGGCTCGGAAGTTGGGGTTCAGGGCCTGTTGGAGTGCTCGCGTTTCTCGGCCGTCCCCGACTGATGGGGAGTCTGCGCCGTTGCGCTCGGAAACCGAGACAGCTGCCGTGGCTCCCAAGCCAGCGCGAGTTCCTCCTGTTCCGGTCTGCCCGGATTCCATGTTAGCGCCAATTCCTCCTGCCGAGACAGTTGCCGCGGCACCCAAGCCAGCGCAGGTCCGCCCTGTACCAGGCGGCGCGACTTCTATTTCAGCGTCAACTCCTTCCACTCGTCCCTCTCCACCGGCTGAGGGGCCAGCTGTCAGTGAGGGTTTTGACAGGTCCTGCTGTCGAGGTCCCGGTGCCAGCTTCTCCTGACCGGCGTCTCATCCCGGCCCATGGCGCGTCGTCTTTTCCTGAGGACGATGTGATGGAGGAGATCGGGGGTGCCGCTCCGGCCTCTGCTGCCCCACTGCCCCTGGCGGATGCCTTCGTGCTCGCTCAAGTGAGCGTCCGGCAGGTCCTGGCCACGCTTGGTCGTGAGCGAGAGGAGCAGGCGGTTGAGAGGGATCGCCTCCTCATCTGGGGGAAACTTTTGCGGGAGCGAACCGCGAAGGTCAAGGGCGAGCTCGACTCCAGGCGGGAGTCGCTTGACATCATGGGAGCGCTCCTCGACCGGCAGAAGCGGGCTGTCGACCGTCTGGACTACGAGACGCGGCGGCTTCACAGGGAGGCCCTTGAGGCGCATGCCCAGGCCGAGGAGAGCCTCTCTTCCGTGGAGGAGATACGGCAGAGGCTGGAGCGCCGTAAGCGCGCCGTTGAGGACCAGGAGCGCTCCGTGGCCGCCAAGGCGGAGAGGGTCGCTGCGCGGCTGGCGGCAGGAGAGGGCGACCTGCGCGCTCGGGCCAGGGAGCTAGAGGCCCGGAAAGCAGACCTCGCCATGAGGGAAGAGCAGGTCTCCCAGGAACGCCAGGTGATCCTGGATCGGGAGTTGGCTGTCGACTTCCGGGCTTCAGAGTTGGAGCGGCTTGCCGAAACCCTCCGCCTTCGAGAAAGCTCCCTGGCGGCCAAGGAGAAGGAATTCTTGGAGGGAAGCAGCGACACCCCGCGGGCAGCCCGCAGCGAGGTAGAGGAGCTCTTGGCTTCGCGGTCCTCCAAGGCCCGTGCGGTCTCGAGCTTCGTCGATCAGGCGGGGTCTGCCTTGGTCCCTCTTGGCTTCAGCCCGGTGAAGGTGGTGGCTCCTGCGCTGAAGGTGGCCAAAGTGATCCCCGCGCTGGAGTCAATCGGCGCCAAGCTGAACAGGATAGACGCGGTGGTCGCCAGCGAGCTTGAGGTAGAGGGACGGGGCCTGGCCTTGGAGGTTGCCACGCATGTGCTGGCATGCTTCAGGAGCCGGGACCCTTCCTTCTCACTGGAGCCAGCGAGAGAGGGCCCTGCCGCGGAGCGGGAGGAGACCGCCAGGGCTGAAGTCGGGGATGTGGCCGTCCTTGTAGCCTCTAGGTTCCGGCGTGAGCCAGGAGGACCCTAGGACTTGTTTCTTTTTTTTTTATCGAGTCTGTAGTCCAGCTCATGGAGCCATGAATAAATAGACTCTTGTGACCCTTTGTGTCTGTGACGCTTTTGTCTTCTTCTTGGTTTCGCCTGGCCGAGCCCTTAGCCCCGCAAGGTACTCATAGGCCTTCACCAATCTCGAAGCTCTGCACAGACACCTTCCCCGGGTACTTACTGTATTAAGGGCCCCGGAGGTCTCCGGAGCTCACCCCCTGTGGATAGGGGGTGGTCCGGATTTGCCAGCCACGTGGCGGGCCCGAAGCTCCCCTCTAAGGGGAGGGAGGTCCGGCCCCGCGGGACACGTGGAGCCTTCGGAGCCCCCCGGAGGGGGAGGTCCGGCTTCCGCCGGCCACGTGGCGGGTCCAGAGCCCCTCCTGAGGAGCCGGGAGCTCCGGCCCTGCTGGACACGTGGGGTCTTCGGAGCTCCCGCCCCCCCTCTCGGAGGGGGTGGTCCGGCTTCTGCCGGCCACGTGGCGGGTCCGGAGCCCCTCCTGAGGTGGCGGGTGCTCCGGCCCCGCTGGACACGTGGGGCCTTTGGGCCCCGTCCCTGTTGAAGGGACGAAACCCGGACCTTCCGGTCCGGCGCTGGAGTAGTCGGTGGCTCCTTGTCCCCCACCTCATGTGGCCCCTGCAGCTATAACCTGGAGGTCCTGCACACAGGTAGAGGAAACGTGATTCTCCTCGGGGGTCCTCCCTTTCCCGTCTCATAGTATTATTTGGCTTATGGTCCTAGTACGATATATGGGATTTGGGCAATTCTGTGCGCGAGGCACCGGGGCTCCGGTTCCCTCCAAGGTCCGGGTACGACCGTCCGACCCCTAGTACCAGACTGTACGCCGGGGAAGCAGAGTGCACAGGCTTTGGGTACGGAACCAGGCAAAGCGGCTGTACTCCCCTGGACCTCCGGAGGGCAGGGTGCGCACGCTTTGGGTACAGAGCCGGCTAAGCGGGATACGCACCCTGGACCCCCCATGCACGGCGCCGGCCTTTCCTGGAGGTGACCAACTGGCACCGCAACACCTGACTGGGGGAGGCCCGAGAGGCCCCCCTGGCCATCGGCAGGTGCCTCAAGTGCAACCGCCTTCGGTAGGATAGCAAATGCTGACTATGGGTGAGCGCGGGAAAAGGGGAGCTAAATGTACAGTGAGCATACATAGAAAGTGCGGTCATAAAAACTAATACGTAATTTAAATGAGCACATGAGAGAGAGCGAAGTAGAACAGGTTTCTGAGTAAATGCCCATAGGGGGAAGTCAGGCTGTACATGGAGGCAACGACTCACCTCATTAAGAAGGAAAGCAAGACTCTACGCGCTTAGGGTCGGAACCAGGCCAAGCTGGACGTAGTCCTGGACCGTCCCCTGAGACTTAGCTGCTCCGAGCGCTGTTCCGAGACTCTATGGGATTTACTACAGAAGGGTATGGCCCTGTTCTACTAACGCTCAGGAGGTAGGACTTACAGTGTTGTTTCAAGCCAAGGGTTTGGGAATGGATCCCATCCTTGGTTGAAAGACATGTGTACGTGGGACGGCAACTTTCGTGACTCGGAAGGGACCTTCCCGGCTGGGGGAGAGTTTATAGGTCCTTCGTGGGAAAGTGTGTGCCGTGGTACCAGGTCGCCTTCTTGCAGGTCCCTGATGCGCTTGGTCCTTTGGCGGTAGTGCTAGAGCACCAGCCATAACCTTGCATTGTGGGGTGTCACCTGCAGCCCGGCCTCGCCGATGAGGTCGTCATCTTCACGCTGGAGCGGGTCCTGCGCGGCTTCTCTTGGGAGCCCCCGGGCATCTTCCCCTTCCGGCTAAGGCCCTCAAGGGGTAGGAGGACCCGGACTCTCTTTGGGAGACCCAAGGCATCTTTCCCTACTGGCTAAGGCCTTCAAGAGGTTGGGAGACCCTGGGTGGCCCCCAGGAGATACGACCGAGGCACAGAGACGTGCACTCGGGTGGAGCTGGCCCGGTTCTGCACCGTCGGGGCTGGTGCTTGGGCTGCTGCAACTACTTGGAGCTTCTCCAAGGTTGATATCGCAGCAGTGCAGTCTCCACGGACTTCCCGGGACGGCCGTAGTCGGCTACTGCCCCGGCTTGTCACCACCGGAGCTGGAGTCCTCACCATTGCGCACTGTCTTTATGACGCGCTGAGGCTCCTGAAACCCCACCTGGTGGCCGACGCTGACTGAGGAGTCGACCTTCTGCTTGCCCTCCCTTTGAGGGAGGGGCGGAGCATCAGCTCTTAGCTGCCTCCCATTGCGGAAGCGCTCTGCGAGCCTCTGGATGTCCCAGCACTCGGCAGCAGTATGATTGTTGGTGCCATGCACGGGGCATAGCTCGCCTTGGTCACCATCTGTGGCCGGTGACTGTCGCTGCCTTTTGTTCGGGCGCGGCTCCCGAGCTCCACTGGGCGCCGCTGCTGCAGCAACGGGAGCCGCGGCCGGTGACTTCATCTTGCCACCGCTCCGGTTCTTGGCCTTCTTGCTGCTTCCATAGGAAGCAGCGCCAGATCCGGGCTGTCCTCCTGACTCGGAGGTTGGCTGTGAGTGCCAGTTCCGCCCTTCTGCTGCTCTGGCGCACTTGTCCGCCAGGCTGAAGAGCTCTGAGACGTCGCGGACCTCTCTGGTCGCGAGCTTCTCAAGCATCTTCTCGTCCCGGACACCCTGCCGGAACGCCACCACCACAGAAGCACTTTGAATGTGCGGGATTGTGTTGCGTACCTGGGAGAACCGCTGGATGAAGGAGCGCAGTGATTCCCCAGATTGTTGCTGGATGGCATGGAGGTCGAGCTCCGTGCCAGGCCGGGTGTAGGAACTGCCGAAGTTGGCGGTGAACTGCCGGCAGAGCTCTCCCCAGGAATTTATGGAACCCTGGGGGAGGTTCATGAGCCAAGACCGGGCTTGGCCGGTCAAGGCGACGGGGAAGTAGTTGGCCATGACGGCCTCGTCCCCTCCTGCAGCAAGGATGGCGGTGGAGTAGATCTGGAGAAACTCCGCCGGGTTGACGCTGCCGTTGTACTTCTCGGGCAGGTGCGGCCAAAACTTGCGCGGCCACCTCGCGAAGCGAAGGTGGGGCATCAGGGCCGCACATCCTGCTCCTGTTGCTGCAGGCGTTGGTGCCGCGAACGCTTGGTTCGCTGCTGGCACTGTATACCCCGGTATGGGCAAGGCTGCGCCATAGACCGGGGGAGCCATTTGCAGGCCATATGGCTGTGGCATATGCTGCGTGGCGTATGCCTGGGGCAGAGATCGCGTGGCGAAGGTCTGCGCCTCAGGCAGGGTCGAGGCTGACGTCATGCTGTCGCCGGCCTCTTGGTTACGACGCCTTTCTCGTCGTCGCTCGAGGATCACTCGGGCATCTTGGCCCAAGTGGCATCGTTCCAGCTCTGTCCTCAGGTCCGTGAATGGGAGCCTGGTGGAGCTGGAGTCCGCCGTCTGCTCGTCAACCGTTGGCGTGCGCGTCAGCGACACAGCCGGTTGGCCGGGGCGTCGTCCCCACCGAAGTCGAGGGTTTGCGGCGGCGACGACGAGACGGTCTACTTTGTGGATCCACTGCTGGGTCACTGACTGAGGCGCGTCCCCAGTAGGTGGATTGTGCAGTAGTGCTCTTGCTGCAGCTAGCGCGCCCCCGTGGGGGACACTCAGCGCTGCAGAAGATCTCACGCTAGCTGGAGCCTGCATCGCCGGAGTCGGGGTTGCCGGAGTCGGCTGCTGGCTTCCAGCTTGCGCCGACACACTCCGTCCTGAGTGTGTCGACACGTATTCCCCGCTAGTCACGGTCAGTCGTGAACGCGGGGGAGGAGAGCTTGCCGCTGAAGGAAGCTTCGTCATCTTCGTCGGCCGAAACTCATCGCGCAAGGGAAATGCCCCCTTCCTGGCGCGCCAAATGTCAAAGTGTGTGGTCGACACATCCCCCAGACCTGCTCTGGGCAGCCCGCGGAGGTTCTTTTTCGGAGGGGCTAGTCGCTTGCGGAGAGCTTAAGCGTTAGGGACGAGTGAGGGAGAAGCTTGACACGGCGAGTTTTACGTGGTTCAGGCCGCCGGAGCGTAAAACCCTACGTCCACGGTGAGCAGAGGTGCTCGCTGTATTGCTTGCTGCTCAGAACCGGAGTCCTGAGCTTGAGGGTGAGTGATGTCTAGGGTGCGAGTTGCTGGAGTGCGAACCCTTGCTACTGTTGCCTACCCGAGCCTTTTATAGTCCAAGGCTCGAGTGACTTACAAGGGGGGCCCGGGACCCGACAGGTGGTCCCGGGGTGATTGCCTACCGACTACCGTACCTTCAGTTATGTCGGTAGTTGTCTCTAGCGAAGGCTTCCGAGTGTTCGTTCTGCCGCCCTGTCCATGCCGCAAGCTAGTCATAGTGGCTGATGACGGCGGGGGCGGCAGGGGATGTCTTGTCGCTGTGTTATTGGCTGGCAGGTGTAAAAGTCCCAAAACTTGTAAATAGAAAACTTGAGCTATGAATAAAGTTGAGTTTATATGGAAGAAACTGGACTCACAAAAACTTTTGTGTTACTCATGAAAGTGTTGGCACGTGCAATAAGACTCTAAATTCAGTTTGAACTAAGAGGGTCACTTCCAAAAAGAGGAGGGCCATCTCCAAAAAGGAAAATGCAAACTGATGTTTGAGAAGCTGTAATTGCAATAGCCAACTCAAAGATCAAAGGATATATTTGAGTTTCTCAGGTCCAAATTATGGGGGAGCCAAGTTTTGAGCAAATTTGGGGGTGCTTTGATATGAATATCAAAGGAACTTGTGAATTACATCCAAATTTGAATTTAAATTTGAAATTGTGGCACAAATTGTCAAATGGAAAATTGGCTTTTGAATTTGGACCCCTCACAGCTGAAGTTACTATGTGTAAAAAAATTTGGAGATATTTTGGGGCAGAGGGGAGCTGTGGGTCCCACTGTTCATTGAGAGGAGGGGGCCTAACTTACTGCCTAAGTCTCCCTTCCCTGTTTCGCTCGGCTGCAGAACCAGCACGGGTGACACCGAGGCGGAAGTCACGCCACCTCCCGGCACGGCCGATCGAACCGCCTAAAGCCCCGGTAATATCCCACGAGCAGATGCCGCACGTAGGGAAAATTTACCGCGCCTCCCCAACCCCGTGACTGCTGCTGTGAGCGCCGCTCCTCCCGCAGCCACCGCGCCCATCGGAGCAACGACGTCCGACGGCCTCAGCAGCCCTCGCGCTGATCTAAGCTTCCCCACGACATCGCCGGTGCCTCCTCAAGGTGTCTGGCCCGAGACACCGGCGTCTTCTCCCACGGAAACGTGGGCCGAGCTCAGTTTACCCAGCGACGTCACTGCAAGCCGCCGGCCGAAAGAACTCGTCGCCCGGCCGCCACAGGGCTTCTCCCGCCCAGCTACAAAAGAAAAAAGGTGCGCCTGTAGACCTTCTAGCTTCACAACAACGCCGGCAGCGTGTCATGGACCGTGCTCGCCGGAATTTCAGTTTTGCCAACAACATACGATAATAGCCGAGAGGAGAAACTCGGCGAACTCGTTTCACACGTTGAACCACTCCCCACACGACGTAGCATACATCTTCTATACCCCCGTGCGCGTTCATAGGATCAAGAACCACCGAGAACCATCGAGCAGAGCCGCTGTTCATCGAGTTTTTCGATTTTCGCCGGATTTTGACCTAGGCCGACGGTGAGGTCATATTTCCGGCGAGTTCCAGCGAGATCGGCGGTTGGGTCCGTGTTCTCCTCGGTGCGGTGGTGCTGTACGCGCAAACGGTTACGTGTTTGGTGTAGTATAACGCCCAGGCGACATCGCCGGAGTGGTCACCGCCACTGTCGCCGTTGCACCTAGGTTTCCGGCCACCTTCGATCGGAAGTAAGGCCGGCAACGTGTTCCTCGCACGAAAATATGCAGTGGCGGCAAAGATCAACAAGTTTCGAGGACCGAAACCCCTTCCCGGCGAGCTCTCCGTCGAGCCCGGCGGCGGGGCCACACGGGAGCCGAAGGAAGACGAAGACAGGGGCTGACCCACGCGTCAGTCTCTGTTGCGAGGGGGTAGATCTTCTGTGGCCTCGGATCTGCCTGTGACAATGCGGAAATATACTCTGTGGCCTGTGTGGCTCGTGTTCCAGCGGTCGACACGTGGCCCTGTGGCCCACAGGCAGAGTTTGAACTTTTCCCGAATTAATTTGAATTCCAGATCTAGTTCAAACTTTAGAACTGCATAACTTTTGCTAGGGAGCTCCAAATTTAGTGATTCAAATTGGGTTGGATTCAGGAGGTAAAACTCTATCCAAATATGCCACCCAATTTGCAAGAAAATCAGTAGAAAATTCTGGAGAATTCTATAAAACTTTTCAGCAAAAGAATTTTTGAGGGAGTTTGGTTCATCCAAAAATCCCCAATTTTTGCCAGGATATTCTTTAGGATATTAGGATACTCCGTTAAAAATTTAAGCTCATTTGGGGTTTATTTAATTAGGGTAATTCTAATTCCAAGTTTCTGCATTCTAATAAATACAGAAACATTTTCAGAGAATTTCCAAAACTTGGAAATTCAGTTCTGGCTATTCCTTAGCTCCAAAAACCCTAGGAAAATTCAGGCATACTACCTGAGCTATGTATGAAATTGTAGTTCACTTTAATTTGCATGAAATTGCAAATTTATTCAAAATTAATTCCTCTTTGCCTAAATGCTTAGGGAATTGTTCTGGGTGATCCGCTTAGTGAAATATTTCGAATTTTGGTCCAGAGGACTTTCTTGTGACAAGGAACTCACAAGAAAATTTCCAGCTCCATTGGAGCGTTGGATCATTATGTCCTGTTCAACCTTATTAGTTGATCCCCACCCAAGTGATGAAACCCCACTCATCACTTGATGATAGTGCTTGAACACAAATCCAAACCACTAGCACCAGTTTCATTTTAAATTTTTAAACAAAGTTCCAGTTTCAAACTTGTCCTTAGCACTTGTTAGCAAAAAGATTTATAATTAAACATGTATGCATATTCATAACGTGTAGTGCTTACATGTGGAAAGTGAAGAAGGAAGAGTTGAGCTTGAATCAAGAAGCAAGAAGGCAGTGATTCAGCTTCAAGGCAGCAGCAACTAACTTCATAATCATCTGACTTTAGTCACCTGCAAAACCAAGGCAAGCCCCGGTTTGCACTTAAGTTGTTTTTAAAGTTTTCCCTTTGTTCACTACTATTGGTCAAAGTTTGTATGTGCATTAGGTCAAGGAGGTTTGATACTCCACTTGCATAACAAAACATGAACCCTGAGGTCAAGGGAAAAAGTGTGTCATCGCTGTAGAATAAGGCCATGCTAAATAGACTAGGGCATCCGGTAGAAGACGAGTAGTTGGAATCTACTCGCGAGTTATAGACGGGATTACCTGGGTGTAGCTGGAAAAAGAGGCAAACTAAAGTTTACATTTCTAAAGATGAGACCGGGCAGGATAGTTAGGCAGCGACAATACGAGGTCTTGGTCGAGTAGTTCTGCCTGTGTCGGTTAAGGACCGATGCGTGTGCGGCACCCAGGAGCAGGTATTGAGTTGTGTACCGGATGCTTACTGACATATGGGAATCAGGAAACCGATGTACCAGGTTCACTGGGTTGTAGAGGCATACCACATCGTCTCGTTAGACCTATGAGCCCGAGACGACGAGACCTGTTCTACAATCTAGTGTCCTGAGAAAGGTTGCCACATACGACGTAATGAAGGACGCCAGAGTTGGGTCTTCAGAGGCGGGCGTATGTGTCGAGTTATCCGGGTAGTGTTTGTTTTGAATCACCGTCCATTGCGGTTATTGATTACCGCTTGCTCCCTGTGTTGTGACGTAGTAATCAAGTTGTGTTGGAATAGTTTGCAAAAGTTTTAAATGCTGTTATGCTAATTATAAATTGCATGAAAACCATGGTTAAGGTAGAGATAGAGCAAACTAAAATTATTTTTCACCTTGGGACAAGTAACATTGGAATGAAGCGTTTCTTGTTTGATTGTGGAATTCCAATGTTGCTGGGTGCAAGGTCACTACTAATATGGCTAAAATCTGAAAGTTAAGGATGAACTTGTAGGCGAGTCTTTTCGCAAATGACAGGCTTAAGTCTTAGGTTACTTTCATGTAGAGTTTCATGTATTAGGAGAGACGGTTAAGTCTTGCTGAGCCTTTGTGCTCACTCTTGCTATATAAGTGGTTTTGCAGGTAAACCTCGACGCTATAAAGAAGGTTGTCCGGTGAGACTCGGGAACTTCCGAGACAGGTCACCTTGGAGAACCTAGCCGCTGCCATGTCTTCGTGTTGCTAGCGAGAAGAGCCCGCGGGCTGGAGCTCTTCTCAAGTGCTTCTTAGATATTCACCGTGAGCTGTGTATAGACTTCCGCTGTAGCTATTTTATGTAAGTTAGTTACAAAGAAACAAGTTTAAGCTTCCGCTTTGATTTATGTAATACATTGTTCCTTATATGTGTGCTGTTCGGTGCCGCATAACACGGCACCACCCAATGCGATTCCTCGGGCAAGGCGGCACGACCCATGATCGCGGTCGGGCCCCGTCAGCGTGGTATCAGAGCCGCATTGGTAATAGCGCACGGAAATAAGGAGCGTATTACGACAAAAACTTAGGATACGGTGAGGAAACGATATTAGGCCCACATAAGGACTATAGTAGTATAGTTACTTAAAGTGGCAAGACTAACATATGTGTTTTAATTCTGAATTTTCATTATGTAACGACGCACCTACGTTCTGGTAAGCATGGTAAGGAACGCCACCGAAAGCGGTTCAATTTCGGTTAGCTCCCCTGACGAGGAAAGTGGTTCAGGGTTAGATCTCACAGCTTGGTGTGAGATGTTAATATGAAACTCTTGGACTCTTCATGTTCCTGAGTTCATATGAAACGCTGATCCCTAACGTGCATTAGGCAAGTAAGTGGAGACCCCATCGTGTCGTCAGTAACGCGATAGTGTGTTCGTCTGGAAGTAGCCCAGGAGGACATACGCAGCGCTTGCCATCGGCGTGCCCTGCAGGGCAGTAGGTGGTATCCGTTGGGTTGATAACATTCCCAACCGTGACGACCCGTGAGTCTCTGAACATCCTTGACGCGGGCAGGGGGCCGCATCAAGTCGATGGCCTTGATCTTCTCTGGGTTGGCCTCAATCCCTCGGTGCGAGACCAGGAACCCTAAGAGCTTCCCAGAGGACACGCCGAACACACATTTATCTGGGTTCAGCTTGGTGCGCGTAGAGCGCAACTTGTCAAAGACTAAAGCTAGGTTATCTAGCAAGGATGAACCCTGCTTGACCTTGACAACTATGTCATCGACGTACACCTCAACTAGGTCTCTTATTAAATCCCCAAAGGTTTTGTGCATCGCCCGCACGAAGGTGGGGAGTGCATTCTTTAGGCCGTAAGGCATAGACACATAGCAATAAAGGCCGTCTACTGTGATGAAGGAGGTGTGCTCCTCGTCCTCCCTAGACATGGGGATCTGATGGAAACCCGAGTAGGCGTCTAGGAAGCACAGCATATCACAGCCTGACGTTGAGTCTACTATTTGATCTATTCTAGGGAGAGGGAATGGATCTTTGGGACATGCCTTATTGAGACTGGTGTAGTCGATGCACATCCGGAGCTTCCCGCCGGCCTTCGGGACAACGACGGGGTTCGCCAACCACCGGGGGTGGTGGACCTCCCGTATGAAGCCAGCGTCCAGCAGCTTCTTGACTTCTTCACGGATGAAGTTTTGCCGCTCGATGGACTGCTTGCGGGGCTTCTGTTGAACCGGCCGGGTGTCGGGGAAGACTTTCAAGTGGTGCTCGATCACCTCCCTGGGGATCCCCGGCATCTGTGACGGCTGCCATGCAAACACGTCGACGTTATGCCGGAGGAAGGTGACGAGCGCGCCTTCCTATTTGCTATCCAGGCCCCCGGCTACCCGGGTGGTCTGGGTAGCTTCGGTGCCGACTTGGACGACCTTTAAGGGGACGCCGCCCTCGTCGAGAGGTTGCACACGGGGTGCTGTGGCGGAAGCACGGTGACGTGCGCTCGGGCGGAGCTGGTCCGGCTCTGTATTGCTGGGGGCTGATGACCAAGCTGTTGCGAGCGCTTGGAGCTTCTCCAGGGCCGACACTGCAGCAGTGCGGTCCCCACGAATCCTAAGAACGCCCGTCGGTGTTGGCATCTTCAGGACGAGGTAGCCATAGTGGGCTACAGCCATGAACTGGTACAGGGCTGGCCTGCCGATTATGGCGTTGAATGGGAGGTCTATCTCCGCTACGTCGAACAGAATGTACTCTGTTCGATAGCTGTCCGGAGCCCCGAAGGTCACCGGGAGGCTAATGTTGCCGTAGGGGATAACCTGTCCCGGCCCTACCCCTGAGAACGGGTGTGACACCCTCATCTCGGCTGTCAGCATATGATCATGATTTATGAAGAAGAAAAACATTTTACGGAAAGAAGGAACAGAGACAAGTATCAGAAGGATAGCCAATAAAGCTCTCCGAGAGCACTGAAGGCAAATTCCATGGCCAACAGACCACATGGCGCGTTCGGAGCTCATTCCCGAGAAAATTTGGAGAGGTCCGCCGTTAAACTAGCTACGTGGCAGGCTCGGGGGTCACCTCCGCATTTGGAAAGAGGTCCGACCCTGTGGGACACGTGCTGCCGCGGAGATAGCCTCTGCGGAAGAAGCAAAGGCATTTTTCATAGGACACGTGTCATCCACGAAGCTAGTCCTCGCGGAAATAAGAGGACCAGTCGCGGGGGATACGTGTCAATCTCGGAGCTCATCCCAGAGAAGTCCGGATCAATCGAACACGTGTCGCCACCGGAGCTTATCACCGGAAGGTCCGTCGCAGCTAAACACGTGTCGACCTCGGGGCATGTCCCTGAGGAAAAGAGAGCGGAAAGACCGGCACCCACACGTGGCGCGCGCGGAGCTCACCTCCGAAGAAGAGGGAGGTCTCGCTCGTGACACACGGCACAACCGGAGCTCGGGAGAAGAGATACCAGGCTCGGAAGGACACGTGGAGCTTCCGGAGCTCATTACCGCGGAGGTAACGAGTCTGAAGCGGTTTTTACGTGTAAAGATACCGGTGCGCAACGGAAACCGATCTAAACCCCATGATGGTTACCGAAGATAAGACGTCAGGATCTAACAAAGATCTGAATAAGACTCTTATTCGGGGTCCAATCAGATTAGGACTCTTCTCTTCCCGATTATAAATAGAACCCAAAACCTCTGGCCGAAACTACAAACTTCTCTTTCAACTCCTAAGCCGACGACTTAGAGCCCTAGCCCTAACTCGCTGAGCAAAACATCGCTGAAGCACAACAAGGGAGGTCATCGAAGAAGAACCGAGCGGTCTGAGGAGGACCTCGAAAAAACGCGAGGTAGGACTTCAATATCATTGTATTCATCTCCTTGCATCTGTTCTTCAATTCCTTTCGAACAGAAGCCTTTTCGTGGACAGATCACTTGATGATCAGTTTGATCTAAAGACCAGATCATCACGAACACCTCTGACCATGCAAGCCATGTAAGAATAAGTACAGATCGATCTAATAAAACTAATCATAGGATAGCATGCATGTGCATCATCGCATCTAGTTTAGGGTTTGTGCATGATATTGATTGCTGTGAATTTGCATGCACGTAAATCCTACAAAGCAGGACAAACTCAGGAAGCTGTCTACGACGAGCTGCAGCAACCAGGATTTGAGAATCAAGAACAACCGGAACCGCAAGAACAAGGCAAGTGCTCCTTGACCATGTTGATCCTATGTTTTGGGTAAAACTGTTTTGTTTTGCGAAAAGGTGTGTGTGCGGAGTCAAACATGATGGGAAACCCTTTTTATAGGAGTTTACTAGTTTTGATTAAACCATCCTTGTCGCCAGGGAAGTTTATGAGTCGGGTATGGTTTTTGCTTTATGCTTCGCTGAGTTTATGGGATTGGGAAGCGAGATAGATGTGTCTAGCTAACTGCACTCGTACTGATAATAAGTAATTAATGAGGTCAATGAACATGGATCGGAGGGAAGATCTAGGCAAGCCTGGGTTTGTGAATGAGGTAGCATGAGATGGTGGTTTTACTTGCCGTAGATCTAAGGACCGGTTCATGCATGCACATGCCAGGATAACAGTGCCACCACAAGGCCAAGTATGGGTGCGGCTTAGCTGAGTAATTAGTTAAGTTGCTAGGGTGTTATGGACTGTGGAAGGCGCGGGGAATGAGAGTCGAGTGAGGACTGCCCTGGGAACTGCATGGCACAAGAGGGGGCCCGTGGGTGGGAGAATTGGAGATTCTAGCCTGCCGGTGAAACCTTAGTGAGTCCATACATCTAGTAACCCCTTTGTAAAGGCTATTTTGTGATCTCTTGACCATACACCGACGGCTGTGTACTGGTAAAATGGAGGTTTTGCAGTCGCCGACAGGTGACGAAATCACAAACTTGTGGGTAAAGAGGTACAAACTCTGCAGAGTTATTAAAACTATCATGATAGCCGAGCTTACGGTCACGAGCACCTGGCTAAACTGCCATGATTAGATGGGATGATTACTGGGATGGTTATTGGAATGGTTATTGGGAAGGTTCTTGGTTATGGTTATCGGTTATGGTTATTGGTTTGGAACTGTGGAATCCGGGAGATAAGATGGTTGCATGACTGATGGGTCATGACATGAGATTGGTCTCGGTGTGAGACGTGGTTGTTTTATGAGGTGAGATGGTAGCGAATACGAGGAGGTATTCGTGAGTATAAATAAAAGAGTGGTTAATGTTCGGATGGAACATGGAAAGCAATGGAGGTATGTTGGTAATTTAATACATGCTGGGATTACATTCATCTAATATTAAGTTGCTGTTTTATCACGGTTTTGTAAATCTGCTTTTCTGCAAATAAGCCTTTTATTACCTACCTTGTTTATGAGCTGCATATCATGTGTTATTCCCGCACTTGCTGAGTACATCATTGTACTCAACCTTGCATTATTATTTCTTCATCAGCAGCAGGAGAAACCTATTATGAAGATCAAGTGGGACATTATGGCGTGTGATCTGTTCTCAACCTTGCCTGTGGAGGGAGTGGAGATGAAGCCACTTCTGCTTAGTTTTGCTTCCGCATTAGTTTTTGCTTCCGCATTTAAATAAAGATTTCCGCTGCGTAGAAATAAAGACTTCCGCTGTGAGCATGAGTCCAAGACTCATGAGGTGTTGTAATAAACTCTGTTATTCGTGGTAATATATAATCTGAATTCAGTCTGTGGAACGTATGTGTATGTGTGATGAACCTCCTGGGCACACATATGCATTAGTTGTCGGTTCTGTGGTTTTCCACAGAATTGAGGGCGTCACAGATTGGTATCAGAGCCACGGGTTGACAGTAGGTTACACGCCTAGATAGAAGCTACGCGGACCAAAGGAAGCATCCTAGGATGAATAGCTTAGATTGGCCTTGAAACCACCTTGACATAGGAAACCATCCTTGAATAGGAATTGAGTGGGCCCTTGTGATGATTATTTCTTAATATGTGCTTAGTGTGAGTGGTGGGACGTCTCAAAAACGTTGTCCATATCCACACATAAGAAGAAGGAGATGTGAGATGTTTCGGCACTTGCTCACATCCCCATAAAGGGCTAATATATATAGTCTTACTCACCTTGATGCATATAGTTGAAAGGACCTACCTAACCTTCTAACCTTCTATCTCACAGATGGTGAGAGGAAACGCCAGCTGAAGGAACGTCCAGGAAGATGACCACGAGGAAGTACCTGCTAACCCTGGAGCTGGCGAAAACAACCTAGAAAGGTTGATGGCCATGCAAAACCAGCTTATGCAAACCATGATCCAAACTTTGGGTCAGTTGCAGGCCAACCAACACCCCGTTCCGGCACCACCGCCACCACCACCGCCGGCTCATAACAGGTTGGGAGAGTTCATGAGGACTCGACCACCCACCTTTGCTCAAGCAAGCGATCCAATGGAGGCCGATGATTGATTGAAATCTATGGAGAAGAAGCTTGCCATTGTACAGTGCAACGACCGAGAAAAGGTTCTCTTTGCGTCGCACCAACTGATGGGAGCAGCTGCTGACTGGTGGGATGCCTTGAGCAACGCCCATGCCAACCCGGAGACAATCACTTAGACTGAGTTCAAGGAAAGTTTCCGCTCCCACTACATCCCTGTTGGCGTAATGATGCTCAAGAGGCAGGAGTTTGAAGGTCTCTGCCAAGGGCAGAAAAGTGTGAACGAATACCTCAACAAGTTCATACAACTGTCCCGGTATGCCCCTGAAGATGTCAACTCAGATCAGAGGAAGCAGTACCTGTTCATGAGAGGGTTGAACAATGAGATCCAAGTTCAGCTCCTCAACAATGACTACATAAGCTTCCAGAAGCTGGTTGATAAGGCTATTGTGGTGTAAAACAAGATCCGAGAGATCGAGCGCGAGTGCAAAAGGAAGATGCCATACCAGCCCCAAGGGAGCAACGTACGACCTAGATACATGCCCCCTGCACCGCAGTATGGACCAACCACTCCTACGTACCGCCCTGGTCAGCCACCACAGCAACGGCTCGTTGCACCGGCACCTCGCGTGCCCATGCCTCCTGCGCCCCGGCCTAACAATGACGCTCCTGTTCAAAACCCCTGCCCCAACGTACCTGCTGCCTTAGGCAACAGGGCATGCTTTGCATGCGGGGAAGTAGGCCACTTCGCTAACCAGTGCCCGAAGAAAGGCCCTGGACAGCAAGGTAACATGCCCAAGCAGAACCAGCGACCAAACGGAGGGGACCACCAAGGGAACCGTGGACCACAGAACTATGCTCGTGGCCATGTTAACCATGTCACTGCTGAGGAAGCACAACAGGCTGAGGACGTCGCAATTGGTGTGTTCCTCGCCAACTCCAACCCAGCCATCATTTTATTTGATTCTGGAGCATCACATTCCTTCATATCATCAGATTATGTTGCCAAGCATCATCTACCCGTATCCCACTTAGAATGTGCTATGTTAGTTAATTCTCCCGGAGGAGAAATGAGGACTAATATAGTATGTCCTAAAGTAAGCCTTAAAATAAGCGGGGTAGACTTCCTTGCCAACCTTATTGTTTTGGACTCCCACGGGATTGACATCATACTCGGAATGGACTGGTTAAGCAGGCACAATGGAGTAATCCAATGCGCTGAGAAAAGCGTGCAGTTGACAAACGAACACGGTATCCGTGTCGAGTTTGAGTCAGCCCAGCAGGCAACCAAATGGGCGGATTTGAACCATGTTGAAAGAGTAGCAATAGACAACATTCCAGTGGTTCAAGAATTTTCGGACGTGTTCCCGGAAGAACTTCCAGGTATGCCACCTGACCGGGACATTGAGTTTGGCATAGATTTGGTACCTGGAACTGCACCCATAGCTAAGAGACCATATAGGATGCCCGTCAACGAGTTAGTAGAACTCAAGAAGCAAATTCAGGAACAGTTGGAGAAGGGTTTTATCCAGCCAAGTTCGTCACCATGGGGAGCCCCGGTACTCTTCGTGGACAAGAAGGACGGAACCCAAAGAATGTGCGTGGACTACAGGTCTCTCAACAAGGTAACAATCAAGAATAAATACCCTCTGCCCCGTATAGAGGACCTGTTCGACATAATGAAAGGAGCCCAAGTGTTCTCCAAGATTGATCTTCGGTCGGGATATTTCCAGCTGAAGATTAAGCCCTCCGATATACCTAAGACAGCCTTTCGGACACGGTATGGTTCATATGAATATACCGTTATGTCCTTTGGATTGACAAATGCACCCGCATACTTCATGTACCTTATGAACAAGGTTTTCATGGAGTACTTGGACAAGTTCATCGTGGTTTTTATCGACGACATTATGGTGTATTCAAAAAGTAAGGAGGAGCATGAAGAACATCTGAGATTGACCTTGCAGAAGTTGCGCGAGCATCAGCTGTATGCCAAGCTCAACAAGTGCCAATTTTGGCTAAAGGAAATATCCTTCCTAGGCCACATCATCTCCAAGGAAGGGGTATTGGTTGATCCTGGAAAGGTGAGAGATGTTCTGAAGTGGGACCAACCGAAGAGCGTGAGGGATATTCGGAGTTTCCTTGGGATGGCAGGATACTATCGTCGCTTCATTAAAGACTTCGCTAAGATAGCAAAACCTATGACGGAGTTGCTAATGAAGGGAAAGGTCTTTCAATGGACACAAGCCTGCCAAGAAAGTTTTGTGGAACTCATGAAAAGGCTAACCACAGCACCAGTTCTGGTATTGCCGGATGTAAGCAAGAGCCTTGACATATATTGTGACGCATCCAGACAAGGGCTCGGGTGTGTACTCATGCAGGAAGGACAAGTGGTAGCCTATGCCTCACGACAATTAAAGAAGCACGAGCTTAACTATCCTACACATGATTTGGAGTTAGCAGCAGTGGTGCATGCATTGAAGATTTGGAGACATTATATCCTTGGTCATCGATGTGAGATCTATACAGATCATAAAAGCCTCAAGTACATATTTACACAAACGGACTTGAATTTGAGGCAACGTCGATGGTTAGAACTCATCAAGGATTATGATGTAGGAATCAATTACCACCCCGGGAAGGCCAATGTGGTCGCTGACGCATTGAGCAGAAAGGGAGCATGCCACCAACTCACGGTTCGGGAGCTACCACCCGAACTACGTAAGGAGTTCGAACGGTTACACCTCGGATTTTTGAGTAACATGGAAATGATGGAGATCCACTCCTCATTGGAGCAAGAAATAAGAAAGGGCCAAGCAACGGACGAAGGGATCAAGGAAATCAAGGAAAGAATCTGACAAGGGATAGAGAAGGATTTCAAAGAGGATGAAAAGGGTACGCTTTGGCTAGGAAAAAGGATTTGTGTGCCAAACCAAAGACACCTTCGCGACATGATATTACGGGAGGCACATGATTCACCCTATTCCATACATCCAGGGAGCACCAAAATGTACAAGGACTTGAAAACTTGCTATTGGTGGGATTGTATGAAGAGGGATATAGCCGAATATGTTGCCCTATGCGACACATGCCAACGGGTAAAAGCCGAACATCAAAAACCCGCTGGATTGTTGCAACCTTTTGAAAATACCTGAATGGAAATGGGAGGACATCAGTATGGACTTCATTGTCGGATTGCCACGAACTCAGTCAGGATACGACTCCATCTGGGTCATTGTGGACCGGTTGACGAAGACCGCCCATTTTATTCCGGTAAAGGCCAGTTACAACGTTACACAGTTGGCAGAATTGTACATGGAGCAGATCGTGTGCCGTCATGGAGTTCCGAAGAGGATAGTCTCAGATCGAGGTTCTCAGTTTACCTCTAGATTCTGGAGGAAGCTGCAGAAAGCCATGGGTACACGACTGGATTTTAGCTCTGCCTACCACCCACAAACAGATGGACAAACCGAAAGGACGAACCAAATTTTGGAAGACATGTTGAGAGCTTGCGCCTTGAAACGTGGGCGTAGTTGGTGTAAAAGTCCCAAAAATGTGTATGAATAAAAACTATGGTTTGAGTTCATATGTGTGGCAATGATAGGAAAAAAAAAAAAGGGACTTGCTAAAACTTTTCTTCATGCAAAGTAATACATGGATGAACATCCAACATGAGGTTCACCTTTTTACTTAAAAGGGTTGGACCAATAAGGAGTTAAATACCTCTTTGCATGGGAGTTTAAAATTCAGATTTGAAAATTCAAAGTTCACACATATGGTGACCCAAAAACTTTGAATTAACATGCAGCCATATAGTTGAGTTTTAGGGAAAAGGTTATCACCAACTTTTCAATTTTAGGGTGGGCTCAAAAAGAAGTTAAAGAGGAGAATTTGCAAACTTAAACCAAATTCAGATTTAGTCTTGCAAATTCAAACTGAATTTGAAGAATTCAAATTCTAGCTCACCTTTTTAAATTTTAGCATTCTGGGGATTAAAAAGATCAGCTTGAATAGATATTTGGGAGGTACATGTTGAGTGGGACCCACATGTCATAGAGCTGAAAGAGGAGACTTACTCACTAAGTTTTGCTCTCAGTGGGAAATTTTACCGAACAGCTCGCGAGCGCCACCGAGCAGCTTGCAACGCCAGCTCCTGCTGCCGGTCTCCACGCGTTGGCGCCCCAGGGTGGGTTCTCACCGCTTCAGCAACGTTATCTCCCCCTCCTCGGACCAAGCCAACAGCAGTTGCTCCTCTCCTCACGATCAGCAGGGCGCTGTTTTTTCTTCACCGGCGCTGCTCCATTGCCCCTGTCTCCCGGCCAGTCCAGCGCCTCTCCGGCAGGCTCAAGAAGTCACAGAGGTGCGCCAGGAGGTACTGATCATCATCCCGTCGTCCTCTTGCCCTCCCCCGACGCCGGCTCGCCGGAATTCCAGTTTTGGCACCAGTGCACGTGTAGAACAGCATGTGTGTAATTCGGGAAATTCTCCCAAACCGATTGATCACACCTCCCACAATTCAAACCACAGCAACTAGATGCCCTAGCGCCCTCCCACGCCGAAAACCAAGGGAAACCGACCCTCCTGTGCCCCGGGCGACGAGAAATCGTCGCCGGCGGCCAAAACTGCCATGGTCCACGGTGAGGACTAGGTTGCAGCCACTTTCTGCATGATCTGATCCACGTTCCGTGTTCCTAGAACCATAGGGATGCTGTAGGACATCATAGCTCGCCGGGAGATGCCTTGGACACGCGGGAACGCGTCCATGTCGAGCTCCCGAGCCGCCCCACCGGTGCCGACCCACCTGCAGCCATTTTCATGCGGGAAAACCTTGCCCGGCAGCTGCGCCACGTTCCCAGGAGCATGTAGGGCGAAACCGGAGCTCATTTGGTGGAGAAATGAGGGAGAACGAGCCATGCCAAGTTTCTGCTGGTGTGCACCGCGGGCTCTGGCGGGAGGTTGAAGAAGCATCTGACCCGTGGGCCCCACGCGCTACTGTGCTGTTTAAAAAATCAAACAGAGAGTTGTGCAAACTTGTAAAATGCATAACTTGGTGTAGGAAGCTCCAAAAATAGTGAGATAAATTTTGTTGGATTCCTTTAAGAGAGTACTACCCAGAGGTACAACCCAATTTGTATGAAACGAATTATTTAATTCTGGAAAATTCTTGGAAATTCTTCTGAAAAAGAATTATAGAGGGAGTTTGGTTTATCCAAAAATACCCAAATTTTGCCAGAATATTCTTTAGCATATTGTTGACCTTATAGCAAATTTTCAGCTCATTTGAAGATCATTTGAGTAGGAATTTGCTAAAAACAATCTGCTGTGTCATAAGAGTCCAGAAACATTTTCAGAAAATGTTTCCCACTTCAAAAATCTGTTCTGAGCAATCCATAGCTCCAAAAATCATAGAAAAATTTAGGAAAGCTCTCTGGGACATACTTGGAATTGTAGTTCACTTAGTTGGGCATGAAAATGCACATTACTACAGAATTAATTCTATTAAGTACAAATGCTTAAAGAATTGTTCTGGGAGAACTACCCAAGTAAAAGGGCTGAATTTTGGACCAGATGACTCTCATGTGATCAAGAACTCACATGTAAAATATCAGCCCAAGATGAGTCCTGGAACTCCCTGTTCTTATTCTCCATACTTATGTATAAGAGAAAAATACATAAGAGATATTGTGAGGATTATGGGGGACACCATATGACTCCACATTAGCTGCAATTTGGCAAGCTAAATCCTTAGGTAGTATAGAACCTGCTGTAAAAGTTTTGAGGCCATTGGAGTTCTTGTTCTTCAGTTGCACTCAAATCTTTTCAGCTTATCTATTATGTTCATTAGAGAAAAGGGTTAGTGTATAGCTAAGGGCCTTAAGGTCAAATTAGTTTAATTCTGTTCTTTGCACAACAGAGGCAAACCAAGCCATGCTTGGCTTTTCCACACAACCTCTGTTCTTAAGAAAGTAATTCTATAACTTCTTTCCATTACATCCCATGAAACATATGCATATGCATTTCAATAGGGACCACAACGAAGGGGACTCAAAGGAGTGATTCATCAAAGTGGATCAAGCTCCGGAGAGTCAAGGGTGGATCTGCAAGGATACTAACTGCTTATATACGACTACCATGCAAAACAGGCAAGCTCCGGTTTGCATTTAACAGCTGTTAAGTTTTTATTTTGTATCCACCTTTGGTTAAGATTTGAACTGTGCATTAGGTCTAGTGATTGATACTCCTCTTGCATAGCCAAATGACCCATGGAGTATTGGGTAGGTGTCTTTCACCGTGTAGAACTGCCATGCTTAAGTACGGTTCGGTAGAAGTCGAGCGGTGAGATGCTACTCGCAGATTTAGGGACAACAGGGGCATACGGGATTGGTTCATAATTGAATTAGCAAGTTAAAAGTTGAGACCGGAAGGTTGTAGGAGCAGCAGGACATAGGGGCCTGGGTGCTGTAGACCTGTCCGTGTCGGTCAAGGACCGATCCGTATGCGGCCCTGTTGAACAAGTTTGAGTTGTGTACCGGACTCATGCTGGCTATATGGGACCCAGTAAACCGATGTACCTCGGGAAGCTGTCGTTGGGACTTTTCGGGTCGCCTCAGGCGGACGGCCGGTGTGCAGTATGTGGGGAATATTCTCATGACATCTCACGTCGGAAGGTGCACCATGAGAGTAGCTACTGTACGGGGCGACTTGATCGATTCAGCGGGGGTGAAACGGGGGAAAGGCTGCCACGTACGACGTCAGTGATGGTTGTTGTAGGCAACGTCGAGTACGGGCGTACGTGTCGTGTAGTCCGGGTGTTATTGATTCGAATCACCGTCGCTCGCGGAATGGACCGAGCATACTTGTTCTCACAGTCGTGACGTAGTAAGAACTTGCATGAGAAAGGAACTAATCATATTGATGTGAAGTATTATACTAGTGTTGTATTGGATCTCGAGGAATAGGCTAGTGCAAACTCGATTCTTTTATGCCATGAGCAATTTACATCGGGGGAAAGCGTTTCTTGTTTGATTGTGGACTCCCGATGTAGCGTGCCCAGGGTTACTTAAAATGCTGCAATTAATACCTGAAAGTAAGGATTCACGTTTAGGCGAGTTAATTATGCTTATGCCATCCTATGTTAGGTTCATAACCTCACTTAGAGTTTCATGTTTAGGGAGACGGTTAAGTCTTGCTGAGCGTTATGCTCACGGATGCTATCCGAGTTGTTTTGCAGGTAATTGACTCGCTGATTATGAGAAGGGATGCCGATGAGACTCGGGAACCTCCGAGTGCTTACTCAAAGAGCATCCTCGCCGCTGCAGATTGATCTTCGTGTTGCTAGTAAGAAACGTCCGCGGGCTGGACCGTTTCTTTGTTGCTAGTTTAGATATGAATCGTGAGAGTGATAGTCTTCCGCTGTAGTTTACTCTGATATATATTTATTTGTAAAACAATCTTGTACGCTTCCGCAAACTATTTATGTAATATGATGTGTGTTCATCGACCCGTGTGCTGTTGGGTGCCGCATAACACGGCACCACCCAACGAGGTCCCGTGGGGCCGTCTCAGCGTGGCATCTCAGCGCTGTCAGCGTGGTATCAGAGCTGCGTTGGGAGCAGGGCACGGATTGAGCATCATATTATGTCAAAAACTTAGGATACGGTGAGATAACGGTACTAGGCCCACATAAGGACTACTATTATTAGCATATAATGAAGGTGGCAAGCTAACTTATTTGTTATGTCGGAAAAATCGTGCATCTCGGGACGGTTTATGTCTTGGGGGGTGCACGTATGCGCTGTCCACCAGTGCGCACAAGCTGAAGGGTGGAGCCCCACGGGTGGCAGGTAACCCGACCCGCTCTAGTATCCTCTCCGACTCTTCATGTCGTTTGGGGTATTCGAGCAACGTCTTCCCTGGCGTGCGTGGTGCAATTTGGGAGACCCCGTCACGTGGTCAGTAACGTGAACACGTAGCTCAAGGCGTGTTTGGCTTGAGAACACCTGGGCGAGTGATGACGGCCGGGTGTACCAACTGTTATGGATACCGGGTTCGGTGTGCAGCCGAACCTGATGATTGAGTGTGTTTTATGTAGGTACTAACCACGAAAACCTTAGTACGTGTAGAACACGTTTGCGAGTGATCGTTTTAGTGCCACCTAATGATACGTATATGCCGGTGTAATCCGGTTAGGTTTTTCTTTGGTGAGGCAACGTAGTACCGTCATATGTCTTACGGTGCATCGTCACCGTACTACACTGGATAGTATTCTTACCTATGAAGAAATCATTCATGACTAACTTTCAAACTAAAAATGGATGTGATAAAGCACATATTAGTTACTGAACTCTTCATTTGAACTAAGTTTCAAAGAAGAGAATTACTAGGCTTCTTTTGATCTCAAAAACAGAGTGCTCTGTTCTGGCAGAAGTTTTGCCGAACTTTAACAGAGCGTAACTCTGATTAGTTTGACCCAATGGAGGTGTTTGATACGGTTCTGGAAAGTTTATTAAGTGCTCTACAACTTTTCTGTATAACTCCAGAGCCAAATCCGACACCCACTTGGTTGAACGTCCAGATGAATGCAAACTGTTCAGAAAACAGAGCAGCTGCAGACTTCTCTGGATGTTGCTGTAAATTAGCCGTCACAGTCTGTAGAAAAATTTCTAAGGGTCATATGATACACCGTTAGAAAGGTTAGGAAATTTGCAACGATTTTGTAGTTCATAGTTTGTTCAGAATTGTACTTCATTTGTATGTAAAACTGTGATGAAAACAGCCACATACAAAGGAGGTGCTGGCAAATTTTAGCCAGAAATTCTGTCAACTTTGAACAATCCTAACTTCTGTTCCAGAAATGATCTAGGGGCATGTGAGTACTCGTTGAAAATATACTGAAGTTAACTTTAACTTTGGTATTCAACTTGAGTTATGAAAATGCTGGTAACTGGATCCAAATCTGGATTAAGTACAGAAAGGTCGGTTCTGTACAGCAAATGGGGATTGTTTTTGTTGGCTTTGGAAAGATATGTAAACATGAAGTATTGTTATGCTTTCATAAAGTTTTAGCATGTTCATGTTTTACATACTTTCACATACTGCTAGATCAAATTGTGACTCCCCTCAAAATTATGCTTTTGCAGTATGGTGCGTACTCATTCTCCGAGTAGGACTGAAGGTTCTCATCGAGACGGTGATGACTCGACTCCACCAGGGGCACCGCCATCAACGGTATGGGCGGATATCATGGCTCAGATGGTCGAGTCAAGTCAAGAGAACACAAGACTACTCCAAGCCTTGGTACAACAGGGCTTACTCCAGCGTGCACAATCGGACGTTCCACCTCGGAACGCCTACTTGGATTTCTTGGCGACACAACCGCCAATCTTCACGGAAGCCCATGAACCAGTGGAAGCTGATCAGTGGCTTCGAGTTATGGAGTCCAAGTTTGGAGTGTTTGAGTGCGACGAGTACCAGAAGACATCATTTGCAGCTCAACAGCTCCATGGAGCCGCCGGAAATTGGTGGTTTGCGTATCTCGCCACCGTTCCGGAAGGCCATCAAGTGGAATGGACGGAATTTCGTGAAGCATTCCGTGCTCGTCACATTCCTATGGGTTTTATCAAGGCCCAACAGCAAGAATTCAGAAACTTGAAGCAGGGGGACATGAGTGTCCTCGATTATGTCAGACGATTCAATCTTCTAGCACAATACGCTCCTGCTTATGCGACGAGCGAAGCTGCAATGTGTGACTACTTTTTCTATGGCTTGAGTGCCATACTAAAAGAGAAGTTAGCTTTGTTCAATCAAGGCAGTTACACCGAGTTGATCAGTGCTGCTCTGCTGCAAGAACAAGCGACACTTGAGTGTCAAGCAGAGAAGAGGGACCGGGAGGATGTGCAAGAAGACACACCAATCGTTCCTCGTAAATACCGTGTGGTGTATCACGCACCATCCGAGGAGATATGGCAAGCACCAGGGAGATCAACTCCGTACAGATTTCCTGCTCAAGAATCTTATCTTGAAGCAGCGCCATTTCCGCAGCAACGAATGATACCTGTTGCATCATTGCTGCAGCCAAGTGCCTCAACTTCTCAACCACCAGTCAACGAAGAACCGGGGAAACCTCCGTGTTCTTATTGCCACCGTTTTGGGCATTTTAGGCAGGAATGCCGGGAGAAGTTGGTAAACACCAGACAGCCATCATCATCAGGTGGTATGCCGCCACCTGCTCCAGTCAACATAACAGCATTGCAATCCGGGAGTGTGCAACATCTTGCGATTGAGGATGTCCCGGAGGGAGCACCGGTGTTAGCGGGCATGTTTACTCTCAAGGACGTGCCCGTATTGGTACTTTTTGATTCAGGTGCAACCCACAATTTTATCAGCAAAACATGCGTGGATCAGCACCAATTATCCACCAATACTCCCACAACGAATTTTCTCATACGTTCACCGGGAGGAAATATCTCTGCCAATCAGATTGTGTCCCGAGCAGCTTTGTGTTTGGGCGGAAAAATATACCCAACAGCCCTGATTATGTTGGATAGGCAGAAGATAGACATTATATTGGGGATGTCTTGGTTAAATCGTCACGGTGCCGTTCTCAATATCGGTAACCGGACTATCCAGATTGACTCGCCGATTCACGGACAGCACACGCTGTTTTTAGACAGCGAAGATCCAGATAGGGTAGAGGCCTACCACACGGAAGCGCTGAAGATTGAAGATATTCCGGTGGTACGTGATTATCCCGACGTATTTCCCGATGACTTACCGGGCATGCCGCCCGAACGGGACGTCGAGTTCAAAATTGAACTGGCACCGGGAACGACGCCTATTTCACGAAGGCCTTACAAGATGGCACCTAACGAGCTAGCGGAGTTGAAAGAGCAACTGAATGAACTCATGAGCAAGGGTTTCATACGACCAAGTTCTTCACCTTGGGGTTGCTCAGCGCTGTTCGTTAAGAAGAAGGACGAAACACTACGGCTATGTGTTGATTATCGTCCTCTCAATGCTGTCACGATCAAGAACAAGTATCCTTTGCCCCGCATTGACATTCTGTTTGATCAACTTGTGGGTGCAAAGGTATTTTCGAAGATGGATCTTCGGTCGGGCTATCATCAAATCAAGATCCGACCGGAGGACATACCGAAGACAGCTTTCTCGACGAGATACGGACTCTACGAGTACCTCGTCATGTCATTTGGGCTAACCAACGCTCCGGCACACTTTATGTATTTGATGAATTCTGTGTTCATGCCGGAACTAGACAAGTTCGTCGTGGTATTCATCGACGACATATTGGTTTACTCCAAATCTGAAGAAGAGCATGCTGAACATCTGCGCATTGTGCTACAACGGTTGCGGGAGCACCAATTATATGCCAAGTTCAGCAAGTGCGAATTTTGGATTGATCAAGTGCCTTTCCTAGGCCATATCATTTCAGCAGAGGGCATTGCCGTGGATCCCAGCAAAATTGAACAAGTGCTGAAGTGGGAATCTCCCAAATCTATCCACGAGGTCCGAAGTTTCCTAGGTTTAGCGGGTTATTATCGGAGGTTTATTCCGAGCTTCTCAAAGATTGCTAAACCAATGACGGAGCTGCTGAAGAAGGGTACTAAATACCTGTGGAATGCAGCCTGTGAAGCCGCATTCAAAACTTTGGTGAAACATCTCACAACGGCTCCAGTTCTTGCTCAGCCGGACACGACGAAGCCATTTGATGTATACTGCGATGCATCCGGCATCGGTCTCGGCTGCGTTCTGATGCAAGAAGGGCGTGTAGTCGCCTATGGGTCTCGTCAACTGCGAAACCACGAGCAGCATTATCCAACTCACGATCTTGAGCTTGCTGCAGTGGTGTTGGCATTGAAGATGTGGAGGCATTACCTACTGGGTAATCTTGTTCACCTCTACACCGACCATAAGAGCCTGAAGTACATCTTCACGCAGAAGGAGCTGAATATGAGACAACGGAGATGGTTGGAGCTTATAAAAGATTATGAAATTGAGATCCACTATCACCCGGGAAAAGCAAACGTGGTTGCCGACGCGCTTAGTCGGAAAGCCCACGTTCACAACTTAGCGGTTGCTGAGTTGGAAGATGAAGAACCCAGCCTCCGTGTCATTCCGTATGGCGCGCTTTATAATCTCGCGCTCATTCCAACAATCCGTGAAGAGATTGTTGAGGTTCAAAGAAGAGACAGAGGTATGTCACACATACGGAGAAGACTCGACAACGGAGAGATGAAATGCTTCCGGAAGGATGGGAACGGTACGATATGGTTTAAAGACCGTATAGTGGTACCGCGTAATATGAAACTCCGGAAGAAGATCTTGGATGAAGCCCACCTGTCTAAGTTTTCCATTCATCCTGGAAGTAACAAGATGTACCAAGATTTGAAACAGAAATTTTGGTGGACGAGGATGAAGAGGGAGATTGCTAAATACGTATCCGAGTGTGATACGTGTAGACGGGTCAAGGCTGATCATATGCGGAAAGCCGGACCGCTACAACCTTTGAAGATACCGGCATGGAAATGGGAGGATGTGAGTATGGACTTCATCGTCGGATTACCGCTCACATCCAAGAAGCATGACTCGATATGGGTGATCGTCGACCGGTTGACAAAGTCGGCTCATTTCATACCGGTGAACACTCATTATCGAGCAAGGCAATATGCGGAGTTATTCATCTCCAGAATTATATGTTCACATGGTGTCCCGAAGACCATCATCTCAGATCGAGGTGCGTTGTTCGTTGCTCGGTTTTGGGAGCAGCTGCATGCCTCGTTGGGCACCAAGCTAATTAGAAGCTCCGCATATCACCCTCAAACCGATGGACAAACTGAGAGGGTGAATCAAGTGCTCGAGGACATGTTGAGAGCATGTGCCATCCACCACGGTAGGAATTGGGACGATCACCTACCGCTGGCGGAGTTTTCATACAACAACGGTTATCAAGCGAGTATTAGAATGGCACCGTATGAAGCTCTCTATGGCCGGAAGTGTCGCACACCACTGAATTGGTGCGAGTCCGGCGAAAGAGTTCTGTTTGGGATTGATCTTGTCAACGAAGCCGAAGACCGAGTTCGGTTGATACAAGAGAACTTAAAGGCTGCCCAATCCCGACAGAAGAGCTACGCCGATCAAAGGCGTAGGCCGTTACATTTTGACGTCGGAGAGCACGTATATCTTCGTGTATCTCCGATGAAGGGAATTCACCGGTTCGGTGTAAAGGGGAAACTCGCTCCCCGTTTTATTGGTCCTTTTGCTATCACGGAGAAGTGCGGACCCGTAGCCTACCGGCTGGAGTTACCAGCAAGTCTAGCGGGTATTCATGATGTATTTCATGTATCACAGCTGCGGAAGTGCCTCAAATTCACCGCTGCTGTTCGCACTGAGGACATCGATGAATTGAAACCGGACTTGACCTACACCGAGCGACCGGTCCAGATTTTGGATGAAAAGACCCGGGTAACCCGGAACCGGACGATCCGATTTTTCAAGGTACTGTGGAGTAATCACATCGCGGAAGAGGCGACGTGGGAAAGTGAAGATTATCTCCGCACCAACTACCCGGAACTTTTATCTTTGTACAGTTTGTAATTACCTCTCCCGTCGCGTTCCTCTTTTGTAATCTCGGGACGAGATTCTTTTAAGGGGGGAGGAATGTAAAAGTCCCAAAAATGTGTATGAATAAAAACTATGGTTTGAGTTCATATGTGTGGCAATGATAGGAAAAAAAAAAAAGGGACTTGCTAAAACTTTTCTTCATGCAAAGTAATACATGGATGAACATCCAACATGAGGTTCACCTTTTTACTTAAAAGGGTTGGACCAATAAGGAGTTAAATACCTCTTTGCATGGGAGTTTAAAATTCAGATTTGAAAATTCAAAGTTCACACATATGGTGACCCAAAAACTTTGAATTAACATGCAGCCATATAGTTGAGTTTTAGGGAAAAGGTTATCACCAACTTTTCAATTTTAGGGTGGGCTCAAAAAGAAGTTAAAGAGGAGAATTTGCAAACTTAAACCAAATTCAGATTTAGTCTTGCAAATTCAAACTGAATTTGAAGAATTCAAATTCTAGCTCACCTTTTTAAATTTTAGCATTCTGGGGATTAAAAAGATCAGCTTGAATAGATATTTGGGAGGTACATGTTGAGTGGGACCCACATGTCATAGAGCTGAAAGAGGAGACTTACTCACTAAGTTTTGCTCTCAGTGGGAAATTTTACCGAACAGCTCGCGAGCGCCACCGAGCAGCTTGCAACGCCAGCTCCTGCTGCCGGTCTCCACGCGTTGGCGCCCCAGGGTGGGTTCTCACCGCTTCAGCAACGTTATCTCCCCCTCCTCGGACCAAGCCAACAGCAGTTGCTCCTCTCCTCACGATCAGCAGGGCGCTGTTTTTTCTTCACCGGCGCTGCTCCATTGCCCCTGTCTCCCGGCCAGTCCAGCGCCTCTCCGGCAGGCTCAAGAAGTCACAGAGGTGCGCCAGGAGGTACTGATCATCATCCCGTCGTCCTCTTGCCCTCCCCCGACGCCGGCTCGCCGGAATTCCAGTTTTGGCACCAGTGCACGTGTAGAACAGCATGTGTGTAATTCGGGAAATTCTCCCAAACCGATTGATCACACCTCCCACAATTCAAACCACAGCAACTAGATGCCCTAGCGCCCTCCCACGCCGAAAACCAAGGGAAACCGACCCTCCTGTGCCCCGGGCGACGAGAAATCGTCGCCGGCGGCCAAAACTGCCATGGTCCACGGTGAGGACTAGGTTGCAGCCACTTTCTGCATGATCTGATCCACGTTCCGTGTTCCTAGAACCATAGGGATGCTGTAGGACATCATAGCTCGCCGGGAGATGCCTTGGACACGCGGGAACGCGTCCATGTCGAGCTCCCGAGCCGCCCCACCGGTGCCGACCCACCTGCAGCCATTTTCATGCGGGAAAACCTTGCCCGGCAGCTGCGCCACGTTCCCAGGAGCATGTAGGGCGAAACCGGAGCTCATTTGGTGGAGAAATGAGGGAGAACGAGCCATGCCAAGTTTCTGCTGGTGTGCACCGCGGGCTCTGGCGGGAGGTTGAAGAAGCATCTGACCCGTGGGCCCCACGCGCTACTGTGCTGTTTAAAAAATCAAACAGAGAGTTGTGCAAACTTGTAAAATGCATAACTTGGTGTAGGAAGCTCCAAAAATAGTGAGATAAATTTTGTTGGATTCCTTTAAGAGAGTACTACCCAGAGGTACAACCCAATTTGTATGAAACGAATTATTTAATTCTGGAAAATTCTTGGAAATTCTTCTGAAAAAGAATTATAGAGGGAGTTTGGTTTATCCAAAAATACCCAAATTTTGCCAGAATATTCTTTAGCATATTGTTGACCTTATAGCAAATTTTCAGCTCATTTGAAGATCATTTGAGTAGGAATTTGCTAAAAACAATCTGCTGTGTCATAAGAGTCCAGAAACATTTTCAGAAAATGTTTCCCACTTCAAAAATCTGTTCTGAGCAATCCATAGCTCCAAAAATCATAGAAAAATTTAGGAAAGCTCTCTGGGACATACTTGGAATTGTAGTTCACTTAGTTGGGCATGAAAATGCACATTACTACAGAATTAATTCTATTAAGTACAAATGCTTAAAGAATTGTTCTGGGAGAACTACCCAAGTAAAAGGGCTGAATTTTGGACCAGATGACTCTCATGTGATCAAGAACTCACATGTAAAATATCAGCCCAAGATGAGTCCTGGAACTCCCTGTTCTTATTCTCCATACTTATGTATAAGAGAAAAATACATAAGAGATATTGTGAGGATTATGGGGGACACCATATGACTCCACATTAGCTGCAATTTGGCAAGCTAAATCCTTAGGTAGTATAGAACCTGCTGTAAAAGTTTTGAGGCCATTGGAGTTCTTGTTCTTCAGTTGCACTCAAATCTTTTCAGCTTATCTATTATGTTCATTAGAGAAAAGGGTTAGTGTATAGCTAAGGGCCTTAAGGTCAAATTAGTTTAATTCTGTTCTTTGCACAACAGAGGCAAACCAAGCCATGCTTGGCTTTTCCACACAACCTCTGTTCTTAAGAAAGTAATTCTATAACTTCTTTCCATTACATCCCATGAAACATATGCATATGCATTTCAATAGGGACCACAACGAAGGGGACTCAAAGGAGTGATTCATCAAAGTGGATCAAGCTCCGGAGAGTCAAGGGTGGATCTGCAAGGATACTAACTGCTTATATACGACTACCATGCAAAACAGGCAAGCTCCGGTTTGCATTTAACAGCTGTTAAGTTTTTATTTTGTATCCACCTTTGGTTAAGATTTGAACTGTGCATTAGGTCTAGTGATTGATACTCCTCTTGCATAGCCAAATGACCCATGGAGTATTGGGTAGGTGTCTTTCACCGTGTAGAACTGCCATGCTTAAGTACGGTTCGGTAGAAGTCGAGCGGTGAGATGCTACTCGCAGATTTAGGGACAACAGGGGCATACGGGATTGGTTCATAATTGAATTAGCAAGTTAAAAGTTGAGACCGGAAGGTTGTAGGAGCAGCAGGACATAGGGGCCTGGGTGCTGTAGACCTGTCCGTGTCGGTCAAGGACCGATCCGTATGCGGCCCTGTTGAACAAGTTTGAGTTGTGTACCGGACTCATGCTGGCTATATGGGACCCAGTAAACCGATGTACCTCGGGAAGCTGTCGTTGGGACTTTTCGGGTCGCCTCAGGCGGACGGCCGGTGTGCAGTATGTGGGGAATATTCTCATGACATCTCACGTCGGAAGGTGCACCATGAGAGTAGCTACTGTACGGGGCGACTTGATCGATTCAGCGGGGGTGAAACGGGGGAAAGGCTGCCACGTACGACGTCAGTGATGGTTGTTGTAGGCAACGTCGAGTACGGGCGTACGTGTCGTGTAGTCCGGGTGTTATTGATTCGAATCACCGTCGCTCGCGGAATGGACCGAGCATACTTGTTCTCACAGTCGTGACGTAGTAAGAACTTGCATGAGAAAGGAACTAATCATATTGATGTGAAGTATTATACTAGTGTTGTATTGGATCTCGAGGAATAGGCTAGTGCAAACTCGATTCTTTTATGCCATGAGCAATTTACATCGGGGGAAAGCGTTTCTTGTTTGATTGTGGACTCCCGATGTAGCGTGCCCAGGGTTACTTAAAATGCTGCAATTAATACCTGAAAGTAAGGATTCACGTTTAGGCGAGTTAATTATGCTTATGCCATCCTATGTTAGGTTCATAACCTCACTTAGAGTTTCATGTTTAGGGAGACGGTTAAGTCTTGCTGAGCGTTATGCTCACGGATGCTATCCGAGTTGTTTTGCAGGTAATTGACTCGCTGATTATGAGAAGGGATGCCGATGAGACTCGGGAACCTCCGAGTGCTTACTCAAAGAGCATCCTCGCCGCTGCAGATTGATCTTCGTGTTGCTAGTAAGAAACGTCCGCGGGCTGGACCGTTTCTTTGTTGCTAGTTTAGATATGAATCGTGAGAGTGATAGTCTTCCGCTGTAGTTTACTCTGATATATATTTATTTGTAAAACAATCTTGTACGCTTCCGCAAACTATTTATGTAATATGATGTGTGTTCATCGACCCGTGTGCTGTTGGGTGCCGCATAACACGGCACCACCCAACGAGGTCCCGTGGGGCCGTCTCAGCGTGGCATCTCAGCGCTGTCACAGTTGGGACAGGAGTTTACCGTATGCCGAGTTCTCCTATAACAACAGCTATCAAGCTAGCTTGAGGATGTCGCCTTTCGAAGCCTTATATGGTAGACGATGTAGAACGCCACTGTTCTGGAACGAGACTGGGGAGAACCAGGTGTTTGGACCCGAAGTACTACAAGAGGCTGAAAAGCAAGTCCAAACGATACGGGAGAACTTAAAGGCTGCTCAGTCACGACAGAAAGGCTATGCGGACAATAGGCATAGAAAGTTGACCTTTGAAGTTGGAGACTTCGTATACCTTAAGGTATCGCCTATCCGAGGCCAACGACGTTTTAACATCAAAGGCAAACTAGCGCCTCGCTACATCGGACCATTTAAGATTTTGGACAAACGAAGAGAAGTAGCCTACCAACTAGAGCTCCCAAACCACCTCTCCGACGTACATGACGCGTTTCATGTATCCCAGCTCAAGAAGTGCTGGAGAATGCCAGAGGAACAAGTGTCAATGGGAGAACTTGAATTTCAAGAAGACCTGACCTACGCAGAACACCCTGTCCGAATCTTGGACGTAAAGGAAAGGGTCACCCGAAACAAAGTGATTCGATGGTGCAAGGTACAATGGAGTCATCATACTGAAGCTGAAGCCACATGGGAGCGTGAAGAGGATATTAAGGCTGAATTCCCCTATCTATTTTCTACTAACGAATCTCGAGGGCGAGATTCAATTTAAGGGGGGTAGATTTGTGACACCCTCATCTCGAGTGTCAGCATATGATCATGATTTATGAAGAAGAAAAACATTTTACGGAAAGAAGGAACAGAGACAAGTATCAAAAGGATAGCCAATAAAGCTCTCCGAGAGCACTGAAGGCAAATTCCATGGCCAACAGACCACGTGGCGCGTTCGGAGCTCATTCCCGAGAAAATTGGGAGAGGTCCGCCGTTAAACTAGCTACGTGGCAGGCTCGGGGGTCACCTCCGCATTTGGAAAGAGGTCAGACCCTGTGGGACACGTGCTGCCGCGGAGATAGCCTCTGCGGAAGAAGCAAAGGCATTTTTCATAGGACACGTGTCATCCACGGAGCTAGTCCTCACGGAAATAAGAGGACCAGTCGCGGGGGATACGTGTCAATCTCGGAGCTCACCCCAGAAAAGTCCGGATCAATCGAACACGTGTCGCCACCGGAGCTTATCACCGGAAGGTCCGTCGCAGCTAAACACGTGTTGACCTCGGGGCATGTCCCTGAGGAAAAGAGAGCGGAAAGACCGGCACCCACACGTGGCGTGCGCGGAGCTCACCTCCAAAGAAGAGGGAGGTCTCGCTCGTGACACACGGCACAACCGGAGCTCGGGAGAAGAGATACCAGACTCGGAAGGACACGTGGAGCTTCCGGAGCTCATTACCGCGGAGGTAACGAGTCTGAAGCGGTTTTTACGTGTAAAGATACCGGTGCGCAACGGAAACCGATCTAAACCCCACGATGGTTACCGAAGATAAGACGTCAGGATCTAACAAAGATCTGAATAAGACTCTTATTCGGGATCCAATCAGATTAGGACTCTTCTCTTCCCGATTATAAATAGAACCCAAAACCTCTGGCCGAAACTACAAACTTCTCTTTCAACTCCTAAGCCAACGACTTAGAGCCCTAGCCCTAACTCGCCGAGCAAAACATCGCTGAAGCACAACAAGGGAGGTCATCGATGAAGAACCGAGCGGTCTGAGGAGGACCTCGAAAAAACGCGAGGTAGGACTTCAATATCATTGTATTCATCTCCTTGCATCTGTTCTTCAATTCCTTTCGAACAGAAGCCTTTTCGTGGACAGATCACTTGATGATCAGTTTGATCTAAAGACCAGATCATCACGAACACCTCTGACCATGCAAGCCATGCAAGAATAAGTACAGATCGATCTAATAAAACTAATCATAGGATAGCATGCATGTGCATCATCGCATCTAGTTTAGGGTTTGTGCATGATATTGATTGCTGTGAATTTGCATGCACGTAAATCCTACAAAGCAGGACAAACTCAGGAAGCTGTCTACGACGAGCTGCAGCAACTAGGCTTTGAGAATCAAGAACAACCGGAACCGCAAGAACAAGGCAAGTGCTCCTTGACCATGTTGATCCTATGTTTTGGGTAAAACTGTTTTGTTTTGCGAAAAGGTGTGTGTGCTGAGTCAAACATGATGGGAAACCCTTTTTGTAGGAGTTTACTAGTTTTGATTAAACCATCCTTGTCGCCAGGGAAGTTTATGAGTCGGGTATGGTTTTTGCTTTATGCTTCGCTGAGTTTATGGGATTGGGAAGCGAGATAGATGTGTCTAGCTAACTGCACTCGTACTGATAATAAGTAATTAATGAGGTCAATGAACATGGATCGGAGGGAAGATCTAGGCAAGCCTGGGTTTGTGAATGAGGTAGCATGAGATGGTGGTTTTACTTGCCGTAGATCTAAGGACCGGTTCATGCATGCACATGCCAGGATAACAATGCCACCACAAGGCCAAGTATGGGTGCGGCTTAGCTGAGTAATTAGGTAAGTTGCTAGGGTGTTATGGACTGTGGAAGGCGCGGGGAATGGGAGTCGAGTGAGGACTGCCCTGGGAACTGCATGGCACAAGAGGGGCCCGTGGGTGGGAGAATTGGAGATTCTAGCCTGCCGGTGAAACCTTAGTGAGTCCACACATCTAGTAACCCCTTTGTAAAGGCTATTTTGTGATCTCTTGACCATACACCGACGGCTGTGTACTGGTAAAATGGAGGTTTTGCAGTCGCCGACGGGTGACGAAATCACAAACTTGTGGGTAAAGAGATACAAACTCTGCAGAGTTATTAAAACTATCATGATAGCCGAGCTTACGGTCACGAGCACCTGGCTAAAATGCCATGATTAGATGGGATGATTACTGGTATGGTTATTGGAATGGTTATTGGGAAGGTTCTTGGTTATGGTTATCGGTTATGGTTATTGGTTTGGAACTGTGGAATCCGGGAGATAAGATGGTTGCATGACTGATGGGTCATGACATGAGATTGGTCTCGGTGTGAGACGTGGTTGTTTTATGAGGTGAGATGGTAGCGAATACGAGGAGGTATTCGTGAGTATAAATAAAAGAGTGGTTAATGTTCGGATGGAACATGGAAAGCGATGGAGGTATGTTGGTAATTTAATAAATGCTGGGATTACATTCATCTAAAGTTAAGTTGCTGTTTTATCACGGTTTTGTAAATCTGCTTTTCTGCAAATAAGCCTTTTATTACCTACCTTGTTTATGAGCTGCATATCATGTGTTATTCCCGCACTTGCTGAGTACATCATTGTACTCAACCTTGCATTATTATTTCTTCATCAGCAGCAGGAGAAACCTATTATGAAGATCAAGTGGGACATTATGGCGTGTGATCTGTTCTCAACCTTGCCTGTGGAGGGAGTGGAGATGAAGCCACTTCTGCTTAGTTTTGCTTCCGCATTAGTTTTTGCTTCCGCATTTAAATAAAGATTTCCACTGCATAGAAATAAAGACTTCCGCTGTGAGCATGAGTCCAAGACTCATGAGGTGTTGTAATAAACTCTGTTATTCGTGGTAATATATAATCTGAATTCAGTTTGTGGAACGTATGTGTATGTGTGATGAACCTCCTGGGCACACATATGCATTAGTTCTCGGTTCTGTGGTTTTCCACAGAATTGAGGGCGTCACAACGGGCTCGACGGGGTGAGCTTGGCCATTGGGACCTGCAGCTTCTGGAAAGCTGCACGGCTGATGAGGCTCAGCCCAGCTCCTCCATCTACCAAAACATGGTACATTCTCACGTTGGCGATGGTAGGGGCTACCAGGAGCGGCAGTTGGCCGGCCCCAGCCATGTTCCTGGGGCAGTCGGTGGCGTCAAAGCTGATGGGGGTCCCCATCCACTTAAGGTGTGGTGCAGCACTTGGGAGTGGCGCCACCGACGCTACCGCTCGGCGCAGAGTCTTGACTGCGCTTCGGGACGAGGGGTCGGCGGACCCGCCGTATATGACGTAGAGCTTCTTCCAACGCTCATCGTCACTGGAGCTGGAGTCCTCATGATTGCGTGCAGCCTTCACGACACACTGAGGCTCCTGGATCTCCTCTGGGTGGTCGATGTTGTCTGGAACATCCATCCTCTGTTCGTCTTCCTTTGGACGGAAGGGCAGGGCATCAGCCCGCTGCCGCTTCCCCTTGCGGAAGCGCTCTGCGAGCCTTCGGATCTCCCGGCACTCGGCAGTAGTGTGGCGACAGCTGCCGTGCACGGGGCACATATTGTCCTGGCTATCTTCTGGGATCTGTGACCTTTGCTGCCTCTTGTCGGGGCGTGGCCCCCGAGTCCAACTGAGCGTCGCTGCAGTGACGACTGGGGTCGCGGCCGGTGATCTTATTTTGCTTCTGCCTCGGCTCTTGGTCTTCCTGCTACCTCCATAGGGAGTAGGACCAGATCCAGGCAGCCCTCCTGACTCGGAGGACGGCTGTGAGTGCCAGTTCCGTCCTTCAGCTGCTCTGGCGCACTTGTCCGCCAAGCTGAAGAGCTCTGAGGCATCGCGGACGTCCCTGGTCGCGAGTTTCTCAAGCATCTTCTTGTCTCGGACGCTTTGCCGGAACGCCACCACCACAGAAGCATTTTGAATGTGTGGGATGGCGTTCCGCACCTGGGAGAACCGCTGGATGAAAGAGCGCAGCGACTCCCCAGGCTGTTGTTGGATGGCGTGGAGGTCGAGCTCCATGCCAGGCCGGGTGTAGGAACTGCCGAAGTTGGCTATGAACTGTCGGCAAAGCTCTCCCCAGGAAGTTACGGAACCCTAGGGGAGGTTCATGAGCCAAGACTGAGCTGGGCCAGTCAAGGCGACAGGGAAGTAATTGGCCATGACGGCTTCATTCCCTCCTGCGGCAAGTATGGCGGTGGAGTAGATCTGGAGGAACTCCGCCGGGTTGATGCTGCCGTCGTACTTCTCGGGCAGGTGCAGACGAAACTTGCGCGGCCACTTTGCGAAGCGAAGGTGGGGCGTGAGGGCCGCACACCCTGCTTCTGTCGCCGCAGGTTCTGGTGCCGCGAACGCTTGGTTCGCACTGAGCACCGCGTGCCCCGGTATGGGCAAGGCTGCACCATAGGCCGGGGGCGCCATATGCAGGACATATGACTGTGTCATATTCTGCACGGCGCAGGCCTGGGGCAGAGATCGCGTGGCGAAGGTCTGCTCTTCAGGCTGGGTCGAGGCCGATGTCATGCTGTCATCAGCCTCTTGGTGGCGACGCCTTTCTCGGCGCCGCTCGAGGTATACCCGGGCATCTTGACCCAGGCGACACCGCTCCAGCTCTGTCCTCAGATCTGTCGATTGGGGCCTGGTAGAGCTGGAGTCTGCCGTCTGCTCGTCAACCAATGGTGCGCGCATCAGCGACATGACCGGTTGGCCAGAGCGTCGTCCCCGCCGAAGTCGAGGGTTTGCGGCGGCGACGACGAGACGGTCTACCTTGCGGATCCACTGTCGGGTCGCTGCCTGAGGCGCGTCCCCAGCGGGCGGATTGTACAGTAGCGCTCTCGCTGCAGCTAGCGCACCCCCACTGGGTACGCCCAGCGCTACTGAGGACTTGAAGCTGGTTGGAGCCTGCATTGCCGGGGTCGGCGCTGCCAGAGCCGGTTGCTGGCTCCCATCTTGTACCGACACACTCCGTCCCGAGTGTGTCGACATGTACTCCCCCCTGGTCGCGGTTTGCCGCAGAGGCGAGGGGGGAGAGTTCGCCACTGAAGGAAGCTTGGTCATCTTCGTCGGTGGAAACTCGTCGCGCTAGGAGAAAAGCCCCGTTCCTGGCGCGCCAAATGTCGAAGTGTTCAGTCGACACTTCCCCCGGGCCTGCACTGGGCAGCCCGCGGAGGTTCTTTTTTCGGTGGGGCTAGTCCCTAGCGGAGAGCTTGCGCAGGTGGATGAGTTAGTAAGAGCTTGACACGGCGAGTTTTATGTGGTTCAGGCCGCCGGAGCGTAAAACCCTACGTCCACGGCGAGCTATGGAGGTCGCTGTATTGCTTGCTGCTCAGGGCCGGAGTCCTGAGCTTGGGGTTGAGTTACAGCTTGAGAGAGTATGGCTTGCGTATGAGTTGCAAAGTGCGAACCCTTGCTATCGTCGCCTACCCGAGCCTTTTATAGTCCAAGGCTCGGGCAGCTTACAAGGGGGGCCGGGACCCGACAGGTGGTCCCGGGAAGATTGTCTATCATCTACCGTATCTGCAGTTATGCCGGTAGTTGCCTCTGGTCGAAGGCTTCTGAGTCTTCATCTTGCCGCTCTGCCCATGCCGCATGCTAGTCGTAGTGGTTGATGACGGCGCAGGCGGCATGGGATGTCTTGTCGCGGTGTTTATTGGCTGGCAGGTTCTGACACCGCGCGCCAGTCTGTGATGCGACTGGGCGCAACGGCACCTGACAGAAGCGTGCTCCGCGTCTCCACGTCTCGGGAAGACGTGGGCCTTGAATACCTTGTACGGGCAAGGTATGGGGCATCTTTACGCCCGCTGCCTATCGCTCGGGGGCAGGCAGTGCCATTCTGCTGCCACGTGGCGGGCCCGGAGCCCTTCTCAGAGGAGAGGAGGGCCCGTTCCGCGGGGCACGTGGAGCCTCCGGACCTCTCCCCGCGGAGGGAGAGGCTCGGCTTTTGTTGGCCACATGGCGGGCCCGGAGCTCTCCTCTGAGCAGAGGGAGGTCCGGCCCCGCTGGACGCGTGGCACCTTCGGACCTCTCTCCCGCGGAGGGGGAGGTCTGGCTTCTGTATGCCACGTGGCGGGCCCGGTGCTCTCCTCTGAGGAGAGGGAGGTCCGGCCCTGCTGGACGCCTGGCGCCTTCGGAGCTCTCCCTGCGGAGAAGGGCAAGTTCCCTAGGCATTTTACCCTGTGCGCGGGGGTACCCCATATCTCAGGTACCGACAACGTGCCTTGAGACGTGGCTTAACTCAGGGACAGCCGTATGACAATGATACGGGCGTTTGTATTTAGTTTCAAATATGGAACTGCTTGAAATGAAACAAACCTGTGAGTGCACCATTATTCAGTGTTTTTCTGCAGGTACTAACCACGTATGTATACCGTGTAGTACACGTGTGTGAGAGACTGTTTTAGTGCCACTGATAAAACGGATATGCGGTATAATCCGGTTTAGTATTTTCGTTGGTGAGGCAACGTAGTACCGACATGTTCTTACGGTGCATCGACACCGTACTAAACATATAATCCTCTTCCCTATGAAGAAATGATTCATGAACTAACTTTCAACTAAAAATGGAAGTTTGAAACAAGTATTAGTTATTGAACTCTTATTTTGAGCTAAGACTCAAATGAGAGTATAACTAGGTGTCCATGTTTTCCAAAAAACAAAGGGCTCTGTTTCTGGCAGGAATTTTTGCTGGACTTGAACAGGGCATAACTCTGAGTAGCTTGACCCAAATAAGGTGTATCATACAGTTCTGGAAAGATTTTTATGTGCTCTACATCTTCTTTGTAGACCTCCAGAGCAAAATCACACGTTAAGTTGGTGAAAAGTCCAGTTGAAGGCAAACTGTTCAGAACCAGGACAGTAGCAAAAACCTCTCTGGACCTTTCTGTTTTTAAGCCATAACTTCCTGTAGAAAATCCTTAAGGAGCACATAAGTACTTGTTGGAAAGCTACTGAAGTTTACTAAAACTTTGGTATTGAACTCAAGTCAAGAATCTGTTGATAACTTGAGTAAAATTTGGAGTTTGTGTGAGCTGGTCAGAGTAGTCCCGCTGATTAGCTTAGCATACATAAGATTTGTTTAAACAAGAATGTGGTTATGCTTTCATAAAGTTCATGACATGTTCATGTTTTACTTATCTTTACTTACTACTGAGATAGAATTTTGATTGACTCAAATTTTTGTTTCGTGCAGTATGGTACGCACACATCCCCAAATGGAGATTGGAGGTTCCAGTCGAGGTGGGAATGACTCGACTTCATCACAAGAGCCATCGCCAACCGGATTGGCTGAAATTATGGCGAAGATGAATGAAACTCTCCAAAATCTAGTTCAGCAAGGCATAGATCGAGAAGCTCAACATCACATGCCAACCCAGAGCACGTATCTGGATTTCTTGGCGACACAACCGCCGGTATTCTCCGAGGCGGCTGACCATTGTGAAGCAAATCACTGGTTACGTGTCATTGAGTCCAAGCTTGGGTTGATCCGATGTGACGAATTCTTGAAGACTCTATATGCCGCTCAACAGCTTCACAGCTTTGCTGGAGCATGGTGGGCAGAGTACCTTGCTGTTCAACCAGCAGGGCATCGTGTTACATGGGCGGAGTTCCAGGCTGCATTTCGTGCTCGTTTCATCCCTGCGGGCATAATGCAAACCAGTCTGGATGAGTTCTGGAGTCTGAAGCAAGGGGACATGAGTGTTATTGAGTATGCGAAGGAATTCAATTGCTTAGCTCAATATGTCCCTGACTATGTGAAATCACCATCCATGAGGGGTTATCATTTTTATCGAGGGCTGACCGCTAGGCTGCGATGTGAATTGGCTCAAGTTAGCCAAGAGAATTTTGATGAGTTCGTGAGCTGTGCTATTGCTCAATAATATTATTCCAACCTTTACCTCAAAGAAAAGAGGGAGAGGGACTCATCACAAGATGAAGACAATCGTCTACCCCAGAAGTATCGGTTGGTAATCCGTTCACCTTCCGGTCGAGAGATTCCACAAGAGGTGCAATCATTCTGGGAGTGTGACGACTCTTCTACTCCACAGAGGTCACATTCGCCTCCACCGCAGCGGCAACTTATTTCTTATGCACCTCAGTATCAACAAGGTGCACCAGAATACTTTTTCCCTCAAGAGGTTGAAGATGATCAAGGTGATCTCTCAGCTGAACAAAGTGCTGTCCCACTTCATTTTGACAATGAGCCCAATGTCAATGAAGCCACTGAACCGAGCAGCAACAATGTGTCTGCAGGTCCAGTTCCACAGAGTGATCTTGGGCAGCAAAGAAAAGCTATGTCCAAGGTGGGGACAGTTAATTATGTGTCAGTCGATGATCTGCCAAAGGGAGGACCTGTTCTGGCCGGCAGGTTCACCTTAAATGACAAGCCGGTTGTCATTTTATTCGACTCTGGTGCAACACATAACTTCATTAGCCGGGCAACGGTAATCCGGGATCAGATCTCCACCACTGTCACAAAAGGTTCATACCTTATTCATTCGCCAGGTGGAGACATATCAACTAATAAAGTCGTCTCTCGAGCACCACTTTGTTTGGGTGGAAAAATTTATCCTACCACCCTCATCATTCTCGAAGACCAGGGAATCAATGCCATATTGGGAATATCATGGTTGACCTTCCATAAAGCTGTTCTGGACATCGAGAACAGGAGTGTTCACTTGGACTCTCCACTTCACGGACGTCAAACATTGTACCTCGGCGAAGCGATTTCCAAAGACCCGGAAGTATGTAATGCCGAGGCATGCAAGTTAGAAGACATTCCGGTAGTCCGTGAATATCTGGACGTGTTTCCCGAAGATCTTCCAGGCCTACCACCTGAGCGTGAGGTGGAGTTCAAAACAGAATTGATACCGGGAACCACGCCGATCTCTCGGAGACCATACAAAATGGCTCTGAGTGGGTTAGCAGAATTGAAGGAGCAACTCAAAGATCTGATGGACAAGGGGTTTATTCGTCCATGTTCATCACCATGGGGTTGCTCAGCTTTGTTTGTGAAAAAGAAGGATGAGACGCTGAGGCTATGCGTCGATTATCGTCCTTTAAATGCTGTGACCATAAAGAACAAGTATCCACTACCAAGAATTGATATCCTCTTCGATCAGCTAGTGGGTGCTAAAGTCTTCTCTAAGATGGACTTAAGGTCGGGATATCATCAAATCAAGATCCGCGTGGAAGATGTCCCGAAAACAGCATTCTCGACAAGATATGGACTCTATGAGTATCTTGTCATGTCATTTGGGTTGACCAATTCTCCGGCTCACTTTATGTATGACACGACCCCAAGGTCCTGTCGAGCCAGGATCACGCTGAGGGGTGCTGCGTTGCACAGCACCGTATAACACACGTCAAATGTACAAAGCGGAAGCGGAAATTTTATTACATAAACAAGTTTATGAACATGTTTACATCAAAATAAGTTTAGTCCACACTCGCTGGCGTAGACTAAGCATCAAGTGCACGTTCAGCCCTTGAACGTGTCCTTGCTAGCACACACGCACACTAACTCTGCGGCGTGCACGACTCCCACTCGATGGGGTTCCCCTCCTGGGGTTCCGTCTCCTCTTCGGGAGTCCCTTCCTCATAGAACCCTGTAAAAGCTTCAAACACAAGCAGTGAGCACGAAGGCTCAGCAAGTCTGACCCGTCTCACCTAAACATGGAACTTCTACATGAGGGTAATAGGTTACATGAGGTAAAAATCAGTTGCAAGGACTCGCCTAATTAGTAGAACCTTACTTTCAAGTTTTAGCAGCAGGTTGTGGAGAACCTTACGCTAAGGTGCATGAGAGAGCCGCAATCAAACAAGAAACGCATTTCTCTCATGTACTTTGCCCAAAGTTGAAAAGAACTTTAGTTAGCTCTAAGCTACAGCATATCATTAACAATCAATGTCCAGCTTTCAATCAGCAACATTTTAACATGTAACTAGCCTGTTCTTTCTACGTCACGGTACAGTGAACAAGTGGTACTCACTGACCGCGAGGGACGGCGATTATAATCGATTTACACCTGCAGGGTTACCCGAACAACCCGTCACGTACGCCCGTACTCGATGTTGCCTACAACAACCATCACGGACGCCGTACGCATCTACCTTTCACTCGTCAGCCAAATATTGAACCGGTCCCATCGTCCCGAGCAAGAGGTCTCTGCACGCGCATCTCCGTGCCGCCAGCCGATTTACACCTCAAGCTCTCAACCTACCCTCTGAACGACGGGCAATGCCTCAATAACCAGCTACCCGAGTTACATCAGTTTCCCGGTTCCCATATAGCCGGTAGGTCTTCGGTACTGTTCTAGCTTGTTCAACAGACCCGCACACGGCTCGGTCCTCAATCGACACAAGCGGAGCTACAGCACACAGGCCCCAAAGTCCTGCTGCCCTTACTCTCTGCTCGGTCTCATTTACTTGCCATGTGTATCATGTGCTATCTCTACCCGAGCAATGTGCCTCTAGCCTATTCTCGCGAGTAGTTCCAACTACTCGACTTGTACCGAATCCTACTCTATCCTAGCAATGCAGTAGCTAACAGGGTTTGCAATCCTAAACCCAACCCATGGTTCTCTTGGCTATGCAGTGGGGCTTCCAATCAAGACTCTAATGCACAGAATAAAGGAAACAAGTATGTGCTCAAAACAATAAAAATTTATAAAAAGGTTAATGCAAACCGGAGCTTGCCTTGCTGCTCTTGGTCGTAGGCTAGCTGCTCCTCCGGAGTGACGAAGTCTAGGACTTCGGGTTCCTCCTCGACCTTAGCGACTACATGATATAAGACATACATGTATTAATTTAAATGCATTTATTAAGTTTGAGCTTGTGAAGCTTATAACCTTTGCTAGACAGACCTAATGACTGTGAAACTTTTACTGTGGCTTGGTTACAACCTAAACAGAGACTTGGTCAAGTTTTAGTTGCAGCAAAGCTCAATTGAGCCCTCCACAATTAATTATGTCCTTGACCTTAATTAAAGGCTTTTAGGGTGTTCTAAGGACTTTCATGAAACAAACTATGACTTTCTGAAACTAGATTTTTAGAGGGTTCTAATGGAGTTGGTCTCACTTAATTTGAAGGTTCCTAACTAAAGATATGAGCTAAACAATTTCAGGGAAAATTCTGAAAATGTTTCTGAACATTTTCTATTTTCTTTGGAACAGTTTCACTAATCACACCATTAGGTGGATTAAATGAGCTCAAATGGATCTGAAATTTTTATGGTAGTTCAAGGATATTTTGGTGAACATCTCAGTAAAATTTCAGGATTTTTCTCCAAAGGATTCTCCAGTTAAAATTCCTAACAATTTAAAGTTTGAGGAATTAATTCTGGAGAAATAAGGAATTTCATGAAGTGAAACTTGATTTTCTGGAAAGTACTCAGAGAGCTGAATCCAGCAAAATTTGGTTCACTCAATTTGGAGCTTTGTAGCCAAAGTTATGAGGATTTGAAGTTTGAAGGAGATCTGAAAATCAGGGAAAAGTTTAAACTCGTGCGTGGGCCCAGGGGACACGCGTTGCACGCCTAGGCGATGGCACATCGCGGCCCACAAGGATTTTGCGCGCCAGCACACCCGATCCCAGCCGCAGCCGGATCCCGATTCAAAATATCTCCCACTGACAGCTGGGGTCCACCCCTTCTTCAACCTCGCGACACCCGCGCTCCGCCGCCGAGGGACCTCGCCGGAGAGCTCGCCGCCGGCTGCTGTACAGCTCCAAACTTCTCAATTCTGGCCGCCCCTGCCTACTTTTACTCGGGGAACAGGATCCGAGGGTCAGCTGCTCATGGCAACGGCCGGAGCATGGTCGGCGACGAGCCGCCACCTCAGAACGACTTCGGCCATGTCGGCTGACTACCCTAGCACCTCAGCTACTTGCGAAACCGGTCGGGGAGAATCAGTGGACCTTAGAGAAGGTCGACATGAGCTCAAGGCAGCTCGGGGAAGGCCCAAAATAGGTCCTCACCGTGCGCCCGATGTCGCCCGTTCGTTCCGCCATTGGTAGACCTCAAATTACGCCGGACACAGAGGTTCTCCGGCCCAGAGTTGTGAAGACAACTTGTGCGTTACCGTGTCTAGCTCGTGTGAGAGCGGCCTGAGGCCCTCTAATCCTTTCTAGAGCACGAATTAAACAGAATCGTACCTGAAGGTCGTTCTGCACACAGAAAGGGGAAAAATGGAAATTCGCCGCCGGTGAGCAACCACTCGAGCTGTGGCTCGGGGATGAGCAGCACCGGTCACCTGCGCGTCCAAGGGTGCCTTGGCTCGGGCGTGACAACGCCCTGGTTGGGCTGTCCACGAGAGCCCGAGGTGCGGCGGTTCCAAGTTCCGAGTTTGATCTTTCGGCACAGCCGATATCAATCGGTTTCAACCGAATTCTAGCAACGGGGAGGATGGAGGAAGGTCTCTAGTACCTTGCTGGGGCTCTGGAGTGGAAGGAGGGAGCTGCGATCGGCGTTCTCCGATCAAGTCCGAGCTGCGGAAGTTTTCGACCGGCGCTGAGTTCTTGCGGGGAAGAACGGCGGTACCTCGGCCGAGGAGGGGGGCAGGCGCCTTAAGAAGGCTCTGCACCGCCTCACGCCCGCGCGTGGGCAAGCAGCTGGTGGCGCGGCAGCTGGCCTCGGTGGCGATCACCGCTGCGGCTCGGCGACCCGAGTGAAAAAGTCTCAGTCAGTTTGATCTGAGCAGTGGCTGACATGTGGGTCCCACCTCCAGTTTTAACCTCTGAAATTTACTCCTAATTACTGTTGTAAACAGTGAACCCCATACTACCCTTGGCAATTCAAATTATTCACCCATGAGCCATTTGAATAGATCAAAGTTCAAATGAGGTTTGGTTTGAATGAATTTCAGCACAAGTCCAGTTTGAAATTCAAATAAAGTTTGAATCTCTCCCCCTTAGCTCATATCAAGATCAACTCCAAATGGAGTGAAAATTGGTGTGTGAGCTCACAAAAATGTGCTGAGTAAGAATATGCCTTCCACTTTTAAATTCATGGAATAAAAACAGTTTGAATTTGAATATGGTTTCAAACTGCCCTCTTCCTATTTATGCCCAAAATGACCTCAAAAAGGTTTTCAATTTGGGTGAAACTTGGCATGGACATCCTTAGCAAAGTGTAGGAGTTTTCATATGTCCAGTCCATCTATATCACATGTGGGAAATACCACTTTTGCAATGTGTAAGTTTGTTCTCTAATGAGCATGTTGATAATTGTTACTTGCTCTTCATTTGTGTTCATAATTCTTCCTCAAATGAGGTGTGTGGTGTGGTGATGAACACTGCAAATGTGTGTCAAAAACTGAGGCCCTTACATTCTTCCCCCCTTAAAAGAATCTCGTCCCGAGATTATAAGGTGAAAATGAGAGAGAGGACGGTGGAAAATTACCGGATATGCGACGTGAAAAATTCAGGGTAGTTAGTGCGAAGGAATTCTTCGCTCTCCCATGTCGCTTCGTCCATGGAGTGATTACTCCATAGAACCTTGTAGAACCACAACGTACGGTTGCGTGTGGTTCGGGCCTTTTCATCAATAATCTGCACCGGTTCCTCCCGATAGGTGAGATCCGGTTGCAGTTCTTCAATGTCTTCCAGCTGAACGGTCGTTGATAGCTTGAGACACTTCCTCAGCTTGGAAATATGAAAGATGTTGTGTACACCGGAAAGTGCTTCTGGTAATTTCAACCGGTATGCCACTGATCCACATCTTTCGGTAATCTGGAATGGACCGATGAATCGGGGTGCCAACTTTCCTCTCACCCCAAATCTGTTTACGCCCTTCATTGGAGACACCCGTAGATATACGTGATCTCCAACTTCGAATTGTAATGGGTGCCTTCTCCGGTCCGCATACTGTTTCTGACGGGATTGAGCGGCTTTTAGGTTCGCTTGAATTAGTCGAACCTTTTCTTCCGCGTTGTTGACAAGGTCAGTCCCGAAGGTAACCCTTTCGCCAGACTCACACCAGTTCAATGGTGTGCGGCATTTCCTACCGTATAGCACCTCGTAAGGTGCCAGCTTGATGCTGGCTTGGTACCCATTATTGTACGAGAATTCAGCTAACGGCAAGTGATCATCCCAATTCTTGCCGTGGTCGATAGCGCAAGCTCGTAGCATGTCTTCTAAAATTTGGTTTACCCGCTCCGTTTGCCCATCCGTCTGCGGGTGGTAGGCTGAACTACGGATCAGCTTCGTCCCCAAGGCAGCGTGTAGCTGCTCCCAAAAACGGGACACAAATAAAGTGCCCCGATCCGATATGATAGTACGGGGTACGCCGTACAAGCATAGGATCCGTGAGATGTACAGTTCAGCGTAGTTCTTGGCGTTGTAGTTGGTGTTGACCGGGATGAAATGGGCAACTTTGGTGAGCCGATCGACGATCACCCACACGGAATCATGTTTCTGTAAGGTGGTGGGTAAACCGACGATGAAATCCATGCTCACGTCCTCCCACTTCCAGGCAGGAATGCCCAGTGGTTGCAGCAGTCCCGGTTTCCGCATATGATCTGCCTTCACCCTTCGGCATGTATCACACTCGGACACGTATTTTGCAACCTCGCGCTTCATCCGTGTCCACCAAAACTTTCTTCTGAGTTCTTGATACATCTTGTTGCTGCCGGGGTGAATAGAGAGCTTTGATAAGTGAGCCTCATCAAAGATCTTCTTCCGTAGTTCCGGGTTACGGGGTACGACGATCCGGTCCTTGAACCATAGGACACCGTCTCCGTCTTTCCGGAAGCATTTCAGCTCCCCACTATCTACACATCTCTGCAAGTGTGACATGCCCTTGTAATTCTTCTGGGCTGCCGCTATCTCTTCACGGATGGTGGGGATCAAAGCTAGGTTGTAGAGAGCTCCGTATGGAATCACACGTAGTGGTGGTTCGCTCTCTTCCAACGGTGTGATGGTCAGATTGTTGACGTGTGACTTGCGGCTCAGCGCATCTGCCACAACGTTTGCCTTGCCCGGATGACAATGGATCTCTATCTCGTAATCCTTTATCAGTTCTAACCATCTTCGTTGCCTCATGTTCAGCTCCTTCTGAGTGAATATGTACTTGAGGCTTTTGTGGTCGGTATATAAATGTACGAGGTTACCGAGTAGGTAGTGCCTCCACATTTTGAGTGCGAGTACCACGGCAGCGAGCTCCAAGTCGTGAGTTGGATAATTCTGCTCATGGTTCCTAAGCTGCCGTGATCCATACGCGACCACTCTTCGGTCTTGCATCAGCACACATCCGAGCCCAATGCCGGATGCATCACAGTACACATCGAACGGTTTTGTTGTGTCTGGCTGTGCCAAAACCGGTGCTGATGTCAGGTGCTTGACTAAAGCCTTGAATGCTGCTTCACATGTTGCACCCCAAACATATTTGGTGGCCTTCTTCAGCAGCTCTGTCATTGGCTGGCAATCTTCGAGAAGTTCGGAATGAACCTCCGATAATACCCCGCGAGTCCGAGGAAACTCCGTACCTCGTGAACAGTTCTCGGGGACTTCCAATTCAGCACTTGAGTGATCTTGCTTGGCTCCACAGCGATACCTTCCTCTGAGATGATATGCCCGAGGAAAGGCACCTGCGATATCCAAAACTCGCATTTGCTGAATTTCGCGTATAACTTGTGATCCCGCAGCCGTTGCAAGACTATACGCAGATGTTTCTTGTGATCTTCCTCTGACTTGGAATACACCAGGATGTCGTCGATGAAGACCACGACAAACTTGTCCAGCTCCGGCATGAATACCGAGTTCATCAAGTACATGAAGTGAGCTGGAGCATTGGTGAGGCCGAAGGACATAACTAGGTACTCATAAAGTCCGTACCTCGTTGAGAAAGCCGTCTTCGGAATGTCCTCAGCACTTATTTTAATCTGATGGTACCCGGATCTTAAATCCATCTTGGAAAAGATCTTTGCTTCGACCAACTGATCAAACAACATGTTGATCCGTGGCAACGGGTACTTGTTCTTGATGGTTACGGCATTTAATGGACGATAGTCCACGCAAAGCCGCAACGTCTCATCCTTCTTCTTGACAAATAATGCCGAACAGCCCCATGGTGAGGAGCTCGGCCTAATAAAACCCTTCTCCAGAAGATCCGTGAGCTGAGTCTTCAGTTCAGCCAACTCCTTGGGCGCCATCTTGTACGGCCTTCGCGATATTGGCATGGTTCCCAGTGCAAGTTCAATTTTGAACTCCACCTCTCTATCGGGTGGCATCCCCGGCAAATCGTCCGGGAATACATCAGGGAACTCTCGGACCACTGGAATGTCTTCCAATCTGATGGTTGTGGCTTGATAGACACTTGGAAGTTTTATTTCTGGACTGTCCAGAAATAATGAGTGAGAACCGTGCACTTCTGAGTTTAAGTGCACGACTCGAAGGACGGTGTCTAAAACAGCGCCGTGGCGGGTTAACCACGATATCCCTAGGATGACATCGACCTTTTGTCCCTCTAAGATAATGAGAGACGTGGGGTACACTCTACCCGCTAAGCATAATGGTGCTTTGGAGACCATTACGCTTGCTGAAATCTTCCCACCCGGTGAACAAATTAAATATGGACTATCGGTGGGTAGTATTGGCAAACTGTGTTTAGCAATGAAAACTTGGCTAATAAAATTATGCGTGGCGCCTGAATCAAACAGTACTATAGCGGGATGCTGGTGGAGTTGGAACATACCCGCAAGGATTGGCTCGCCCTCCGGCACGTCCTCAATGGCAAGCTGGTGGACAGTGCCGGGTCTAGGGTTTGCCCGCCGCGCATTAGTAGGGTTCCGGGGTTGATTCCTCCCCGGAAACTGTGGTGCCACTCCGCCGCCTTGCCTCTCCGGGCAACTGCTCGCGAAGTGTCCTGGACGACCACACTTGTAACATGTGGCCGCTGCTGGTGGAGTACTCGGTGGACGAAAGCCTGGCATGCGTTGAGGAGGTGCAAACGCACGCGGCATCGCCCGCTGCTGCTGTTGTTGTTGCGGTGGTGCTGGCAGTGCCGGCCGGAATGCCGGTGAAGAGTACGGCAGACTGCGGAACGGCATCGACCGCTGTGGTGGTTGCCAGCGTGGACCTGATGGTGGGCGATTCACCATCCGAAACTTCTGAGAAGGACCGCCTCCTTCTCCACTGCTCTGCAGCGCGCTTCGCTTTCTCTCCGCCGCCGCTAACTCCTTGCCGGAGTCCTCCTGAACAATCACAGCATCAATGATGTCGTTGAGGCTGCCGCGATTGAACATCCCCAATTTGTCCTTCAGGAGCGGGTTATGCCCCTGGTAAAAGTGGTCTCGCCGCTTCTCGTCGGTATCAGCATGATACGACGCATATAGCGCGAGATCGTTAAACGCCCTGGAGTATTCCAGCGCGTTCCGGCTCCCTTGTTGCAGGTGTAAGAACTCCTGCGTCTTCCTCTTCATCAGACCTGGCGGTATATGATAGGCCCTGAAGGCCGTCCGGAACTCCGCCCAGGTCATCACTCGGTCGGTGGGCTGTGAAGCACAGAAGTTGGCCCACCACGCGCTCGCGGATCCTTGGAGCTGCTGGACCGCGAACTGAGTCTTGCGCTGCTCGCTGATCTGGAGCAGCCCGAACTTCATCTCTATGGCGCGGAGCCAGTTGTCCGCGTCAAGTGGTTCATCCGCACTTGAGAATACAGGGGGATGAGTTGCCAGGAAGTCGGAGTAGGAGCTCTGTTGGCGCTCCTCACGATCTTGACATCTCTCTGGGCGAGACGTATTGGCGATGAGAGTCTGCAGCAACTCTGTGTGCTGCTGATGCGAGCCCGCCATTGCCGCGACAATGTCGGCCAATGTAACCGTTGGCAGTGGCGGTGGCGGTGTTTGCTGTTGCTGTTGCTGCTGCTGTCCCGAGGAGTCCTCGGGAGGTGGTTGGGAGGTCTCTCCCCCTTGGCTGGTACCCCCAACGTCAGGGTTGGCACGAGTACGCGTCATTCTGAAATTCGAAACAACAGCGATTAGCACATGTCTTACTTAAAATTCCATAAGCAACAGTAGGTATTGAAGTGACACATGATTAATTTGCACAACATTCACATATATTGATAAAGCATAAACTTTATACAAGATACATTATTCTCGGGTCTCCGAGAAGTCGTGCTCATGTCGTCACTACCTATACATACGCTACTGTCTACACGACATGTCACCGATTACAAAAGTTAGGTTACGCTACCCTAGCTGCCCTACTTGGCAACCGTAACCCCCTACTCGGAGTAGAACTCGACCTCCTGTGGGTCGTCCTCCTCCGGTACTTCTGCTGGTGGCTCTGGATCTACCACCTCTTCTCCCATTCCGGGTTCTCCCATTGCTGGAAGACCCAAGACCACCGTTATGCCTAACACCGGGGGCACGAGGTCCTGCAATGCATGCACCTCGTCCATAGCCTGGTTGTAGTCCTCTTCCCAGCCTTGTCCTTCCTCAATAGCGTCGTCCTGCTCTTGATCAAGGTCCTCATTCTGCTGGGTTAGGGTCTGCACCAGCTCTTGCAACGCCGCGATGTCAACACGGCTCTTCTTCTTTGCCTTCTTCAGACGACGCAACTGATTGTGTTGTTCATTCAGTCGCTTGATCATCGGAAGAAGCACATTGCGGAGTGCGCTGTGAGCACTCTCGAAATGATCTCCACGGCTTGTGCTCTCCTTGAGCTTGGTGGCGAGATGCTCCGTATGAACAGCTTGGCTGTCCATCACAGCGTTTCCCGCCCTCATTTGGAGGCTGAGGTTTGCCTCCGCGGGGTTGTACCTTGGGCAATTCGGGTCTGTTGCCTCCAGGTACCTCTCTTCCCACACATGCTGAGCTCGTCCCTCCACCGAAACGAGTGCGTATGGAGTGCCCTCCATAGCCTGCACGTGTAGTTGGCAGAAACGTGACATAGTGTCACGGGCTGCCACTTGCCACATCCCTTCCGGTTGTCTTCCTCTCACCGTGACGGTGAATGGCACCCAACCGGGTAGCGTAGGTCCTGCAGGAACCTCGACATGGATCGTCCACGTCTTGTTCCCCCCTTCGCCATCTTCTTTGGCGACGTACTGCGGCATCTGATTGTACCCGAAATATTGGAGCATTTGCCACAATGCTTCCGGGTAGCCGCTACGGTCAGAACAGTGGGAAACTACCCACCCGTTCTCCAACTGTTTATCTGCTGCCATCTGTAAAAATATATTTGAGAAATGTCAAATATTTATTTAAACAGTAAACCCTGGAGTTATAACATAAGACATGTCATTGATCCCATAAAACTTGGAAACATAGTTCAAATTTTAAACAAATTTGACTGCTGATCTGCTGTTCCCATGACAGCCCTGACCAGTTTCCATTTCAACCTGATTTAGGCCATGTTAACAGCAAAACTAATTCTGGAGCTCCACATCAAAGTTAAAGCTAACTTCAATAGCTTTCCAGAAAGTGTTTGCTTGGTCTCAGATCTGTCCTGGTTCAAAAGTTATGAGATGTCAAAGTTAACAGAATTTCTGGAATCAATTGGACAGCACCTCCCTGCTTTAGGTACTGAATTGATCCAAGAATCCCAGTTAATTCTGTTCCCAATCTGACAAAACATTCTGTTACAAAGTCGTAACCCATCTCATAAGCTTTCCAGAAGTACCTCATTTCCTATTTTTGGATTTTTATGCAGGAAGTTATGCTTAATTTACAGAGAGTCTACAGAGAATCTTTACCCTGTCCTGTTTTCTGGACAGTTCCAACTCTACTGCATTTTTCGAGTGATTTAGGGATGAAACACCTCTGGACCTCAACAGAAAAGTTGTAAAGCTCTTCCAAAGCTTTCCAGAAATGTATCATACGACCCCAATCTCGAAAGAACTCAACCTCTAGCCTCTGATTAACTTCAGCCTTGATCCAGCTGAAAACAGAGTGCTCTGTCCTTAACAACCTATAAGTTGAAAACTTGTTAACTTTGAATATCCTGTTCAAGGGAAGGAGTTACATCAAGTTTTACTACTTTGGAGCAAAACTTTCAAGTTTTAAATGAATTTGTTCATTTAGTTGGGTGTGACGTCGATGCATCACCAGATTATGTCGGTACTACGTCCTCACAAAGAAAAACCTATACAGGACTTAGCCGGCTTCGTTATTTCAGTGGCACTACTCGTCACTCGCACACGGATGCTACACGTCTACCGTTTCGTGGTCAGGCTACCTGCAGAAACTCAATCAATCGTCAGACTCGGCTGCACACCGAGCCCGGAATCCATACAGTTCGTACACCCGCCCGTCATCACTCGCCCGGATGTTCTCAAGCCAAACACGCCTTGAGTTACGTGTTCACGTCTCAGACCACGTGACGGGGTCTCCCATGTTGCACCCATGCACGCCAGGGACAGACGTTGCTCGAATACCCCAAACGACATGAAGAGTCGTAGAGGATACTAAAGCGGGTCGGGTTACCTGCCACCCGTGGGGCTCCACCCTTCAGCTTGTGCGCACTGGTGGACAGCGCTTACGTGCACCCCCAAGACATGAACGTCCCGAGATGCACGATTTTCCGACATAACAAATAGGTTAATAAGCCACTTTCTATATACTAATAACATCCTTATACGGGCTACTAACTCGTTCCTCACTGGATTTTTGAAAAAGAAGACCTTTGTACTGTGTTAAACCTCAAGCGAGCTCTGATACCACCGCTGACACGACCCCAAGGTCCTGTCGAGCCAGGATCACGCTGAGGGGTGCTGCGTTGCACAGCACAGTATAACACACGTCAAAGGTACAAAGCGGACGCGGAAATTTTATTACATAAACAAGTTTATGAACATGTTTACATCAAAATAAGTTTAGTCCACACTCGCGGGCGTAGACTAAGCATCAAGTGCACGTTCAGCCCTTGAACGTGTCCTTGCTAGCACACACGCACACTAACTCTGCGGCGTGCACGACTCCCACTCGACGGGGTTCCCCTCCTGGGGTTCCGTCTCCTCTTCGGGAGTCCCTTCCTCATAGAACCCTGTAAAAGCTTCAAACACAAGCAGTGAGCACGAAGGCTCAGCAAGTCTGACCCGTCTCACCTAAACATGGAACTTCTACATGAGGGTAATAGGTTACATGAGGTAAAAATCAGTTGCAAGGACTCGCCTAATTAGTAGAACCTTACTTTCAAGTTTTAGCAGCAGGTTGTGGAGAACCTTACGCTAAGGTACATGAGAGAGCCGCAATCAAACAAGAAACGCATTTCTCTCATGTACTTTGCCCAAAGTTGAAAAGAACTTTAGTTAGCTCTAAGCTGTAAAGGTCCCAAAAATGTGAATACAAAGAAACATGAGTTTGCACAAATAATAGAGTCATGTGTATGAAAAAGGGGCTTAGTTGAAACTTTTTCCCACATATGATAACATAGGTGAGATTCTTCTAAACAAACTTAGGGCTATTGCATGGATGGACCTAATGTGGATTAAAACCACAGAATTGAAGAGCTCAAGTGCAATGGAAGGGTTTAAAAATCAGAGATGGACTAAAGGTAAATTCAAACTCCAAGTGAGGGAAGGACACAATGAGAAATTCAAAACTGTTGTGTCCAAACTATTGTTTGCAGCAGCTAACACAAGGATCAAGTGGCATATTTGAATTCCTTAGGTCCAAATTAGTGGGGAGGCAAAGTGTCATTAATTTTTGAAAAGATTTGCTGCTCATTTTTCCAAAGGGAGTCAAATGTGCAAAGAATTCAATTGAACATTTGAATTTGCATGGAATTTGTCCAAACATGTCAAATGAGCTCAGTTTCCAATTTTCCAACATTTGGGTTGGATAATTGTCAAACTTTGGAGATATTTTGGGGAAAAGAGGTACTGAATTGTGGGGCCCACATGTCATTGGGGGAGATGAGTGTGCAAAAGATCTTCAGCTCAGGCGGTGCACGGTCTCTGTTTTTCTCCTCATCGCGAAGTCATCGCGCCACCGAGACCGCCTCGGTCTTTCTCACCGTGCGACACCGGGGCAAGGCCGACGCCACCTCTCCCTCGCGACCTCTGTGCTGGCGAGCTGTTTTCCCCCCTCCTTATCACGCAGCTCGCGCGTTGTCCTCGGTTCCCACTCTCGCGAGCACAACAGGGACCTCCCGGCGCCGTTTCTCGTTCTGTCTGTTGCAAACCGCGTCGCCCCCTCCACTGCCCGAGTGATCCACAGAAGAAGTGAGCGCCAGCGTGTGCTCTAGCAACCCATCGCTCTACTCCGTGGTGCTGCCGCATCGTTTGATCACAATTTGACGAATTTCACCGGGCACCGAGGCTCACCATCGGGAAACCGAGCGGGTCTCACGTGGACAGCCCCACCGAGAGCTTCTCAGGCCCGAGCTGGAGCACCCTCGGATGCGCTGGGAGCCCCTGATGCTCATCCCCGAAGCTCAAGCCATGAGATGATCTACCGGGCTCGAATTTGGGAAAAGATCGCCGTCGGGCACCATCTGACCTTCTGATACGGTAATACCAAATTCGATTGTCCCTCTCATTCTTAGGCCATCAAATCTTGCACACACGAGCTGGACTAGCCGGCGATCTTTTGCCCTTTTGCAATCAATGCCTGAAAACCATTGTGCACGACGTATTTCATACTTTTTCCACGGCGGTTATGGTGGGGCGGTTCGGACTCCCGATGAGAGCTAGGTTAGGGCCATTTGCAGGCTGCTTCACCACCCGGACGATCCTCCCTGGCGTCCACTGGTTCTGTAGTGCCGTTCCACCAAGGGCTGGGCAGGCTAGGATGACCGGGCGACGTTGCCGAACCGGTCCAGAGCCGCCGCGCCGTTGCCAGCTAGGTTAGAGCCATCGCCGGCCGGGGAAGAGGGTTCCATCGTGTTCAGCACGTGAAATAAGGCCCTAGCGGCGAGGGAGAGCTCGGGGGATGGCCGGGAGGCTGGGATCCGTCGAACTCCGACGAGCACGGCGGCGCGCGGGCGCGGGGGCCCGAGGTAGAAGACGACCCGGTGGGTCCCGCCCGTCAGCGACGGTTTTTCAAATATTTGATCGGCTGTGGCGCAGGGATCTGGTGTGATGGCGCGGGAAATACCCTGTAGCCTCGTGTGGCTTGCCCCGACGCGTGACACCTGTCCCCGGACCCACAGCCAGTATTTGAACATTTTGGGGAATTTCAGTTTTCAGTTCAAACTTTGAATAGCTACAACTTTGGGTAGGAGAATCCAAAAATTGTGAAACAAATTTTGTTGGATTTCTCTGATAGAGTAATATCCAAATGTAGAACCCAATTTGTATGAAACCCTTTATTTAATTCTGTAAAATTCTTTAAAGCTTTCTAGCAAAAGGATTTTTAGAGGGAGTTTGGTTAATCCAAAGATCCTCAAATTTTGCCAGAATAGTCTTTAGGGTATTAGTGAACACCTGTAAAATTCTCAACTCATTTGGAGTTGATTTAGTTAGGTTAATTCTGATTTTAAGTTTCTGTATTTAAATGAATACAGAAAACAATTTCAGGGAATTTCCAAAACTTGGAAATTCAGTTCTAGCTATTCCTTAGCTCCAAAAAATGCTAGGACAATTCATGCAAACTCTATGAGCTATAATTGAAATTATGGTTCACTAATTTTTGCATGAACATGGGTGGGATCTCAGAATTAAATCTTCTTTGCTTAATTGCTTAGAAAATTATTCTGGACAAACCACTCAATGAAAAGTGCTAATTTTTGGTCCAGAGGACTTTCTTGTGACAAGGAACTCACATGAAAATTCTCAGCTCCAGTGGAGCCCTGGATCACCCCTGTGCTTTTAACCTCTTTAGGTGATCAATATAAAAGAGGGGGGGGGGAAACCATTTAGCATTTAATCATCTGTTTAGATCCAAACCTAAACCACTAGCACCAGTGTTATTTTAAATTCTTAAACAGAGTTCCAGTTTTTGAAAACTTGTTAGTAGGACTTGTAGCAAAGTCTTTACAATTAAACAATATGCATATTCTTCACGTGTAGTATCTACGTGGAGGAGTTGAAATCATCGGAGTAGAAATCAAGGAAGGAGGAAAGAGGTTGATCAAGCACCAAGTGATCTTCACTAACTGCATATATATATAAGTCACCTGCAAAACAAAGGCAAGCCCTGGTTTGCATCAAATTTACAAGTTTTTATTTGTATTCACTTCATACGTCTAGTATTATATTTATTGCATTACGTCTAGATGGTATGAAACCCCAAGTGCATGACCCAGAAAACCCTGAAGTTTAATGTAGGATAGGTAATCAATTAATTATAACTGTTGTTCTCAATAAAAGTGGATTAAAAGAGGCATAACTCGAGTAGGCAGATTCCTACCCGTGAAATGGGATTAAGGGGGGATCAATCGGAAGAGTTGGGAATTAATCCTCATAATTGGGAATGGAGACCGGGCAGTGGATGGAAGGTCAAGGACGTGGTCCTATGAGCCTAGTCTATGTCTGAGTCGATTAAGGCCCGTTCTCGTGTGCGGCCCCGCTGGACAAGTTTGAGTTGTGTACCGGATGCATACTGGCTATATGGGACCCAGGAAACCGATGTAACATGTTAACCTGGGTGTCGAGGCATACCTCACCGTCTGATGCCGATGCTGAAAGGATAGAGAAGTCGGCTCTACGAGGGTTTGCCGTAGAGAGACTTAATCCCAGTCGGTGGGACCGGTTCGACATTTGGGTGTCGTGTGAAAGGTGGCCACGTACGGCGTCAGTGACGGTTGCTGTGTGCAACGTCGAGTACGGGCGTACGTGTCGTGTCAGCCGGGTGTTTTTGATTGCAATCACCGTCGCTCGCGGTAGTGAGCATACTTGTACACTGAGTCATGACGTAGTAATAAACCGGGGAAATGGTTAATATGCTTCGTGGGTAATCCTCATAATGGAGATGAGGAACGATCAACACTTCACTAAATTTAATTTCCACCTTTGGCTAGAAGCGTCGAGGCAAAGCGTTTCTTGTTTGATTGTGGAGTCTCGACGTTGATGGCGCAAGGTCTGTATGAGTCTAGGGTAGTTCACTAAAGTTACTTTCACCTCGGGCAAGTGACATCGAGATGAAGCGTTTCTTGTTTGATTGTGGGGTCTCGATGTAAGTTGCGCGAGGTCTATAAAAGTTGATTAAAACTGGAAGCAAGGACTCTCCTTTAGCTCAAGTTCATCGTTTATGAAAAATGCTATAATCAGCCCTCTATTTCCATCATATAGAGTTTCATGACTAGGGTGACGGGTCAGTCTTGCTGAGCTTCGTGCTCACAGATACTGCACAAGTTGTTTTGCAGGAAATAACTGTACGCTGAGATGTACGGGTGCCTAAGGAGATTCGGAACTCTCCGAGTGGTGAACTCAGGGCAACCCCTGCCGCTGCTACTGTGATAGTGTTGCTAGTGAGAAGGTTCCGCGGGCTGGACACCTTCTCTGTTGCTTAGCATAGATATGAGTCGTGAGTTGTAATAGTCTTCCGCTGTAGTTTATTTTGAGAAGTATTTGTAAACTCAAAACTTTGTAAGTGTCCGCTTGATTTATGTAATATAATGCTTTATTATGTGTGCTGTTGGGTGCCGCATCGCACGGCACCACCCAATGCGATTCCCGGGCGAGGTATCCCGTCCCCGTGAGTGATCGGATGGCGGGGTCCCCACAGCGTGGTATCAGAGCCGCATTGGTAATAGCACACGGAATAAGGATTGTATTACGACAAAAACTTAGGATACGGTGAGGAAACGATATTAGGCCCACATAAGGACTATAGTAGTATAGTTACTTAAAGTGGCAGAACTAACTTATGTGTTATAATTCTGAATTTTGATTCTGTAACGACGCACCTACGTTCTGGTAAGAATGGTAAGGAACGCCACCGAAAGCGGTTCAATTTCGGTTAGCTCCCCTGACGAGGAAAGTGGTTCAGGGATAGGTCTCACAGCTTGGTGTGAGACGTTAATATGAAACTCTTGAACTCTTCATGTTCCTGAGTTCATATGGAATGCTGATCCCTAGCGTGCATTAGGCAAGTAAGTGGAGACCCCATCGCGTGGTCAGTAACGCGAGAGTGTGTTCGTCTGGAAGTAGCCCAGGAGGACATACGCAGCGCTTGCTATCGGCGTGCCCTGCAGGGCAGTAGGTGGTATCCGTTGGGTTGATAATATTCCCAACCGTGACGACCTGTTCATGACATATTCGGGTTCCCCGTCGTGTGGTGTTGAAACACGATCGCGTACCTTGAGACGTGACTTAACTCAAGGACGGCCGTATGACAATGATACGGGCGTTTGTACTTATTTTCAATTATAGAACTGCCTGAAATGAGAAAAACTTTGAGTGCACCACTATTGAGTGTTCTTCTGCAGGTACCAACCACGTAGTATCCCGGGTAGTACACGTGTGCGAGAGACCGTTTAGTGCCACTGATTATACGTATATACCGGTATAATCCGGTTTAGGATTTTCTTTTGGAGAGACAACGTAGTACCGACATTGTTCTTACGGTGCATCGACACCGTACCACACCTAATAACCTCTTCCCGATGAAGAAATGAGTCATGAGCTAACTTTCTACTAAAAATGGAAGTTTGAAACAAATATTAGTTACTGAACTCTTAATTTGAACTAAGATTCAAATGAGAGAGTGTCTAGGTTTCAAAGATTTCAAAAACAGAGTGCTCTGTTTCTAGCAGAAATTCTTGCTGGATTTTTACAGAGCATAACTCTGAGTAGCTTTAACCAATTAAGGTGTATGATACAGTTCTGGAGAGATTTTCAAGTGCTCTACAACTTTCTTGTAGACCTCCAGAGCAAAATCACAGATTAAGTTGGTGAAAAGTTCAGTTGAAGGCAAACTGTTCAGAACCAGGACAGTAACAAAGCCTCTCTGAACCTTTCTGTTTTTAAGCCATAACTTCCTGTAGAAACATCCCTAGGAGGCCTTTAGATACTCGTTGGAAAGATATTAAAGTTAACTTTAACTTTGATATTCAACTTGAGTTACGAAAGTGCTTTTAACTGGATCAGAGTCTGATCTGTTTGAAGACCAATTAGTCGGCTTGTAAATCCTTGCTGTTGGATACATCAGTTTGCACTTAAACCATTTTGCTTGCATGTTGAGGTTTCATTATCAGTGTTGCACTACTTCGTTTATGGAATAAATCAAGTGATAGTGTTGAACTGATAATGAACTCGTGCAATTGCAGAATGGTGCGAACTCGTTCCATGAGTGAGGTGGGTGGTTCCAGTGGTGGTCGTGGTGATAACTCTCCACAGCGGGAGCAGCGAGCTCCGCAACAGCAGCCTTCACCAGGACCTTCACCCACGGTCACAATGGCGGACATTCTGGCCGCCATGATGGGTGCAAGCGATGAGCGAACCGACTTGCTCCGCACCCTAGTGATGAATACATCCCGTCAAGGGGGATGTCAAGACGAAGACTTGCGCCAACCGCAACTGAATTCCTATGTTGAGTTCTTAGCAACTCAACCACCGGTTTTCATTGAATCTGAGGATCCTCTGGTGGCGGATAGCTGGATCCGTACCATTGAATCTAAGTTCGGGTTGCTACAATGCACCGAACAGCAGAAGGTTTTATACGCAGCACAACAACTTCACGGGTCCGCCAGTGCATGGTGGGCAAATCAACTCGCCTCCTTACCCGATGGACATGACGTTTCATGGGCAGAATTCCGGAAGGCATTTCTCGCATATCATGTTCCTTCCGGAATAATTCAGCGGAAACTCGAGGAGTTTCTGACCTTAAAACAAGGAGGGAGGGGTGCATACGAGCATTCGCGAGTGTTCAACAAGCTGGCGCAGTATGCGCCTCAACATGTGAACACCGAAGCACAAAAGTGTGAGTGGTTCTTCCGCAGCCTCAATCCCAAGCTAAAGGAGAGACTCGTTTTAGCTGATCGAAAGAACTTCAACGAATTGATGAGTGCTGCCATCATGGTTGAAGATGCTCAGCGGGAAGTTCAGGCTGAGAAAAGAAAGAACCATGTACCACCGGAGAGTAGCAGTAGTGCTCCTCAGAAATACCGGATGGTAGACAGTACCTTGAACTGTCAGCTGATGCAGCCGGCTCGACGACTCCAGCAATATTCCAGTCGATCATCCCAATACTCTGATTTCGGACAGCTGCAACAACGGTATAAGCAGCCACGTTATTCTGCTCCTCAAGTGTTCTTGCCGCAGCAGAATACCACCAATGTCCATGCACAGAGCAACCAGGAACCGGCTGAGAAACCGTGCTTCACGTGCGGGTACTTGGGTCACATCAGCAGAAAGTGTCCAGAAAGGATACGCCACAAAGAAACTACACCAAAGTGGGGTATGAATCAACCCCGTGCTCAGCTTCAAGGAACAGCACCAAAACCCGGGTGCATTTATCATACAGCTCTAGAGGATGTGCCAGATGGGGCACCTGTACTAGCGGGAATGTTCACCCTCAATGGACTGCCCGTATTAATTCTGTTTGACTCTGGAGCTACACACAATTTCGTCAGCAGGATGTTTGTGTGCAAAGCTGAGCTCTCCACCTCTACAGCGAAGGATCACTATCTTATCCGCTCACCGGGCGGAAATATAGCTGCTAATGAAGTAGTGATCAAAGCACCCTTGTGCTTGGGTGGAAACGTATACCCCACCACCCTCATTGTTTTGGAGGGGCAGAAGATCGACGTGATTCTAGGAATGGCGTGGATGAACTACCACGGGGCTGTTCTTGATATTGGTCCACGGATTGTTAGTTTGGACTCTCCAATCTATGGGCTCCAAACGCTCATACTTGAAGCCGTGGATTCTAAAAATCCAGTGGTATACCACAGTATGACCACAAAACTGGAGGATATTCCAGTGGTCCGTGAGTACCCAGATGTGTTTCCCGACGATCTTCCAGGGATGCCGCCCGAGAGGGATGTAGTATTCAAGATCGAGTTAGCACCGGGAACCACACCAATATCTCGGAGGCCGTACAAAATGTCTCCGAAGGAATTAGCTGAACTAAAAGAACAGCTAAAGGACTTAATGGACAAAGGGTTCATCCGACCAAGCTCATCGCCATGGGGCTGTTCAGCCCTTTTTGTGAAGAAAAAGGATGAGTCACTTCGATTATGTGTGGATTATCGGCCGCTGAATGCAGTGACGATCAAAAATAAATATCCGTTGCCGTGGATCGATATATTATTTGATCAGTTAGTGGGTGCCAAGGTATTCTCCAAGATGGACTTACGGTCTGGTTATCATCAAATAAAGATCAGAGCGGAGGAAATACCGAAGACGGCCTTCTCGACTAGATACGGGCTCTATGAGTATCTAGTCATGTCTTTCGGGCTAACAAATGCACCCGCACATTTCATGTATCTCATGAATTCTGTATTCATGCCAGAGTTGGATCAGTTCGTTGTGGTTTTCATCGACGACATTCTCGTTTACTCCAAATCAGAGGAGGAGCACACCAAACATCTCCATATTGTGCTCCAACGCCTACGAGAACATAAGCTGTATGCCAAATTCAGCAAGTGTGAATTTTGGATCAGCAAAGTACCATTTTTAGGCCACATTATTTCAGCAGAGGGTGTGGCCGTGGATCCAACAAAAATTGAGCAAGTATTGAAGTGGGAGTCTCCGACATCGGTTCATCAAATCCGCAGTTTCTTAGGACTAGCGGGTTATTACCGGAGATTTATTCCCAGCTTCTCTAAGGTGGCTAAACCAATGACGGAGTTATTAAAGAAGAGCAGCAAGTATGTGTGGACAGAGGCCTGTGAAGAGGCATTTCAAACTCTAAAGAAACATCTCACAACGGCACCGGTGTTAGCCCAACCGGATACAACAAAGCCATTTGATGTTTATTGCGATGCCTCAGGCATTGGACTTGGCTGCGTCTTAATGCAAGATAGACGCGTGATCGCGTATGGGTCTCGTCAACTCCGCAACCACGAGCAGCACTACCCCACTCATGACCTAGAACTCGCTGCAGTGGTGCTTGCGTTGAAGATGTGGAGGCACTACTTACTTGGAAATTTAGTGCACCTCTACACCGACCATAAGAGCCTCAAATATATATTCACTCAGAAAGATATTAATATGAGGCAGCGGAGATGGCTGGAATTAATTAAAGACTATGAGCTCGAGATCCATTACCATCCGGGCAAAGCTAACGTGGTGGCTGATGCACTCAGTCGTAAGTCCCACGTTAATAATTTGTCAGTTGTTCCGGATGAGAATGAAGAACCAAGCTTGCGGGTGATTCCGTATGGAGCGTTGTATAATCTTGCTCTGGTTCCTACCATTAGAGAAGAGATTGTACAAGCCCAGAAGAGGGATAAAGGAATGCGGAATATCCGGGCAAGAATCAATGAGGATAAAATGAAGTGTTTCCGGGAAGATGAACAAGGTGTGTTATGGTTTAACAACAGTATCGTGGTACCCCGGAATCTGAAGTTAAGGATGAAGATCTTGGACGAAGCTCATATGTCTAAGTACTCGATACATCCAGGAAGTAATAAGATGTATCAAGATCTTAAAACAAAATTTTGGTGGACTCGGATGAAGCGAGAAATTGCCAAATATGTATCCGAGTGTAATACATGTCGGCGAGTCAAAGTTGATCATATTAAGAAAGCAGGAATGCTCCAACCGTTAAGTATTCCAGCATGGAAGTGGGAGGACATCAGCATGGACTTTATTGTCGGACTGCCTCTCACGTCCAGAAAGCATGACTCCATTTGGGTGATTGTTGATCGCTTAACCAAATCAGCCCACTTCATCCCAGTAAATACGGGATTCCATACTAAACAATATGCAGAGTTGTATCTCTCCAGAATTGTGTGCTTGCATGGAGTCCCCAAGACCATTATATCAGACCGAGGTTCAATATTTGTTGCTCATTTCTGGGAGCAACTACATGAATCTCTGGGAACAAAGTTAATCAGAAGCTCAGCATACCACCCTCAGACGGACGGTCAAACGGAGAGGGTAAACCAAATTTTGGAAGATATGCTGAGGGCATGTGCCATAGATCACGGAAAGAACTGGGATAACCATTTGCCATTAGCAGAGTTCTCCTACAACAATGGTTACCAATCCAGTATTAAAATGGCACCATACGAAGCACTTTATGGCAGGAAGTGCCGCACACCACTCAATTGGTGTGAATCTGGCGAAAGGGTGATTTTCGGCATTGATCTTGTAAAAGATGCCGAAGAGCGAGTCCAGCTGATTCAAGAGAACCTCAGGGCCGCTCAATCTCGCCAGAAGAGTTATGCGGACCAGCGACGCCGACCATTGAGTTTTGAAGTCGGAGATCACGTCTATCTCCGAGTATCCCCGATGAAGAGAATTCATCGATTCGGAGTCAAGGGAAAGCTAGCTCCTCGCTTTGTGGGTCCGTTCCTTATTACAGAACGGTGTGGGCCGGTAGCCTACCGTTTGAAGCTGCCGCCATCCTTATCGGGCATCCACGACATCTTCCACGTCTCACACTTGAGAAAGTGTTTGAAGAAACCGACGGACATCCTTTCAGAAGACATGGAAATATTGCAACCGGACCTCACCTATGCCGAGAAGCCTATCAAGATTATCGACGAGAAAAGCCGGATCACTCAAAATCGGGCTTTGAAATTTTACAAAGTCCTGTGGAGTAATCACACACCGGAAGAAGCGACTTGGGAGAGTGAAGATTTCCTCCACAAGAACTATCCGGAACTTTTGTCGTAGTTGTTGTAATTACCTTCCGCCTCATCTTTCTTTTGTAATCTCGGGACGAGATTCTTTTAAGGGGGGAGGGTTGTAAAGGTCCCAAAAATGTGAATACAAAGAAACATGAGTTTGCACAAATAATAGAGTCATGTGTATGAAAAAGGGGCTTAGTTGAAACTTTTTCCCACATATGATAACATAGGTGAGATTCTTCTAAACAAACTTAGGGCTATTGCATGGATGGACCTAATGTGGATTAAAACCACAGAATTGAAGAGCTCAAGTGCAATGGAAGGGTTTAAAAATCAGAGATGGACTAAAGGTAAATTCAAACTCCAAGTGAGGGAAGGACACAATGAGAAATTCAAAACTGTTGTGTCCAAACTATTGTTTGCAGCAGCTAACACAAGGATCAAGTGGCATATTTGAATTCCGTAGGTCCAAATTAGTGGGGAGGCAAAGTGTCATTAATTTTTGAAAAGATTTGCTGCTCATTTTTCCAAAGGGAGTCAAATGTGCAAAGAATTCAATTGAACATTTGAATTTGCATGGAATTTGTCCAAACATGTCAAATGAGCTCAGTTTCCAATTTTCCAACAATTGGGTTGGATAATTGTCAAACTTTGGAGATATTTTGGGGAAAAGAGGTACTGAATTGTGGGGCCCACATGTCATTGGGGGAGATGAGTGTGCAAAAGATCTTCAGCTCAGGCGGTGCACGGTCTCTGTTTTTCTCCTCATCGCGAAGTCATCGCGCCACCGAGACCGCCTCGGTCTTTCTCACCGTGCGACACCGGGGCAAGGCCGACGCCACCTCTCCCTCGCGACCTCTGTGCTGGCGAGCTGTTTTCCCCCTCCTTATCACGCAGCTCGCGCGTTGTCCTCGGTTCCCACTCTCGCGAGCACAACAGGGACCTCCCGGCGCCGTTTCTCGTTCTGTCTGTTGCAAACCGCGTCGCCCCCTCCACTGCCCAAGTGATCCACAGAAGAAGTGAGCGCCAGCGTGTGCTCTAGCGACCCATCGCTCTACTCCGTGGCGCTGCCGCATCGTTTGATCACAATTTGACGAATTTCACCGGGCACCGAGGCTCACCATCGGGAAACCGAGCGGGTCTCACGTGGACAGCCCCACCGAGAGCTTCTCAGGCCCGAGCTGGAGCGCCCTCGGATGCCCTGGGAGCCCCTGATGCTCATCCCCGAAGCTCAAGCCATGAGATGATCTACCGGGCTCGAATTTGGGAAAAGATCGCCGTCAGGCACCATCCGACCTTCTGATACGGTAATACCAAATTCGATTGTCCCTCTCATTCTTAGGCCATCAAATCTTGCACACACGAGCTGGACTAGCCGGCGATCTTTTGCCCTTTTGCAATCAATGCCTGAAAACCATTGTGCACGACGTATTTCATACTTTTTCCACGGCGGTTATGGTGGGGCGGTTCGGACTCCCGATGAGAGCTAGGTTAGGGCCATTTGCAGGCTGCTTCACCACCCGGACGATCCTCCCTGGCATCCACTGGTGCTGTAGTGCCGTTCCACCAAGGGCTGGGCAGGCTAGGATGACCGGGCGACGTTGCCGAACCGGTCCAGAGCCGCCGCGCCGTTGCCAGCTAGGTTAGAGCCATCGCCGGCCGGGGAAGAGGGTTCCATCGTGTTCAGCACGTGAAATAAGGCCCTAGCGGCGAGGGAGAGCTCGGGGGATGGCCGGGAGGCTGGGATCCGTCGAACTCCGACGAGCACGGCGGCGCGCGGGCGCGGGGGCCCGAGGTAGAAGACGACCCGGTGGGTCCCGCCCGTCAACGACGGTTTTTCAAATATTTGATCGGCTGTGGCGCAGGGATCTGGTGTGGTGGCGCGGGAAATACCCTGTAGCCTCGTGTGGCTTGCCCCGACGCGTGACACTTGTCCCCGGACCCACAGCCAGTATTTGAACATTTTGGGGAATTTCAGTTTTCAGTTCAAACTTTGAATAGCTACAACTTTGGGTAGGAGAATCCAAAAATTGTGAAACAAATTTTGTTGGATTTCTCTGATAGAGTACTATCCAAATGTAGAACCCAATTTGTATGAAACCCTTTATTTAATTCTGTAAAATTCTTTAAAGCTTTCTAGCAAAAGGATTTTTAGAGGGAGTTTGGTTAATCCAAAGATCCTCAAATTTTGCCAGAATAGTCTTTAGGGTATTAGAGAACACATGTAAAATTCTCAACTCATTTGGAGTTGATTTAGTTAGGTTAATTCTGATTTTAAATTTCTGTATTTAAACGAATACAGAAAACAATTTCAGGGAATTTCCAAAACTTGGAAATTCAGATCTAGCTATTCCTTAGCTCCAAAAAATGCTAGGACAATTCATGCAAACTCTATGAGCTATAATTGAAATTATGGTTCACTAATTTTTGCATGAACATGGGTGGGATCTCAGAATTAATTCTTCTTTGCTTAATTGCTTAGAAAATTATTCTGGACAAACCACTCAATGAAAAGTGCTAATTTTTGGTCCAGAGGACTTTCTTGTGACAAGGAACTCACATGAAAATTCTCAGCTCCAGTGGAGCCCTGGATCACCCCTGTGCTTTTAACCTCTTTAGGTGATCAATATAAAAGAGGGGGGGGGGAAACCATTTAGCATTTAATCATCTGTTTAGATCCAAACCTAAACCACTAGCACCAGTGTTATTTTAAATTCTTAAACAGAGTTCCAGTTTTTGAAAACTTGTTAGTAGGACTTGTAGCAAAGTCTTTACAATTAAACAATATGCATATTCTTCACGTGTAGTATCTACGTGGAGGAGTTGAAATCATCGGAGTAGAAATCAAGGAAGGAGGAAAGAGGTTGATCAAGCACCAAGTGATCTTCACTAACTGCATATATATATAAGTCACCTGCAAAACAAAGGCAAGCCCCGGTTTGCATCAAATTTACAAGTTTTTATTTGTATTCACTTCATACGTCTAGTATTATATTTATTGCATTACATCTAGATGGTATGAAACCCCAAGTGCATGACCCAGAAAACCCTGAAGTTTAATGTAGGATAGGTTATCAATTAATTATAACTGTTGTTCTCAATAAAAGTGGATTAAAAGAGGCATAACTCGAGTAGGCAGATTCCTACCCGTGAAATGGGATTAAGGGGGGATCAATCGGAAGAGTTGGGAATTAATCCTCATAATTGGGAATGGAGACCGGGCAGTGGATGGAAGGTCAAGGACGTGGTCCTGTGAGCCTAGTCTATGTCTGAGTCGATTAAGGCCCGTTCTCGTGTGAGGCCCCGCTGGACAAGTTTGAGTTGTGTACCGGATGCATACTGGCTATATGGGACCCAGGAAACCGATGTAACATGTTAACCTCGGTGTCGAGGCATACCTCACCGTCTGATGCCGATGCTGAAAGGATAGAGAAGTCGGCTCTACGAGGGTTTGCCGTAGAGAGACTTAATCCCAGTCGGTGGGACCGGTTCGACATTTGGGTGTCGTGTGAAAGGTGGCCACGTACGGCGTCAGTGACGGTTGCTGTGTGCAACGTCGAGTACGGGCGTACGTGTCGTGTCAGCCGGGTGTTTTTGATTGCAATCACCGTCGCTCGTGGTAGTGAGCATACTTGTACACTGAGTCGTGACGTAGTAATAAACCGGGGAAATGGTTAATATGCTTCGTGGGTAATCCTCATAATGGAGATGAGGAGCGATCAACACTTCACTAAATTTAATTTCCACCTTGGGCTAGAAGCGTCGAGGCAAAGCGTTTCTTGTTTGATTGTGGAGTCTCGACGTTGATGGCGCAAGGTCTGTATGAGTCTAGGGTAGTTCACTAAAGTTACTTTCACCTCGGGCAAGTGACATCGAGATGAAGCGTTTCTTGTTTGATTGTGGGGTCTCGATGTAAGTTGCGCGAGGTCTATAAAAGTTGATTAAAACTGGAAGCAAGGACTCTCCTTTAGCTCAAGTTCATCGTTTATGAAAAATGCTATAATCAGCCCTCTATTTCCATCATATAGAGTTTCATGACTAGGGTGACGGGTCAGTCTTGCTGAGCTTCGTGCTCACAGATACTGCACAAGTTGTTTTGCAGGAAATAACTGTACGCTGAGATGTACGGGTGCCTAAGGAGATTCGGAACTCTCCGAGTGGTGAACTCAGGGCAACCCCTGCCGCTGCTACTGTGATAGTGTTGCTAGTGAGAAGGTTCCGCGGGCTGGACACCTTCTCTGTTGCTTAGCATAGATATGAGTCGTGAGTTGTAATAGTCTTCCGCTGTAGTTTATTTTGAGAAGTATTTGTAAACTCAAAACTTTGTAAGTTTCCGCTTGATTTATGTAATATGATGCTTTATTATGTGTGCTGTTGGGTGCCGCATCGCACGGCACCACCCAATGCGATTCCCGGGCGAGGTATCCCGTCCCCGTGAGTGATCGGATGGCGAGGTCCCCACATAAGCTACAGCATATCATTAACAATCAATGTCCAGCTTTCAATCAGCAACATTTTAACATGTAACTAACCTGTTCTTTCTACGTCACGGTACAGTGAACAAGTGGTACTCACTGACCGCGAGGGACGGCGATTATAATCGATTTACACCTGCAGGGTTACCCGAACAACCCGTCACGTACGCCCGTACTCGATGTTGCCTACAATAACCATCACGGACGCCGTACGCATCTACCTTTCACTCGTCAGCCAAATATTGAACCGGTCCCATCGTCCCGAGCAAGAGGTCTCTGCACGCGCATCTCCGTGCCGCCAGCCGATTTACACCTCAAGCTCTCAACCTACCCTCTGAACGACGGGAAATGCCTCAATAACTAGCTACCCGAGTTACATCAGTTTCCCGGTTCCCATATAGCCGGTAGGTCTTCGGTACTGTTCTAGCTTGTTCAACAGGCCCGCACACGGCTCGGTCCTCAATCGACACAAGCGGAGCTACAGCACACAGGCCCCAAAGTCCTGCTGCCCTTACTCTCCGCTCGGTCTCATTTTCTTGCCATGTGTATCATGTGCTATCTCTACCCGAGCAATGTGCCTCTAGCCTATTCTCGCGAGTAGTTCCAACTACTCGACTTGTACCGAATCCTACTCTATCCTAGCAATGCAGTAGCTAACGGGGTTTGCAATCCTAAACCCAACCCATGGTTCTCTTGGCTATGCAGTGGGGCTTCCAATCAAGACTCTAATGCACAGAATAAAGGAAACAAGTATGTGCTCAAAACAATAAAAATTTATAAAAAGGTTAATGCAAACCGGATCTTGCCTTGCTGCTCTTGGTCGTAGGCTAGCTGCTCCTCCGGAGTGACGAAGTCTAGGACTTCGGGTTCCTCCTCGACCTTAGCGACTACATGATATAAGACATACATGTATTAATTTAAATGCATTTATTAAGTTTGAACTTGTGAAGCTTATAACCTTTGCTAGACAGACCTAATGACTGTGAAACTTTTACTATGGCTTGGTTACAACCTAAACAGAGACTTGGTCAAGTTTTAGTTGCAGCAAAGCTCAATTGAGCCCTCCACAATTAATTATGTCCTTGACCTTAATTAAAGGCTTTTAGGGTGTTCTAAGGACTTTCATGAAACAAACTATGACTTTCTGAAAATAGATTTTTAGAGGGTTCTAATGGAGTTGGTCTCACTTAACTTGAAGGTTCCTAACTAAAGATATGAGCTAAACAATTTCAGAGAAAATTCTGAAAATGTTTCTGAACATTTTCTATTTTCTTTGGAACAGTTTCACTAATCACACCATTAGGTGGATTAAATGAGCTCAAACGGATCTAAAATTTTTATGGTAGTTCAAGGATATTTTGGTGAACATCTCAGTAAAATTTCAGGATTTTCCTCCAAAGGATTCTCCAGTTAAAATTCCTAACAGTTTAAACTTTGAGGAATTAATTCTGGAGAAATAAGGAATTTCATGAAGTGAAACTTGATTTTCTGGAAAGTACTCAGAGAGCTGAATCCAGCAAAATTTGGTTCACTCAATTTGGAGCTTTGTAGCCAAAGTTATGAGGATTTGAAGTTTGAAGGAGATCTGAAAATCAGGGAAAAGTTTAAACTCGTGCGTGGGCCCAGGGGACACGCGTCGCACGCCTAGGCGATGGCACATCGCGGCCCACAAGGATTTTGTGCGCCAGCACACCCCATCCCGGCCGCAGCCGGATCCCGATTCAAAATATCTCCCACTGACAGCTGGGGTCCACCCCCTTCTTCAACCTCGCGACACCCGCGCTCCGCCGCCGAGGGACCTCGCCGGAGAGCTCGCCGCCGGCTGCTGTACAGCTCCAAACTTCTCAATTCTGGCCGCCCCTGCCTACTTTTACTCGGGGAACAGGATCCGAGGGTCAGCTGCTCATGGCAACGGCCGGAGCATGGTCGGCGACGAGCCGCCACCTCAGAACGACTTCGGCCATGTCGGCTGACTACCCTAGCACCTCAGCTACTTGGGAAACCGGTCGGGGAGCATCAGTGGACCTTAGAGAAGGTCGACATGAGCTCAAGGCAGCTCGGGGAAGGCCCAAAATAGGTCCTCACCGTGCGCCCGATGCCGCCCGTTCGTTCCGCCATTGGTAGACCTCAAATTACGCCGGGCACAGAGGTTCTCCGGCCCAGAGTTGTGAAGACAACTTGTGCGTTACCGTGTCTAGCTCGTGTGAGAGCGGCCTGAGGCCCTCTAATCCTTTCTAGAGCACGAATTAAACAGAATCGTACCTGAAGGTCGTTCTGCACACAGAAAGGGGAAAAATGGAAATTCGCCGCCAGTGAGCAACCACTCGAGCTGTGGCTCGGGGATGAGCAGCACCGGTCACCTGCGCGTCCAAGGGTGCCTTGGCTCGGGCGTGACAACGCCCTGGTTGGGCTGTCCACGAGAGCCCGAGGTGCGGCGGTTCCATGTTCCGAGTTTGATCTTTCTGCACAGCCGATATCAATCGGTTTCAACCGAATTCTAGCAACGGGGAGGATGGAGGAAGGTCTCTAGTACCTTGCTGGGGCTCTGGAGTGGAAGGAGGGAGCTGCGATCGGCGTTCTCCGATGGTGCGGCGGCTGGCCTCGGTGGCGATCACCGCTGCGGCTCGGCGACCCGAGTGAAAACGTCTCAGTCGGTTTGATCTGAGCAGTGGCTGACATGTGGGTCCCACCTCCAGTTTTATTTACTCCTAATCACTGTTGTAAACAGTGAACCCCATACTACCCTTGGCAATTCAAATTATTCACCCATGAGCCATTTGAATATATCAAAGTTCAAATGAGGTTTGGTTTGCATGAATTTCAGCACAAGTCCAGTTTGAAATTCAAATAAAGTTTAAATCTCTCCCCCTTAGCTCATGTCAAGATCAACTCCAAATGGAGTGAAAATTGGTGTGTGAGCTCACAAAAATGTGCTGAGTAAGAATATGCCTTCCGCTTTTAAATTCATGGGATAAAAACAGTTTGAATTTGAATATGGTTTCAAACTGCCCTCTTCCTATCTATGCCCAAAATGACCTCAAAAAGGTTTTGAATTTGGGTGAAACTTGGCATGGACATCCTTAGCAAAGTGTAGGAGTTTTCATATGTCCAGCCCATCTATATCACATGTGGGAAATACCACTTTTGCAATGTGTAAGTTTGTTCTCTAATGAGCATGTTGATAATTGTTACTTGCTCTTCATTTGTGTTCATCATTCTTCCTCAAATGAGGTGTGTGGTGTGGTGATGAACACTGCAAATGTGTGTCAAAAACTGAGGCCCTTACAATTTATCTTATGAACTCGGTGTTCATGCCGGAGCTGGATCAGTTCGTCGTGGTATTCATCGACGACATCTTGTCTATTCCAAATCTGAAGAGGAACACGCTAAACATTTGCATATCGTGCTTCAACGCTTGAGAGATCACAAGCTCTATGCAAAGTTTAGTAAATGTGAATTCTGGATCAACCAAGTGCCGTTTCTTGGACATATTATTTCAGCAGAAGGCATTGCTGTTGATCCAAGCAAGATTGATCAAGTGCTGAAGTGGAAGTCTCCAACATCAGTCCATGAAGTTCGTAGCTTCTTGGGTTTGGCGGGATATTATCGGAGGTTCATCCCGAGCTTCTCAAAAATCTCCAAACCTATGACGGAGCTACTGAAGAAGGGCATCAAATATGATTGGAGCAAGCCATGTGAGAAAGCTTTTCAAGTGTTGGTGAAACACCTCACAACAGCCCCGGTTCTAGCTCAACCGGATACAACCAAGCCTTTTGATGTTTATTGTGATGCGTCCGGCATCGGGCTTGGTTGCGTACTAATGCAAGGAGGACGTGTGGTCGCATATGGATCACGGCAATTACGGAATCATGAGCAACATTATCCAACTCATGATCTCGAGCTTGCTGCCGTGGTATTAGCTTTGAAGATGTGGAGACATTACCTATTGGGAAACCTGGTTCATCTCTACACCGACCACAAAAGTTTGAAATACATATTCACTCAAAAGGAGTTGAATATGCGGCAACGGCGATGGTTGGAGCTGATCAAGGACTATGAGATTGAAATTCATTATCATCCGAGCAAAGCAAATGTGGTTGCCGATGCACTCAGCCAGAAGTCTCATATTCATAACCTAACCATCACGCCGATAGAAGAGGAAGAACCAAGTCTTTACTTGGTTCCATTTGGAGCTCTGCATAACCTAGCCCTCATATCCACAATAAAAGAGGAGGTTATGGCAGCTCAAAAGAAAGACAAGGGCATGGCTCATATCAGAAGGAGATTAAAGAACGGGGAAATGAAATGTTTCCGGTTATATGATGAAGACACTCTATGGTTCAAGGACCGGATAGTCGTACCCCGTGATATGAGGCTGCGGAAAAAAATTTTGGATGAGGCTCACTTCTACAAATTTTCTATTCATCCGGGCAGCAACAAGATGTACCAAGAATTGAGGACTAAATTCTGGTGGACCCAGATGAAGAGAGAGGTTGCTAAATACGTATCAGAATGTGATACGTGTCGGCGAGTTAAAGCCGACCAAATGAAGAAAGCGGGAACCTTACAACCGTTAAGCGTTCCGGCATGGAAGTGGGAGGATATTAGTATGGACTTCATTGTTGGACTACCTCTCACGGCTAATAAGCATGATTCGATTTGGGTAATCGTGGATCGGTTAACCAAATCAGCATGCTTTATTCCGGTGCGTACTAAATACAGCGTCAAAAAGTATGCGGAGTTGTACATAGCACGAATCTTTTGCTTGTATGGAGTTCCCCGTACCATTGTCTCTGACAGAGGATCGTTGTACGTGTCCCGCTTCTGGGAACAGCTACACACATCCTTGGGAACTAAATTGATTCGAAGCTCCGCGTATCACCCTCAAACCGATGGGCAAACTGAGAGGGTGAATCAAATACTTGATGATATGCTGAGAGCATATGCCACATTCATCATGGTAAGAGCTGGGATGACCACTTACCGTTGGCGGAGTTCTCATATAACAACGGGTATCAACCAAGTATCAAAATGGCACCTTATGAAGCTCTCTATGGCCGGAAGTGCCGCACACCCTTGAACTGGTGTGAAGCCGGCGAGAGAGTTATTTACGGGATTGATCTCATAAATGAAGCGGAAGAGCGGGTACGGCTTATTCAAGCAAATCTTAAAGCCGCTCAGTCCAGACAAAAGAGCTATGCGGATAAGAGACGTCGTCCTCTGGATTTCCATGTTGGGGACCACATATACCTCCGCGTATCTCCTATGAAGGGCATTCACCAATTCGGAGTGAAAGGAAAATTAGCTCCGCGTTTCATCGGTCCCTTCGCCATTATTGAAAGATGTGGACCCGTGGCATACCGTTTGGAGCTGCCGGCAACCTTAGCTGGAGTTCATAACGTCTTCCACATCTCTCAGTTGCGGAAGTGTTTGAAGGTTCCAACAGAAATGCTCACGGGAGACATAGCAGATTTGAAGCCGGACCTCACTTATGTTGAACGTCCAACCCGGATAATTGATGAAAAGACTCGCGAAACCAGAAATCGGACGCTGCGATTTTTCAAGGTGCTATGGGAAAATCACTGGTCCGACGAAGCTACATGGCAAAGCGAGGAGTATTTGCAACGCAATCATCCAGAGTTGTTAGAGGCTTATATGTAGTAGTTGTCCTCTCCACCTTGTCCTTAATCATGAATCTCGGGACGAGATTCTTTTTAAGGGGGGAGGAATGTAAAAGTCCCAACACTTGTAAATTGAAAACTTGAGCTATGAATAAAGTTGAGTTTATATGCAAGAAACGGGACTCACAAAAACTTTTGTGTTACTCATGAAAGTGTTGGCATGTGCAATAAAACTCTAAATTCAGTTTGAACTAAGAGGGTCACTTCCAAAAAGAGGAGGGCCATCTCCAAAAAGGAAAATGCAAACTGATGTTTGAGAAGCTGTAATTGCAATAGCCAACTCAAAGATCAAAGGATATGTTTGAGTTTCTCAGGTCCAAATTATGGGGGAGCCAAGTTTTGAGCAAATTTGGGGGTGCTTTGATATGAATATCAAAGGATCTTGTGAATTCCATCCAAATTTGAATTTAAATTTGAAATTGTGGCACAAAATGTCAAATGGCAAATTGGCTTTTGAATTTGGACCCCTCACAGCTGAATTTACTATGTGTAAAAAATTTGGAGATATTTTGGGGCAGAGGGGAGCTGTGGGTCCCACTGGTCATTGATAGGAGGGGGCCTAACTTACTGCCTAAGTCTCCCTTCCCTGTTTCGCTCAGCTGCAGAACCAGCGCGGGCGACATCGAGGCAGCAGTCACGCCACCTCCCGGCATGGTCGATCGAACCGCCTAAAGCCCCGGTAATATCCCACGAGCAGCTGCCGCACGTAGGGAAGATTGACCGTGCCTCCCCAACCCCGTGACTGCTGCCGTGAGCGCCGCTCCTCCCGCAGCCACCGCGCCATTGGAGAAACGACGTCCGACCGCCTCAGCAGCCCTCACGCTGATCTAAGCTTCCCCACGACATTGCCGGTGCCTCCTCGAGGTGTCTGGCCTGAGACACCGGCGTCTTCTCCCACAGAAACGCGGCGCCGAGCTCAGTTTACCCAGGGCGGAAGAACTCGTCGCGCGGCTGCCACAGGGCTTCTCCCGCCCAGCTACAAAAGCAAAAAGGTGCGTCTGTAGACCTTCTCGCTTCACAACGACGCCGGCAGCGTGTCATGGACCGTGCTTGCCGGAATTTCAGTTTTGCCAACAACATACGATAATAGCCGAGAGGAGAAACTCGGCGAATTCGTTTCACACGTTGAACCACTCCCCACACGACGTAGCATACATCTTCTATACCCCCGTGCGCGTTCATAGGATCAAGAACCACCGAGAACCATCGAGCAGAGCCGCTGTTCATCGAGTTTTTCGATTTTCGCCGGATTTTGACCTAGGCCGACGGTGAGGTCATATTTCCGGCGAGTTCCAGCGAGATCAGCGGTTGGGTCCGTGTTCTCCTCGGTGCGGTGGTGCTGTACGCGCAAACGGTTACGTGTTTGGTGTAGTATAACGCTGTGGCGACATCGCCGGATTGGCCACCGCCGCTGTCGCCGTTGCACCTAGGTTTCCGGCCACCTTCGATCAGAGGTAAGGCCGGCAACGTGTTCCTTGCGCGAAAACATGCAGTGGCTGCAAAGATCGACAAGTTTCGAGGACCGAAACCCCTTCCCGGCGAGGTCTCCGGCGAGCCCGGCGGCGGGGTTGCGCGGGAGCAGGAGGAAGACGAAGACAGGGGCTGGCCCACGCATCAGTCTCTGTTGCGAGGGGGTAGATCTTCTGTGGCCTCTTATCTGCCTGTGACAATGTGGAAAAATACTCTGTGGCCCGTGTGGCTCGTGTTCCAGCGGTCGACACGTGGCCCTGTGGTGCACAGGCAGAGTTTGAACTTTTCCCGAATTAATTTGAATTCCAGATTTAGTTCAAACTTTAGAACTGCATAACTTTTGCTAGGGAGCTCCAAATTTAGTGATTCAGATTGGGTTGGATTCAGGAGGTAAAACTCTATCCAAATACGCCACCCAATTTGCATGAAAATCAATAGAAAATTCTGGAGAATTCTTTAAATCTTTTCAGCAAAAGAATTTTTGAGGGAGTTTGGTTCATCCAAAAATCCCCAATTTTTGCCAGCATATTCTTTAGGATATTAGGAGACTCCTGTAAAAAGTTCAGCTCATTTGCGGTTGATTTAATTAGGGTAATTCTAATTCCAAGTTTCTGCATTCAAATAAATACAGAAACATTTTCAGAGAATTTCCAAAACATGGAAATTCAGTTCTGGCTATTACATAGCTCCAAAAACCCTAGGAAAATTCAGGCATACTACCTGAGCTATGTATGAAATTGTAGTTCACATTAATTTGCAGGAAAGTGCAAATTTATTCAAAATTAATTCCTCTTTGCCTAAATGCTTAGGGAATTGTTCTGGGTGATCCGCTTAGTGAAATATTTGGAATTTTGGTCCAGAGGACTTTCTTGTGACAAGTAACTCACAAGAAAATTTCCAGCTCCATTGGAGCCTTGGATCATTATGTCCTGTTCAACCTTATTAGTTGATCCCCACCCAAGTGATGAAACCCCACTCATCGCTTGATGATAGTGCTTGAACACAAACCCAAACCACTAGCACCAGTTTCATTTTAAATTTTTAAACAAAGTTCCAGTTTCAAACTTGTCCTTAGAACTTGTTAGCAAAAAGATTTATAATTAAACATGTATGTGTGACGCCCTCAATTCTGTGGGAAAACCACGGAACCGAGAACTAATGCATATGTGTGCCCAGGATGTTCTTCACACATACACATACGTTCCATAAACTGAATTCAGATTATATATTACCATGAATAACAGAGTTTGTTACAATACCTCATGAGTCTTGGACTCATGCTCACAGCGAAAGTCTTATTTCTATGCAGTGGAAGTCCTTATGTAAATGCGGAAGCAAAAACTAATGCGGAAGCAAAACTAAGCAGAAGTGGCCCCATCTCTACTCCCTCCACAGGCAAGATTGAGAATAGATCACACGCCATAATGCTCCACTTGATCTTCATAGTAGACTTCTACTGTTGCTGAGGATGAAGTAATAATGCAAGTTTGAGTACATGTGGCGGACCGGAATCCGCTCATCCAGGATCGCAGAGGGTGGTGCCGTGCGATGCGTCACCCGACAGCACACGTCATAAGAACACATTATATTACAAGTGAAAACAAACTGAAGGTACAAAGTAGTACACTTCTCAGTTACAAACTAGAGTCTTTATTACACAGCGGAAGTTTCTATTGTACAACTCACGCCCGCCTATCTAGCAAAAGTCCGTTGCCCAGCCCTAGGGCAACCCACACTAGCTGCACGTCTCAGCTCAGCGCGGCGTGTACGGCTCCCACTCAGCCGTGGTCCCCGACGGAGGGTAACCCTCGCCGGTGGACTCGTACTCTGAGTCCGTGGGTGGCTCCTCACCTGAAAAACACTTAAGCAGCAACCGTGAGCACGAAGGCTCAGCAAGGCTTAACCGACTCACCTAAGCATGCAACTCTACATGAGGGGTACCATGACATAGGATAGCAATGTTGCAGCAAATGGACACGCCTACAAGTTCATCCTTAGTTCATCTTTTAGCAACAGGTTAACAGTTCATGAAGCTGAAATTTAGTAAGCAATATTTGGTGGCACACATGTAGCAACACAATTATATCATAACAGCAATATTGAATCATAACATTTCATGCATTATTCTACGTTACGACGCAGTGAACAAGCGGTACTCGTCACCGCGAGGGACGGCGAATCGACTCGATATACACCTGCAGGGAAACCCAAAGAGCACGTCACGTACGCCCATCCGTGGAGCTGCACAGCACGCTCACTCGATGTCGTACGGGACAACCTTTCACCCAACAGCCCAAACGTCGAACCGGTCGCACCGAAACGAGCAGGAGGTTCCCCACACGGAGCATCTCTCTATGCCCGTTGGCAGATTTCCACCTTGCTGCCCTCAGCCTACACCTATAAATCGGTGCGTTATGCCTCGGCGCCCGGAGGTTTAGGCTACATCAGTTTATCGGGGCCCATATATCCGATATGCCTTCGGTACGTTCAATACTTGTTCAGCAGGGCCGCACACGGATCGGTCCTCAATCGACACGGGCAGGGCCGCGCACACTAGATTCTCTCTTGATGCGCCCTAGCCCCTGCCTAGTCTCTTTTTCATTACTAAAGTGATCTCACATCACTCAACCGAACCCGTGTGTCCCAAGCCTATCTCGCGAGTAGATTCCAACTACTCGACTTGTACCGAAGCCCTATGAATCTTTAAGCATAGCCTTTCTACTCGATGTTCTAAACACTACCCTCACTCTTCTAGGAACCTTTGGTTATGCAAGTGGGGTTTCATTCATCCTATACCTAATGCACATACATACTTCATATGACACATGTAAACAAAATAAAACTTATAAAAAGGTTAATGCAAACCGGGGCTTGCCTTGTTGCTGCTGGTCAGGGGTTAGTTCCTCTTCCGGAAGGAGGAAATCCAGCACTTCCGGGGTCTCTTCTTCAATGGCTACACGTTGAATACAATAATACATGTAAATTTAAATGCAATGTGTGAACTTAAATACATAATTGCTAATAACTCTAGCTAGCCCTCCCCTTTGGTTCTGAAATTTTTATGGTGGATTGGTAGGGGTCTAACCTGAGTTGTGCCCAAGTTTTATTTGAAACAAAGTCCAATTGAACCTTGTACAAATAAAAGCCTCTGAATAATTCCAGGGGTTTTCATGGCTCCAACCATGACTTTCTGGAATCTAGACTTTAAGATGGTTCTAATGGAGTTGGTTTCATGTCGTTTGAAGAATTCTACAGAAAGTTATGCCCTAATTAAGATTTGAGAAAATCTGAAAAATGTTTCTGTACATTTTTCTATTTTCTCAGGGCAGTTCTCTTAATCACCCGATTAGGGTAATTAAATGAACTTGGATGAGTCTGAAAATTTAAATGGTATTCAGGGATTTTTCCAATGAACCTTTCAGCCAAATTTCAGAATTTTTCATAAAGTAGTTCTCCAGATAAAATTCCCAACAGTTTAAACTTTAGGGATTTAATTCTGGAAAACTATTCACTTTTATGAGCTGAATTTGGTATTGCTGGAAAGTGCTCAGAGAGCTAAATCCAGCAAAATTTGATTCACTCGATTTGGAGCTTTCTAGCCAAAGTTCTGAGGATTTGAAGTTTGGAAGAATTCTGAAAATCGGGGGAAAAGTTTAAACTCTCGGGGCCCGCGGGGACACGTGTCGAGCGCGGAGGTGTCCGGCACACAGGGGATACCACACGTGTCGAGCGCGGAGGTGTCCGGCACACCGGGGATACCACACGTGTCGAGCGCGGAAGTGTCCAGCACACCGGAGCTCACAGGGTATTTGCGCGCCAGCACAGCCGATCCCCGGCCACACCCGATCCCGATTTAAATTCTTCAGCCGCTGACACGTGGGCCAGCCGGCTTCGTCTTCCACCCGCCGTTCTCTCGCGCCCGCGCCGCCGACCTCGCCGGAGCAGACTCGAGGCTCGCCGGCTCGCCGCTGCCGGACCTCCCATGGTCTGAAACTCGCCGCCAGGGGGTTGTCGACGTCGAGGAACACGTCGGTGGTGACAGGTCGGTCTGGGGGTGACCGGAAGTAGCTCGGCGACGTGCTGCGGCCTCGGTTGAGGTTCGACACCGTCGACCGTGGTTTCTAAACCCGCCAACACCTTGAACAAACGGCCCTACAGCATCAGTGTGCCTCTAGGAAACTCGACAAGGTATCAAAAGGGTTCAGGGATGGCGGCAAGTCGGTCGGCACCGTGTGACCGATCGTGCCCGCCATGACCGCCCTCGATCGAGCTCGAAATTCGTCACTCCTAGACAGTTTTACGCTACGGATGCAGAAAAGAACTTGATCGCCGGCTAGTCCAGCGTCTATGTGCAAGATTTGATGACCTCCGAAAGATCATAGAGTGAGAATTTAAAGAAACCGTACCAGAATTTCGGTTTACGGTCGCCGGAGCAAAAACTGGAAATTCTCTGCGGATTCTTCACGGTTGGCTTCCAAACTTGGAGGAGAGCAGCACGGTGATCGCGCGCTCCTGTTGCCTCTCTCGCTGGACCGTGAAAACGCCTGTGGAACGCTGCCCACGGGCGCCTGACTCTCGGCTAAGGTTGAGTCGCCGCTGTGGCGATCGCTCTCTGTCAAAGGAGGTCAGAGCTCGAGGTTTCCGTCGTTGGAGAGGTGGAGTGCGAGCTCAGGTGCCTGTCTAGCAGCTCAGGGACGAAGGAGGAGATGGTTTTGCTGGTTTTACCAATTGAGCAGAGAGCTGCGGCGAGAAACAATGCCGCTGCTCGGGTTGGCCGACTCCTGCTCGGCTGAGGCGGTGCCGGTCGCGTGGGGGCGCGAGCCAGCTGCCCTGGGCGCCAGCGCGTGGAGAGGGAAGCAGCTGGTGGCACCGGTAGCTGCTCGGTGGCATAGCCGACAGCTGCTCGGCGGAATTTCCCACCGAGACTCTGACTTTGGGTGCAAGTTTCTCCTTCTCCCCTCTATCACACGTGGGTCCCACCTGGGGTTTTAACCTCTGGAATTTACTCCTAATCACTGTTGTAAACAGTGAGCCCCATAATACCCCTGGTGATTCAAATTATTCACCCCTGAGCCATTGAATTGAATAGAATTCAAATTGGGTTCGGCTTGGGTGAATTTCAGCACAAGTTTAGTTTTGAATTCAAATAAAGTTTGAATTCATCCCACTTAGCTCATGTCAAGATCAACTCCAAATGAAATGAAAATTGGTGTTTGAGCTCACAAAAATGTGCTGAATAATAATATGAAGCTAACTTTTGAATTTGGGTGATGAAAGTTGCTGCAATTTGAATTTACATTCAAATTGGCCTCTTTTTCAAACAACCCAAAAAGTGCCTCAAAAAGTGTTGGATTTCTATGAAACTTGGACTGAACCTTCCCAAGACTTTTTAAGTTCTAGAGGCGAGCTCAACCTCTCATGTTCCTATGTCCAAATCCCACTTTGTGAAAAGGAAGACTTTCCCCTCTAATCACTCTCTTTGACGAAGGTTACTTGCTCTTCACAATATTTCCTAAGATATCCACAACGAAAACTGTGGTGTTGTGAGGTGAAGAAAAGTTTTTGCAAGTCCCTTTTTTTTGGCTTTTACATCCCTCCCCCCTTAAAAGAATCTCGTCCCGAGATTACAAAAGAAGAGATAGCGATGTAGTAGGGACTTACCCGTGTTGAGAAGCAATGAACTCCGGGTAATTTGAGTGAAGGAACTCCTCGCTCTCCCACGTCACTTCATCAGCGGTGTGGTTACTCCAGAGGATCTTGTAGAACCACAACGTTCTGCTACGCGTGGTTCGGGCTTTCTCATCAAGAATTTCCACCGGATACTCATCATATGTTAAATCCGGTTTCAACTCGACAATGTCTTCAATAGGAACAGCAGCTGTATGCTTCAAACATTTTTGCAGTTGCGAAACGTGGAAGATATCATGGACACCAGCAAGGGATGCCGGTAGCTCCAATCGATACGCTGCTGGTCCACACTTCTCGGTGATAGCATAGGGTCCAATGAAACGGGGAGCGAGCTTCCCCTTCACACCGAACCGGTGCATGGCCTTCATCGGAGACACGCGGAGGTACACGTGTTCCCTAACGTCAAAGTGCAACGGTCTACGCCTCTTATCAGCGTAGCTCTTCTGTTGGGATTGAGCGGCCTTCAAATTGGCTTGAATTGTCCGAACGCGCTCTTCGGCGTCGTTCACCACATCAACCCCGAATGTGACCCTTTCACCGGACTCGCACCAATTTAATGGGGTGTGGCATTTGCGACCGTAGAGAGCTTCGTAGGATGCCATCTTGATGCTCGCCTGATAGCCATTGTTGTACGAGAATTCCGCCAATGGTAGGTGATCATCCCAGTTCCTACCATGGTGGATGGCACATGCTCTCAACATGTCTTCCAGAACTTGATTCACCCTCTCTGTTTGGCCATCTGTCTGAGGGTGATAGGCGGAGCTCCTGATCAACTTAGTACCCAATGCAGCATGTAGCTGTGTGACACCCTCATCTCGGGTGTCAGCATATGATCATGATTTATGAAGAAGAAAAACATTTTACGGAAAGAAGGAACAGAGACAAGTATCAGAAGGATAGCCAATAAAGCTCTCCGAGAGCACTGAAGGCAAATTCCATGGACAACAGACCACGTGGCGCGTTCGGAGCTCATTCCCGAGAAAATTGGGAGAGGTCCGCCGTTAAACTAGCTACGTGGCTGGCTCGGGGGTCACCTCCGCATTTGGAAAGAGGTCCGACCCTGTGGGACACGTGCTGCCGCGGAGATAGCCTCTGCGGAAGAAGCAAAGGCATTTTTCATAGGACACGTGTCATCCACGGAGCTAGTCCTCGCGGAAATAAGAGGACCAGTCGCGGGGGATACGTGTCAATCTCGGAGCTCATCCCAGAGAAGTCCGGATCAATCGAACACGTGTCGCCACCGGAGCTTATCACCGGAAGGTCCGTCGCAGCTAAACACGTGTCGACCTCGGGGCATGTCCCTGAGGAAAAGAGAGCGGAAAGACCGGCACCCACACGTGGCGCGCGCGGAGCTCACCTCCGAAGAAGAGGGAGGTCTCGCTCATGACACACGGCACAACCGGAGCTCGGGAGAAGAGATACCAGGCTCGGAAGGACACGTGGAGCTTCCGGAGCTCATTACCGCGGAGGTAACGAGTCTGAAGCTGTTTTTACGTGTAAAGATACCGGTGCGCAACAGAAACCGATCTAAACCCCACAATGGTTACCGAAGATAATACGTCAGGATCTAACAAAGATCTGAATAAGACTCTTATTCGGGATCCAATCAGATTAGGACTCTTCTCTTCCCGATTATAAATAGAACCCAAAACCTCTGGCCGAAACTACAAACTTCTCTTTCAACTCCTAAGCCGACGACTTAGAGCCCTAGCCCTAACTCGCCGAGCAAAACATCGCTGAAGCACAACAAGGGAGGTCATCGAAGATGAACCGAGCGGTCAGAGGAGGACCTCGAAAAACGCGAGGTAGGACTTCAATATCATTGTATTCATCTCCTTGCATCTGTTCTTCAATTCCTTTCGAACAGAAGCCTTTTCGTGGACAGATCACTTGATGATCAGTTTGATCTAAAGACCAGATCATCACAAACACCTCTGACCATGCAAGCCATGCAAGAATAAGTACAGATCGATCTAATAAAACTAATCATAGGATAGCATGCATGTGCATCATCGCATCTAGTTTAGGGTTTGTGCATGATATTGATTGCTGTGAATTTGCATGCACGTAAATCCTACAAAGCAGGACAAACTCAGGAAGCTGTCTATGACGAGCTGCAGCAACCAGGCTTTGAGAATCAAGAACAACCGGAACCGCAAGAACAAGGCAAGTGCTCCTTGACCATGTTGATCCTATGTTTTGGGTAAAACTGTTTTGTTTTGCGAAAAGGTGTGTGTGCTGAGTCAAACATGATGGGAAACCCTTTTTATAGGAGTTTACTAGTTTTGCTTAAACCATCCTTGTCGCCTGGGAAGTTTATGAGTCGGGTATGGTTTTTGCTTTATGCTTCGCTGAGTTTATGGGATTGGGAAGCGAGATAGATGTGTCTAGCTAACTGCACTCGTACTGATAATAAGTAATTAATGAGGTCAATGAACATGGATCGGAGGGAAGATCTAGGCAAGCCTGGGTTTGTGAATGAGGTAGCATGAGATGGTGGTTTTACTTGCCGTAGATCTAAGGACCGGTTCATGCATGCACATGCCAGGATAACAGTGCCACCACAAGGCCAAGTATGGGTGCGGCTTAGCTGAGTAATTAGGTAAGTTGCTAGGGTGTTATGGACTGTGGAAGGCGCGGGGAATGGGAGTCGAGTGAGGACTGCCCTGGGAACTGCATGGCACAAGAGGGGGCCCGTGGGTGGGAGAATTGGAGATTCTAGCCTGCCGGTGAAACCTTAGTGAGTCCATACATCTAGTAACCCCTTTGTAAAGGCTATTTTGTGATCTCTTGACCATACACCGACGGCTGTGTACTGGTAAAATGGAGGTTTTGCAGTCGCCGACGGGTGACGAAATCACAAACTTGTGGGTAAAGAGGTACAAACTCTGCAGAGTTATTAAAACTATCATGATAGCCGAGCTTATGGTCACGAGCACCTGGCTAAACTGCCATGATTAGATGGGATGATTACTGGGATGGTTATGGGAATGGTTATTGGGAAGGTTCTTGGTTATGGTTATCGGTTATGGTTATTGGTTTGGAACTGTGGAATCCGGGAGATAAGATGGTTGCATGACTGATGGGTCATGACATGAGATTGGTCTCGGTGTGAGACGTGGTTGTTTTATGAGGTGAGATGGTAGCGAATACGAGGAGGTATTCGTGAGTATAAATAAAAGAGTGGTTAATGTTCGGATGGAACATGGAAAGCGATGGAGGTATGTTGGTAATTTAATACATGCTGGGATTACATTCATCTAAAGTTAAGTTGCTGTTTTATCACGGTTTTGTAAATCTGCTTTTCTGCAAATAAGCCTTTTATTACCTACCTTGTTTATGAGCTGCATATCATGTGTTATTCCCGCACTTGCTGAGTACATCATTGTACTCAACCTTGCATTATTATTTCTTCATCAGCAGCAGGAGAAACCTATTATGAAGATCAAGTGGGACATTATGGCGTGTGATCTGTTCTCAACCTTGCCTGTGGAGGGAGTGGAGATGAAGCCACTTCTGCTTAGTTTTGCTTCCGCATTAGTTTTTGCTTCCGCATTTAAATAAAGATTTCCGCTGCGTAGAAATAAAGACTTCCGCTGTGAGCATGAGTCCAAGACTCATGAGGTGTTGTAATAAACTCTGTTATTCGTGGTAATATATAATCTGAATTCAGTTTGTGGAACGTATGTGTATGTGTGATGAACCTCCTGGGCACACATATGCATTAGTTCTTGGTTCTGTGGTTTTCCACAGAATTGAGGGCGTCACAAGCTGCTCCCAAAAGCGAGATACAAATAATGCACCTCGATCTGAGACAATGGTCTTGGGTACCCCGTATAGGCATAGAATCTTCGCTATGTATAGCTCCGCATATTTGCCGGCATTGTAACGTGTATTCACTGGGATGAAATGAGCCGTCTTGGTTAACCGATCAACGATTACCCATATGGAATCATGCTTGTTGGATGTTAGGGGTAATCCCACAATGAAATCCATGCTCACATCTTCCCATTTCCATGCCGGGATCTTCAGGGGTTGCAATAGCCCTGATTTCTTCATGTGATCAGCCTTCACTCGTCGGCACGTATCACACTCGGATACGTACTTCACTACTTCCCGCTTCATCCGTGTCCACCAAAATTTCTTTTTCAAATCTTGGTACATCTTGTTGCTGCCCGGATGAATGGAGTATTTAGACAAGTGAGCTTCATCGAGGATCTTTTTCCTCAACTCCATATCTCGGGGTACTACTATGCGGTCATTGAACCATAGCGTCCCCTCATCATCTTTCCGGAAACATTTAACTTCTCCATTGTCTATCCGTCTCCGGAGATGTGCCATTCCTTTGTCATCTTTCTGAGCTGCAATGATGTCCTCCCTAATCGTAGGGATGAGGGCAAGGTTGTACAGCGATCCATACGGAACCAAGTACAAACTTGGCTCTTCCTCCTCCACTGGTGTAATGGTGAGGTGATGGACATGTGACTTCCGACTCAGCGCGTCGGCAACCACATTCGCCTTGCCGGGGTGGTAGTGAATCTCAATTTCATAGTCCTTGATTAATTCTAACCACCTCCTTTGCCTCATGTTCAGCTCCTTCTGGGTGAAAATGTATTTCAAGCTCTTGTGGTCGGTGTAGAGATGTACCAGATTCCCCAGGAGATAGTGCCTCCACATTTTCAGCGCCAACACCACGGCAGCAAGTTCAAGATCATGAGTAGGGTAGTGCTGCTCATGGTTCCGAAGTTGGCGTGAGCCATATGCGACCACACGTCCTTCCTGCATCAACACGCAGCCAAGCCCAATACTGGACGCGTCACACTACACGTCGAAGGGCTTTGTTGTATCCGGCTGAGCTAACACCGGGGCTGTTGTGAGATGCTTCACCAATGTTCGGAACGCTCCTTCACACGCCGTGTTCCAAACATATTTCGCCCTTTCTTCAGCAACTCTGTCATCAGCTTAGCGAGCTTGGAGAAGCTTGGAATGAATCTACGGTAGTATCCCGCTAACCCGAGGAAGCTTCTGACTTCATGGACTGAAGTGGGAGCTTTCCATTTCAGCACTTGCTCTATTTTGCTTGGGTCAACCGCAATGCCTTCTGCTGAGATGATATGTCCCAAGAAAGGCACTTGGCTGATCCAAAACTCGCATTTACTGAACTTGGCGTAGAGCTTGTGGTCTCGCAATCGTTGAAGAACGATCCGCAAGTGTTCGGCATGTTCGGCTTCTGTCTTGGAGTAAACCAAGATATCGTCGATGAACACTACCACGAACTTGTCCAGCTCTGGCATGAACACCGTGTTCATGAGATACATGAAATGGGCTGGAGCATTTGTGAGACCAAAGGACATGACGAGATATTCATATAGTCCATATCTCGTCGAGAAGGCCGTCTTAGGGATATCCTCCGCCCGGATCTTTATCTGATGATATCCAGAGCGAAGGTCCATCTTGGAGAACACACTTGCCCCCACAAGTTGATCAAACAATATGTCAATACGGGGCAGTGGGTACTTATTCTTGATGGTGACGGTGTTGAGCGGCCTGTAATCCACACACATCCGTAGGGTTTCATCCTTCTTCTTTACAAACAGCGCCGAGCATCCCCAAGGCGAGGAACTCGGCCTAATGAAACCCTTGCTCAACAGATCATTGAGCTGTTCTTTCAGTTCATCCAGCTCATTTGGAGCCATTTTGTATGGTCTCCGTGATATGGGCGTAGTCCCGGGTGCGAGCTCGATCTTGAACTCGACATCCCGCTCAGGTGGCATGCCCGGAAGATCATCCGGGAAGACGTCGGGGTACTCCCGGACTACGGGGATGTCCTCCAACTTGAGAGCTTCAGTATTGTTGACTGCTGAAACCTCCCGGACGGGGTTATCTAATAGGAGGGACTGCGGACGGTGTAACGGGGAGTTGAGGTGAACCGTCCGTGTTAGAGTTTCCAGGACAGCGCCATGGTAACTTAGCCATGACATTCCCAACATTGCATCAATCTTCTGCCCCCCTAAGATAATCATAGTGGTGGGATATATCTTCCCACCTAAGCACAATGGTGCTTTTGGAACCATCATAGTTGCTGAAATCTTTCCTCCCGGTGAGCGGATCATATAAGAACACTCGGTTGGAAAGGTTTCCAGCTGATGCTGAGCCACATATGATGCACTAATGAAGTTGTGGGTTGCACCAGAATCGAACAATATTATTATGGCTTGATGGTTGAGAGTGAACGTACCCGCCAGCACGTTGTCTCCTTCTGGGGCGTCCTCATTGTCGAGGTTGCGGACGCCTCCAGTCCGCTGACCAACCTTCTTCACCGGAGGTCGGCCTCGAGCACCGCCCTGGAGCTGGGCTTGCCCGCTGCTCTGCTGCCCCTGGGGACAGTCCTTCGCGAAGTGGCCCACCTGGCCACACGTGAAGCAGGTGAAACGGGGTGGTCCCCCGCTGATCGGTGGACGGAATCCCGGGGTGCGTTGTGGCGGTGGAAACGCCCGGGGTACCGTCTGCTGCTGCTGTTGCTGTCTTGGTGGTGGCATCGGCGGACGGAACGAGGGAGACTGGAACGGACGTCCCCCGAATCGTTGAGGTCGCGCCGGTGGATGCCACTGCTGGCCGGATGGTGTCCGATACACCATACGGTACTTCTGGGGCGCGCCACCACCGCTGCTAGGTGGAGCGCTGCGCTTCCTCTGCTCAGCTGCTAACTCCCGCTGAGCGTCCTGTTGCATAATTGCGGCATTGACTAGGTCGTTGAATGTGCCGCGATTCCACTGAACGAGATGTGTCTTCATTTCGGGGTGTAACCCCCGATAGAAGTGCTCCCTCTTCTTCTCCTCCGTGGAGATATAGTCTGACGCATACTGCGCCAGATGGTTGAAGGCACGGGAGTAGTCGTGGGCACTCCTCCCGCCCTGCTTCAGCTCCAAGAATTCTTGGAACTTCCTCTTCATTATTCTGGAAGGAATGTGGTAGGCGCAGAACGCCTCCCGGAACTCTTGCCATTCCACGGCATGGCCAGCCGGACGTGAGGCGACATAATTCGCCCACCACGCACCAGCGGCACCGTGGAGCTGCTGTGCTGCGAACAGGGTCTTCTGCCGCTCCGTACATTGGAGCAGCCCGAACTTGGACTCGATAGTCCGCAGCCAGTTGTCCGCCTCCAGTGGTTCTTCGGCTTCGGTGAACACTGGAGGGTGCGTACTCATGAAATCCGAGTACGACACTTCCCGGGGCTCACGAGGCCCTCTGTCTTGACGTCCCCCCGCCTGAGACGTATTCTGCACGATCGTGCGGAGCAGGTCGGTCTGCTCCTCACGACCTCCCACCAATGCCGCTATCACATCCGCTAGCGTAAGCGGAGGCGGCGGTGGTGGCTGCTGCTGCGGGGTGCTGTCGTAGGCCGGTGGCTGGGAGTCATCACCTCCCTGTTGGCTAGAGCCACCAAACTCGTGCGTGGTCCTAGTACGAACCATCTGCAATCACACGACAATAATCATCAGTCCCGCAGCATTGTTGCATGCAGTCCAATAAAAATGGGCGTAAAACATTATGACAACAAAAACATGCGATATATCTCGTAAGTAGATAATGTGATAACTTTGCACAAGCTACACCATTACCAGACCAAACACAAGTTAGTTTAATCCAACTTGATGAACCTCCACTTTGGAAGCTCACCATAACTAGGTTTGGTCTCTACGAGACATTACTATCACGTTGTCATCAGGTATACCACCCTTAGGGTACAACACCCTCTCCAATGAGTTCAACTGTCATTCTTCTGTCAGAATGACCAGTTTCTACCTATTCCAAGTTTTGATCTGGTTCTGGGCAGTTTCACGACTCAAGTTGAATACCAAAGTTAAAGTAAACTTCAGTATCTTTCCAACGAGTATTCATTTGCCCCCAGATCAGCTTTGGTTAAAAAGGTTATGCTAATTCAAAGTTAGCAGAATTTCTGGAAGAATTTTAACAGCACCTCCCTTGGAAAGTTGCTGTTTTCAATTCGAGTTTCCACTGAAATCTGTGCTGAAACTTCAGAAACTTTGAATTGCAAAGATGTCACACATCTTCTACTCTTTCTAAGGATGTATTATATGACAATTTTAGATTTTTTTACTGGGAGTTATGTTTGAAAAACAGATCAGTTCAGAGGATGTTTTACTCTGCCCTGGTTCTGGACAGTTTACATTCCTCTGGGATTTCAGCCATCTTAAGGCGAGTTTCAGCTCTGGAAGTCTACAACAAAGTTATAGAGTACTTCAATACCTTTCCAGAACTATATAGCACACCTCTCTGGGCTAAAGGACCTGTGAGTTATACCCTGTGGAAGATCAGCAAACTTGCTGTCCAAAACAGAGCACTCTGTTTTTCAGTCTTTTTGGAACTACACTCATCACTATCCCATTCTTATACCCAACCAGGGTCCTAAATGTTGAACCTATAGATTTTAATTCCTTGTTATCCTTATTTTCATGCATATGCCTACAATAACTCGGTACTACGTTCCTCACAAAAGAAAATCCTAACCGGATCATACCGGCATATACGTCTCAAGTGTGGCACTAAACGGTCTCTCGCACACGTTTTCTACACGGATACATACGTAGTTAGTACCTGCAGAAGACCACACAATAATGGTGCACTCAATGGTTATTCATTTCAGGCAGTTCCATATTTGAAAGTAAATACAAACGCCCGTATCATTGTCATACGGCCGTCCTTGAGTTAGGTCACGTCTCAAGGTACGTGATCGTGTTTCAACACCACACGACGGGGAACCCGAGTAGGTCATGAACGGGTCGTCACGGTTGGGAATGTTATCAACCCAACAGATACCACCTACTGCCCTGCAGGGCACGCCGATGGCATGCGCTGCGTATGTCCTCCTGGGCTATTTCTAGACGAACACACTCTCGCGTTACTGACCACGCGATGGGGTCTCCACTTACTTGCCTAATGCACGCTAGGGATCAGCGTTTCATATGAACTCAGGGACATGAAGAGTCCAAGAGGTTCATATTGACGTCTCACACCAAGCTGTGAGACTCTATCCCTGAGACACGTTCCTCGTCAGGGAGAGCTAGCCGAAATTGAACCACTTTCGATGGCGTTCCTTACCATACTTACCAGAGCGTATGTGCGTCGTTACATAATTGAAATTCAGAATTATAACACATAGGTTAGTCTTTGCCACTTTAAGTAACTATGCTAATATAGTCCTTACTTGGGCAACTACCGATTCCTCACCGTATACCTAAGTTTTTCCCATAATGCAGTCCTTAAGTACTGTGCTATCCCCAATGCAGCTCTGATACCAGGCTGTGGCGGACCGGAATCCGCTCATCCAGGATCGCAGAGGGTGGTGCCGCGCGATGCGTCACCCGACAGCACACGTCATAAGAACACATTATATTACAAGGGAAAACAAACTGAAGGTACAAAGTAGTACACTTCTAAGTTACAAACTAGAGTCTTTATTACACAGCGGAAGTTTCTATTGTACAACTCACGCCGCCTATCTAGCAAAAGTCGGTTGCCCAGCCCTAGGGCAACCCACACTAGCTGCACGTCTCAGCTCAGCGCGGCGTGTACGGCTCCCACTCAGCCGTGGTCCCCGACGGAGGGTAACCCTCGCCGGTGGACTCGTACTCCGAGTCCGTGGGTGGCTCCTCACCTGAAAAACACTTAAGCAGCAACCGTGAGCACGAAGACTCAGCAAGGCTTAACCGACTCACCTAAGCATGCAACTCTACATGAGGGGTACCATGACATAGGATAGCAATGTTGCAGCAAATGGACACGCCTACAAGTTCATCCTTAGTTCATCTTTTAGCAACAGGTTAACAGTTCATGAAGCTGAAATTTAGTAAGAAATATTTGGTGGCACACATGTAGCAACACACTTATATCATAACAGCAATATTGAATCATAACATTTCATGCATTATTCTACGTTACGATGCAGTGAACAAGCGGTACTCGTCACCGCGAGGGACGGCGAATCGACTCGATATACACCTGCAGGGAAACCCAAAGAGCACGTCACGTACGGCCATCCGTGGAGCTGCACAACACGCTCACTCGATGTCGTACGGGACAACCTTTCACCCAACAGCCCAAACGTCGAACCGGTCGCACCGAAACGAGCAGGAGGTTCCCCACACGGAGCATCTCTCTATGCCCGTTGGCAGATTTCCACCTTGCTGCCCTCAGCCTACACCTATAAATCGGTGCGTTATGCCTCGACGCCCGGAGGTTTAGGCTACATCAGTTTATCGGGGCCCATATATCCGATATGCCTTCGGTACGTTCAATACTTGTTCAGCAGGGCCGCACACGGATCGGTCCTCAATCGACACGGGCAGGGCCGCGCACACAAGACTCTCTCTTGCTGCGCCCTAGCCCCTGCCTAGTCTCATTTTCATTACTAAAGTGATCTCACATCACTCAACCGAACCCGTGTGTCCCAAGCCTATCTCGCGAGTAGATTCCAACTACTCGACTTGTACCGAAGCCCTATGAATCTTTAAGCATAGCCTTTCTACTCGATGTTCTAAACACTACCCTCACTCTTCTAGGAACCTTTGGTTATGCAAGTGGGGTTTCATTCATCCTATACCTAATGCACATACATACTTCATATGACACATGTAAACAAAATAAAACTTATAAAAAGGTTAATGCAAACCGGGGCTTGCCTTGTTGCTGCTGGTCAGGGGTTAGTTCCTCTTCCGGAAGGAGGAAATCCAGCACTTCCGGGGTCTCTTCTTCAATGGCTACACGTTGAATACAATACTACATGTAAATTTAAATGCAATGTGTGAACTTAAATACATAATTGCTAATAACTCTAGCTAGCCCTCCCCTTTGGTTCTGAAATTTTTATGGTGGATTGGTAGGGGTCTAACCCGAGTTGTGCCCAAGTTTTATTTGAAACAAAGTTCAATTGAACCTTGTACAAATAAAAGCCTCTGAATAATTCCAGGGGTTTTCATGGCTCCAACCATGACTTTCTGGAATCTAGACTTTAAGATGGTTCTAATGGAGTTGGTTTCATGTCGTTTGAAGAATTCTACAGAAAGTTATGTCCTAATTAAGATTTGAGAAAATCTGAAAAATGTTTCTGTACATTTTTATATTTTCTCAGGGCAGTTCTCTTAATCACCCGATTAGGGTAATTAAATGAACTTGGATGAGTCTGAAAATTTAAATGGTATTCAGGGATTTTTCCAATGAACCTTTCAGCCAAATTTCAGAATTTTTCATAAAGTAGTTCTCCAGATAAAATTCCCAACAGTTTAAACATTAGGGATTTAATTCTGGAAAACTATTCACTTTTATGAGCTGAATTTGGTATTGCTGGAAAGTGCTCAGAGAGCTAAATCCAGCAAAATTTGATTCACTCGATTTGGAGCTTTCTAGACAAAGTTCTGAGGATTTGAAGTTTGGAAGAATTCTGAAAATCGGGGGAAAAGTTTAAACTCTCGGGGCCCGCGGGGACACGTGTCGAGCGCGGAGGTGTCCGGCACACCGGGGATACCACACGTGTCGAGCGCGGAGGTGTCCGGCACACCGGGGATACCACACGTGTCGAGCGCGGAGGTGTCCAGCACACCGGAGCTCACAGGGTATTTGCGCGCCAGCACAGCCGATCCCCGGCCACACCCGATCCCGATTTAAATTCTTCAGCCGCTGACACGTGGGCCAGCCGGCTTCGTCTTCCACCCGCCGTTCTCTCGCGCCCGCGCCGCCGACCTCGCCGGAGCAGACTCGAGGCTCGCCGGCTCGCCGCTGCCGGACCTCCCATGGTCTGAAACTCGCCGCGAGGGGGTTGTCGACGTCGAGGAACACGTCGGTGGTGACAGGTCGGTCTGGGGATGACCGGAAGTAGCTCGGCGACGTGCCGCGGCCTCGGTTGAGGTTCGACACCATCGACCGTGGTTTCTAAACCCGCCAACACCTCGAACAAACGGCCCTACAGCATCAGTGTGCCTATAGGAAACTCGACAAGGTATCAAAAGGGTTCAGGGATGGTGGCAAGTCGGTCGGCACCGTGTGACCGATCGTGCCCGCCATGACCGCCCTCGATCGAGCTCAAAATTCGTCACTCCTAGACAGTTTCATGCTACGGATGCAGAAAAGAACTTGATCGCCGGCTAGTCCAGCGTCTATGTGCAAGATTTGATGACCTCCGAAAGATCATAGAGCGAGAATTTAAAGAAACCGTACCAGAAGTTCGGTTTACGGTCGCCGGAGCAAAAACTGGAAATTCTCTGCGGATTCTTCACGGTTGGCTTCCAAACTTGGAGGAGAGCAGCACGGTGATCGTGCGCTCCTGTTGCCTCTCTCGCTGGACCGTGAAAACGCCTGTGGAACGCTGCCCACGGGCGCCTGACTCTCGGCTGAGGTTGAGTCGCCGCTGTGGCGATCGCTCTCGGGCAAAGGAGGTCAGAGCTCGAGGTTTCCGGCGTTGGAGAGGTGGAGTGCGAGCTCAGGTGGCTGTCTAGCAGCTCAGGGACGAAGGAGGAGATGGTTTTTCTGGTTTTCCTGATTGAGCAGAGAGCTGCGGCGAGAAACAATGCCGCTGCTCGGGTTTGCCCGCGAGAAGATAAAGCCGGCCGACTCCTGCTCGGCTGAGGCGGTGCCGGTCGCGTGGGGGCGCGAGCCAGCCGCCCTGGGCGCCAGCGCGCGGAGAGGGAAGCAGCTGGTGGCGCCGGTAGCTGCTCGGTGGCATAGCCGACAGCTGCTCGGCGGAATTTCCCACCGAGACTCTGACTTTGGGTGCAAGTTTCTTCTTCTCCCCTCTATGACACGTGGGTCCCACCCGGGGTTTTAACCTCTGGAATTTACTCCTAATCACTGTTGTAAACAGTGAGCCCCATAATACCCCTGGTGATTCAAACTATTCACCCCTGAGCCATTTGAATTGAATAGAATTCAAATTGGGTTCGGCTTGGGTGAATTTCAGCACAAGTTTAGTTTTGAATTCAAATAAAGTTTGAATTCATCCCACTTAGCTCATGTCAAGATCAACTCCAAATGGAATGAAAATTGGTGTGTGAGCTCACAAAAATGTGCTGAATAAGAATATGAAGCTAACTTTTGAATTTGGGTGATGAAAGTTGCTGCAATTTGAATTTACATTCAAATTGGCCTCTTTTTCAAACCACCCATAAAGTGCCTCAAAAAGTGTTGGATTTCTATGAAACTTGGACTGAACCTTCCCAAGACTTTTTAAGTTCTAGGGGCGAGCTCAACCTCTCATGTTCCTATGTCCAAATCCCACTTTGTGAAAAGGAAGACTTTCCCCTCTAATCACTTTTTTTGACGAAGGTTACATGCTCTTCACAATATTTCCTAAGATATCCACAACGAAAACTGTGGTGTTGTGAGGTGAAGAAAAGTTTTTGCAAGTCCCTTTTTTTTGGCTTTTACAGTACAATGATGTACTCAGCAAGTGCGGGAAAACACATGATATGCAGCTCATAAACAAGATAGGTATAAAAAGGCTTATTTGCAGAAAAGCAGATTTATAAAACCATGATAAAACAGCATCTTAACTTTAGGTGAATGCAATCCCAGCATGTATTAAATTACCAACATACATCCATCACTTCCCTTGTTCCATCCGAACATTAATCAATCCTTTATTCATACTCACGAATACCTCCTCGTATTCGCTACCATCTCATCTCACGAATCAACCTTGTCTCACACCGAGACCAATCTCATGTCATGACCCAACAGTCATGCAAACATCTCATCATCCAGACCCAACAGTTCCAACCAATAACCATAACCAAGAACCTTCAATAACCATCACGAAAACCATCCCAACTAATCATGGCAGTTTAGCCAGGTGCTCGTGACCGTAAGCTCGGCTATCATGATAGTTTTAATAACTCTGCAGAGTTTGCACCTCTTTACCCACAAGTTTGTGATTTCGTCACCCGTCAGCGACTGCAGAACCTCCAATATACCAGTACACATCCGTCGGTGTATGGTCAAGAGATCACAAAATAGCCTTTACAAAGGGGTTACTAGATGTATGGACTCACTAAGGTTTCACCGGCAGGCTAGAATCTCCAATTCTCCCACCCACGGGCCCCCTCTTGTGCCATGCAGTTCTCAGGGCAGTCCTCACTCGACTCCCATTCCCCGCGCCTTCCACAGTCCATAACACTCTAGTAACTTACCTAATTACTCAGCTAAGCCGCACCCATACTTGGCCTTGTGGTGGCACTGTTATCCTGGCATGTGCATGCATGAACCGGTCCTTAGATCTACGGCAAGTAAAACCACCATCTCATGCTACCTCATTCACAAACCCAGGCTTGCCTAGATCTCCCTCCGATCCATGTCCATTATCATTAGTTCTCTCATTATCATTACGAGTGCAGTTAGCTAGACACATCTATCTCGCTTCCCAATCCCATAGACTCAGCGAAGCATAAAGCAAAAACCATACCCGACTTATAAAACTTCCCAGGCGACAAGGGTGGTTTAATCAAAACTAGTAAACTCCTATAAAAGGGTTTCCCATCACGTTTGACTCAGTACGCACACCTTTTCGCAAAACAAAACAGATTTTCACAAAACATAGGATCAATATGGTCAAGGAGCACTTGCCTTGTACTTGCGGTTCCGGTTGTTCCTGATTCTCAAAACCTGGTTGCTGCAGTCCGTCGTAGACAGCTTCCTGAACCTGTCCTGCTATGTAGGATTCATGTGCATACAAGATTCACAGCAATCAATATTTATGCACAAACCTTAAACTAGATGCGATGATGCACATGCATATCCTATGATTAATTTTATTAGATTGGTCTGTTCGTGTTTTTGCATGGCTTGCATGTACAGAGGTGGTCAGATCAAAGGTGGACGTGGCGATGATCTTGTCTTAAGATCAAACTGATCATCGAGTGATCTGTCCACGAGAAGGCTTCTGTTCGAAAGGAATTTGAAGAACAGATGCAAGAGACGAACACGATGATGTCGTAAGGTGGTATTGAAGTCCTACCTCACGCTCTTCTTGTCTTCGAGGTCCTCCTCAGACCGCTGTGCTTTCCTCCGGCGATCTTCCTTGTTGCGCTTCGGCGATGGTTTACTCGGCGAGTTAGGGCTAGGGCTCCAAGTCGTCGGCTCAGGAGTTGGAAAAGAAGTTTGTGGTTTCGGCCAGAGGTTCTGGGTTCTATTTATAATTGGGAAGATAAGAGTCCTAATCTGATTGTATCCCGAATAAGAGTCTTATTCAGATCTTTGTTGGATCCTAACATCTTATCTTTAGGTGATTTGGTGCGGTAACATTGTGGAATTCAGGTCGGTTTCCTTTACGTACCGGTATTCTTACGCGTATCAGCCGTTCCAGAACTTGTTACCTTCACGGCGATGAGCTCCGGAGGCTCCACGTGTCCTCCGGGGCCTGGTGTCTCCTTTCCCGCAGAGACGAGCTCCGGTTGTGCCGCGTGTCAAACGAGCGAGGCCTCCCTCTTCTTCGGAGGTGAGCTTTGCGCACGCCACGTGTTGGCGCCGGTCTACCCTCTCTTCTTTCCTTAGGGACGGCTCCGAGGTCGACATGTGTCCAACAGCGACAGACCTCCGAAGATAAGCTCCGGTGGCGACACGTGTTCGATAGATCCGGACTTCTCTGAGATGGGCTCCGAGATCGACACGTACCCCACGCGACTGGTCCTCTGATTTCCGCGAGGACGAGCTCCGAGGATGACACGTGTCTTGCGGAAATGCCTTTGCTTCTTCTGCAGAGGCTAGCTCCGTGGGCAACACGTGTCCCACAGGGTCGGACCCCTTTTCAATTGCGGAGGTGACCCCCGAGCCTGCCACGTAGACAATTTAGTGGCGGAACTCTCCCAACTTCTCGGGAACGAGCTCCGATCACGCCGCGTGGCCTGCTGGCCGCGGAAGATGTCTTCGGCGCCCTAGGAGGGCTTTATTGGCTATTCTTTTGATAATTCTCTCTGTTCCTATTTTTCATTAGAATGTTTCCTCTTCATAGGACATGAACATATGCTGACACCCGAGGCGAGGGTGTCACAAATCTACCTCCCTTAGATTGAATCTCGCCCTCGAGATTCGTTAGTAGGGAATAGATAGGGAAATTCTGCCTTGATATCCTCTTCACGCTCCCATGTGGCCTCAGCTTCGGTGTGATGGCTCCATTGTACCTTGCACCATCGAATCATCTTGTTTCGGGTGACCCTTTCCTTTACGTCCAAGATTCGGACAGGGTGTTCTGCGTAAGTCAGGTCCTCTTGAAGTTCAAGTTCCTCCATTGACACTCGTTCCTCTGGCACTCTCAAGCACTTCTTGAGCTGGGATACATGAAACACGTCATGTACGTCGGAGAGGTGGTTTGGGAGCTCTAGTTGGTAGGCTACTTCTCCTCGCTTGTCCAAAATCATAAATGTCCCGATGTAGCGAGGTGCTAGCTTGCCTCTGACGTTGAAGCGTTGTTGGCCTCAGATAGGCGATACTTTAAGGTATACGAAGTCTCCCACTTCAAAGGTCAACTTCCTACGCCTATTGTCCGCATAACCTTTCTGTCGTGACTGGGCAGCCTTTAAGTTCTCCCGTATCGTTTGGACCTGCTTTTCGGCTTCTTGTAGTACTTCGGGTCCAAACACCTGGTTCTCTCCAGTCTCGTTCCAGAATAGTGGCGTTCTACACCGTCTACCATATAAGGCTTCGAAAGGCGACATCTTTAAGCTATCTTGATAGCTGTGGTTATAGGAGAACTCGGCATACGGTAAACTCCTATCCCAACTACGCCCACGTTTCAAGGCGCAAGCTCTCAACATGTCCTCCAAAATTTGGTTCGTCCTTTCGGTTTGTCCATCTGTTTGTGGGTGGTAGGCGGAGCTAAAATCCAGTCGTGTCCCCATGGCTTTCTGCAGCTTCCTCCAGAATCTAGAGGTAAACTGAGAACCTCGATCTGAGAGTATACTCTTCGGAACTCCGTGACGACACACGATCTGCTCCATGTATAACTCTGCCAATTGTGCAGCGTTGTAACTGGTCTTTACCGGAAGAAAATGGGCGGTTTTCATCAACCGGTCCACAATGACCCAGATGGAATCGTATCCTGACTGAGTACATGGTAATCCGACGATGAAGTCCATACTGATGTCCTCCCATTTCCATTCGGGTATTCTCAAAGGTTGCAGCAATCCAGCGGGTTTTTTGATGTTCGGCTTTTACCCGTTGGCATGTGTCGCATAGGGCAACGTATTCGGCTATATCCCTCTTCATACCATCCCACCAATAGCAAGTTTTCAGATCCTTGTACATTTTGGTGCTCCCTGGATGTATGGAATAGGGTGAATCATGTGCCTCCTTCAATATCACGTCGCGAAGGTGTCTTATGTTTGGCACACAAATCCTTTTTCCTATCCAAAGCGTACCCTTTTCATCCTCCTCGAAATCCTTCTCTATCCCTTGTCGGATTCTTTCTTTGATCTCCTTGATCCCCTCGTCCGTTGCTTGGCCCTCTCTTATTTCTTCCTCCAATGAGGAGTGGATCTATATTATCTCCATGTTATTCAAGAATCCGAGGTGTAACCGTTCGAACTCCTTACGTAGTTCGGGTGGTAGCCCTGAACTGTGAGTTGGTGGCATGCTCCCTTTCTGCTCAATGCGTCAGCTACTACATTGGCCTTTCCGGGGTGGTAGTTGATTCCCACATCATAATCCTTGATGAGTTCTAACCATCGACGTTGCCTCAAATTCAAATCCGTTTGTGTAAATATGTACTTGAGGCTTTTATGATCCGTATAGATCTCACATCGATGACCAAGGACATAATGTCTCCAAATCTTCAATGCATGCACCACTGCTGCTAGCTCCAAGTCATGTGTAGGATAATTAAGCTCGTGCTTCTTTAATTGACGTGAGGCATAGGCTACCACTTGTCCTTCCTGCATGAGTACACATCCGAGCCCCTGTCTGGATGCGTCACAATAATGTCAAAGCTCTTGCTTACGTCTGGCAATACGAGAACCGGTGCTGTGGTTAGCCTTTTCTTGAGTTCCTCAAAACTTTCTTGGCAGGCTGGTGTCCATTGAAAGACCTTTCCCTTCATTAGCAACTCTGTCATAGGTTTTGCTATCTTAGGGAAGTTTTTAATGAAGCGCCGATAGTATCCTGCCATCCCAAGGAAACTCCGAATATCCCTCACGCTCTTCGGTTGGTCCCACTTCAGAACATCTCTCACCTTTCCAGGATCAACCGATACCCCTTCCTCGGAGATAATGTGGCCTAGGAAAGAAATTTCCTTTAGCCAAAATTGACACTTGTTGAGCTTGGCATACAATTGATGCTCACGCAACTTCTGCAGGGTCAATCTCAGATGTTCTTCATGCTCCTCCTCACTTTTTGAATACACCATAATGTCATCGATGAAAATCACGACGAACTTGTCCAAGTACTCCATGAAAACCTTGTTCATAAGGTACATGAAGTATGCAGGTGCATTCGTCAATCTAAAAGACATAACGGTATATTCATATGAACCATACCGTGTCCGAAAGGCTGTCTTAGGTATATCAGAGGGCTTAATCTTCAGCTGGAAGTATCCTGACCGAAGATCAATCTTGGAGAATACTCGGGCTCCTTTCATTTGATCGAACAGGTCCTCTATACGGGGCAGAGGGTATTTATTCTTGATTGTCACCTCGTAGAGAGACCTGTAGTCCACGCACATTCTTTGGGTTCCATCCTTCTTGTCCACGAAGAGTACCGGAGCTCCCCATGGTGACGAGCTCGGACGGATAAAACCCTTCTCCAACTGTTCTTGAATTTGCTTCTTGAGTTCAACTAGCTCGTTGACGGGCATCCTATATGGTCTCTTAGCTATAGGTGCAGTTCCGGGTACCAAATCTATGGCAAACTCGATGTCCCGGTCAGATGGCATTCCCAGGAGCTCTTCCGGCAATATGTCCGAAAATTCCTGAACCACTGGAATGCTGTCTAATGTTGTTCCTTCGACATGGTTCAAATCTGCCCATTCGGTTGCTTGCTGGGCTGATTCAAACTCGACACGGATACCGTGTTCGTTCGTCAACTGCACGCTTCTCTCAGCACATTGGATTACTCCATTGTGCTTGCTTAACCAGTCCATTCCGAGTATGATGTCAATCCTGTGGGAGTCCAAAACAATAAGGTTGGCAAGGAAGTCTACCCCCCTTATTTTAAGGCTTACTTTAGGACATACTATATTAGTCCTCATTTCTCCAATGGGAGAATTAACTAACATAGCACATTCTAAGTGGGATACGGGTAGACGATGCTTGGCAACATATTCGGATGATATGAAGGAATGTGATGCTCCAGAATCAAATAAAATGGTGGCTGGGTTGGAGTTGGCAAGGAACATACCAATTGCGACGTCCTCAGCCTGTTGTGCTTCCTCAGCAGTGACATGGTTAACGTGGCCATGAGCATAGTTCTGCGGTCTACGTTTCCCTTGGTTGTCCCCTCCGTTTGGTCATTGGTTCTGCTTAGGCATGTTAGCTTGCTGTCCAGGGCCTCTCTTCGGGCACTGGTTAGCGAAGTGGCCTACTTTCCCGCATGCAAAGCATGCCCTG